>JAQPPZ010002580.1:634944-1269889 GCA_028583015.1 Wollemia nobilis | reverse complement strand
ATATCAAGAAAATTTGGAAGTAGGAAGAAGAAGGCTAGAGAATCCCTATTGAATAAATTGAAGAAGTGGTCATTGGAAGAGATTTGAAGAAATTTAAAGGTAGAATATTGCAAGAAGGAGAATATTGCTGATTTTTATAGTAGAGGTTGAAGAGTCATAGGACAACAAATTGAAGGTGACATATAGTTATGGTTGGAGAAGATTTGGGAAGTTTTTGAAGTACCCTTGAACAACCAATTGAAGGAAGTCTTGACAAAAAACAAAGGAAGCAATTTGGAGAAGTTATGAGAGATTATTGTACAACAAGAGAAGGAGAAGAAATCAGATTTTTGAAGCAGAAATTTGAAAAGGTTTGAGCTGCAAATTTGAGCAGCATTAAGACAATATATTAGAACTGTGTTTTGGAGAATTTAGAAGTATATTTGTGAGAATGATTGGATAGAATTTTGTCAAAGAAGGTGCTGCAGAATTTTAGAAGTTGAAGGTAACATATTGGATAGTGTTATTGCTGCAAAATTATACATTCCTGGACAACGCGATTGAAGGAGAAATAGGCAGCAATTTGATCTGTAAGATTGAAAATTTTAGGGCAGAATTAGAAGGAGAAAAGAGAGTTGTTTTTTTGAATAAATTTAGGGAAAATTTGAGAGATATTTGGACAAAAAAGAAAAGAAGAATTTGGCAGCATTTGAAGAAGTATAATTGCTGAAATTATAAAGACATTTTATTAGCATAGAAGAAGTTTTTTAAATAGTATTGAAATTTGTAAAATTGATAAGTTTGAGGCAGCAATTAAGTAGAAATGAAAGATATAAATTTAAAAATTTTGGGGCAGAAAAAATGTCAATCAAATCACCAAGAATATTAGCTACAAAAGGAGGCAAAAGGTATGCCACATTGTTTGTATAAAAGTTAATTATTTAAGCATTAAAATAAGTTTACTTTAAATTTATAAGAGAACCATATTAGATCTATAAAATTTTACAAAAAGACTTCAAAAAAACAAATGAGGCAGTATTATTGTCTACAGAAAGGTTGAATAAGTGCTCAAATATAGCATTCTCAAGGTGTCTAAAGATACCAAATAAAGTTACCAAAACATGAAGAAGGTAACACTCATGTTGGATTAAAATCTATAGAAAAAAGAAGAAATTAGAGGATAGAGACAAAGCAAGGATTAAGGTGAACGTTTCTTAGGAAATAAATATATTAAAGCAAATTTTATCCCCAAGATAAGAAGATTAGATATCCAACCAAACAACAATGAAAATCTATCAAGCAAAGGGGTGGAAAAGCTACCAAGGAAGAGTTATTGGAGCACCACCAAATGAGGAGCCACCATCACAGAAGAGGATAAACCATTGAAGAATATGAACGTCCACCAAGTGTTAGAAAAATGAGGTGCCAACAAGCATTGGAGAGTTACAAAACACATTGGAGGAAAGAAAAGTTGGAAGTTACAGCTATCAAGTAGCAAAATATATTGTGAGCATTAAGGAAGGGTAAGCAAGTTTGAGCACCAAAGAAAGCTAAGATGTTATAGAATTACATGCAACCATTGAGAGGAGTGTAGATACCATTTGTCACTTTGGTTGATAATGTTAAAAAACTTGGATGTCACTTTTCATATAGTAAATGGAGTACCAACAACCATTGAGGGAAATAAAATGCTTTAGACTAGCTATGAGTACCCCTTGAGGAAGGAAGACACTTATAAAAGCTAAAAACCATAATTTCATAGCTAGGTATATTAAAGTAGCAGGAATAAATACCTAAATAATATGTTGAATGTGATGTAGCACATGATATAAGGAATATTGATAGGTTGTATGAGACCAAATGATCTTCAACATGCATATTAAGCACATTCAATGACCAGAGAACGTAGAACAAGCATAAAGAGGATAGTCAAAGTCAAGGAGAGAGTGTCATACATAAGGAACATTAGATGTAGTGAAAAAACATCATCAAAAATTGAAGACTGAAAGGTAGATATTGTCTAAAATTGCATGCAAGTTGCAATCAAAGAAGCAAACTAAATACGTAGCACTCCATTTACATAAAGGTATATAATATTTAAATCAATTTGTATTTCATAAAGGTCAATGAGGTATAAGGTATATCAATACTAAGGTTAAGCTTAGTTAATTTATTATGCTTAAGACTAATTAAATGAATGGATATATAAAGAAGTGAATTGATAAATTACAACCTTAAATGATTTATTAAATGATTTGAAAGACTTTTGAAGTAAGGATGATTTAATTTGAAAGGATTTTTGAAATTGCTTTATTTAAATTCAAGCATAGAAATATTTACAAATAATTTAACTTGGAGGAATAAGGTTTTCTATATCAAAATTAAAATATTGAATTTACAATTATATTTGTTTTTCTAAATTTCTAATTAGGGAGTTATATGGAATTTATCACCAACATAACTTCTTGAAACTTAGAAACTATATTATTGATAAATGAAAGATATAGGAAGCACAACATAGAGTTGTTAGAGAGTTGGAAAACTATATTGGAATTAGTGTCTTACTCAAATTGCAGGGATATAAGGAATCCAACTTATAGTTCTTAAAGATAGAAAATTTTATCAATTGAAATTGCATCAAAATTATATTTAACCCTCTATTCATAAATAGGGAGAAATAAAATGCTTGTCTTGAAGTTGAACATTAGGGAGACAAAAATGATTCAACTCAAAGGAAAACTTAGAAAACTAAGTATTTTATCAAAGCTATTTTACATTCAAAATACTATGGAGCTAAAAGGAATTCTACCTAAATATTTGACTGTAGTTTGATAATTCTTCAATTTTTTTTGAAAATAAGATATAATACCATATTTGAAGAATTGAAAGTGAGTATTTGATCATATATTCAACTTAAAATTTAGAAGTTGAAGAGATTGGGAGACATAAGGAATACAACATCAAAACTAATTTTTAAATATTATAATGGATAAGTTAGCAAGAGGTACATATCATCACAAGATCTACTATCAAAATCCATACAATATTCCATATAAAAATGTAAAATTACTTCAAGCACAAATATTTCTACAAGTAAAAATGAAAAATATATTTGGTTTATTGATTATGGTGCAAGTCATCACATGACGAGAAATTTATAATGGTTTGATTGTCTTGAAGTCATTAATAATATTAGGCTAAAAATTGAATATGGCAAAACCTATCTTATACATGGATATGGGTGTGTAACACCTAGTACATAATTTCCAAATATTTTGTTACATGATGTAATGTATGTTCTTGGATTAACATAAAATATTATTTCAGTAGTCAAGTTAGTAGAGCGCAAAATGATGGTTGATTTTAAATATATAAATGGAGTCAATAAGTGTCTCATCATAAATAAAAATGAGATAGAAGATACAAGATCAATCCATAATTATATATATTCTCTAGAATCAATTGAGATTTCAAAAGATATTTTTGTAGTTCAAAACAACACTAATAAATTTTATAAAGAACATATTGCAGAAAATGAAAAATCTATGTACCATAAAAATTAATGGAGAAATAGAAGAATCGGAATGAGAAATATGAAAGGAAAACAATACTTTGGAGAAATTGATCATATACAAATTAATAGAAGAAGAAGAATAACCTAATCAAGTTGAAGAACATTTGAAAGATGAAGATCCATATTGAATACTAAAGTCTTCAATAACCAAATAATGTAATACAAGGGGTGTTGGAATATATTACATTATTTGATACATGCTATTGTACCACCTTGGGTACATATTTAGATTAGGATTGTGTCTTAGATTAGGATTCAATTATTTACTTTATGCAATGTAATAAATGCACAAGTATTATTAGAATATGTAAAGTACTTGATGATGTAAATGTGTATGTTATCCATGTGTACGTGGATCCATAGAATAGGAATATGAAGAGTCATAGGTAGGTCACACCTCATTATATATAGGCCTTTGATAGCTAATAAAATAAAAGGTAGATAAAATAAGTGAGATGGTATATAGCATATGCTAGATACAATGTAGAGAATATAAGGAATATGGAGAGTTTGAGACCTTCATTTTATATCATTATATAATTTTTTTGAGTATTCAATAATGTCAATTTTATGAGTAGTTTCAGAAGTTTATTATGAGTTTTACATGCTTAATATATTACTGTTATCATATATTTAATATTGCATGCTCATTTTATATCTTGTGTTGATTTCTCATTAAGTATCTAGTATCAAAAGATAACACACAGGTTAGAGACTTAATAAGAATAAACTCCCTTTTAGCCATTATTGATCGATAGAATTTTTTTGTATTTCTATCCCCCTCCTTTAACCAGGTGGTTCTAAACATTTGTTTCCATAACAACTCCTATTTTTGCTCCCATTGCTCCACCTTCATCACCACCTCTCTCTCTTGAAATAAGATCTCTCAAGAAATACCTTCCAAAAAAATCATCTTAGTCACTTGCTCAAAAACCTGTGTCACCTCTTGGGACTCGCTCAATATTTCCAAAAACCAGATGCTTCAATTCTTTTTATTCTTTATTTCACATACTATAGTATTTTATAAAATATAAATATTATAGTTTCAAATCTTGAGTGTCCCTACATCTATAATCTAAGGATAAAATACTTGAATTCCTCATTTTCAAACCAAGCAAGTTGAAACTAAAAAGGGTTGTTCCCTAGTTTAATCTGAATCAAGATATCAAGAGAGATTGGCCAATGATTAAACCCTATAAAAGAGAGAATATCTAAGGGCAACATTATTTATCCATATTTCCAAGAGTCATTAACTAGAAAATGATCCAATAATTCCTAGATATGGTCCAAGTTTAGTCTCCTATTACTCTAGGTGAACAAGCAGCATTTTGAAACCACATCTCTAATACCTAACCTATACATCTAGTAAATGAACAAATGAATCCCCATATCTAAGACTCTAGAGCCTGCTTTATTTTTCTCTAATAAAGTAATAACATTAAAATCTCCTCCAACTATTTGAAATATCTCCTTCCATTTTTCTATGATTACCTCCATTTTCCTCTAGTGCTCCACCTTTTATTTTATATTAGCCAAAGCATAAAAGTTAACTACTTGAAATATAGCCTCATTTGAAATTAGATACCATTTTATCTCCAAAATTATTGTAGCTACAACCACATCCATAACCTCTATTTTCCTAGGATCACACATACAAAGCAATGACTAGAATTACCCTTGGAAGCAACTACTAAACTCAAAGCTTCCTTCAAAATTTTCTTACAAACTACTAAGAATCCATCTAAAATTAATTTTTATTCTTGAAACAACAACAAATAAGGATGATAATGTCTATTCAAATGCTTAACAACATTCTACTTGCGTTTTATCCCTAAGCCCCTCACATTCCAAGAAATAATCTTCATTTGGAGAAAGAATTAGAATATGAATCAATAGTTTGCATAACCCTCACTTCCACCAAATTATCCCCTTCATTATCTTGTCCTTATTTATTTTCTTCTAGCGGCGTGTTTTCCTCCTCTATGCTTCCTTAGGTTATTTTATGTAATCCTTAAGATATTTCTTCTTGTTACACTCCTTCCATAACCTTCAGTATCAATAGCTCTTTCATCCATATTTGTATCATCTTTAGTTGCATCCTTGGCCTTCACTAGAATTTACTCGTCCAAGGGCCCAACCTCCTCTTGAGATCAAAAGTTTTCTTGAGTGCACATTTTTTTCAAGGCCTTACTCCCATTACAAGGGAATAATACCAAATAATCTTGAACAACCTACTCATGAGAGGGAAATTCCCCCCATAACATCCACATCCATGTCACTAGACCTAGATCCCAAAATGTCAAACTAATTTTTAAAAAAATATTCCAAATGTTCCTTACTATTTTGACCACTAAGATTTGATATTTTATTGTTTATAACCACATGAAAACCATACTCTTCCCCATTTTAACACCTTTTTATTGATGTAGCTCCTCCTTCTTCATATTAGTATTATTTGGGTAATCCCTTGCTAGGTGACCATAAAGATGATAGTGTTTGTACTTGAATGGGATCATCTCATAGTCAAGAGCCCAAAATCGTACCACCTTCCCAATCTATATGTCAATAGAATCTAGGAGAGGACTAGATATATCCAACTCCACACAAATCCTAGAATAATTAGTAAAATTCATTTTATTTTTAAGAATAAAGACCAAAATAAAGGTCCCTATGGCCTCACTAATATATCTAAAAATCACCTCCTTCCAAAGCTCCAAATATAAACAATGATTTTTGGTTTATACTAAGACAAATGAAGGCAGTTCCTCCATCAGATTGAACCCTATGTACCACAATTTTATGTATAGCCCCACTTGCCCCATGAAATAATTTCCTCCCTCAAAAACTTTATTCCAATCCTCTTCCATATCAAAAATAGCTAAAAATACCCATTTGCAGAAATAACAATGTCATACTTACCTTTTATTTTCTAGTATCACACTCTCCATCCCTTAATCCTTCTTAGTTACACCCTAATTCTAATGAATATAAAAATTAGGATCTTGGATTGCAATAAAATCACCTCATTCACCACCACTTTAGGCTGCACCTTAATCCATGGTCACTCGCAATGAAGGCATTTGTCCACCTTTACATCACCATCCACTGATGTTGAAGCTATCACACAAGCCTAAGCCTTGTTTAGAGAATTATATACTTTAACAAATCTATTAGGGCTAAACCTTGAAGAACCCATAGACACCCTTTTAAAGTTCAAACTCAGGTGGACCTCCATCGACAATCTTCACAAAAAATATGAAAAATCCTCCTACCTCCATTTGTTAAATTTTTAAATAAGATACCTCCCCTATTTTTATGAATGGCTACATAGGATATTCTAATGAGATTATAACAAGTTATAATTTACCCTGCCACTCCTTTAGAATCTGTAGCATCTCATTCACATATTGCCTATACTATTTTCATATTTTTGAAAACTTCTTTTGTCATTTTAGTTTCTTTAATATAAAGGACATTAGGATTATTACTTAAACAATTTTTCCTGACACACATTTGATTTGAGGGAGTAATAACACCCTTTATATTCTATGAGATGGTAATCATGACTCATGAGGGGCTATTGGCCCTGCCTACAAATTACCAATATCATTTTGTTGGTTGGTAAAAAGAAGTTCAACCAACTTAGTTTGTGTTTTGTTCTCTATGTTTTCTCTTGCTTCCCTAGACCTCACTTGATAATTTTAGGATTTTCTTCTTTTTGCCTTATCTATATCAAAAAAATATCTTATTATTCTATTCTCCAATATTCTTTCACAACTTTATTTTTTCTTAAATTTATCCTCTTCTAACTGTACTATGGAAGCTTATGACTTGTCTTATTCATTTATGGTATTTTCTTATTAATGATAGAGGTATTAATTTCTAACATCGTATTTTATTTAACAAATTTTTCTCCTAAATGGTGCATGGTACTTCAAGAGATTCTTCAAAATCTGATTTGAAAAATTCATTCGGTTCATTGAGAATGTTTATCCCTAAATCAAGATCATACTGAAGAGAATATTTCTTGTTAATATGTTGAACCTATTGCATTGCGTCCTCTAAAACTTGATCTACTTTTCTTCATAGGATAAATCCTCAAAAGTGTTGGTATTTATTCCAATGTCCTTTATTATTAGTATCCACTAGTTATTTTCTTTCATTTCTCTATTTCTATTTTTTTGGAAGTTGAAAACCATCCTTATCCATATCCATTTGTAAGTTTTTCTTGCGATTTTCTACATATGATTTTGTTGGACTCTTTTTAGGGCATGATCTCTCAATATGCCCCACCTCGTGACATATTATACATCTAAAATATTTTTTCATAATATACGATTTGGATTCACATCTTATCCCCATAATTAATAATTATTAATTATGGTAAAGGTTTACTTATATCAATCATGACCAATATATGAACATAAATTGCCAAGAAATCATTTTGTGTAGTTTCTAAAATTTCAAGGAATTACCCTCGAGTGTTGTCTATTCCTTTGATGGTATCCATTTTACAAAAATTAAATTGGAAACACATACATCCTAACCCAAACTAGTACTAGGGATAGATTTGCATTTTTAGATGAAAATCCTTCATACTAGTGGGTAAGGAAGAGTCTTGCTCTTCCCATAAACCAAGGACTCCCTTTTAGGATTCTATCTCTTTATTCCCTAAAATAAAAAATGAATAGGAAAAAACCTTTGGAAAGAAAGGATATAACCACTCCTAGAGACTTCCAACTCCTATCAGTCCATTTTCTCGAGGTTGAAGCCCAAAGCCAATACCTATTAAATTTACCAGAAATCACCCTATATTTGAGCAAAAAGGATCGATCCTCTTTGGTTTTCTCACTAACTTCTACCACTACAGATGTTTCTAATAATTTATCTATAAATCAATCCATAGGAAGGAAACTAAAACTCAAAATCTACTAAAATTTACCAAAAAGTCCTATAGAGAATATAATATTTGATAAAAGGATTTATAATAATTTGCAAGAAAATTTTCTAAGATAAAAAAGAAAAAAAGAAACATAGCTAAAAAATTGAATGCCAAGATAGAATTAATTAATTTACTAAAGCCCTAAACCTCCATTAGTCCTCCCATAATCCAAACCTTGATTGATAGATATTTATAATTTTGCTTTTCATAAAATAAATGATCATCATGACCATTATTATGGATGGATAACTTCATAGGGTTGTATCTACTTTGATTTGGTTGCCTTCTTCAAATGCAAGAGTATTTTTAAGTTTAAATGGGTCTAATAGACCAAGTTTAATATTGATGATCAACATAAGAAGCACAATGGATGCGTTATTTCTAAGGTATTTTATTAGAGAGTTGACTATATGCATACTTTCATCCATGTGGATAACATGTACTTCATTTGGACTATCCTATTTATCATTGCTTTGGAATAGTGGCAAGTTTATAAAATGGATTAAAAAAATGCTTTTCTCAATTGGGGCCTTCAAGAGGATATTTATAGCCAATAAATATTTATGTTTATAAAGGATGTATCAAACCATAGGTATGCAACTACAAAATAAATTCATTGCATGAAAATAAGCATATTATGAATGAAACAAGAGGATTCATTTATTCTTCCTTATTTATGAATTTTAACAATGTGAGACAAAGCGTGACACTTATATTAAATAGTATGATGTTTTTATTCTAATAATTATATTTTATATTGAAAATATTCTCATCACTAGAATAATAGTGTTAATGATTCATTATACGAAGCCATCATTTTCAAGGCTCTTGTTATGGTAAATTTAGGCTTGCTTCATTACTTATTGGGTAACTAGAATATATAGTTTTCTTCAATAATTATTTTTTTCAAACTTAGCATACCTTTTATATTCTATAGCACTTTTAAATTGAGTATTATTAGCTATATTTTCACCCCTTGTATGTACATTAAAGCTAAAATATAACTACTTCAATTCATTATTTGATGATATTATGTATCAATTATTGGTGGAGAGCCTTCTCTACCTCACTTGCATTTGGATGAACATATCCTTTGCATATTATTTTAGATACATATAAGAATATCACAAGAGTCACTAGAAATTAACCAAGCAAATTTTATACTACATCAATGAAACTCTTTAGATGGGCATTCACTATTATATTGGAGTCTATTATGTTATAGGGATTTTCTAATGCAAATAAGTTGAATATATTTATAGGCCCAAGTCCACTATCATTTTTGTTGTCTCACTTGGTTTAAAATATTTTTTGGTGTTTGAAATGGTAGTTCACAATATCTATATTCCAAGGAAGTAGAATATTATAGTAGTAATCAAGTCACAAAACATATTCAATGGATGTTAATAGGTTTTTAGTAGTTGGATTTTCCTTATAATATTCCCATGACTTTTTTTATGGGCTGGATAATAAGGGATTGTAGTCGAGTCCCCCAATTTTGAAAAATTAGAAATTTCTTCTTTGGAGCTTGAGATCTTACAAAAAAAATACACTTCTCATATCCATTTAGATGCTATAGCTAGGGACCCACATCATTTTACATAAATTTTCTAAATTGTTAATTTTCACTTTCTAGATCTTTTCAATTTTCTGTATGAATAAAAATATTCTAGAATTCAACATCCTTCTTGAAATTTTCCTATAGCATCCTTCACAATACAAAATGTCAAATCTACTAACTATGCATTACATCTTAGTAGAGTAATATTTTTAAAATATCGTACTATCATAGTCCACTTGGATCATTCCAAAGAGTAGAACCATTTGGTAGAGAGAATGCCATAAATATTAAACTTGGATCATTTGAATCATCATACTTACTTAAAATAAGTATTTCCCATTGTCTTTGACTCTCTTTGTATAATATCCAAATTATTTTTACCCTAAGATCTATGTTTGTATCTATAAGAACTCTAAAACCAAGACTTACCCAATTTTTAACATCACACACCTTGCTCCATTTCACAAAATGCAATTTCCTTTTATCATGTAAACCTAGCCATAAAAAGTATTGCATAATATAGATTAAAATTTTTTCAATTGAGTTTGGCATAGAATACAATGATATATAATATGTTTGAATGTCCTACAAGACTATCTTAATTACTTTTAATCTTCCTAATTATGATAAACATCTACCTTTCCAAGCTAGAAGTTTATTATAAAATCTACTAATAATTGGATTCCATAATTCTATTCTCATTATACCCTTAAATAAAAGTATCCCTAGATAAGTTATTGGTAAATTTACCTTCTTCATTCAAAGTAACTTATAAATTATTGCTTTGATATATTTTTTTAAGCGAAAAACCCCTTGTGGGGCCACCTTGGTCTAAGAGACCACGAACAGGCGGTTTTACACCATCAAAGTCACCCGGGGGTTGCACCCAACCCTACCTGCACCAACATTATCAATTGGATTTTGGGTACCCAATTCAACTTTTTGGTAGGGTGGAGATTCGAACCTGGGACATCCCTTGGAGGATTTCCCTCTCCTCTCCAACTCACCTACAACACCTGGGTTCTTCTTGCTTTGATATTATTTGGAGTGTTAAGCAAGAATTTTTTTTTATTTTGTCCTATTAACATTTTTCCCTAAAGATATTTTGTATTCCTTTAAAACTTTATTCAAAGCTCTAGCCTCATTTATCCTTGCCCTTTCGAAAATGGTTGTATCATCTATAAACTATTGATGGGTGACGTTGTCGATGTTATTACTATCCCTAAGTCCACTTATAAGCCCATAATTGTAAGCCTTATTTATGTTCCTACTCACAATATCTACCATAATAATGAAAAAATAAGGAGATAGAGGATCTCCTTGTATAAGGCCTCTCTTTGCTTTAAAATATTTTTGTACTGACCCATTTATAAACACTGAATAAGAAACTGTAGAGACACAAGATTTAATCCATCTAACCCATTTCTTTCCAAATCTAAACTTATCTAAACCAACAAAACAAAAATCCCATTTAACCCTATCATAGACTTTACTCATATCAATTTTTAAGATCATTGCTTTCTCTTTTCTTGAAGTTGTTGAATGTATAACTTCATGAGCTACTATAACCCCATCTAGAGTTTGTATCCCTTTCACAAATCCTCATTGCTCTTCTAAAATATTTTTGTATAACAATGGCCTTAAGATATTTACCATCACTTTGGAGATAATATTATATGCCATATTACATAGGCTTATAGTTCAAAAAAAATAAAAAAAATCAACATCCTTCTATTTTGGAATTAGGGTAAGATATGTTGCATTTATTTTATAAGGTATGTATTGTTTTAGCCTAGTCTATTCCACTACCACCAATAAATAATCCTTCACTATATCCCAATTATGTTGGTAAATAGTTGTAGATATATCATCTAGACCTAAGGATTTATCCTTATTAAAAGAGGAAAAATCTAAATGAAATTATTCTAGAGTAATAGACTCCATCAATTTCCTATTATCTTCATTTATTATAACTGAAGGAACATCTTGAGGAAGTTTAACATTAATAACTTTAGTCTCCTCTGATCCTAGAATATTATGATAAAAATACTTTGTCTCTTTTTTATTTCACTATGATCTTCAATCCAAAACCTTTATACTTATTTAATTCTACAAATTATAGATGTTGATATTTGTACTATAACCATCCTATGAAAAAATATGCATTTTTATCTCCTTTTAACCATGTTTATATTGATTTTACTCTCCAAAATTTATCTTTCTTACTCAAAATATTATGATATTCACTTAGAAACACTATTTCCTTTAAGCATGGATTATTATGATCATCTTTTAGGAATTTAGAAATTTTACCTTTTAGTTATTATTTCTTCTAAAAAATATTTCCAAAAGTGTTCTTGTTCCATTATTTTAATCTAGAAGTCATATATTTCATTTTGTTTGGAAGAGCATACAACCAACCATTACCTTAATAATTGCATGTTTGAGCTATCATATAAAAAATTTGAGGATGCTCTTACCACATTTGTTCATATTTAAAATATGATATTTTTTAATTCACGTACAACCATTTTAACTCTTATTGGCCAGTTATCTGAACCAATTCTTTTTAAGGTATAAATTTTAGAACAAGTTACTTCATCTAGCCAATGATCAAAGAGCATGCATCTGTCTAATTTTTCTACTATTAGGTTTTGGAATCTTCTATTGTTGGTCCAAGTATATCTATCTTCTTCAAAGTCAACCTCCCAGAGATTATTGTTTTGAACAAAAGCTAAGAAATCTCTCATACTTTGGATAAATTTCCTAATTCCTCCAAAATTTTCATCTAGCTTGGTTATAGCATTAAACTATCCTATGATCATGCATCGGGTATCTTGGTATTTACTTCTCATAAAGGCCTCAATCCAACTCCAAAGTTCTAATCTACCTAACTGAGTTGTAGGTCCATAGAAATTGATAAGGATGAAATGATAATCTACAAATTACCAAGTGACTAAATTTTCTATCAATACCTAGTTTTATGAATGGACACAAGAGTTTCTAGAAGGATTCCAACAAGTTATATTCTCCCTATTGCTCCTTCAGAATCTATGTCATCCCATTCTCATATTGCCCATACTACTTTCATATTTTTAGAAACTTCTTTTTTCATTTTAGTTTATTGGATACAAATAATATTAGGCTTATTACTTAAACATAGGTCCCTGATACATATCTACTTTGAGGGGAAATTTACACCCTCTATGTTCCATGATATGACAATCATGTCTCATTAGGGGATTTTGGTCTTTTCTGCATATTACCAATATCATTTTGTTGTTTGATAAAAAGAATCTCAACCAACATAGTTTGTGTTCCTTTCTCTATGTTTGCTCTTGCTTCCTTGGATCTTGCTTTATAGTTTAAGGGTTTTCCTCTTTTTGTCTTACCTATATCAAGTGTAGGTCTTATTATTGTATTTATCAATATTTTTTCATAATTTTCATCATATTTATCCTATCCTAGCTCTATTATAGAAGCTTTTGATTTATCCTACTTTTTTATTTTCTTATTAATGGCAGGTGTATTAACTTATAAAATTACATTTTATTTACCAATTTTTTTCTCCTAAATGGTGCATGGTATTTCAAGAGAGTCTTCATAATTTGATGAGACATATTTCTTAGGTTCATCAAGAATATTCTTCCCTAAAATAGGATCGAATTGAATAGATGGTTCCTTTTTAATATGTTGAAATTGTTGTACTATGTGCTCTATTTTTTATCTACTTTTTCTTCATAGTCTAAATCCTTAGAAGAGTTGGTATTTCTTCCAATATCCTTTCTTACGAGTCTCCACTATTTATTTTATTTTATTTTTTCTAGATATATTTTTTGGAAGTTAAAAACCATCTTCATCCATAATCATTTGTAAGTTTCTCTAATGATTTTCTACATATGATTCTATTGGTTTCTTATTAGGGTATGATCTCTCAATATACCCCACCTCATGACATATTAATCTATGAATATTATGGAATAAGAAAATGTAGAACAGGGAAAATCCTTAATAGATAAATTCGAACAATTGTTGTTTGTACTTGTTTGAATCGAGAAATAGAATCCATGAGAGGTTTGTTAGCTTATGTTTGATAAGAAGTGTCACTACAAGATATTATAATATAATGTGGTTAGTTTTATTATTATTTCATTCAAACAAATATAGATATTGAGGAAGCCTTATAGATTGAATCCATTGCCGACTCACAAAATGAGGAGGTTTTTTCTTATGGTAACACCTCTATTTGAAGTGCCCTCTTATAATAAATTAAAGGATAGAATTGTCATGAAACAACTTATTATAATATTTCAAAATCACTTGGAATGACATATACATCATAAATATTGGATCAAGTTAATACTTCTGGTTTCCAACAATCTAGTGATGCAACAATGTCATTAGGAACTGATGTTTTTTTAACAACACGGTCAAAAGGATGGTTTGCCCGGGATACAAAACAACAAGATTTTATTTTCAAAAAATATCATTATTGATATAGTATTCTTCATTAATACTAGATATATAAGACCTATATAATAATGATAAACATAGTGGGTTCCTTTGCATACATATTACTTGATATAAAAATTAATAATATAATATATAAATAGTTATATATTTATAAGAAAATAAATGGTTTACCGAGATTAATCCTTAATTTATATATATTTTATGATAATTTCTATCAAAAATATTTTATTTTATATTGATATAGTAATGTTTAAGTAATTCAATTATTATTGTAAAGAGGTATTATCTACAAATTGGGCATCATTGATTAGTACACTAATATCATGTTTTTCTTCTTAATGTATGACGTCTTTAAATAAAGAAAATGTTGAATGAAAAATAAAATATATGTAAGAATAATATAAAAAAGAGTAGATATTGTTGATATAATAGTCTTCCACTCCATTAGGTTAACTTAATAGGCAAGATTAGTAAATAAATAGTATTATCCATCATTAATAGTAATTAATGACTAATAGAAAATATATAGTATAGTAACATAAGTGATATCTATACTAATATTCCTAAAATATCATAGCTAATTATACTTTATTGGTAAATATATAGTATAATATTATTTTAATGGGATATATCTTTATTACCTATATTATACTATAAAAAAATTTAATATATATATATTTTTATTAGTAATACAAAGGGGATTTGAAAGGGTCCCCCTCCATTTTACAATAATACTAATAGGAAAAGGATCCAGAGGCTAATAATTATCTAGGAGTGATGGCTTGGAAAAAGAACATATTAGAGGACAACAAACTAAAATATCTCGACCCTTACTAACAACTTCTACTAAGGCTATGAATAATAAAACAAATTAAGGTAAACAAGCCAAAACAAGCTTGCTTATTTGAAAACTATGATAGGGAAAATATAGTCATTGAAATAAGCAAAATTGTATCTTTACATGTCAAAATATATCAACCTCAAACAAGTGTAAACCTATACACATACATCATTTTTTGGATCTTGAGATGATCTATTGGATCATGAAAGGTCCCATTGGCTTAAAACACCACCTTCATTGATTCAACTAGTGAATCACTCAAGGCTTAAAGGGTCAGCTTTCTTGATGGTACCTCACTCAAGGAGCTAGGTTGCTCACTTGAGGTGTAGCCACCAACCTATTTGAAAAGGTTCAAGAGTAGCCCCTTCAAACTACCATCATTGAATGACCCACATAATTGAAGCTCTTGATATGATCCATCTTGATAGCCCAAATTTCTTACTCAGTGAAGTTGACCTTCCATGAAAATCATGACTTAAAAATAAACTACTCCATCAGTTCTTTATCTGATTCACCCCTACCCTATCTTCAATGTCAAGCCTATGTTTTACAAGAACCATCTACCTTGATCAGTATGATTTGAAGTTCAATCAATGTTTATTGGTTGGTTTACATTGAATCAATATTTACTAGTAACAATCCATGATTTGTGCATCCCAGTTCCACTATACACATACTGTAGTGAGCATTATCTCTAGCTAAATACATTTCTCATCTAGGATGAGCTCAGATATTTGGACAACTTCTTTCACCTTAGGAAAATATTTGAGCAGAGTTGACTTCTTTTAATAAATTTGATAGGAGGGCTTTAAAACCAAGAAAACCTAAATAGAACTATGAGATTTAGTTTATACCAAAATAGGAGAAGGACTTGTGGTACTTATTCTACTTAAAAAATTTGTTTCCTTTAGGCACTGAACCAAATTTTTGTTTTTAATTTCTTTCTTTTATCATTTCTTTGAGGCTTGAACTATGTATTATACTAGCTTTATAAGAGTCCATATTTGCTTGATGCTTGGTAATAGGTTGTAGGCTAGTACTACTACTACTACTACAAGAGTTATGAATTTTATATTATGACTATTTAAAAATGAGCTTTAGTGGATTGCCACACCCATAACTACTACCAAAAGGTACTAAGGGATGCTTATTTCTATTAATATAATGATGAATAACATATGGGTATTTAGTCACGTACTGCATCTTAGTTTTTGGATTACTATGATATTTTTAAGCCTTGTAGAGTTCCTCCAAGTTTATTGGAACCTAATTAAAGGTTTTTGCTAGTCTTCTGGATTTTTATTTGAAGATCCTCCTATTTATTTCTTTCTAGATACATCATAGAACTATTGGAATGGTCATGCTCCATATTAGTTTCTTCTCCTTATAGGGTAGAATCCATTGGATCCAACATCCAGAGATCTCCTTAGGCATGATCCAAGATGTCCTTATAGAATTCATCCATTGAATCCAAACTTCTTGTAAAAATGAGAATCTCATGAATAAGTGATTTTTTGTCTCTTCATCCCCCTTATAGTGGAATCACCTATTTAGGACTTGAAAACCTCTCTTATTAAGATTATCCTAAGTAAAAATTTTATTCTAGACTACAAGCTAGATGAATATTTTTATCTTAAGCAAACATTTTTCCTCTATAAATGTTAGGATTAAATAATAAAACATGAGAAATAAATAAATGTGAAAATAGAATACAAAAGAATAAAGCAATACATGAGACACATATTTAATGTGGTTCATCCAATATGGGCTATGCCCATATAGAAAATAAGCAAGATTTTTTATTTTGTCCAAAAATCCAAAGGCATACAACCTATAGTAGATCCACTCTAAATTCCTCTTAATTTCTATCACCATAAATTTACCATACATAGACGCACACACTATAATAAAATATAGCCACTGTACATCATCCTCTTATAAAATCACATTATAATTTTAGGGTAAAAAAATGCGTTACAATTTTAGGACAAAAAACACCCACCTAAAATTAGCCATCTGATCTATGACCTAATAATAAATTGTCCAAATTTACATAGGAAAAAACACATCTATTTACTTATGTTGCTTCCCCATGGACATCCTCGGTGATACAAGTAGTGGGGCGTTGTCCTCCATATACCCCTTTAATAGAGTGGATCTAAATTGTGGCTGAAAATAGGGTCTCTAAATTAATCAGGCTCAACAACTAACAATATTCCCCCAAGAAACCTTCAATAGGGGTCTTTTCATGTTCTCCATATAGTCACTTTTGATAGTGTAAATTTTTGACGTTGATCTAGTCCATTCCAACTGATTTGGATCCTCAAAGCTCAATATGTGAAAGTCTTTAAAATTGGAGTGAAGGTATTCTAGTTTATGTTTTAGTCTCTCATTTTGAATATTTGATTTCCGAAATATGACTTCTATCTATTATTATATATAAGAAGTAAATGGTGTGTCCTAATCCTTATTAAGAGTTCTTGTAAGCTCTAATACATATTGATACCTTTTCAAGGGTTTTGATTTCAACCAATTATCTTCCTAGGAGTTAACTTTTGTCCTTCTATCTACATTCTAATGAGTCCCCTTCTCACCCATATGAACATCTAGTTTTCTATCATAATGAAAAATCCATATTCATATTGGAGGTGTGGAGGAGGGTTCTCTATTTTTTTCCCTCCATCTATCCTCTAGTGAGTTCCCTTGTCACCCATATGAACACCTAGTTTTTTGATTGGATTGAAAAATCTATATTCATCCCAAAGGAGCAAAGGAGGGTTCTATGATTGCAAGGGACACAAAGAGAAGAGGTTTTCCTTGTAGTATTAGAGCCTCACAATTACCATATATATAAGGTGCATTTAATTATTGTATGGATGACCCTAATCCATAATAGGAATCATAGAAAAGATACTTATTAACCAATCATGATAATACTAGTTAAAGTACTTATAAACCAAAGAGGGATTCTTTTAGTTGTATCACCCATTTATTTGAATCCTTTTTACATCATATTAAGTAGTCATGCTAAATATATACATAATTATAGATATGAGTATTAGATCTCCTCAAATTACTTAAGAAAGAAGAGAATTAATGTTCCTAATTTAAAAAGCACTTAAATAATAGAACAAGTACACAAATGAGTGACAAACCACAATAGAGGCTGGTATGATTTAATTTAAAATTTTGCTCATATGGGTTTGATTGTGTCAAATATTTGTGATTTAGTTGATATAGAAGTTAAAACTGAAAGAACTATATTTCTGATATGGATCCCAAGAAAAATCATGAAGGTACAACTAGTCCATGAATAACCAACCATTTAAATGTAAAAATTGGTTGCTCTAATGAATCAAAATGACCAATTACTAATGGAACCTCTTATTGAGTTTGTGAAATTCTCTTTTGGCTAGGGTTTCTCGAATACATCATAAGCCAAACCTGTGTGGGATATGGAGAAATGTGTAAAGGATTATTTCATTCTAGATAGTCATTATTTTTCTATTAGATAGAAACATATTCTACATCAGGATTATAAGGAAGTATTTCTTGATCATACCTACAAACGATAAGTCCTTATTGTCATCCCTTTTTTAATGGAAATATCTCTAATATGAAAAGAGGTTGGTCATTTTCATAAATATTTTTATATATTGGTGTTTCTCACCACCTAATTTTGCTCATTTTTGACATGTAGGATAGTAAATTCATACTTTTTTCTTTTGCCTCCCCACTATTGGGACCCAATGACTAATATATGAACTAGGGTACATAATTTTAATTTATTGTGGATGTTTCACTCTTTTGCATGGGTAATGTGACTCAATTATCTTATTGCAAACTCATAAAATATTTGATCTCATGCATATGACCATCTAGTTTTTGATAGAAATAAAAAATCCATATTCATCCTGCACACAAAGAGAATATATGTCCCTTGTAGGATTGGAGCCTCACAATTACTAGTGAATATGCTTTTTATTTTATACCCTTCCTTGTTCATTCTTTGAGATATTTGTATCCCAAGCATAGAGGAACCACACTAATCCACCCCAAAATTGGTAGTTAAAATATACTATACTGATGATGCTAAAATGAAAGCCCTATGAAAAATAGTTCGATGCCAAGATGATAAAAATATTTGTCTCTTATATTGTTGTTAGATTATTTGATATGATGTTGATAAATAACAAAAAATATTTAAATTTTATTCCCCCTAGACCATTGGAGATAACATCACTTCAATTATTTGTACGTGTCTTTTTTATTCCAAAAATAACAATTACCCTAAACATATCATGGTTTGAGACTAAAAAATAGATCAATTTTTGGACTGAGACTTAACAAACAATGTTCAACAGATTGGGGCTTATTTATCCACTCAGTTTTTCCTTCCATTCAAACTTATTTCTCTAATTATTTTAGTTTCTCTAATAGGAGCAAGTACTATAGCTCATTGAGAAGACACAATTTGAATCAAAAGTTGTAAATGAACGTTCATGTGCATGTTATCAGGATAAGTAGGATCTTTGATCTCCTAGATCATGAAGGAATCATTTTTTTCTTTAGATAATGGAAAATAACAAACTTGATAAAAATTCTAATTGTATCTAAGGATTGACTATAGTGGTGGGGGAGAAAAAATCTATTCCCAAATATGGGGATAGTGATGAGTTAGTGCTGACCACTTAAATTATCAACCAAATTTAATTTAAAAAATGCATTGCTCAGTATAAGCCAATAGTTTTTCTTGCATTCACTAATTGATTCCTTCCAAGTAACATAGTAATAAAGTAGGAAAGACTTGAAAGCAAACCTACACAGGCATTTAACTACTGTAATAGCTAACTAGACTGACTATAGTCATCTTATTTCTAATCAAATAATTGGAAAATAATAAATAAAATATTTTCAACAACTAAAAACAATTAATTTGACATAAAGCAAAACATTACCTACCTACTTTTATTCTACAACTAATAGAAGAGATTTTTTATGGATTTTCCAAGTTTAATGGGCCCTTACTAAACCTATAACATCATAAAAATTCTTCCTTTACAAGTATAAAACTTACTTCAAGACACGATAACAATTGCTACCATAAATTAAAGGTTAAAAACTTCAAATATGCAAGAAAATAACTTTTATTCCTTCAAAATTTAAATAATTGTTACAAGTTTTCCATACAAAAACTTAGAATTTGATTAATATTTATACTTGATTTAACCTAAAAACTAATTCTTACTCTGGTATTTATAACATACCAAGCATCTTATTATGCAACAAACTCAATAAATTCCTAGATCAATTACAAAATTAAAGACTCTTGTTACAATGTATTTCTGAAAATGAAATCACACTTTATTTTCTAATAAAAAGGGAAACAAACATCCCTTTCTAGTTGTGAATACCCAAAAAAATATGTGAGCTATCTAAACTAATTCATAATTACTATCTAACTATCCTAGTTTTTATACTACTATCAAAACAAATTTTGTTGACTGTAACTAGTGCTTTTTGACAGGTCACAAGTCTTTTATTGCTACATTTATTCACTTTGAGTAGCTACATACATTTACTTATATTTCCCTAAAATATAGGAGGTTTCAACTCCTATTTTTTATGAAACTTCACCCTATCCTCATGGACTTATTATGTGTAAAACCATATTTTTAGGGATTTTCTAGTATTCTGGAATAGACCCATGGCTGAAAATCCTTCTGTAGTACCTTTCATAGTAATGAAGTATGACTTGTGTATAAAACAACACTACAAAACATATAAAAATATAGAAAATTATAGTAGCAGTCATCACCTTTATCCACTGCATCTATTTCATTAAGAATTTAAGTGCAAATATATCATTTAAGCAAAAATTAGTAAATATGTCCATCATGTTTTCAATAATACTTAGTTTGGGTATGAAAATAAGGCTAAACATCTACAAAATATGGCCTATTTTCCTAAATCATCATTCCCCCAACTGAATCAATTGCATGTCCTCATGCAATAATTCACCTATAAGCCACAATTATTTAATCCTTCGTTTTCTTGATTTTTTTCTTGACAGTCTTGGCTAATGTGGTTGGTGTTTATGTGGCTGGAGGAGGTGTTGGAGTAAAAATATGTCTCTGTTGGAGACTTCCTTTTCATGGAACTACGCTCAATTTTGAGAATATCCTTCCCTACACTTGGGATTTAGACCCATTTATGTTTTAATTATTGCAATTCACTTGGATCATAATTATTTTTGGCAATTATCTTGGGTCTCATTTTGACTCCTAATGTTGTATCTTTGTATGTAGTTGTAGGTGTTTCTTAATGTTGTTATGGATCTATCCCTTGCTTATATACTAGTGTTTTCTCAATATATCCCTTACTCTTTTTCTTTTACTTACCACCTATTTTAGGTTTGGTAATAGGTAAGGGGACTTTAGGTTTATTTGCAACAACATTTTATTATTTTTCATAATAAGGTGCAACTTGAGTGTACATATTCTGCAAAGTTTTTGCTACCTCCAAGTCCATAGCCTCTTTTCCAAGTTTGTAATATTTTCACTAGTTTCCATTTTTAGCTTTATCAAGTCCTTAAGTTGTTGTATCATCATGACCATATTGGATTTTTATACGTCATGTTCTTTTTGTTGTTCCTCCATATTTGGCTTCTTACTCTAAGATTTTGGTTTTTACTCACTAGTGTCATAAATGTCTATCAAAGTAGACTTAGTCCTCAAAGTTTTCGGGGCTAAGTATCTTCAAAATGAAGACCTTATTTTAGGAGGACATAATGTAACATTGGGAGTCTTATATTTGGGAGTACATTTAGGTTTGGAAGGTATTTTTGATGTGCTTTTACACCTAGAGCCTTCTTTATACCTTGCATTTTACCTTTCTTAATAGTCAAATATTCATGGCTACTGTCCTTTTTTTATTCTTTTGATTCTAAAGGAGTGGTAGCCTCAGGTATTGAATGTGCAAGTGAAAAGGGGTCATTTGGGCCACATAGTCCTCATCACTTCCTTCTACCTCTATCTTATCATTCTTATATCTTTCATATTTATTTTGTTCTGCCCCTTTATTGGTTGCCTCAACTGCTTCCTTTGATTTTTTTCCTTCCATGTTAGCTTCTTTTCTATATAATTTTCTTTCTCTTCCTAGATTCCTTCTTCATTTACCTATTGTGTCTCTTCATCCAAGTTAGATACATAGACTGATACTACCATTTTACCCCAAGTGATCTTGGGTCTACTCTGAATTTGGTGTAAGATAAGAAGTTTAATTAACCTAGGATGAGAAATGGCCTATTCATTGTCATTTTACACCTTCCTAGCCATAGTTTTAATGTAATATTTTAGGTAATAGGGCAAATTTATGTGATGTTCTGGTTTTGAAAAATTCTTAAGGGCTAACATCATCCCAATATGATGCCCATAAACCATTTTAAAATGATATTTTAAAGTGAAAAATTGTATTAAAGCTTTCACTATATCTTGGTAGATAGGTGGAAGAGAAGTTAGTTAAATACCTTTAATAGTTCCACATTGTTCTCTATTAAAACCTCACCAAAATACACATTTGGTTCACCACTTTTGTGATTTTTATGTTAGATTTTTTGTACCATTTCTTCGCTTCATTTGGTAGATACAAATATTTGTACAATATTTTTTGTAGATACCTCCAAAGTTACTCCATAGCTAGGTTGGGACACCATACTCTTTAGATCCAATTTTTGTACAAAGTCCTAAGCCACAAAAATATCATACCCCTAAAACTTTTGCATGGCATGGTACTATTTTGGGGTAGAAATATTTTTGATAGCCTCCTTACATAACTGCAAAGCTTCTACACTAACAACTTTGACATGTTTTACTACCTCCACCATGTTGGATAATGGCTATTTAGATTTCCAATAAGGTAACCACAAGGTTTCAATGGGTAATGGACAAAATGGCCATGGAAGAAGTTTGACAACCTTAGTCAAGCTTGAAATGATGGCATCAAAAAAAGATGAATTTTGCACTAGGTTGCTTATAGAAGATTTTGGTGATAGGTTACTTTCATCTTGGCTATGACACTGAATTTTCTCAACAAGTCATAGCATGATACTTTTAAATAATGTAGAAATATTATTCCCCTATGGCAGGATGATAGTGCAATGGAAAATTGAATTTTGGATAATCATACATAGATAAGATGACAATGGGAATAATTTACACCCAATTTATGTGTCTTATCACACATTTATCAAATGTTTACAATGGTACATGTGAAAGAAAACATGAAGTATGTGACTAATTTGAGTATTTTAAACTTATCCATGCACATATTATGATCATGACTTGGCATGTGAATCAAATTATGGGGTAAATATTCTTTGGTATAGCCAATATCACCCAATAAATCATGCAAAAATCTCTTAAAATTGCTAACTTATCTTTGTCAAGGTTACATGAGAGTGTTTGCCATATACTTCATTGTCAATGCTCTTGATTACCTTATATTGACTTTCACCGTATTTTGAATTTTAGTCCACATGGAGTGTACCCCCTTTCAACTCACCATTTGTAATCATGACTATGCTAATTGGACTGGTATACAAAATTATGCTAACTAGAATGAAAGTCACAACTATGCTAACTAAAATTTACTATCACAGTGGTAGAGTGTTGTTTTTAGGATGAAATAGTCAATGTAAGAAATGTTTATAGTTATGTTTAGGTATGGGTGTGCTTTGTCAGTAAGGTGTTGTAGGGGATTCAACACAATTTTTGGTAAGAAATTTCAAGGATGACTAGGATATACAATCTCAGCAGAAGGCTGGATATTGTAATAGGTTTTTGGTTAACCTACAAAACCCGATAATTAATGAAGACTTTTATTTACCAAAAAAAAAAAATGTGACTTTTATCATCATCCACTATTTCACCATAGAACATTCTACAATACTTTGTCAAATTGAATATAAATGCTGAAAACAAATTTCTATAACCACCCTCCAACTAAAAATTCTTCCACATCCTTAGGAAAGAGTAAGATTTACAAGGCACAATAGGGATGAGGTAAATAGTGGAATGGATCATCTATAAAAGAATTTACAAAGATGAAATATAATCAACTTAAAGAAAAAATGAAAATATGAGAGAAATAATTTCAAAGTAAAAGGGGCCTAAGGCAAGGTGACCCTATCTCTCCCATGTTGTTTATCATTGTGGCTGAAGCCCTTGGGAGGACAATCAAAGCTGCCTGTAATATTGGTCTTATTTCAGGAATTAAAGCATCATCACAAACACAAAGTTACACATGAACAGTTTTGTGGATGATACTTTGTTGTTAACTTTTGCATCAGTTTTTGAGGCTAAGGTCATAAAACATATTCTAGAGCTATATGAGGATGTTGCGGGGCAAAAGGTAATTTTTTCAAAGAGTAAAATTTATTTCTTTAACACTCCCATTCAGAGGCAGATTAATATTGCTAGGATTCTTGGATGCTTAGTGTCTACTCTTCCATCCACATACTTAGGCCTTCCTTTATTTACAGGCAGAGCTACTGATTCCATGTGGACTAATGTAATTGAAAGAATTCAGAGGAAGCTAGCTGGATGGAAAGGGAATTTGTTATCTCAAGCTGGCAAGGCAGTTCTCACCAGGTTTTCCATTCAAAGCATCCCTGTCTACTTTCTCTCTATTTTTAAAGCTCCTACAAGTGTCTACACTAAAATTGAATAGATCCAGAAGATGTTCCTATGGACTGGTTCTGAATCTAAGCAGTGTTTTCACTTGGTGTCCTGGGATAGGGTTTGCAAACCAAGGGAGTTTGGAGGTATTGGGCTAAGGAGAATACAACATTTAAACATGGCCCTCCTGGCCAAACAAGCATGGCGTCTTCTGACAAATGCAAATGCGGAATGGATTACTATAATCGAAGAAAGTATTTGCAAGAAACTGAATTTTTAAGTTATTCCTTTCCTCCCCGGGGATCAATTTTTTGGAAATCAATCCTTCAAACTAAAAACTTGCTAAGCAAAGGGCTACGTTGGAAACTAGGAAATGGAAGAAACATTGATTTTTGGGACCACAAATGGTTAAAGGACTATCCCCTCTCTGCAGACCCCATCCTTTCAACCCTTAGAGCTTGGACAATTGAAGTTTTTGGTACCAAAGTTGCAGATTTTATTACTTTGTCAAACAATAGAAGGGTTTGGAAGCCAATAATGAACAATGATCTACCAGGGGCATCAATAATACTGGAGAATGAATTAAGACAGTCTTTACTCCCTTCTGGCATTCTTGAGGACCAACTTATCTGGGAAGCTTCAGACAATGGGGAATTTTTTGTCAAGACTACTTATCTGATGCTTATTGATAATGATGAACCTACTTTCCCTCACTTGGAAGTTTGGCCCAAAAGCATTGTTCCGAAGGTTGGGTTTTTTGCATGGATGGCCATCCAAAATAAGATCCTCACCATGGATAACTTAATAAAAAGAGGTGTGACTGTTGTTAATAGGTGTTATCTTTGTATGTCTGAGTGGGAGTCTATTGATCATTTGTTTCTGTATTGTAATTTTTCTTGTCTCAATCTTGTTAGGTCTGTTACAAGTGTTTCATATTTATTGGGTCCATCCTCAGTCCATTTTTGACTTATTTGTCCAGTGGCCTTCTCCATTTTTGAATAGGCGTCTTAGGTATATGTGGAAGATATGCCTTCATCACTACTTGTGGCAGATATGGTTGGAAAGGAATCGTCGGGCCTTCTTGGATAAGGTTTCTCAGTCATCCTCTGTCCTGTCAAAAATTTTAGTATATGCTAATGAGAATGCTTGTTTAGTTCCTCGCAGCATCTAGACCTCCAAATCCTTTTGAAGCTTCATTAGGCCAGTCATTAAAATTACCTCTCACTGATGGCCTCAATCATCCTCAATTCTGTCGTAGAACCATGATCACATGGACCCCACCCCCCCTAGGGTGGATTAAGTTAAATTTTTATGGGGCATCTAGGGGCAACCCAGGTGAAGCTGGGGCTGGTGGCTTACTTAGAGACCACAAGGGTGAGGTGCTTGTAGCTTTTGCTTGAACATCTTGGAGCTCAAACTAAAAATGTGGCTGAAGCGAGGGCAGTTTGGAGGAGCCTCAAGGTGGCAGAGAATTATCTAGGGAAACTGTTGGTGGAAGGTGATTCTCTTATTATTATAAATATTCTAAAGAACACTAAGAGAGATCCTTGGAGATTTGATGACTACATCCATGAATCAAGGGCTCTAATTCATGATCGACCTGAGGCCATAATTTTGCATACCTTTCGAAAAGCAAACATGGCAGCTGATAGGCTGGCAAATGAAGGCATTGTAGCAAAAAATTTGATCACGTGGACTGAAAATCTTCCTCATGCAGTCTCAATGGTGATAGATAATGAAAAATTTTAGATTGGAAGGCTCAAAGTGGATTTTGTCTTTGTTAGTTCTATTGTGCGTCTTTCTTTTCTGATGGCCATAATATTAGGCTTCCATAGTTTAATTTGGCTGTATTCTGTTGGAAGAGTAGGTCTTGGCCCTTTTTTTTATCAGTTTAAAATTTTAGGGCTTGGCCTTTGTCCAGTTGGTCGATGGACCCTATTTTGTAAAATGGTTTTGGGTCAACCAGTTAAAACCCGGTGTTAATCATAAATATTCTCTTACTTACCAAAAAAAAATATGAGAGAAATACCTATGATATTAAACTACATGTTAATAAATTTTGGAGCTTTGGTGGAGTTTTAATAGTCGTATAGTGAATACTTCCATACTCAGCTACAAAATGGATATACATGGCATCATGAAAAATGGTTTGAACTAGTGGAATTCTTCTTATTGTCTTTTTTCTCTTTTTCTATTTTTTTTTTTTTTTTGCAAACAATCCCCACCAACAAGCTGGTTTTCAAAATTGCCTATCCATTTGCGTTGATGATTTGGTTTTCACAAATGGATATTTTGTGCAAGGATTAAAATCCAGTAAAACTTTTTTTCATCTTCCTCCTTGGACCTATAGCACCAGTAATGGTTTTCACCATAAGACTTATTGTTTTTTATTTTTCATTTTGTTTTGTTTTGTTTTCATATATGCTTGTTGAAGATTGCAGGTGAGAAATTAACTACAGTTTTACTTGTTGAATCACTTGCTTAATGAAATCACCCAATTTTCCTTGTATGAAGCAACTATCTTTGTCAAGATATTCTCAAGCTTCCTATTGGTAACCCCCACCTGACCATTAGACTAGGAATGGTATGGTGAAGATTTTCTATAGATCACTTGATATTTATACATAAAGGCAACTATTACAATAGATATGAATTATATTTCTTTATTTGATACAATCTCCCATGGTGCTCCAAAATATAGGATGTATTCATTAAACTAACTTAAAGGAGTAATTGGATCAATAAAATCTAGTCTCCAGCTCTTAAAAATTTCCAAGAGCATCTAAGGATAAAGAGGTATCTTCACTAAAGGTATTGGTCTTATCATCCTTTGAAAAGGATCACATGGAGATAAAATTTGACATCACATTACTTATAGAAGGTTCTCTTGGTTGCATTGTGTCCTCCATATGGTTCATAGTGTGTTGCACATAAAATATCAAAGATATCTTCTTCCTACATACATCTATGACCTACATGGTTAGGATTAAATTTAAATAAAATACCATCTACTACCCAAGTATATGGAGCATTATCATGGATTAGTTTGTATAATTCATATGGTAAGAAATGGGCTGGTACTTTTCCCATAATCATATAAAAAAGTTTCTCGATGATATGAGTAGTTTTTTTTTCCTGGATTAATACATAACTCTCTAATGGCCTTGCCAAAAAGAGGAATACCATTTAAATATTGCAAAATTAGGATTTTTTCATTAATATTGCACAGTTATTCCATTAGATAAAAATTAGTTTTGGGTATATCCATAAATACCATCAACCTTGGAAGAAAAGGAGGTTAATTTGACTATTTTTGGTTCATCTTTTGTTGTAAAAGAATATTTTGTTGTTTATGCAGGCCCTACAAAACATCCTATAATACCTATAAATTTCTCTATAGGTACTATAGGTTTTTCTACAATATGCCTTGTAATAATAGTAGACTATGATATTTTGATAGTAGGAAGGTCAATTTCTATTGGATTCTCATTTTCCTCTTTAGTGATGATAGGAGAAGTAAGATCAGATAAATTTATCCTTGACTAGAGCTAGATTTTATTGCAAGACAATAAATTTATTTGATAGGCACCTTCAAATTCATAGAATGACTATTGGGTAGGTGTTTTATTGGGTTTAGGCACTAGCTAAGTAGGAAGAGGAGGTTGTTTGAGAGTTGCATTACTATTATTTCCTTGTGGAGGAGGTAACAATTATTATTTTTTGATGTTATTGAGGAACTTATCCTCAAAATTATGATGGATTGGATTGATATTATTGTGGGTATGATCATTGCTGGTCTTTCCAACCTTTTTGTGGATAATATTGATTGGACCAATCAGGTTGTGACCAAGGTGGAACATTATTAGACCATTGAGACCATTGGGACCATTATGGATTTGACCAATTATTATTATAATGCTAAAAATTAGAATGATAATATGGATTAGGTATACCTAAATATCATCTTTGGTTGTCTCCTTAAAATGGCCTCCTTTGTGCAACAAATAAAACATCTTCTTTGTCTTGAAAATCTGGTCCTTTAACATTGTCTTTACTGTAGGTAAATGTTGCCATTCCTGTGTTGATTGTTGCTGATCACAAATGCTATAAATAGTGGTCTTGTCCAAAGGAAATTCACATAAAGCATGCTTATTATTACAGTGAGGATAACATATAGCTTCTAGCTCATGTTTCTTTTGCAACATATCCATGGAAGAGGTAAAAGTACCCAATAAATTTATTTTAAAGTCTTTCATAATATTAATGATTTCAACTCTTGTAACTCCTCCAATGGTTCCAGTTGGCTTATTATTTTACAAATATGGCCTTATACAAGAGTAATTGGTACAAAAATCTATAATTTTATAGAAAGGAAGATTAGAAATATTTCCTCCTCCCATTATATTTAGAATATCAATGGTCTCCTCTCTTAAATATTTCAAAAAAATAGTTCTCAACAAATCATCACCCAACTCAATGTTACCTCTCTTCATTACAAACTAAAATATTTTAATATTGCCTTAAATTCCTTCACCTTCTTTGTAATTCATCTTAAAATTATAGTCTTGTTATTTCTCTAAGAAAATTGCCCTCATTCCATCCTCACATTCCCATGCAGTGATAAAATTTTCACCTAGGCCCATGAACCAGCGTAATTCACCCCATTTAAAAGTGGATAGGAATAATTTCAACTTTTGTGCGTCAGTGGTGTAGTCATAAGTGTGATAAAGTACTTCAAACTCAAAAACAATGTGTCAGGATATTTAGTTTCCAATCCTCTAAAAGTGGACACCCATTACCAATATTAGATTCCTCTATCATTGGAACATGTATAGGAAACTTGAAAGTACTTGGTGGTTGTCTTGGTTCCTCTTCAACTATATGGAAATCCCACAAAGTCCACAATAGTTGAGTTTAAGGTCTTCTTAGAGTAGTATAAAGACTAGAACTAGATGACCTTTGTTCTTCTTGTCCTTCACTTCATTCACTTGTAGCCTTAGGAATCTCAACTTGTCCTCCTTTTTCAAGTGTATGAGTTATTTCTTCAATAATCACACAAGATATTTTTTGGATAAATTAGAGTTTATATGCTCCTTTTGAGGACTGTGACTCTATTGTAGAGGAAATAACAGTCTACTGGCTTTGGGAAGCTTTTTCTTGCTGCTCAGTTCCTACCATATTTTTCTTAAGGTATTGTTGGGAGATGTATCTTCCACGTTAATCTCATTTTTGAATCATTCATTCATCCTCCTCCCTATTAGTAAATTTTGCATAAACAAAAACAAAACAAAAATGCAAAAAAATTGCAAGAATTAAACTTATTCTAAAAACTAGTAAAATTGATTCCTAGAAAGCAATAAAATTTAAAGAAATGAAATTAATTCAAAACTTGACTTTCAATACCTTTTATTGAGAATTTCTTGTTGTTTCAGGTTAGAAAAAAATCTCCTTCAATTACTCAACATGGAAAGTCTTTAGCTCTTGCAAGATCCAATATTTTTTGTGCACCTTCCCCAACAATGGGGCCAAAAAGTGATGAGTTTGTGCTAACCACTTAAATTATCAACTAGTTTTTATTTAAAATATGCATTTATCGGTATAAGCCAATACTTTATCTTGCCTAAATGATTCCTTCCTAGGAAAGCAGTAATAAAGTAGGAAAGACTTGAAAGTAAACCTACATAGACCTATAACTACTCTAGTAGTTAACTAGATTGACTACAATCATGCTATTCCTAATAAAATATTAGGAAAATTAATAAATCAAATATTTTTAACAAATAAAAACAATTCATTCAACATATAGCAAAATATTGTCTACCTACTTTCATTCTACAACTATCAGGAGAGAGTTTTTATAGACTATCCAGGTTTAGTGTGCCCTTGCTAAACCTGTAATAGCATAAAAAGTATTCCTTTTCAGATCTAACACTTACTTCAAGACACTGATAACAATTGCATACCATAACATAAAGGTTAAAAATATCAAATATGCATGAAAATAGCTTGTATTCCTTCGAAAACAAAATTCTATTCATTTCTAGAAATGATTGTATATGTTTTCCATACAAAAACCAGAATATCATTATTATAAAGAAACTTATTTATACTTTATATAACCTAAATACTAATACTTTATCTAGTATTCATAACATCCTAGGCATCTTATTATGTAACAAACTCAATAAATTTTGAGGTTTGACTTAGAAATAAGTTGCAAAATTAAAGGCTCTTGTTACAACCTATTTTAAAAAATGAAATCACACTTTATTTGCTAATAGAAAGGGAAAAAATATCCCTTGGTAGTTGTGAATTCCCAAAAAATGTGTGATCTATCCAAAATAATTCATAACTACTACCAAATTGTCCTATCTATCATACTACTATCAAAACAAATTATATTTACTGTAATTATTGCTTTTTGATAGGTCACAGGTCCTTTTTTGCTGCATTTATTCACTTTGGGAAGCTCCATAATTTTAGGAATATCTTACTAAAATATAGGATTTTTAAAATCTTATTTTTTAGGAAACTTCATCCTATGCTCTTGGAATGACTATGTGTGAAACCATATTTTCAAGGATTTTTAGATTTTTTGGAAAATATAACCTGTGTATAAAACAACACTTACACAACACTACAAGTGTCCTTTTATAAAAAAAATTAATGGATAAAACTGCCATGAAATAACCTATTACAATATTAATAAATCACTTTGGAATGACATATACATCATATATTGGATCAACTTAAGACTTATCGTTTCCAAAAAGCTAGTGATGTAATGATTTCATTAGTAACTAATGAACTTTTAATAGCATCATCAAAACGATGGTTTGTCCATAATGTAAAACAACAAGATTTTGTTTAAAAAAATATCATTATTAATATGGTATTCTTCATTAATACTAGATATATGAGACCTATTTAATAATTATAAATATAAGTGTTCGTATCCATAGATATTACTTGGTATAAAAACAAATAATAAAATATCTTGTTAGTTATATCTTTATAATAAGCTAAATAGTTTACCAAGACTAATGCTTAATTTAGTAGCTCTATTTAGGTTGGTGATATTTTCTCTGTTATTATTGATTCAACTTATATATCTTTTATGATATTTTCTATAAGATATATTTTTTTTTATCTTGATGGAGTAATATTTAACTAATTCAATTACTTTTTGTCAACAAGTATTATCTACAAATTGGGCACCATGAATTAGTGCATTAGTATCATGTCTTTATTCTTAATGTATGTCATGTATTTAATAAAAAAAATATATTGAAAGAGGATATGGGCTTGTGGTTCTTCTAATACTTGAACACAAAATATTTTTCTTTGAGCATTGAACCAAAGATTTATTTTTAAGTTCTTTATTTTATTTTTCTTTGAGGCTTGAACTATACCTTGTACTAGCTTTATAAGAGATAATATTTTCTTGATGATTGGTAATAGGTTATAGGCTAGAAGTACTACTACTAGAGTTATGAATTTTATACTATGACTATTTTAAAATGAGCTTTAGTGGATTGCTACACCCATAATTATTAATAAATATGTACTAGGGGATGCTTCTTCTCGTTACTATTATGTTGACTAAATTTTGGGCATTTAGTCATCTATTGCATCTCAATTGTTGGGTAATTTTGATATTTTTAAACCTTGCTGAGTTCCTCCAAGTTTATTTGGGCTTGATTAAAGTTGGTTGCTAGTCCTTTATATTTTCATTTGAATATCTTATTATTTATTTATTTTTAGGTACACCATAGAAATATTGGAATGGTCATTATCCATATTAATTTATTCTCCTTATAGGGTGGAATCCGTTGGATCCACAAATCAAATATATCCTTAGGCATGATCCACGAGATCTCTATAGCATTCATCCACTTTATCCAAGCTTCCTATAAATGAGCATCTCATGAACAAGTGATTTCTTGCATTTTCATCCCCCATGTAGAGGCAACACCTATTTAGGCCTTGGAAACCTCTCTTATTCAAATTATACCAAGTTAGAATTATATTATAGACTCCAATCCAGGTGAATATTTTTATCTTAGGCATGCATTTGCTTCCCCCAACTATTTCTCCAAGGAACCTTCAATAGGGGTCTTTCCATGTTCTCCATATAACCACTTTTGATAGTAGAAATTCCTGAGGTTGATCTAGTCCACTTCAATTGATCTCAATGCTCAAGGTTGAGTATGTGAAATTATTTAAACTTGTAGTGGAGGGCTTTCAATTTATATTTCAGTCTATCATTTTTAATATTTTTTTCTCCAAAATATGAATCCTCCATTCTATTCTTCTATGTAAGAACTAAATTATGTGCATTAGTCTTTCTTAAGAATTCTTTTAAAATTTGATAGGTCTTGATCCCTTTATAAGGGTTCTAATTCCATCAAAATATCTTCCTAGAAGTCAACTTTTGACTCTCTATCTATCTTCCAATGAGTCCCATTCTCACCCATATGAACATCTAGTTTTTTATTGGAATGAAAAATTCATATTCATATTGGAGGATCAAAGGAGGTTTATCTAATTTTATCCCTCTATCTATCTTCCAATGAGTCCTCTTCTCAAGCATATGAAAATCTTGTTTTTGGATCATAATGAAAAATCCATAATCATTTCGAAGGAGCAAAGGAGGGTTCTTTACTTGCAAGGGATACAAAGAGAAGAGGTGTCCCTTACAATATTGAAGCCTCAAAATTACCATAGACATGAGGTGAATTTAATTACTATAGGTATGACCCTAATATAGAATGATAACAATAGAAAAGAAACCCATTAGACCAATAATGATAATACTAGTTACATTACCCATAAACCAAAGAGGGATCATTCTAGTGGTATCAACCATTTCTCTTACTCATTTTTACATCATATTTTATTATTTAGTCATGCTCAAGACATAAATAATCATATATATAAGTATTAGATCTACCAAAATTAGATGATAAAGAATATTCTTTGTGTTCCTAATTAAAATTTACTTAGAGAAAAGAATAATTATAAAAATGAGCAATATCCCCCAGTAGAGTCTAGTATGATTCAGGTCAATATTTTATTCATTTGGGTTTGATTGTATCATGGATCCATGATTAAGTTGATATAGAAGTTATCACTAGATGAACTATATTGATGATATGGATCCTAAGAAAAATATTGTAGATACAACTAGTTAATGAACGACCAACCATATAACTATAAAAATTGGATAGGTTCTATCTATAGTCATTAGTACCTTCTATAAAGATTTAGTAGATTCATCAAGTTTCTCTAATGAATAAAAATGACCAGTTACTAATGGGACCTCTTTTCTAATTTTTGAAATACTCATTTTTTTAGGGTCTCCTGAATATATCATAAGCCAAACCCGAGTGGGAGAGGGAGAAATATGTAAATAATTACTTCATTTTGAATAGTCATTCTTTTTTCTAGTAGATAGAAGCATACTCTAGATTGGGGTTCTAGGGAAGTACTACTCGATCATCCCTAATGATAACAATTCCTTATTGTCATCTTGTTTTTATGGAAACATCCCTAACCTAGAAAGAGGTTGATCTTTTTCACTAATATTTTTTATATCTTGGTGTTTTTCACCATCTACCTTTGCTAATTTTTGACAAGTATACTATAGTAAATTGATACATTTTTTCTTTTGCCTCTTTTTTGTTGGTCCCCAATGACTAATATATGAATTGGGGTACACAAATTTTATTTATTATGCAATATTTCAATATTTTACAAGGGGAATATGACTCAATCATATTTCTACAGATTCATAAAATATTTTATCTCATACATATGACCATTTATTTTTTATCATAATGAGAAATTCATATTCATCCTGAAGGAGTAGAGGGAGATTCAATGCATTCAAGGGACACAGAGATATTATTTTATACCCTTCCTCATTCATGCTTTGATATTTTGGTGTCCTAGGAATAGATAAACCACACCAATCTATCCAAAAATTGGTAGTTAAACTCTACTATAGTGACGATATTGTAGGTGGAAAAACATTCTCTTATATCGTTGCAAGAGATATTTTTTTTAAAACCTAGACATTCTTTCTTTCCTGCTCCACACTTAAAAATACAAGTTTGATTGTGTTTGATTGACTATAGAAATTGCACCAATTAAAGTACCAATAGATCATCATAGCCAATGGTTCTTTCTATTAAAGGATTAAGGAATCAATTAATTTAAAAAAATTAATTGAAGAACCTATAAATTCATAATATTGGTAATATAATATCATAATTTTGAATAATAACTTCAATAATTATAATAGTGATTTGATATGGTTGTGATATATGATATAAGTAGCTATTATAGTAATTTTTTAGTGAATGTGTGCACATATTGAATAAGTCTAAACTGATATATGATACTATTTTTACCCCTTTAATGCTAGATCTCATATAAAAATGTCTAGGAGTATTACTTACTAATCTAAGTGATTTAGCATTTTCATTGGGACTAGTTCTTATTTAAATATCCCTATTGTATATTGTAGTAAATGCAGATTTTGTATCTATTGCACAAATACTGATCTACATAGGAGTTATCAATATTTCATCTTATTTTTTGTGATTTTGATAAATAACATAAATTTTTAAATTATGTTCCCCTTAGACCATCAGAGATGGCATCACTTCAATTGTTTTTGCAAGTATTTTTTTTCATAAATTACTATTATCCTAAACATATCATGGTTCAAAATATCTCTAACTAAAAAATAGATTAGATTTTGGAATTGAGACTTAACAAACAATGTTCAACAAATGTGGCTCATTTATCCACTAGTTTTTTCCTTCTATTCAAACTTATTTCTATAATTTTTCTAGTTGCTCTAACATGAGTAATTACTGTAGCTCCTTGAGAAGACACAATTTGAATAAAAAGTTGCAAATTAATTATCTTGTGATTTTTATTAGGATAAGTAGGATATTACATATTATATATCATGGAGGAATCCTTTCATTCGTTGGATAATGGAAAATAAACAACTTCATAAATTTTTTGTTTGTAGCTAAGGATTGGTTGTGGTGGTGCGGAAGAATATATCTATTCCTAGATCTGGGGATAGGTCTCCCTATTATTAACTCAGTAAACCGAGAAGCTCCTATTGAGGTTCAATATGAACCTTTGGGTACCCTCTACGAAATCTATGAAGATTATAGAATATGAAAATATAGAATGGGAAATATTCTTAATAGATACATTTGAACAACTATTGGTTGTACTCATTTAAATCAAGAAATAGAAGCTATGAGAGGCTTTTTAGCTTATGTTTGACAAGAAATATCACTACAAGTTACTAGAATCTAATTTCATTAGTTTTATTATTATTTCATTCATGAAAATATTGATATTGAGGAAGCCTTCTAGATTGATCCCATTGATGAATCTTGCTCACAATAATGGGGAGGTTTTTTATTATGGCAACACCTCTATTTGAAGTGCCCTTTTATAATAAATTAATGTATATAATTGTCATGAAACAACTTATTAGAAGATTCATAAATCACTTGGAATCACATATACATCATATTTGTTGGATCAACTTAAGACTTTTGATTTCCATCAAGCTAGTGATGCAACAATTTTATTAGGAACTAATGATATTTTAACAAAACCATCAAAAGTATGGTTTGTCTGGGGTACAAAAAAACAAGATTTTATTTCCAAAAAAGATCATTATTGATATAGTATTCTTCATTAATACTAGATATATAAGACCTATATGATAATGATAAACATAAGTGTTCCTTTGCATAGATATTACTTGGTATAAAACTCAATAAGATAATATATAAATAGTTATATATTTGTAATAAACTAAATAGTTTACCAAGATTACTCCTTAGTTTAGTAACTCTATTTAGTTTGGTGATATTTTTTGTCTTATTATTGATTCAACTTATATATCTTTTATGATATTTTCTACCAAATAGATTTTATTTTATCTTGACGGAGTAATTTTTAAGTAATTCAATTACTTGTTGTAAACATATACTATCTACAAACTAGGTAACATTAATTAGTGCATTAATATCATGTTTTTCTTCTTAATGTATGTCATATATTTAAATAAAGAATATTTTGAAATAAAAACCAAAATATATTAACCCTTACCAACAAGTTCTAATAAGGCTATGAGGAATAAAAAAAATTAAGGCAATCGATCCAAAACAAGCTTGCTTATTTGAAAACTATGATAGGAGGAAAATAGTCATGAAAATAAGTAAAATTGTATGTTTACATGTTAGACTCTATCAGCCTCAGACTAGTGTAAACCTGTGCATCTACATTATCCATTGGATCTTGAGTTGACCTATTGGACCATGAAAGGTCCCATTATAGTCAAACACCATCTTAATTGATTTAATTGGTGGCTCACTTGAGGCTTAAAGGGTCAACTTTAATTTTTATGGCACCTCACTCGAGGAGCCTGGTTTCTCACTTGAGGTGTAGCCACTGAACTCTTTGACAAGGTTCAAAAGTCTCATTGATTTGGTCATCTCCCCTTTAAAGTACCGTTATTAATTGACCCATGTGATTGAAGCCCTTAACATGCTCCATATCGATAGCCCAAGTTTATTACTCAGTGAAGCTACCCTTCCATGAAAATATTGACTTCAAAATAAACTAATCCATCATATCTTGATCCAATTCAATGTGCCTTTGTGTGTTTAAGAGTCTAGGTTTGACTTCACCCCTACCCTATCTCCAATTTCAAGCCTAGGTTTTACAAGGAAAATCTACCTCAATCTGATTTGAAGTTCAATCAATGTTGTTTGGTTTACACTTTATCAATATTTACTATTAATAATCCATGAGTTGTGTATCCTAGTTCCACTATAAACATACTATAATGAGTATTATCTCCAACTAACTACCTTTATCATCCAGAATGACCTTAGATATTTGGACAACTCCTTTTACCTTAGGAAAATAGTTGGGTAATGTTGAATTCTTTCAAGAAATTAGATAGGAGGGCTTTAAAACCAAGAAAAACTGAATATAACTATGATATTTTCTTTATATAAAAAAAAAGGAAAATAGCTTGTGGTTCTTCTACTACTTGAACACAACTTCTTTTCCTTTGAGCACTGAACCAGTTTTTTTTGTAATTTCTTTATTTTATCATTTTTGTAAGGCTTGAACTATTAGAGTCTAGTTTTACTTGATGCTTATTAATAGGTTGTAGGCTAGTACTACTACTACAAGAGTTATGAATTTTATACTAACCCTATTTCAAAGTGAGATTTAGTAGATTACCACATGCATAATTGCCACCAAAAGGTACTACGGGATGCATATTCTTATTAATATGATGGTGACTAACTTATGGGCATTTAGTCACCTATTGCATCTTAGTTGTTGGGTTATTATGATATTTTACAGCCTTGTAGAGTTCCTCGAGGTTTATTGAGGCCTAATTAAAGGTTGTTTTTTGTCTTCTATATTTTCATTTGAATATCCTCCTGTTTATTTCTTTCTAGATACATGATATAACTATTTGAATGTTCATTATCCATATTAGTTTCTTCTCCTTATAGGGTGGATTCCATTGGATCCAACAATCAAAGATATCCTTAGGCATGACCTAGGAGGTCCCTATAGAATTCATCCACTGACTCCAATATTCTTGTAAGAATGGGAATATCATGAATAAGTGGTTTTTTATCTCTTCATCCCCATTATAGAGGCATCACCTATTTGGGACTTGAAAACCTCTCTTATTCAGATTATCCTAAGTTAAAATTGTATTCTAAACTAAAATCTAGATAGAAAAATTCATCTTAAGCACACATTTTCTTCCCCATAAATTCCTCCAAGGAACCTTCAATAGGGATATTTTCATGTTCTCCATATAACCACTTTTGATAATATAAATTTCTATGATTTATCTAGTCCAATATAGCTAATCCATATCCTTAGAGCTCAATATGTAAAAGTATTTAAACTTAGAGTGAAGGGCTTCTAGTTTATGTTTTAGTCTCTCATTTGAATATCTACTCTCCAAAATTTGACTCCTTCTCTCTGTTCTTATATGTAATAACTAAATGATGTGTCCCAATCCTTCTTAAGAGTCCTTGTAAGCTCTAATACATATTTATCCATTTCCAAGGATTCTGAGTTCACCCAATTATCTTCCTAGAAGTCAACTTTTGTCCCTCTATCTATCTTCTAATGAGTCACCTTCCCACCCATATGAACATCTAGTTTTTTTATCAGAATGAAAAATTCATATTTATCTTGGAGGAGTAAAGGAGGGTTCTCTACTTTTATTCCTTTATATATATTCCAGCGAGTCCCCTTCTCACCCATATGAACATTTAGTATATTGATCAAAATGAAAAAATATATATTGATCCTAAAGTAGTAGAGGAAGGTTCTTTACTTGCAAGGGACACAAAGAGAAGAGGTTTACCTTATAGTATTGGAGCCTCAAAATTACCATAGATATGAAGTGCATTTCATTACTATAGGGATGACCCTAATCCGGAATAGGAACCGTAGAAAAAGAGACCTAGTAAACCAATCACGATAATACCAGTTAAAGTACCTATCAACCAAAGAGGGATCCTTCCAGTGGTATCGGCCATTTCTCTTACTCCCTTTTACATCACATTTTCTTAAGTAGTCATGCTCAAGACATAAACAATCATAGATTTGAGTATTAGATCTCCCCAAATTATTTGAGAAATAAGATTCTTAGTGTTCCTAATTAAAAAAATAATTAGAGAATATAACAAGTACAAAATGTGTGTCAAACCACAATAGAGACTGGTATGATTCAATTCAACATATGAAAGTTGATTGTGTCATAGATTCATGATTTACTTGATATAAAATCTATCACTAAAATAATTGCATTGCTGATATGGATCCCAGGAAAAAAACTGTAGGTACAGCTAGTCCGTGAACGGCCAACCATCTAACTGTAAAAATTGGATAGGTTCTATCTATAGTCATTAGTACCTCCTAAAAAGATTTAGTAAATTCATCAAGTTGCTCCAATGAATCGAAACGGCCAGTTACTAATGGAACCTCTTGTTATGTTTATGAAATACTCATTTGGCTAGGTTTTATCAAATACATCATAAGCCAAACCTGTGTGGGAGATGAAGAATTGTGTAAAGGATTATTTCATTATAGATAGTCATTATTTTTTTTAGTATATAGAAACATACTCTAGATAATGATTCTAAGGAAGTATTGCTTGATCATCCCTACCAATGGCAAGTCCTTATTGTCATTCTTTTTTTATGGAAACATATCTAATATAGAAAGATATTGATCATTTTCACTAATATTTTTATCTCTTGGTGTTTTTCACCACCTACCTTTTCTCATATTTGACATGTATGATAGTAAATTCATATATTTTTGTTTTGCCTTCCAACTATTGGGGTCCAATGACGAATAAATGAATTAGAATACACAATTTTCATTTATTGTGCACGCTTTCACTCTTTTGCATGGGGAATTCAACTCAATTATCTTATTGTAGATTCACAAACTATTTGATCTCACCCATATGACCATCTAGTTTTTTGATCAAAATGAAAAATCCATATTCATCCTGCACACAAAGAGAAGAGGTGTCCCTTGTAGGATTGGAACGTCACAATTACTAGTGAATATGATTTTTCTTTTATATCCTTCCTTATTCATACTTTGAGATTTTGGTATCCTAGGCATAGAGGAACCACACCAATCCATCCCAAAATTGGTAGTTAAACTCTACTATAGTGATGATACTAAGGTGAAACCCTACAGTTTCTAGAGATATATTTTTCAAAACCCCTACATTCCTTCTTTCCCACTCCACACTTTGGAATACAAGTTTGATTATGTTTGATGGACGATAGAAATGGAACCAATTAAAGCACCAATAGATCTTCATATCCAATAGTGCTTTCTATTAAAGGATTAAAGAATCAATTAATTTTAAAAAATAATTGAAAAACCTATAAATTAATCATAGTGGTACTATATTATCATAATTTTAAATAATACCTTTAATAATTATAATAGTGATTTGATACGCCCATGATATATGATATAAGTAGCTATTATACTAATTGTTTAGTGAATGTGTGCACATAATGAATCAACCTGAACTGATATATGATATATGAATAAGATGTCTAAGAGTAGTATTACTTTCTAATCTAATTCATTTAGCTCTTTCATTGGGACTAGTTCATATTTGGATATCCCTATTGTTTATTCTATTAAATGCAAATTTTGCACCTTCTACACATATATTGATCTACATAAGAGTTGTCAATATTTTTATTGTATTTATTATGATGTTGAAAAATAACAAAAAATATTAAAATTTTGTTTCCCCTGGACCATTGGAGATAACATCACTTAAATGATTTGTACATATCGTATTTGTTCATAAATTACGAAATATATCTGACTAAAAAATAAATCAAATTTTGGAATGAGACTTAACAAACAATGTTCAAATTATTGGGGCTCATTTATCCACTTAGTTTTTCCTTCCATTCAAACTTATTTCTATAATTTTTCTAGTTGCTCTATTAGGAACAATTACTATAGCCCGTCAAGAAGACACAATTTGAATAAAAAATTGCAAATGAATGTTCTTGTGCATGTTATTAGGATAATTAGGATTTTTGATCTTCTAGATCATAGAGGAATCATTTCATTCCTAGATAATGGAAAATAACCAACTTGATAAAAAAATTATTTGTATCTAAGGATTGGCTATAGTGGTTGGGGAGAACAAATTTGTTCCCATATATGGGGATAGGTCTCCCTATTATTATACTAAGAAGCTCCTATTGAGGTTAAATATGAAACTTTGGGTACCCTCTATGAAATATATGAATATTATAGAGTAAGAAAAGGTAGAATGGAAGAAATCCTTAATAGATACATTTGAACAACAACTAGTTTTAATCATTTCAATTGAGAAATAGAATCCATGAGTGGCTTTTCAGCTTGTGTTTGACAAGAAATATCACTAAAAGTTATTAAAATTTAATGTCGTTAATTTTATGATTCTTTCATTCATGCAAATATAGATATTGAGGAAGCCTTTTGGCTTGAACCCATTGATAAATTCTAATCACAAAAATGGAGAGGTTTATTCTTATGGAAACACCTCTATTTGAAGTGCCCTTTTATAATAAATTAATAAATATACCTACTTTGAAACAAATTATTAGAATATTAATTAATAACTTTGGAATGCCCCATACATCATATATATTGGATCAACTTAAGACTTCAGATTTCCAATAAGATAGGGATAAAACAATTTCAATAGGAATTGATGATTTTTTAACAACACTGTTGAAAGGATGGCTTGTCCAAGATATACCAGGAATATATAATGTTAGAAATAGAGTATATTACATCATTTGGGTCATGTAAATGTACCTTCCAAGGTACATACTTAGGACATTATATTACTTTAGGGGAAATTTATCTAGTTACTTCATGCAATGTAATAAATGCACAAGTGTCAATGTGCAAGATGTATATGTGCAAGTTGTCCCTTGCACAACTAGGTAGAGTGTTGGCCAAGGAACCTATTTTCCTATATAATAAGGGCCTCATTATAATAGATATATATAGACAAATAGAGAAGCTTAGAGCATATTCATAGGTAGTAGCACAATTCTGTGTAGATCACCATATATTGGTGATGGGTGCAATGTAGTTCAATAGCTTTATTAATGGAGTGTTCATTTCCTCCATAGCTACATTGTATTCATTTATGTCATTTCTATTTATAGCATATTTCAATCATCTTACAGATTTACTTTCTTTCATATTATTCTGCATATTTTGATTGGATTATCCCATTGCACATTACATCAAAAGTTAATAGTGGTATCAGATCTATGGTAGATCTAGCCACAATAGATCAATAGGAAAACCACCATTATTATTGAGCTTGAGTCAAAAACTCTCAGAAGAGTCTAGGTGGTAGAATTAGGGAGAGCCACAAGTGAGGATTGAAAGAAATCTTAGTTCTAGAAATACTGAGATTACATTTGACTAGAGTCTTTCCACAGAGTTGTAAGAAAAACTCGTGAAGACTAGGACTCAACATTCAATCCACTAGATTGAAAGATCATCTAGTGAAGATCATTCATGATATCTAGAATTTGTTAACTATTGCCCAAAGTTTCTTTTGTTGCAAAAAATTAATTCTCATATGATTGGGACTCCTCCTACAATAGAAATCTAGGAGACTTCAACTTCGTTTCCCGAAGGTCAGCGTGCCTTCATAGTGTAGAGATTAGTTCCTTGTGCAAGAGAAGAATACTATGGAAGAAGACTTTTGGAGAAGAGTCATAGTGAAGTTAGGAGACTGAAGATCTCCATTGCTAGATTGAAGAACTTCATAGTTAAATAAAATCCCATAGAAGCCTTGATCTAAAAGAAAATGCCATAGAAGCCTTGATCCAGAAGAAAAGGCCATAGAAATCTTGATCTAGAATAAAAGGCCATAGAAGCCTTGAATAAAAGTCCACAGAAGACTTAGTACAAAAAATCCCATAAAAGCTTTGATACTAAAAAGGCTACAAAAGCCTTGATACTAGAAAAATCCATAGAATCCTTGATACTAAAAAGGCCATAGAAGCCTTGATACTAAAAATTCCATAAAAGCCTTGATACTGAAAAGGCCATAGAAGCCTTGATACTAAAAAATACCATAAGAGCCTTGATATTAAAAAATGGAACATAAGCCTTGATCCTGAAGAAGACTTCAGAAGAGAGTATCTGATTTAGAAGTAGATTAATATTTTAGTACTAATACTTTTTTGTAGGGAAAGAAGATTCAGTGAGTTGGGAAACTTCCTACAAGAAATTTAGGAAGAGTATCTTCTTCAAAATCAATTCATCACCTGAAGTAAAATTGAAGAGATCAGGAGAAGATCTCATTGAAGAACTTCCAGTCTTGGAAGAAGGAAGAAGAAGGACTAGGAGAGTCCTGCTCAAATCTAGAAGCAAAATAATTAGAGATATAGAAGAAGATCTCACCACCAACACTTCCAGGAGTAGAAGGTTGAAGAAAAGATCTCAAGGAAGACCAACAGAATATTCAAGATCAAAGACCTTGGAAAGGTCTCATCGAGCATCCATTAAAAGGCTTGGAGAGCCTTGCTAAAGAAATCCTCAAAGGAGAACTCATTGGAGAAATCCACTACCAAGGAGAAGCCCCTGATAGTGAAGGACTTGGGATAATTGTCGCCATCCGACAACAAGCCCAAGAGAAGAATAATTTTGCAAGGAGTGCCAAATATGAGAAGAATTTGTCAAGGAGTGCCAAATCCTAGAAGAAGAATCTAGTGAAGACCTCAAGATATTTAGAATATTGAGAAGAAGATCCTGCTTGAAGTCAAAATTTGACAAGAAGACTTGAAGATAGAAGAAGCTCACCAAATCTTAGAGATTTGAAGATTACCTCTCACAAAAAGAAGGCACCGCTTCAGAGATAAAGACTTCTCCAAATATACAGTAGAAGGAGGAGACCACAAGAGGAGAACAAGCCACCAAATCCTAGGCTCATGAAAGAAAGTTTGAGACCATATTTTGGTGAAGAAGGAGTTGTTCAGGATAGTCTACAAAGAGTTGCAAGATCCTACTCGAAGCAGCAACTTGGTGATCTTAGACACCAAGATCCACATCCTCTACAAAAGTGACAAAAGAGCTACAAAATCTTTCAAAAAGGTAAGCAAATTTTGGTGCAAGTAGATTCATTAATTGGATTACTTATCAGATTTGTTAAAGCACCTTAATTTGGATTAAAGTTGCAAGAAGAAGAAAATTTGGATTACAGTCTTCAAAAGTGCAAAAAGAGAAAATTTTTTAAGGTTCATTTGCACATTAATTAGGAGTTGATTAGATTTCAGAATTACATCTATCAACTACCTATCATCTACTTTGGAAAAAGAAAAAGAAGACTAAGTCCTACAATATTAATTGTAGTGAAATTGCAGAATAACTCTTGAAGATTCATTTCAGATTATTCTTGATTAGTTGCAGTAAATTGATTAAGTGCATTAATTTGAGAGTTGATTGGAGTGATAAGGTGAAATTGTTAGTGCATTAAAAGAAATATTATTAGATTCATTTGCACTATTCTATTGCTCTCAAAAGGATTATTGTTTGTGTTCTTGAGAAGGGCACAAAATCAAAAATTGTCAAAGTGTCTAAAGACACTATTAGTGCACAAAAATCTGCAACACATAGTGGCCAAGTGAAGCCACCAAAATAGGTTAGAATCCTCCAAAAACTTGGAGAAGAAGATGACTAACCAAAATAAGAAATAGAAGCTTCAAAGATTGAGACTTGGTGAGTCTCAAATCCAAAGCATTACAGGGTTAGTTGTAAGGAGAAAAGTGCAGAAAATTGCATCATATAAGGAGCTTCTATCTACTTCTATCTAAGCTTGGATTTGTCATCATAATATCCAAGCAAAAATGGGAAGGTGTCTAAGCAAAGAGACAACCTCAAAACCCCTACACTGCATTCAAAAATTCTGCCATATAAACCAGAATATCAGACCTACAAAAAGGAGTGCAAGAAAGGGTGCAAAAGGCATCTTATTTACAAATATTGTTACATTGTATTGCACTTCTCTAACTCATTCTACGTAGGAAAAATGGTAGATTGGAAAGTGCCTCAAAGGCATAATATAAGCAGGGTGAACTAACCAAAGGCATCTGAATGCTAGCATTCTCCCAAGCATAGCAAAGAGCCACTCATATAGGCTCATCTTCTACGTATCTTGGATGATCAAACCTGCAAAAGACAAGGCACAAAGCCAGGAAGAAATCAAGCAATGTATAAGCAAAGGAAATCGAAGCAAGCATATTGGAACCATACATCCAATCAAGGAGCATTCACTACCTCAAGTGGAGCATCATGAATTCTTCATAAAAGCGCTACCATATCTCCTCCAAATCTCCACCAAAGCTCCACCATAAGCATTGCTTGGATGGAAACATCTCAACACCAATGAAGTACAACAAAGAACAAGGTGGAAGAATACATTTGAAAGGCTTGCAAGAAGGTATTGATAAGACAAGGGCATGCAAAGGAAAGAAGGTACCACTTGTCATTCTCCAAAAGAACCCTAAAAATACCCATGAAGGAGATGTTACATCATTATCTTGGCGTCCATACTCCATGCAACAAAGGAGTTACTTACAGCCAGAAGCGTTACAGCAAGAAGCCTCATATACGTTGAAGCAAAAACATCTCTTGGGATATGCACGAAGAGGGAATAAAAACATATTTTTCAAGAAAAGGTGACACTTGTCACAAGCGTTAGAACAAGATTGGTGTCTCCACCAAACACCCAAAGCATTCTTGGAGCATTTAAAAATTGTTGTGACACTTGTCACTCAACTGACCACCTATTAAAGGTGACTTGGACCAAGCAACTCGGTAGCAACTCGACAAAAAGCTTAGCAAGCAACTCAAAAATCAACTCAGTAGCAACTTGGTAGCAAATCGACAAGCAAATCAACAAGAAACTCAACAATAAATTGACAAGCAACCTGATAGCAACATGGTAACAACTCAAAAATAAGAGCAATTCGGGAGTATTCATAAGCAGGTAAGGAATAGTACTCTCGATCAAATGGGTCAAGGAAGCATTAAAGAGAGTGTTGAAGCCAATAGCAAGTTGGAGAATCTATCATTACTCATAGCACCCAAGAAGGACAGACTACCACCGATTTCATAAAGGTGCAAAGCCTTATTAAGGTACAATTTCCCCCATCTAATTTGCTTTCATTAAAAAGGGAGTTATAAGGTTATATTCTAAGGTTGAAGTATTAAAGAAAATCAATCTTTATTTGAAAGCAAAACTTAGGGAAATTAAATATCAAATTTTCTATAATATTTGCAAAATACAACCTAGGAGAAATAAGGGATACTACTTGGAATTAATCCATTTAATGTTTGCAAATATTAATGTGTTCTAATTTTCCAAATTTGGGAGTTATAAGGGTTACAACACCAAACTAGGTTATTGGAAATTAGAAACACTTAAATAAAATCCTAAGGGATATAAAAAGAGGTTATTAAGATTTTTTTCTAAGGTTGGAAATTTATAATATTCTTGTCTCAAAAATTTCTCAAAAGGGACAAAATAAATCCAACATTAAAACCTCTTCAAAATTGGAAAAGTGCTTAGTTCAATAGGAGTAATAAGGTGTTAAAAAGTTGATTTTTGATCTTTACAAAAACTGTACAAAATCAACCAAAATTGAACTATATTTTACAAAAGCACTATATCATATTCCAAAAATCTCTAGGGAGTCATAAGGCATTCTACAAAACTTGATAATAATAATATCTATCAAATATTATCAAGTTGGGAAGATATAAGCTTTCTACAAAACCTAAAATTAGGTATACATACTCTCATTACTAGGGAGACATAAGGAAGCCTACAAACCTAAGGATTAATAAAGGTTTTATCAAATCAAGCTTATATACTTCAATTAGGGATCATATATCCTAATATAGGGAGCCATAAGGTAGACTACTCTATCTCAAAGAATTCAGGTTATACAAATGACTACTAGCATGCTAAGCAACACTCTTAGAAGTGGAATAAGAAAAATACCAATATGGATTAAAAACCTGATGGATTACAATGATGAAAAGGGCAAAGAAAAGGAAGAACCAATACAATGCAAAATAAGTTCTGAAATCAACAACTATGTAAAGGAAGATTCATCCAATGAGTCTGATGACCAAAAATAGGAAAATATTGATCAACAAGATTTTATACAAAAAGGAAAATATGGAATAGCTTCAATTGTGCACATATGGTTAGAAGGTCTTATCAAGGAGATAGACAAACATGATATTCCTAATATAGACTACAAAATTATCAGATCATCTCTATTGTGCACTCATTGCAATCAATATGGTCATGAAAAGACCAATTGTTGGAGTTTCCATCCATGCAAATATTGTGATGGGGGAAAAAATCACTCATCTTTCTCCTATCACTTCAAATACAAGTACTATAAAGACTATGAAAGAAGATTACTTCAAAGAATAAATTGTTATCTTCAAGAACTTATTTTAGATGGATCTACTAACATTGAGCTCAAGGTTGATACTTATGAAGGACAGAGAAATAGGTCTTACATAGGTACAAAGGAAAGAAGAAGAACCAATTCAGATCCACTCAAGACATGCAATATCATGAGAGCAATGGTCCATCAAAGATGCCTGACATCAAGGAACAAAGAATGGAAAAATATGAGAGGCCATGACATGAAGACTAAAGCAGTAGAAAAAGAACCAGATCAAGACTGCTCTGAACAAGCCAAAGATCATCCAATGGAAGAAGATCCATATTGAAGACTAAAGTCTTCAATACCCAAATAATGTAATACAAGGGGGTGTTAGAAATAGAGTATATTACATCATTTGGGTCATGTAAATGTACCTTCCAAGGTACATACTTAGGACATTAGATTACTTTAGGGGGAAGTTATCTAGTTACTTCATGCAATGTAATAAATGCACAAGTGTCAATGTGCAAGTTGTCCCTTGCACAACTAGGTAGAGTGTTGGCCAAGGAACCTATCTTCCTATATAAGAAGGGCCTCATTGTAATAGATAGATATAGATAGATAGAGAAGCTTAGAGCATATTCGTAGGTAGTAGCACAATTATGTGTAGATCACCATATATTGGTGATGGGTGCAATGTAGTTTAGTAGCTTTATTAATGGAGTGTTCATTTCCTCCATAGCTACATTGTATTCATTTATGTCATTTCTATTTATAGCATATTTCAATCATCTCACAGATTTACTTTCTTTCATATTATTTTGCATCTTGTGATTGCTATCTCCCATTGCACGTTACATCAAAAGCTAACATATAATAATGATAAACATAAGGGTCCCTCTACATAGATATTACTTGGTAAAAATCAATAAGATAATATCTAAATAGTTATATATTTATAAAAAACTAAATAGTTTACCAAGATTAACCCTTAAGTTAGTAACTTTATGTAGTTTGGTGATGTTTTATGTCTTATTATTGATTCAACTTATATATATTTTATGATATTTTCTATCAAATATATTTTATTTTATATTGATGCAGTAATGTTTAAGTAATTCAATTACTTGTTGTAAGCAAGTATTATATAAAAAATGGGCATCATGGACTAGTGCATTAATCTCATGTCTTTATTCTTAATGTATGTAATGTCTTTAAATAAAAAAATTGTTGCATGAAAAACAAATGCATGTAAGAATAGGGTAAATAAAAGTAACTTTTGTTCAAATAATAGGGAATTAGGTGTGTAATTTAATAAATGATTAGTTGTTGTAAGGAATAAGGTGTTGTTATTATTAAATGCACCCTTATCCAAAATATGTCATGTAATACCTATTTATAGGCATATGTTATCAATGGAATACAACAAAGTTTTTGGTTTTCCAATTCCTTTTCCTTGTGCTTGCGATTCATTTCCATGTCGTTGTCTTTCATTAAATGTATTTTTATGGTCATTTTCATTCAATGCATTTCATTAATGCACGTGGCCCAGCATTCAAAACCAAAAATTTAATGCATCCATAATTTTTAGCTTTGCACCTTTGGCATGCATTTTGAGGAATATTTTGTTGGTATCTTTTGGCACATAGTTCAAGTTATTTTTCTCTGACATCAATTGCTACTTTATTATACCATTTCAAGGGACAAATTTACACTATCCATTGACATAGCAGTGTTTACAGTCATCGGACAATATTTTCTGAGATTGACTCAGATACAGTGCCAAATTTTGGTTTTGTGACACCATGCAAAAGTTCATCATTTTGGTCTTCATATGTTGTAACAGGAGTACATTTTGGGTTGTACCCAATACTCCTGGTTATTTTCATTTTTTCTCTTCCATATTTGTACGCATTGGGGACCAATGCTTTTTTAGTGGGGAGGAATGATAGGGAATTAGGTATGTAATTTAAGAAATGATTAGTTGTTGTAAGGATTAAGGTGTCGTTATAATTAAATAGACCCTTATCCAAAATGTGTCATGTAATGCCTATTTATAGGTATATTTTATCAATGGAATACAAATAAGTTTTTGGTTTACCAATTCCTTTTCCCTTATGCTTATGATTGTTGTTCCATATCATCATATAATAGGCTTCCATTCCACTAGGTTAACTTAATAGGAAAAATTAGTAAATAAATAGTATTACCCCTAGTAAATAATAATAATAACTAATACAAAATATATATTCTTTATTATTATTAATATAAGTGGTATCTATACTATTATTCCTAAAATATAATGGCTAATTATACATTATTGGTAAATATATATTATAATAATATTAATAGATATCTATTTTAAAAGGATATGTATTTATTAGCTATATTATACTATAAATAAATTTAGTATAATTTTATTTTTTTATTAGTAAAACAAAGGGGTTTTGAAAGGGTCCCCCACCCTTTTACAACAACACTAATAGGCAAAGGGTCTAGAGGCTAACAATTATCTAGGATCCCTGGCTTGGCCAAAGAGCGGATTTGAGGACAAGAAAACCAAAATATCTTGACCATTACCAACTACTTCTACTAAGGCTATGAAGAATAAAATAAATTAAGTACATCTAGCCAAAACAACCTTGCTTATTTTAAAACTATGATAGGTGGACAAAATAGTCATGAAAACATGTAAAATTGCATCTTTACATGGCAGACTCTATCAACCTCTTACTAGTGTAAAATTACAAACCTATGTCACTCATTGGATCCTAAGATAACATGTTGGATCACAAAATGTCTTTTTGGATTCAAACATCACCTTCATTGATTCAATTTGTGACTATATCAAGGCTTAAAGGGTCAAATTTCCTTTTGATGGCACCTCACTCGAGAAGCCTAATTGCTCACTCGAGGTGAATCAAAAAACCTTTGTGAAAAGGTTTTATATTATCATTAATTTTTTCATTCCCCCTTGAAACTACCATTATTTACTAACCCATACGATTGAAGCCCTTGACATGATCCATCTCGATATCCCAATTTTCTCGCTCAGTGAAGCTAGCCTTCCATTAAAATATCAACTTGAAAATAAACTATTCCATTAGATCTTGATTTGATTCAAGATGCCTCTAAGAATTTAAGATTTAGGGTTTTATTTAATCCCTATCCTATCTCTAGCTTTGATCCTAGGCTTTAAAATACCCATAAGTTTTCCTAGGATTTGCAAATATTAGTTGATTGGTTTGTGTTGTATCAATCTTTACTGGTAACAATCCATGAGTTGTGCATCTCAATTCCACTATATAAATACTATAGTGAGCATTATCTTTAGCTAACCACCTTTCTTGTATAGGATGACCTAAAACATTTGTATGACTCCTTTCACCTCAAGAAAATTGTTGGGAAAAGTAAAATTCTTTCAATAAATTGAATAGGACTTGAAAATCGAGCAACCTTAAATAAAACTATGAAATTTACTTTATATTGAAAGAGGAGAAAGTCTTGTGGTTCTTTTACTACTTGAACATATCTTATTTTCCTTTCATAACTTAACTAAATCTTTGTTTTTAAGTTCTTTATTTTATTGTTTCTTTGAGACTTGAATGATACCCTATACTAGCTTTATAAGAGATCAAATTTGTTTTATATTTGGTACTAGGTTGTAGGCTAGTGCTACTACTACTAGAGTTATGAATTATACACCATGTTTATTTCAAAGTGGTCTTTAGTGGATTACTACACCTATAATTGCTACCAAATATATACCATGGGATGCTTCTTCCTATTACTATGATAATGACTAATTTTTGGGCATCTAGTCATCTATTGCATGTTAGTTTTTGGGTTGTTTTAATATTTTGAACCTTGTAGAGTTCTCATAGGTTTATTTGGGCCTAATTAATGGTTTATACTGGTCATCTAATTTTCTTTTGAATATCCTATTATTTATTTCTTTCTAGATACACCATAGAATAATGGCCATGATCCATATTAGTTTTTTCTCCTTCAAGGCAAAGTCCATTGGATGCAATAGTTAGATATATCCTTGTGCATGACCTAGGATTTCCATATAGCATTCATCCACTAAATCCAAACTTCTTGTAAGAATGGGAATCACATAAATAAGTGATTCCTTGTCTCTTTATCCCCCTTGTAGAGGCAACACCTGTTTAGGATTTTAAAACCTTTCTTATTCAATAAGTTAGAATACTATTCTTGACTAAAATCCAGGTAAATATTTTTATCTTAGGCATACATTTGCTTCCCTAGATATTTCTTCGAGTAACCTTCAACAAGGTTCTTTCCATGTTCTCCATATAATCACTTTTGATAGTGTAAATTCTTGAGGCTAACCTAGTCCACTCCAACTGATCTGGATCATTAAAATTGAGTATGTAAAAGTATTTAAACTTGGAGTGGAGGTCTTCTATTTTATGTTTCAATCTCTCATTTTGAATATATTTTATCTAAAATCTAACTCTTCCTATTTGTTATTCTATGTAATAACTAAAAAATGTTCCCCAACCCTTCTAAAGAGTTCTTATAAGCTTTGATAGGTCTTGATATCTTTCCAAGGGTCATGAGTCCAACCAATTATCTTTCCAAAATTCAACTTTTGTCTCTCTATATATCTTCCAATGAGTCACCTTCTTTGTGATACTGATTCCATATGCATATGGTTCCAAATCGTTGATCCTCCTAGGATTTGATTGTTTTTGAGGATTGTTGCAGTCTCATTACCTTGAAGGTATTTATATCTCATGATGTTGGTATATATCAATATCCATACTACATTTCTAGAGCACAATTGAAATATTTTATGCTTTTTAGGCCCAACCCTCCATATGCTTTGAGGAGGCAAATCTTATCCCATCTAATTGAATGGTATGTATTTCTTTCCTTAGTGCCTATTTAAAGAAATTTCCTATTAATGCATTCTACTATTTCCATGGTATTAGTAGGCATATTTAACAATGATAGCATGTACCTTAGGAGTCTCTATAGAGTGTAATTTATTAGTTGAATCTTCCCTACTTGGCTAAGGAGGTTACCCTTCCATTTAGAGAGTTTTGGTTGAGTTTGTCAATGACTATGTTCCAGTGGCTATTTTTACTTTGGTTGGAGAAAAGGGATATGTCTAGATAGGAGGGGAGTTTATTAATATCACACTTCATCACTGTTTTGATTTTTTTTTTCTAATTATTAAGACAGTATGTTTTCTCTTGTCAAAATTGTCAAACTAGCATGAAGCCCTTTCATATTTGTTTAAAATGAGTTTGAGAGCTTTGGATTATTTCATAGAGGCTTCCACAAATATTAGAGTGTCATAAATAAAGTGTATGTGGATTAGCTTATCCATTTTACTTTTAACTGATAACCCTTTGATCTAATTGTGTTCCTTACCTTTTAATATATATCTATCGATAGCTTCACCTATAATGATGAATAAGGCTAGGGAAATGGGGTCCCATTGTCTAAGCCCCTTCAAGCTATTGAAGTAGCCTACAAGGGCTCCATTGAATAAAATAGAGAATGTTGCACTCAAAATGCAATTGTAGACGAGTCTTCTCCACCAAAATGATAAGCCAATTTCTACAAGACCTTATCCAAGAAGTTCCAAGAGACCTTATCATAGGCGTTATTGATATTAAGTTTGATTAACATACCAACTTGTTTATTCTTCTCTAGGTAGTGGATAGTATCATAGGCAATCACAATAGCATCTAATATTTATCTTCCTTTGACAAAGGCCTATTGCTACTTCAAGATAATGAATGGTAGGATCTTGCTTAATCTCATTGTCAGAGATTTTGTTAGGATATTGTATGATACATTACATAGACTTATTGATCTAAAGTAATCTAGATGGGTGACACCTATTTTATTTTTTATCAACACTATGAAAGTGTTGTTCAAAATTTTAATGATCCTCCCCTTCTCTTTAGCTTCATGGATCACCCTTGCTACATCTTATTTGACTATAACCCAACAATGTTGGAAGAGCCTACTGGAAATTCGTTATGACCTAGATATTTGTCTCTCTTCATTGAGAATAATTTAGTATAATTATAAGATATCTATAATAATAATTTAAGATTAAGTCAAATAACCATTTCATTATTAAAATTAATGATAAATTTAGTTAAATATAACAAAATTGACTTAGATAATCCATAATTATCCTTCTACCGTGATATTATGAATATTTAATTCTCCATTCAATCCCAAGCAAGGATGAAAACAAAAAAGATAATTTCAAACCTGAAAAAATCTATTTTCCATTTTCTTTCGAATGAATTTTTACACATAATGTATGTGGAGATCATAAATTATTTTATTATTCATAAAAATTAATACTATTGATTGGTATTTTAATACCAAGATATTATACAAATATTGGTGATATATTTTGTTGTAATTCTAACAAGGATCCTAAATATTACGTAATGCTTACTCTTAAGTTGTTCGTTTACATGTTAATGATATTTTTATTTCTCTTTATCATTATATTTCTATCAAAAGATCCACAAAAAAATCCTGGACGTAAAGGATAGTGAAAAAAGGGTATATAGGTCAGAAAATGGGTCTTTTCTGTAAAAAGACCCAGAGTCTATCAGTTTTGAGAAGTCATCTCAAGTGACTGAACGGAGAGAGAGGGATTTAAATACTCAGTACAAATAGTTTATATAATAGATGAGTAATATATTACTTTAGTCCACTCAGCCATCTCTCCGAGATGGGAAATATAGAATGAATATAGCCTTTGTCTGGATAAGCACCAACATTTGTGAGGATCTAATCCTATTCTTCATTCCATTCAAAATGATTCTTCGCTTTCCCTAGCCCGGCCAATATTTGGCCAGGCCATTATCTTTCGTAGATAAGAAGAATCGAGCGAATCATTAATACAGCGCTTTACCTAACCTGAAAGCTAAAAGAATTGTTATAAAAGCAGCAACAAGGGCTATCCCAATTTGACCATCTGATATCATCTCTTCATTTTGTCAATATATACATGAATGGGCTCTCTATTTTTTTTTTTTATTGTAATAATTAAAGCTGCTCAAGGCTAGAATCTAGACGGGATTTTTTTGATTTAAACTGACTGGACAGATCAGATTGGGATAATAAAAAAAAAATATATTTGAAAGAATAAAATAAATATGGAGAATAAGATAACAGTGCAAACTAATTCTTAACAATATTTCATTAAGAAATGAAAATTTATTAAGTCAATAGGATTATAAATAGGGGGTAAAACAACATTATTTGAAATTTTATTGAGATCATGATAAAAATATTAGGCCCATTATTAATTGATCTATCAAAACTTTACCATAATGGTAATTTATAATTTTGTAATGGGCCCTCTCCAAAAATTTAATTCAATACTTTTAAAGTATTGTATGGAATTTCCAAGAATGAATATCTAGAGATGAATTATAGGAACTTACACTAAATTTTCACTAGAGGTTAATAACCCCTTATCTTCTTGTTGGAAAATAGACCATTTTGTATGCTACAATAAAATATTGGTAGCTATAGTTTAGTGGTAAAAGTGTTATTAGTTCCATCATGAACATGCATAGTTAAATGTCTCCCTATCCTATAGTGTGTGTTTGATTCTCTCAAGAATATATATTAAATGATATCTCCAATTTTCTATACCGAATGGGCAAGATCAAAAGAACAAATCTGGAATCTCTATAGATTGAAATAATGATCAAAAGGGGTTATTATGATGAATGAGTATCAAATGGAATGGGGCGTGGCCAAGCGGTAAGGCAGCAGGTTTTGGTCCTGTTATTTCGAGGGTTCGAATCCTTCCGTCCCAGACTATTTGGAACGGAATAAAAGTATACCTATCACATTAGCAAAATAAATATCAACATAATATTAGGTTAATAATATTATTATAGATAACATTAATCTTAATATTGTTATTTAATTAAGCTATAGACATAATAATAGTTATGATAATTTCCCTTAACTTCTATATATATAATGAGTAAGTTATATCTTTAGGGAGTGGTTCATTTAGGAATAAATCAACCTTTTTGAATGTAGCATACAACTCTTTGATGTTTTGTGCTCTCCAAGTGTACTTATTCTACTTCTTTGCCAAAGGAAAGGAAAAATAAAATAAAATTTGATGAGAAGAGAAAAGGAGACCTTAAAAGATCCTCATAGCACAACCTTGAGCACTTCAATATCATTTTTTAAGATTACTCCCATCATTTATTAGTTATAATATGGATATAGTTATACCATTACACTAATTCGAGGATCATTTGTAGTGATTATGTGATTCAAAGAACAAATAGTTATATTCTCCAAGAATTCTTCTCTTATTTTGACTAGCTCCAATCTCTGGACTTGTGGAAAAATTGATAGAATTTAAAATATACATTTTAGGAAAGAAATATTTAGGATATACTATTTATTTTTTATTCCTCTAAACCTTAGAAGAAGAAGCATGAAATATATTGAATAGTATGATCCCTTTGTCACCCTAGATGGGTGTGATCATGTACTTATTAGTCTATGAATATGTGTTGTTAGGTACCTTGTATTCTAATATTTAGGCTAAATTTTAGCCTATGTTCGAGATATAGCCAACCATGGAGTGATAAGGGATGTATAAATACTTTTGAAGATAAGAGCCATATATAACCATACTTATTGGGACCGCCCAGGTCCCACCAATGAATAGAGAGTGGGGTCTACATTCGATATCACTAGAGTCACCCCATCAAGGAAAATGAAAAAATATATTCATTCTTGAGAAGGGAAGAGCCATAGATACCCAAATGCCACCAATGGATATAAAGTGGGGTCTACATTCAATAGCACCTAAATCACTCCATCAAGGAAAGTGAAAAAAATGTATGATTTTTTAGAAGAGAAGAGCCATAGATAACCATACTCCCTAGGACCATCCAAATCGCACCAATGGATAGAAAGTGGGGTGTACATATGATTTCACCTTAATCACCCCATCAAGGAAAGTGAAAAAAATATGTGCATCATACATCGAACAGGAATTGAACTCACAAATTTTCAATTATGAGTTGGGTGCTTTGACCATTCAACCATAGATTATCGATATGAACTAATTCAAACAATAATATGATGATTAGGAATAGAATAATACTTCCTAAGATTTGAACCTAGTAGTAAATACTTGAATACTTATGTTCTACCATTAAAATTTGAACTAGGAGCACTTTCTCACATCTCAATCTTGTTTTTTTGGAGGAGAGAGGAGAATATTCAAAATAATAATAAGAATATTTTGAGTGTAAAATATTTTAGTATTTGGATTACAAATCCATGGTATTTTTTGTTATGAAAAAGAGGTACTAGTAAGTCTGAATGAAATAGTACCCATATTTCATTTCTGGGGAAGAATTGAAGATGAGTATATACTAGAGATCATTTGGAATGATCTCAAAGAGACCCCTTCTGTGTTACCCTAAAATAGATCTATCTTATTACAAATCTCTATTCATAAGAATCAGATATTCAATGAAGCAAATAGGTTTTTAGCAAAAAATTAGCATCTTCAAGAAGAGAAGATGATTTCTTATGGATATAGATGTTCTTATTGGAATGGTGATAAAATTCACCAATGAATTCTAGACTTGGTGGATTCTGTAGATATGGATAAATACATTAAATTTCTAATAAATTTACTAAATCTCTAGTTTTTCCATCTTAGTCTACCCAAATTTCCTTTTTTTGATCCTCTAAAAATTGAATTAAGAAGTAATCAACTCAGTAGACTAGGATTGATAGGGCTCGAACTCATAACTTTCATCTTGACAGGGCGGTACTCTAACCAATTGAACTACAATCCCAATAGGGACAAAGTCCACCTATTAATCAGTAATAGCATGTTACTAGTGGATCAACAAAACATTTGATCTCTCACTTTTCTCTCTTCTGAAGTAACTATTCATTCTATTATGTTGTACATTTCTAATATAAATAAAGATATATATATATATATATATATATATATATATATATTAAGTGTTCTATAACTAATTACCTTTTCACCAATGTCAGAAATTGACATAAAAATTACCGATGGATCATGTTGATATTAGGTAGAGCTGGATTTATGTTAGCATGGACTTGACATAAAGTCAACTTGACATAAATTTATAATTTTTTAAAAATGATTAAGGTTATTTTATATTTTTAATAATATATCTATAAGTATTTAGGTTATAGTGCTTTATTATCTTTACTGGGATATATTAATATAATAATTTGTTCTTTTAGTTAATTTATTACTTGATACTTATATTTATAATTAATATTTTGATAATAACCTTAGTGATTATTATGTTACTAAGGAATTACTATGCTTAATATTACATAGTTAAGATTTCAAAATGAGGGATCAATCTTCAAATTCAAAATATAGTCTATTTTATTTTTATTTTTTTCTTTTGCTATTAAGTATCGAATTTCATTTGCAAAAAGTAATCTTCTTTCCAACAATGTATTTATCATTTGATCCAACATCATTCGATTATATTGGAACATATTTAATAAATATTCATAACTCTCAAATAGAAAATGATAAGTAAAATAATTAGACCTACGAGTTGTTGGAAATATTTTGAATATTTTCCATGTTACTATATATGGGCACTTTGTACCTATACTCGCCAGGGTTATTAGGGTTTTAAAGCTATTTTTAGACCCATATGGGCTTTTAGGGTTACTATATTTGAACCCATACTTTTTCGCCCATGATATTGTAAAATTCGTGCATGTGCCTTTGTTATATATATTACACTTGCATTAGGGTTTGAGTAGAGACAAAAGAAGAATATTATTGTATTGAATATGGTCAAGTTAATGCAATAATAAGATAATACTATGCTGGTTTTTTCCGGTTGAGGATTTCCAAGATAAATATTGTGTAATGTGTGAATATGCTATCTTCTTCCTTTGATTATGTAATTACTACTTTTCTAGTTTTAGTTTATTGGGGCTCTTTATTTCTCTTCATGAATGGTTTTGGCTTGGTGATCATTTGTCAAATTTTTCAAATGGATGAACATTTGTGAAACTTCAACCAATGAATGACCTTATGTGAATGCAAGTATATAAGGCAAAAAGTATTTTCATTTGAAACTAAATGTTTGAGTGCATTGTAAATACACCATATGGTCCTCGGGTATAGTTTCCTCAAGTTTCTAGTCTTTCATTTTTTATTTATTTTTCTCACTATAAACACCTATGACATAATTACTTTTAAAAGGGTTCTATGTTGCTTATTTTCTTATTGGAATGTAAGTAATATAAATTATTTTCAACATTTCTTCATTTAGAAGAATTTCATAATGTGAAAACATACTAATGCACTTCTCTTGAAAGACAAAACCCATGGGATCCCAAATAAAAATTTCTAGGAAAAATATTGAAAATTTAGATGGTTGACATTGTATATGATAATCCTTTACATAAAATAATTATTCTAATACTATCTGTTACAATTCTTGTTCTTGTACCCTCACTCTAAATTCACTCCTCAACCGAGAGTGCCCCCAAATGAAGTAGGAGTAGCAGTAGTGACCAAATCTTCACTAGTACATGGAAAAATATTTGGACTGATGAACTTACCGATTTTGATTATTACAAGGGGTGGTGCTATGACATCAAGCCTATTCCTATAGAGGTGTATACACCAAAATTAAACAATGAAAAAGTCACATTTACCATCCCACCACAAAATCCTACATAATAAAATTATATGCCTAAGTTCCAACATAGGGATATAAGACCATACACATTATCCTATATTCCATCTTTATTAAATCTAGAAAATTAGCCTAGGATACCCTTCCTACCCACTAGACATGTGTCCTAACCACCTCACCCAACACCCTTGCCACATCTCATCCACTCTTTTCCCCCTTGTCCCTTCACATGGGGTAAAATTCCACATACCACTCTACTTGCAGTCACATCACCCTAGTTAAGTGAGGCACACTAGATGACTCACTGTAAGTGTTCGCTCCATTTGGTAACCCATAATTACCACTTGACAATCCAGGCTTACCACCTCCCATTTTCCTCCAAAACCCTTAGGGGCCTATAAAGGCACCCTTACTCCAACAAACAAAGGGAGCTAAATATTTATACCTATAGGCTACTAGAATAGATCCAAATCTCTGCACACATCCTGAGAGACATCCATTACTAGAGTTCAAAGGCTCATGTTTTGAAGTAATCTATTCTTTAGCCCAAACCATTGGTATATGGTTTCACAACCGCATGCTCGTGGTTTCTAGTCTACCACCATGCACCTATATTTTTATAGATCTAATATCACTACGACAACATGATCAATAAAGTGTGTTTTGTAAGGCTTTTTATTTTACATGCTTCTATTATTTGCATTACATGGTTATTTTCTTAGGATTTGGATTTAGCATCAACTTTATATTTTAGTTTATAGGTGCTATTTATGCCTTTGTTGGTTCTCATGTGTTCAGGTGACATGTACCTTGGAGAAGCTACTATAGTTAGAGTAGCCCCACGTTGGATACCAAAGCCCACTCACCTTTTGAATTTATAGCAGAAGATTGGAGAACATTGTACCTTGTTGAAGATCTAAAATATGCCATTCAAAAGATATTTATACCATACAGAGAGAGATTATTATAACATTACTCCCAAGACACTTGTGGCAATTCAAAAGTGTAACATTTGTATCAAAATAAATCAATAAGAATTTTTTTTTTATCAATTCTCTTATCTCTATGTGTTTATATTTTTGTATTCTTATCTTTATTCTACATAAAATGGTGATCATGGTGGGACCTCCTAAGGGTTCTACTTGTTTTTACCTTACCTTATTTACTTTACTGATCTATATTTTTGCATCTACAGGTTTCAAGAGCTCAAAGTACAAACAAATTCAATCTCGGGTTGGTAGATATGAGACCTATTACATTCAATCCTATTACTATGAAATCGTACACCCGTGGTTTTAGATATAAGAAATTATGCACCTACAGTGGGATAAATTAGAGAAATGTGAGCCCACAGTTGAGGATTGATAAAACCATACATGTGTGATTAGATACTTTAATAAACATGTACTCGTAGTTGCTGCATTGTGGAATCATAGACTTGTAATTGACAACTAGAGGGAGCAGTGAAAAGATAAGAGGTCTATACCCTTGTCCCCTTCTCTAGTCCTATTTTTATAGTTCTAGTATGCATCTAGGGTAAATTAGGAGTCTTAGTCCTGTGTGCCATTGTCTGCATTTAGCTTTTAGGATAGAGATTTACTTAACTTTACATTCATCCACACAATAAAAGAAAAAATTAAGAGGATATGCATCTGCATGTATGAATGAATCATACTACATTGTCCAATTAGAAATAATTTAGGTATTATTTTTAGAGATGGGGTTAGATTTGACATGTTTTATTGCACAATTGGACTCGTAAACCCGTGGTTGGGATATCCCAAATGCAGACCTACAATTGGAAAATTGTGCACTCGTGGTTTACTAGAACCAACCATTGATCCATAATTGGCCTTTAATAATAGAATCAGCTTAAATATTGCTTGGAATTAGATTTAGCCTCTGATATATTTTGTTTGATATTCTTTGTTTCCTATTTTTTGCATTTAGGTATAAAAACATAATTGCATCTTAGTTACATTCCATAATAAAATAAATAAACCTCACAAAATCACTTAAATGTTGTAAAATATTTGGATTTCATCACCATTGGGTTTATATTTCATAACCTAACCACCAACATTAGTACCCTATTTTTAGACAAGACCGACTCCAAGAACTATCGTAGCTTGGAAAATTTGCATGTATTTCTCTTCGAAGGCTATAACACTTACCAAGTGATATTGGGTGAGGACTGGTAGGGACTGTTCTCCCTTACTGGGTATGGGTTTCATCTCCATACTTTGGTGGGTTTACATGATCAGAATTCTTCATCGGTTCATTTAGAGCAAAACATTTTGCACACGTATTTTTCTTTTTTCAAAACTCCAACAAAAAGAAAATTAAAAACTTTCAAAAACAAAAAAAACAAAGAAAATCAAAATCAAAACTAGCAAAAACTTAGGACCAATGAACCTTATCTATTTATTTGATTTGGGTGTTGTATTGCATTGTACTTGTATTCCACCTACATTGAATTATATTTGCATTTCACATATCATTGCATATTAGAATATGGTAATGACCTGTGTTCAGGATAGAAAGTTAGCATTAATTTAGAGTCATCTGTCTTCTCCCATGGCATCTCAGTCTAGTGAGTTCCCTAACACTTTTATGGTAGGGCAAGTTAGTATGTCTCATCCTATGTCCCATATCCTAAATATGGGGTCCTCTAGTAGTGCCTCTATTTCAGACATATATGTTATGCATAGGGCTACCCATACCACTATTCTTGAGATTCCTAGGAGTGAGCCACCCACACCAAAATATGGTCATGTTAAACTTGTAGACATGGACATCGTTAGGATGTAACTGAATACTTTTGGAATGGTTTTGCCATCATTACCATCGCTAACCATTCCATATCGTATCATACCATCATTGCATCTAGAGTCCACCTTCACACACCTGTAGTAGTCTAGATAAGTCTTCAAAAATATACTCTTTGATTTGACTACTGTGATCCTATCAAGCCACCCATCATATTCTAATCAACCACCCCTCACATCACCTTAGTAGACCATCACTTGCACCAATCCCTTGTATGAAGCAACAACTTAGGTTGCTTCACAGATCCCCACATCCATTTCCCCTACCACCCCTATAGGATCCATACATCATAATATCCCTTATTCTATGGCAATACCTTTTGCTACCTACCCTCCACTCACATCCACTACCATGGCTACCCCACAACCAACTTAGCTTACCACTTCCTATGTGGTTGTGCTTACGTCATCTGCAATTCCATGCAATAGGATTTCTTATAGTTGCAACAAATGATTTTAAATAACACTAATCACAACATTAACCCTGACCCCAATCAACATTTGCAAAGGATTGAGGATAACCTCCCACCTACCTCTCATCAAACCCATACTTTTATCCAAGATCCATGTTGGGTATTGCTTTCCCCAAACACTACCATAGCCACTAATCCACCACACCATATATATACTAACTTGATAGGTCAGTATACTGTCATGACCCCATCACCTCGCCCATATTAGAACTTTCATCAACCATCATATCATCATATATTTTAGCCTAAAATTTCCTGTCATCCATAATCCACATAAAATCACTTCATTACTAGTAATATCAAACAAACTAGGGTATTAACCCTATGGATGACCCTAAGTACTAGTTCCTTCAAAATTAGATTGATAGCCTTACCATGCAAACCCTAGGTTTTCAATATCAGAAGCCAACATTAAGGTAGCTACTCAATCACCTGATCCATGCTTTAGTTCCTGCACTGCCTTAGCCGATAGATTTTTAGATATCGAAGCTTGATAAATTAAGGGGGGAGAGGAAACCTAAGAGCATGTAACAAGGTTTTTAAATATGTGCTTTAGGATAAGTAGCAATGACACACTCAAGCTACACACATTTCTTAGAAACTTGGAGGGGGAGCCTGATATTGGTACTGTTGGGACTAAAACTGATGGGATTATATTATACATGAAATGGGTTACAATATATAGGCATAAGCCTATATGAAACACATGACACTTGTCAAGAGAAATTGTTAAGTTTCAGGGTGAAGGCATAGTGCACTTTAATTTTAACATTCCCCCTTAAAGTGCACTATCCTAACTAAAGAAGAAACAAAAAAGTCAACATTAGGTAACATTCCCCCTTAATGTTGACTTCTCTAAAAGCAACCTATCATCCTATTTTATTGCTGATTTGGTCTAGGCTCGTGCTATTTGCGCTTAGATCTCCAACTGTGAATAATGCTAGATTCATTATGTATACATCTTAGTCTGTTGCCTCAGGGTCAGCCACTTACATGGGTCTGTTGCCACTAGGTCAACCGTCTAAGTGCCTTAGGGTCATCATGGGTGCCTCAGGGTCAGCCACTTCTGGGTCTGTTGTCTCTGCAGGTCATCCTCAGAGGATGTTGCCTCTCGTAGGTCACTGACTAGATTCACCATAAATATCAAATCCTTCCTTATGGTGAACTCAATCTAGAACGTGTCGGTCTCTGCCAAAAATGCACCTTAATATAAAAGAAAAAATGAGCCATATAAGAGTGTCGGTCTCTACCAAAAAATGCACTCAATACAATAAAATGAGCCATAGATCCAAATATGGAGGAGAAGAAGAAAGAAGAGAATCTTCTAAAGTGTCTTCGTCTGTAGTCTTCAGAAGTAGATCCGAAAAAAACCTCGGATAGAGTCTAGGGTGTCTATGTCTGTAGTCCCTAGAATAAGTGTCCTTATTGTAGTCACCTCATATTACCGGTATGCATGGGTAACCATCCACTGCATCCGCCAAGTAGAAAGAGGTGAATACTAGATACTAGGTTCACTTACAAGTACCTTGGGAGTGTCGGGTACAACTGAAAGTGCACTCTAAGGTAGAAAAACTTTGAGGCTAAAAAAAAACTAAATTAAAATAGCCTCAAATTACAATATAACACCACCATTGTGTCCGTCATGGAAAACTGTTTCCAACTACTATAAATACCCCTATATTCCACCATCAAAGGGGACTTAATCATGTGGAAAAACCATAATGCCTATCTAAGGCAACAAAAATAAACCTCAGGAATATCATATTCCTGGCATCGCACTGTGGTGGAAAAAATACAGACTCAATTTTCCCTCGCAGGGGAATTACATTTCCACTCTCTATGTGGATAAAAGCATTTTAATGTACCCATGCCTTTTAAAAATTTTGACTATTCCCTCCATTTAAAAATTCCCATACAACCATACAACCATTGCCCAATTAAATCAATCACAAATAATTGGTAAAAATAGCTGAATGAGGTCATTCGATTCAATTTGATCCTGCTTGGCGAGTTCCCACTCACTATCCACCGAGAGTGCCTAAGTGGGGCCCACTTTCAAAGGGCCATGTTTGCCACCTGTGGTTCTTCACTGTTTATGCTACATCGATGTAGGCGGCGAGTGCGCATTCGTGGTCGTGCTTCTTCATCTATGCTATGCCACGTAACCCCATGATATTTTAAAACTCAACACATTACATCGTGGTGGCCTGTGCCTGCGTCCACTGTCATCGTCATCGACATGTCCTACTCCTATGACGTGGCATTCATGAGATTCAGCTCTAAAGGCATGAAACATGGCAACAACACCATCTACCTCCATATCCATTCAATCTCACAAAATCTGACGTGTACTTTGCCTTTTCATTTCGAAGTAAAGGGCTAGAGCTTTTTCATGGAAGCCATTTCTGGCATAATTGTTGATCATGGTGATCCACAGGACAACACTGTGCTTTTTGATTATTTTATAAAACACTCATCGTACATCCTCAACGCTATCGCAAGTTGCATACATTCTTATGAGCTTGCTTCCCAGGTGCGTGTTTTGTTCAAGACTAGCAGCGAGTATGAGCTGATAATTTTTTTTTTTTACAGTGGGAAAAAATATAGTTGCCCTCGAATGGTACGATCCATGCGACACAGCAAATCTTGCACATACTCGTCCACAAAAGCACCATTGTCACTACCATTGAAAGCAATAGTGCCCTTTTCTTCCATGGAGACAATCGTCTTGATTATGACCATGACTGGAAAAGGGGCTTCGGCTTCATGCGCCATCGTAGTTTCTCCTCTAAAAGCGACTGTAACTCTATTGTTATTATTGATCCTATTTATAATTATATTGAGTCCATTCTTTCTTTGAGAATGCAAAAAAATAATATGCACCTTCCTTCTCCTGTTGAAAGAAGTAGAGAAATCCACAGGCGAGAGTGACTTGCACTTTTGGAATTTAATGATGAAGGAGCTCGATGCTTCTTGGAAAGATTCTGGTGATTGCTATTTTTTTACCAACGTGGGAAACTACCGCCTCCAGGGGCTCCATCCCCTCCATGCTTCAAAACTGCTCTAGAAATTTTTGACGGTGGCTCTTAGTGTCCGCCATGCACGATAATGGGTAAAACACAGCCCTCACCTCCAGGTCAAAGGATCAAAATATCTTTAATGGCTATGCATTGAGGTCTATGACAAAAAAAAAAAAAATTCTACGATCACGAATTTCTACAATGCATCTCCATGTGTTTACATCAACAACAGGGACCACTGCCATTACCACCAGTCCCATCCACACTACTTTTTCCTCGCTGACTATCAACATGGTGGACAAATTAAGTATAGGATACGATGAACGGTGATTTACAGACAGAGTTTTATCTCCAAAATCTTCTCGGTATAGTCTTACTCGAGGATCGCATTAGCCGTAAAACTACGAGTATATCACAAAAAAAACTCTAGGATCATTGTCTGCTGCAGCACCAGTTGCTGTGCTATCTCCACGCTATCTGTAGATTTAAAAAAAAACTAAAAAAATTCTGAATTTTTTTTCCAAATTTTATAAATTCTTACCATCTAGTTTCTGATCCATCAAATGATGGAGAGCAAACTCCCTCGGTAAAAAATTTAAAAAAATAGGGAAAAAAATCATGGGGGAGGGAGGATTTCCATGAGGGAAATCCCCCCTTAAGAGGTTTCACAGGGCAAGGAAAGCCCGCTCTGATACCAAATGTTGGGACTTAAACTGATGGGATTATATTATACATGAAATGGGTTACAATATATAGGCATAAGCCTATATGAAACACATGACACTTGTCAAGAGAAACTGACAAGTTTCAGGGTGAAGGCATAGTGCACTTTAATTCTAACAAGTACAACCACTCACCACATCACTGTTTACACTTTTGAATAGGTTGTGGACTAATTATTGGAGCAATTCACCCTGAATGTCCGAAAGAAGACCACATTGGCTGATATGATTACTCTAAAGTAATATGATGATGATTCAGTCCATGATTTTGGTAACCATTGGATATCAGTTATGATCAAGTTGCCATTCGCCCTCCACATGTAAAAAATAATACAAATATTCACAAAAATTTGTGCCAAACCCACCTCTTTGTTACTGTAATTGCAAAAATATAATACATTTGATGAGGCACTCACTCAAGCCAAAGTGATAGAAGAGATAAAAATCCAATAGGGTTATATCAAGCCTAAGAAAAAGAAATGGCAGAACAAGAACCAAAAGGGGAATAACCACAACCAGTCCAAGGCTACTTAGGTTAATCAGATAGTCTTGGGTCAACCTTCACAGTCAAATCAAAAAGCCCAAGTTCAGATCCAAAAATCCCAACAACAATAGTAGCAACCACAAAAATTGATTTATCAAGTGGTTCCACCCCAATAGTAGGTGCAAATTAAATAGAACCTACAGAGAGGCAGTAACATAACTTTAGGCCTAAGCATAACTACACACCATTACAAGGGCCTCATTCATCTATGTTTTAGAAGTTGTATGTAGCACAACTTTTTACATTGCCAGATATTAAACCTGAGGATCCTATCAAGTCAAAAATAAAAGTCTATAGAGAGCACTTATATTGCATATGTCATCAATAAAGAGGACATGACATCGAAGCTTGTCATGGGTTTAAGGGTATTGTGCAAGACTTATTGTAAGTAGGAAAGATCAAAGTCTATAATACACTAGCCTAATAAAATTAGAACCTTGGTATATATCAGACACCTTTGCCTCACCATGAGGCAAATCAACAAGCAATGGGAGCGTCAACTTCTATAGTTCCTTCCAACCAAGTTAATTACATGTCTTAACTACACCAAGATTTTGTAGGGGCTATGAGTGTGGTCACCCATGGGCAGAGGTAATCAAATCACACAACCCAAGCCCTTGCAACACAACCAAGTATCCCCATACAACCAGGGTCATAAATTCCACCACCATTTTACAATCCAAGAAATCCATCTAGCCCAACTATCACCCTAGGCATTCGGTTAAATCAAATTTTGAAAATGGAAATGGTAAAACTGTCAATCTATGAGCTAATACAATAGTCACCCCCATATTTATAAGTATTTATGGAAACCTTTAAATCCATCCAAGTACAATCAAAATATCCCAATGCTTTCAAATCCTTCGTAGGGAGTGTACAAAAGTGCATGGAGCCCTCTATAGCATTTTATGACTTTGAGAAGAATAAAGTTTCTTCAGATTTACTAGATCCTCCTTTGCACATAGTAGCTCATATTGATAGGAAGCCATTCAATAGAGTCCTTATTTATACCGGCTCCTCCAACAATCTCATTATCACTCTCACCATCAAACATCTTAACATACTGCCATCCCACATTACATCATCCACCTTTACCTTAAGAGTCTTTAATGACACTTTATGCTCAACTATGGGGAATGTGGTTCTTCTTGTCAACATGGGGGTGAAAATAATACATGTCCTCTTCCATATATTGGAAGGGGTTATGCAATAAAACATACTTCTTGGATACCCTTGGATCATGGAGATGAAGTGTGTTCCTTCAATGTTGCACCAATGCTTAAAATACGTACATGAAGGTAAAGTATGTTGCATCCTAGTAGACACAAAACCTTTTAAATATTACAACTTGATCTCAAATCCTTGTGAGCTACTATTTCCATAAACACACCTATCCATCCATTCATTCATCATCTGAACTTCTTCCACTAACATAACTTCATCAAAATCCCCCATCCTTGAGGATTTACCGATAGTTGACCCTACTTTTGGATCTAAAAGCGTTAACTCAAGTCAACCATCAATCACCACATTCATTTTTTATACCATATTTGATCATCTGCTAACCAACCATTAATTCCACCAGTCACATCATCCACTTCACAAACACCATTCATATTCATAGCTCAACCCACTCCATCAACTAACAACCCTACTCAATATCATAAATCTCAAAATTTACCATCCATAGTCTTACAGATAGGGTCACCTATTCAAGATGAGCCATTGACTCTACCTAAACTACAAACTATCCTAGAAGAAACCTCTTCATCCACTGAACCATCATCATCCCAACCTTACAAAGTTGTAGTACATCTCGCTAATCCTAGCATTGGTGAGTACATCATTGAGAGTGTCATAGTTACACCACCTATTGAGTTAGTTATAGATTATGGTATTTCACATGACCCACCTTTAGCCATAGGTATAGTGTAAATAATAGGTTCCCAAAAATATGGGATTAATTTCATATATGGGGGAGTGTATTTAAGGAAAAAACACTAAACAAACCAAAAAATCCAAGGAAAGTCCCAGGGAAGAACCTAAAACCATCCAAGGACCTAGACTCCAAAGGAAAAACCCACCACAAGGCAAGGAAAGGGTATGAACAATGGAAAAATTATATCCCCCTAAAAGAGATCATGTGCAACACCTACCAGTTGTGAAGGAAGGGAAAAGGAGGTATCAGGGAAGCTGGGACAAGATGAGGTACCTAGGATAGCGCCAAGGAAGGGATGTAGGAAAGAGGAACAAAAATTCCATAGGAAGTCTCCTGTAGAGCCTTACAACTTGGCCCTTCAAAGTGATCCATTTTGAGGATTATATATCAGATGAATATTTTGGAAAATTTTGACAAATGGAAGCAAATATGGACTAGATAATTTGAATATTTTATAGTCCCCAAGATGACGTGGATCTTACTGAGCCCATCGAGAGAAATGAGTGGTATACAAAGATGTTTCCCATAGATCACACCATATTTCACTTCAACAAAGAACATTAGTACCCTGAGCCAGATCCTCCACCACCACCTTGGCCACTCCTATAGCACCACCATTCACCCACACTAGGTCAGTTGCAACCTAGAGAGAGTGTTTCATCACCTCTTGAATCACAAATACCTCATGTCCACCAAGTCAATATGATTTTTGTTGACATTTTTGCCCCACTCGGTAACCTGTACAATTTGCGAAAGGTGATTAAGTTTGATTATAGCCTTATCACCATGTACAAGATTTCATACCTACCATCTATCATCGAGTTCATCCTATTCGAATAGTTACTGCAAGCTTCAAACTCTTACATTATACAACAACCTTCACCCTCCGTTGCCTTGATTTTTCAAACTAAAGTAGAGGGTGATACCTCTAAGATATTTGAGCATGTAGAGGATGATATCCATATCATACCAACTCCAAATAAACTAGAGTAAGGTTCTCATATGTTTATCAAAGAATCCATAGATGTGAACCTTAGAAAATATGTCGACAATCCTCAAATCATTAAAATTGTAAAAGATATTTTTGTATAGAAAGAGCGTATGATCGACGTATTGATAAGAAAGAAGGATATTTTCATTTGGTCATACAAATATATGCCTAGCCTTGACCCCAAATTAGTGTTCCACAACCTTACTTTGGTACCAGATTCTAAATCGTTTAAGAAAAATCTTAGGAAACTTCATCCTACAGTTGCATTTATTGTAAAATAAGAGCTACAAAAACTATTGGATATGAATTTCATAGTCCCAATTGATTATACAAAGTGTTTCTCTAACATGGTACCTATTCGTAAGCCAAATTGGGGGTACGCATATACACCAATTTTCATTATCTAAACAAAGCATGCCCCAAGGATGATTTTCCTCTACCTAACATCGATCAATTAGTAGACTCCTCGATAAGTCACAAAATGCTTTCACTAATGGAAGGTTTCTCAGGATACAACCAAATTTGAATTAATCTTGAGGACCAACACAAGACAATATTTACAATGTCTTGGGGTACATTTTGTTACAGAGTGATGCCTTTTAGACTTAAAAAAATAGGAGCCACATATCAGTGCACCATGATGTACATATTCCATGATTACATGCATAAAAATCATTGAGAATTATGTGGATGATCTGATTTCCAAATTAAAAATGCATCTTGAGTACATTGAAGTCCTAGAGAAAGTGTTTGATAGGTTGCTTGAATACAAGGTAAGGTTAAATCCTAAGAAGTGTGTATTTGGTGTCACACCTAGAAAAATTCTAGGATTCATTATCTCCAAGTGAGGCATTGAATTGGACCATGATAAGGTCAAATCCATTATCGAGATGCCATCTCCATAAAACTTGAGAGATTTGTGTAGTCTACAACGATGTAACAACCCAGTTGTGATGCTATTTATTTTTATTATTTTATCTTAAAATACAAGTTACTTCTAATGTCAATGTGGATCCAGGTACATGTATTGTTTATTTTAAGCAATCGAAGCTAGGATCTCTTCCTTAAAAACGGGTATTTTATCCAAGGTGCGGGACCCAAACCAGATATGGGAGAGAGCACCCACCCCATTTTCCAAGGCAATAGGTTGGAGAACTAGGTAAGTGGGGTATGATGTCATGCCTCGTGCACCTTGGTCCTTGGGTACATAAAAACCCACCGTAGGATTTGCATCTGCATTGCATTTTTGCCTGACATAGTTGACTGTATGTTTGTATGATGTTTTTTTTCTTCAAATTGTCGTTCGCTACTTGCCGCTATTTTAATATTAAATTATAAAAAAACTAATATAATAAATTAAATACATATAATTTTACTCATATAAATAAATAAGTATATTATAGTAATAATAGAAAAAGTAAATAAAAAATAATAATAATAATAATAATAAATAATGTATAATAATAATTAAAAGAATATATAAAACAAAGTACTTTTAGCTCTAATATGTTAGAGGCTAAGCCCAAGTTCATCCACGTCTAAGATAATAGAAACAAGGGAAGACTTAACTTACTTATGACCATAAGTTTTAAATGTGTAAAATAAAGATAAGGAGGAGCGAAGAAAATAAAAGTCCATTATATTTAATAATAATAAATCCAAATGGAAGAATTAACCATCTCCACCTGGAAGCGTTAACATTCCTAAACTTGGCAAAATAATGAGAGGTAGCGTTGGCTCATTAAAGCGCCTCTCCTTTAAATTGAAAATGAATTGGCTGGTTAAAATATGTTGGTTGTTATTTCGGATTAGGGAAGAAGGCAAGTTGGAGAATGAAAAAATCAACCATCTAGGAGAAGGTCAGGTGCTCTTGTTATTGTCATATGGCTTGTGTTATCTAATTTAATAGACACTTTTTTCACTTGGAGGATGTGTAGGCATGATAGATGTTGTAATAATCAGGAATAATAATCTTTGTGTAATATTATACCATTAGATTTAGTTTAAAAATGAAATGTTGTAAGCTAATCGAATTAACTAAATTATTTATAGTCCCTTATTTATTTTAAAGAAGCTTAGAATTGCTCTCAATAGTAGACATTTCTTTGTATAATTATTTTATAAAGAAAATGTCAATTTTTTTTTAAAACCTGGAAAACTTCCTTTGGTGTTCATTGGAATTTCTAGAAACATATGGTTTGCTTAAAATATTTCTATGTTGGATGGGCCATTGATTATTTAAAATACTTTCTTTATAATCAGCATGGGTTATTCTATTTTGGTTGAATATATCTGTGAAGTGATTTTCTGAAACGAATTATCTGAGTAGCAAATTGTATTCGTCATATGGTTAGCTATGCTTTGCATTCATTGAAATGTGGGTTGTGTATTGCGTTCATTGTATGATGGGCCATGCATTGTATTCGATGTATGTATGATTGTTTGGGTATGTCATGTAGAAAATAGGGCCAAGATGACCCTAATCCTAGCCAAATATTTTTCGAGGATAAAATGGGGTGAGCGCTGGACGGAATTGATTAACCCATGAAACAGATTGGTAGTAAGCTGGCAGAGGAAGACTATTCCAGATTTATGCTTGAGATAGATAGGCAAACTAACATGGTTTTCATGTAAACAAAAGAGGACTGAATGTTGCCTGGTATTAATTGAGTTGGGATAATTTCTGGTGTAAAATGTTTGCTATGTTGTACCTCTACTTTCATTATTTATTTGTAGACTGTAGAAACATAAATGCATGTTCTGGAAACCCTAGTAATTGTAAATATGATGCCCAGTAACTTTAGGTTACGAATATCTTTAAACAATTTGATTATGAAAACATAGTTGAAGGTCTTATGTCTAAAGAACTTTGTCCATTGAACGATTTATGTATGAGGTAGTTCTACTTTGTTTATATAAACAAGAAAATTTAAGTTGATTTTGTATATTTTTAACTTTAATTTTATTTTCCATTAGTTAAAGGGATCTTGGATACATAAAAATAGTTTTTGAAAGATATGGAACTTTGTCTTAACAAGGTGCTTACAATAAAATAGAATGATAGCATTTTTTTTTAGGTGTTAGGATGTTTACTAACATGTATTATGTTTGTTCAGTAAAAATTGTGAAAGTCATTCTAAGACATGGAATACACCCTTAGGATTATAAAATTTTGTGCGAAGGTCTAACTAAAATGTTTTAAATTTTATAAAAGAAATATTATAAATTATCTTAAGTTGATTTTTAAATATTAAATCTAACCTGGAAAACAAATTTATTCTTAAAATTTTGGTTATGATCAAAAATAAAAGTTTAGAGTTGTTAGTTGAAGCTTGGTGCATAGTATACATTAAAAGGTACATGGATAAGTAGGCTTCAGAATAGTTTTTTTTATTAATTATATATAGTTGGTTAATATTTATAGGAATGCTATAGTTAGTTAGTTAATATGGAAAAATGTTGTGGATAAAATATGAATAGAGAAGTTGGAACATATATTATTTTTAATAAGAGAAGTTGGAACATCATTAAACATGATATAGCAATAAATTTAAGTTAGTATGTGTTGATGTGTATAGAGGTTATGATGTTATTTTAATGGCATTGTTAATTTGAGTTTGTTCTTATATAGGTTATGATGATATTTTATAGTATTAAGTTGAGTTATATTGGTATTGGCTTAGACTATAATTTGAATTTAATTGATTTGGTTTTCATGGCATAGTTGTGCTTAAACTTTAGGTTTTTAATATTACAAAGTAGATGACTTAAAACTATAGGTATAGAGTAATAATTTTGTCTGTATAATAACTTAGAGACCTTCTAGGATGTTTTAAAGTAAAAGTTCTTTTAAATATATTTATATGTTTATAAAATCTTAGGGCACGATTATTAATGATTAATGTTATGTGTTGGTATTAGATAATGAAAAATTAAAGAAAAGAGACTGCATTCTATAAGTAGTATGTGTTTCGAAGTTTTATAAAATATTCATAAATTAAAATGATGATTAGGGCTTTCAAAGGATAGAATTAAGTATTGTTTTAGAGGAATGAGTTAATTGGTTTTTATAGATAGAAATAAGTATTGTTTTTATTGGAATTAATCGTTGAAAAATAAATTAATTGGTAATTATATCTAGAATAGATTTATTTTTGTTGAAGAATAGATATAACCTAATAAATGTAGAGTATAAACCATTAAACCAAAAATAAGTGAATAAACATATGAGGTTGTGGGAGTACAACCTATACAAAGCAACAAGGTTAATGTTGTGGGAAGACAACTTAACCATACAGAATGTGGGAAGACATTCTTAATCCAACCCAAAGGTTGATGAGAGGCATAGCTCTTAACCTGTACGGTTAGTCAAACTCCAAGAAAAATGGGGAGTAGACAAGGTAGGAATTAAGATATGGGCATAGTTCCTACACAGACCCATCTAGAATCCGGAGAGGAATTATTATGGTAATCTGTATAATGTTATGAGCATATACAGAAATAATACTTCTGGAGTATGGTAAAGATAAGGCAAACTCTTGATGCAATTCAGGGTAGTGAATTTCCATCAGCCCTGTCATGCCACACTATTATCTCGTAGAAATGATAAAAGAAAAATTTAAACTACGAGATATGGGGAATTATGTGTTCAAGCTCCAGGTGATATGGGCCCTAGAGTAGGAAAACCCCTTGCCAATAAATACTTGGGTACTCGAGAAGGAGTGGAAGTATTACAAGGCAATATAGACTGGGATCTGGCCAATCTCACCTTTGCGGATAATTTTGTCTATAGCAGAATGGGTTCCGTAAAGAATAAGCATGCTTATCTGGATGTAAAACTGAAAGTGGTTGGTAAATAAAGTGAAATTTTTTCATTTACATTTTAAAGTTAATCAAAACCAAGTAGGTTGACTTGGGTTATTACATTTGGTATCAGAGCCTCATGAATTCATAGATAGCAAAAATTTAACCTGTTGGAATGGCTAGATGGACCAAGGAAAAATGATTCTGAGGAAATGGCTAAACCTCCTCGGGTAATAAGTAGGGATAAGGAGACTACAACCAAGGAAGATAAAATGAATCGTATGCTCCAATTGATGCAAGAGTAGATGAGCCAGCAGAGAGAGCAAATGGAAAAAAAAAGCCCAGATGCTAGAACATATGACCCAACATAAGGTTCAGATGATGGATCACATGGAATAACATAAGTTCCAACTGAATCAGTAGCAGGATATGATTTCCCAACAACAAAAGATAATTGAGAACTTGTATAAGTCAGTAAGGAAATAGTGGTTTCTGAAGAGGGATCATTTGTAGACCCCGATAGGAGGCAAGTAGGGACAAAACTTGACAAGGATATGCATAAAATAGACATAGCTAAGTTTGATGACAAAGGTAATGGTGAGGAAGCTAAGAGATGGTTGAATAGTCTAGAGGCCTACTTTACCATCAAAACCTTATCCTCCAAGTCTAAAACTTCCTACACAGTCTTCCATATGATAGGAGCTACAGCAGACTGGTGGGATACCTACCGAAAGACTCACAATGTTGAAGCTGTTGATGTTCCATGGGAGGACTTTGTGACTAGCTTCAAAGAAAGATACTTGTCCCCATAATTTTATTTGGAGAGAAATGTTGAATTTTCCCATGTAAGTAAGGGAAATATGATAGTCACTGAGTACTATCATCGCTATGTACAATTGCTCAAGTACATGCCCGAATATGACCAAAGTACTGAGGTAAATATTCAAAAATTTGTATTAGGGCTTCACCCGAAATATAGTGACCTGATACTCATGCTTAAGCCAACCTCATTAATAGCTTCCTGGGATCTGGAAAAGCAATATGAAGAGAATTATAAGGCTAAAAAATTCTATTACCAGAAAGCCTTAGAGGAGCCGTCAAGAAAAAGGAATGATGGTCCTGCCAAATGGGACAAGAATAAGGGTAACAAGGTCCGGTTTGACAATAGAAATAGAAATGACAAAAGTAAAAATAGGTTCTAGGGAAATAGAAACCAGAACAATCGAGGAGGTTAGTACAAAGGAAATCCCAACAAATTTGAGCAGAAAGTCAGGGATGAAGCACGAGGTGGTAATAATGATGAAAAGAGGGAAAAAGCACCCCGAACGGGATGTTGGATCTGTAAACAGCCCCACTATACTGAAAAATATCCGATGAGAGCTGATAGGAGGCAAGAGCCAATAGAACCTGCCCACAAGATATATGCTGCAATAGGTAACTCTAAACTTAGTGGACAAACTGTGCCTTTTTTGTTAACTGGTAAGATCTATAATAGGGATGTAAGAATTCTAATTGATTCTAGAGCTACTGAAAGTTTTATTTCACCTAATTTGTTGAGGGACATACCAAAAAAACCTAGATTTATGGCCAATAGGTGGAAGGTTGAATACGGATCTGGGAAAACTTTTACAGTAGAACAATGTTTATTTGATTCTTAGATAACACTACCCCAGGGAAAAACTAGGTGGCAACTTTACGTAGCACCTTTACATGCTTTTGATATAATATTAGGGGTAGACTGGCTCAAAGCTCATAAGGCCTTACTTAATTTTGAAGAAATGTGGATGGAATTCATTGACGATTCCAAACAAAGGATCCGTATTTACTATGAACGTAAGTCAGTGGAACCTCACTTTCTATCAAAAATGTATGTTAAAAAGGCTATTAGGAAGGGAATTAGGGTGTATGTAGTAAAACTTAATAAGAAAGAAGAGGTAGAGTCAAAAGCAAGTCTTATCCAGACCTATCTGGTGTTAAATGAATTCTAGGATGTTTTTCTGAGGATTTACCCAGACTACCGCCCAAACGGGAATTTGACTTCTTAGTAGAACTTCTTCCTGGAGCTGCACCTATAGCTCAGGCATCGTACATAATGACTACTATTGAATTATAAGAGCTTAAAACTCATATACACATTTTTTTAGAAAAGGGACATATTAAGCCAAGTGTTTCACCATGGGGTGCACCAGTTTTGTTTATGAAAAAGAAATATGGGACCCTAAGACTCTGCATTGATTATAGGATGTTGAACAAGATGACCGTCAAGAACAAATATTCCTTACCTAGAATAGATGATTTGTTTGACCAGTTGAAGGGAGCTACAATATTTTCAAAAATTGACCTTAGGTCGGGATATCATCAGTTAAGAATTCAAGAGGAAGATACTCATAAAATAACTTTTTGCACTAGATATGGGAACTATGAATTCATAGTCCTACCCTTTGGGCTAACTAATGCCCCAACAACATTCATGAATCTCATGAATAGTGTCTTTCAGGAACAATTGGATCGGTTTGTGTTAATTTTCTTGGATGATATATTGATATACTCTAAAACCAGGGAAGAGCATGATCAACACGTGAGGGTTGTTTTTGAAATTTTAAGAAAAAAATAATTATATGAAAAATTGTCCAAGTGTGAGTTTTATACTCCTTAGGTACAATATTTAGGACATGTTATTTCTACTGAAGGGGTGTCCGTAGATCTAAGGAAAATAGAGGCTATCATTGGATGGAATGCTTCGACAAATGTCTCTTAAGTACGGAGTTTCATGGGAATGGCTGGATATTACAAACGCTTTGTTAAGAATTTATCCAAACTTGCTTATCTAATAACCAATTTACAGAAGAAGAATTTTTTTTCAAATGGACAGATTGGTGTGAGGAGGCCTTTAAAACACTTAAGAAGAATCTAACCATTGCACCAATACTTAAGATACCATATCCAAATCTTCCATTTACTTGTGCACATATGCATCTACTGAGGGGTTAGGAGGTGTACTCATGCAAGAGGAAGGAGTAATAGCTTATGAGTCTCAAAAACTTAAAAGGCATGAAATGAACTACATAACTCATGATCTATAATTAGCAGTAGTTGTACATGCTCTCAAGATGTAGCAAAAATATCTACTAGGTAAACCATTTGAGTTATGAAAAGATCATAAAAGTGTGAGATATATCTTTACCCAACCAATGCTTAATTCCAGACAGAGAGGTTGGATGGAATTTTTTGTAGAATATGACTTTGACATTGAATATATTAAAGGGAAAGAAAATAAGTTGGTTGATGCACTAAGTAGAAGAAGGCACATTTCTACTATGTCACAATGTCAGTTTGATTTAGTTGAGCAAATAAAAACTTTACAACTTTAGGATGAATATTCCCAAAAATATTGTAAGTTGGTACAGGAAAGCTCTGATAAAGCCAAGGAATTTCAAATTAAGGAAAATACCCTGTTCTTTCGAAACTGAATAGTAGTACCTGATGACCAAAACCTTAAGAGAAAAATAATGCAAGAAACACATTATGCTCCATATTTTTCACATCCTAGCTATATAAAGATGTATGAAAATCTTAGGAAAAACTATTATTGGTATGGAATGAAGAGGGGAATAGAAGAATTTGTGGCGAGATGCTTAGAATGTCAGAAATTGAAATTATAACATCTACATCCCACAGGACGTATGCAACCACACACAATTCCTGAATATAAATGGTAGGTAGTGACCATGGATTTCATAGTCAGATTACCAAAGAATCATTTTCAACATGATGCCATCCTGGCAGTAATGGATAAAATGACTAAGGTGGCTCATTTCATACCCAGGAATGTTAAGGACAGTGCACCCATTATAGCCCAAACATTTTCTAGGGAAGTGGTATGGCTACATGGTTTTCCAGAAACCATTATATTAGACAAAGACTCCTGATTTACTTCTAAGTTTTGGCAAGCATTGCATCACGTTTGGGATACAAAATTGAACATCAACACCGCATACCATTCTAAAAATAATGTAAAAACTAAAAGGGTCAATCAAGTCTTGGAAGACATGTTGCAGATGTATTGCATGGATCATCAAACCAAATGGGAAGATTATTTATTTCTGGTTGAATTTTCCTACAATAATGGATATCATGCCCCACTAAAAATGGCACCTCTTGAAGCTCTATATAGAAGAAGGTGCATGCCACATTTTTCATGGGGTAATATGAAATATCGGATAATGATCAGACAAAAAATGCTAAAGAAAATGGAAGAGCAACTAAAGGAAATTTGGATTAGACTCAATGAGGTCTCTGACCAGCAAAAGAGTTATGTTGATCTAAAATGAACTCCTAGGGAATTCATTGTGGGAGATAATTTTTTCCTAAGAGTTACACCCACCAAAAGTTTTATTAAATCTTCCAAGCTCAACGCAAGATTTGTGGGACCATTTTCCATAACCTAGAAAATTAGTCTAGTAGCCTACAAATTAGCCTTACCTCCTAATCTGTCCAAAATCCATGATAGTTTCCATGTGTCTCTCCTCAAGAAATACATACCAAATCCATCTCATATTTTGAATGTTGATCAATTGCAGATGATAGATCCCCTAAACATTGAGGTGCGGCCGGTCAGGATACTCGATCATAGGATAAAGCAGTTAAGAAAAAGAAGTATTGATCAATGCAGGGTCCAATGGGACCAGTACTCATAAAATAATTCCACATGGAAATATGTGGACATTATGAGAAGACAATACCCGTACTTATTTGAACTTTGATAAAATGTATGTATATATTTTGAGCAACAAAATAGTTTGATAAATTATATTGAATGATGAACCGTGATTGCCACTGTGAATGTACTTATTGCTATATAAATTGATAAAAAATTGTGACAATTTTTGTTGCTAAATATTGTAAACATAGGGACTGTGTTTAATATTATTGGGTAAGTATGTAACAACCCAGCTATGATGCTATTTATTTTGATTATTTTCTCTTAAAATACAAGGTACTGCTAATGTCAATGTGGATGCAGGTACAGGTATTATTTATTTTAAGAATCTCAGAGCTAGGATATCTTCCTTCAAAATAGGTATTCGATCCAAGGTGCAATACCCAAATTGGATACAGGAGAGAGCACCCACTTCCTTGTCCAAGGCAACAGGTTGGAGAACTAGGTAAGTGGGGTATGATGTCGTGCCTCATGCACCTTGGTCTATGGGTACATGGAAGCCCATCGTAGGATTTGCATATGCATTGCATTTTTGCCTGACATGGTTGACTGTATGTTTGTATGATGCTTGTTTTTATTCAAATTTTCATTCGTCGCTTGCCGCTATTTTAATACTAAATTATAAAAAATAATATAATAAATTAAATACATATAATTGCACTCATATAAATAAATAACTATATTATAGTGATAATAGAAAAAGTAAATAAAATTAAAATAATAATAATAAAATAAATAATATATAATATTAATTAAAATAATATATAAAACAAAGTACTTTTACCTGTAAGATGTTAGACGCTAAGCCCAAATTCATCCACGTCTAAGACAATGGAAACAAGGGAAGACTTAGAATATGTATGACCATAAGTTTTAAATGTCTAAAATAAAAGTAAGGAGGAGCGAAGGAAATATAAGTCAATTGTATTTAATAGTAGGAAACACAAATGAAATAATTAACCACCTCCACCTAGAAACGTTAACATTTTTAAACCTAGAAAAATAATGAGAGGTGGTGTTGGCTCATTAAAGCATCTTTCCTTTAAATTAGAAATGAATTGGCTGGTTAAAATATGTTGGTTGCTATTTTGGATTGGGGAATAAGGTGAGTTGGATAACGGACAAATCAACCATCTAAGAGAAGGTCAAGTACTCTTGTTATTTTCATATGGCTTGTATTATATAATTTTCTATATGCTCTGTTTCGCTTGAATGATGTGTAGGTATGATAGACACTGTAATAATCAGGAATAATAATCTTTGTGTAATATCATGCTGTCAGAATTATTTTAAAAATAAAATGTTGTAAGCTAATCGAATTAACTACATTATTTATAGTCCCTTATTTATTTTAAATAAGCTCATAATTACTCTCAATAGTAGACGTTGTTTCTTTGTATAATTATTTTATAAATAAAATGACATTTAATGTAAAAAAAGAGGATTGAATGTCGCTTGGTATTAATTGAGTTGGGATAATTTCTGGTGTAAAATATCTGCTATGTTGTATTTCTACTTTATTATTTATTTGTAGGCTGTAGAAACATAAATGCATGTTCTGGAAACCCTAGTAATTGTAAATATGATGCCCAGTAACCTTAGGTTACGAATATCTTTAAACAATTTGAATATGGAAACATAGTTGAAGGTCTTATGTATAAAGAACATCGTCAATTGAAATATTTATGTATGAGGTAGTTCTAATTTGTTTATATAAATAAGAACATTCAATTTGATTTTGTATATTTTTAACTTTAATTTTATTTTCCATTAGTTAAAGGGATCGTGGATACATAAAAATAGTTTTTGAATGATATGGAACTTTGTATTAAGAAGGTTCTTACAATAAGATAGAATGATAGCATTTTTTTTTAGGTCTTAGGATGTTTACTAGCATGTATTATGTTTTTTCAGTCAAAATTGTGAAAGTTATCCTAAGACATATGGAATACACCCTTAGGATTATAAAAGCCTGTGCAAAGGTCTAACTAAAATGCTTTAAATTTTATAAAAGAAATATTATAAATTATCTTAAGTTAATTTTTAAATATTACAACTAACCTAGAAAACAAGTTTATTCTTAAAATTCTGGTTATGATAAAAACTAATATTTTAGAGTTGTTAGTTGAAGCTTGGTGCATAGTATACATTAAAAGGTACATGTATAAGTAGGCTTCAGAATAGTTTTTATTATTATTTATATATAGTTGGTTAATAGTTATAGGAATGCTATAGTGAGTTAGTTAATATGGAAAAATGTTGTGGATAAAATATGAATAAAGAAGTTGGAACATATATTTTTTTTAATAAGAGAAGTTGGAACATCATTAAAAATTATATAGCGATAAAGTTAATTTAAGATGTGTTGATGTGTATAGAGGTTATGATGTTATTTTAATGCAATTATTAAGTTGAGTTTGTTCTTATATAGGTTATGATAACATTTTATGGTATTAAGTTGAGTTATATTGGTATTGGCTTAAACTATAATTTGAATTTAATTGATATGGTTTTCATGGTATAGTTGTGATTAAACTTTAGTTTTTTAATATTACAAAGTAGATGACTTAAAACTATAGGTATAGATTAATGCTTTTGTCTGTATAATAACTTAGAGAACTTCTTGGATGGTTTAAAGTCAAAGTTATTTTAAATATATTTATATGTTTAGAAAATCTTAGGGCACAATTATTAATGATTAATGTTATGTGTTGGTATTAGATAATGAAAAATTAAAGAAAAGAGACTGCATTCTATAAGTAGTATGTGTTTCGAAGTTTTATAAAATATTCATAAATTAAAATGATGATTATGGATTTAAAAGGATTGAATTAATTATTGTTTTAGAGGAATGAGTTAATTGGTTTTTATAGATAGAATTAAGTATTATTTTTATTGGACTTAACCGTTGAAAAATAAATTAATTGATAATTATATCTAGAACAAATTTATTTTTGTTGAAGAATAGGTATAACCTAATAAATGTAGAGTATAAACCATTAAACCAAAAATAAGTGAATAAACATATGAGGTTTTGGGAGTACCACCTATATAAAGCAACAAGGTTAATGTTGTGGGAAGACAACTTAACCATACAGAATGTGGGAAGACATTCTTAATCCAACCCAAAGGTTGATGAGAGATATAGCTCTTAACCTGTTTGGTCAGTCAAAATCCAAGAAAAATGGGGAGTAGACAAGGTAGGAATTATGATATGGGCATAGTTCCTAGACTGACCCATCTAGAATCTGGGCAGGAAGTCTTATGGTAATCTGTATAATGTTATGGGTGTATACAAAAATAAGACTTCTGGAGTATGGTCAAGATAAGGCAAACTCATGATGCAATTCAGGGTAGTGAATTGTCATCAGCCTTGGCATGCCACACTATTATCCCATAGAAATGATAAGAGAAAAATTTAAACTACGAGATATGGGGAATTTATGCGTTCAAGCTCTAGGTGATATGGGCCCTGGAGTAGGAAAACCCCTCGCCAATAAATACTTGGATACTCGGGAAGGAGTGGAAGTATTACAAGGCAATATAGACTAGGATCTAGCCAATCTCACATTTGCAGATAATTCTGTGTACAACATAATAGGTTCTATATAGAATAAGCATGCTTATCTGGATGTAAAACTAAAAGTGGTTGGTAAATAAAGTGAAATTTTTTCATTTACATTTTAAAGTTACTCTAAAACAAGTAGGTTGAATTGGGTTATTACAAAGGAAATATTGAATCTATTTGATGATTCATTGCACACCTCTCAAAAAAATGCAGGTCTTTCAATCACTTGTTATATAAGGGGGTGACATTTTATTGGACAACTGAATGTCAAGAGGTATTTGATGACATAAAGAAGTATCTAGCTTCACCACCAATTCTTACACCACCTCGTTCAAGAGTACCTTTTCATCTCTATGTCTCTGCAACATATTTTGTGCTAGGGACAATGCTTGCTCATAAAAATGAGAGTCATAAGGAGTAAGTCATTTTTTACATTAGTCAGACATTGTTCAATTATGAAATAAGACATTATTATATTGAAAAGTTGTGCTTAGCAGTGGTTTTTTCCACTACGAAACTCAGATAATACATGCTAAATAACACTACCTATGTCATAGATAGATAAAATCCTCTACAATAAATGATGACTCACACACATAACAACATCCATACCACAAAATTAATAATGCTTTTAACAATATTTGACCTTAATTTAATCAGTCAAAAATCCACCAAAGGTAATATAATACTCGATCAACTTGTAAAAGATCTATTACCAAATGATAAACCACTTCTCATTGAGCTTCCAGATGATTCAATATTTTTCATTAACAAACAAGAAGAGCTAGTCCCTCCTAGGGATGAAGTTGACATGACAATGTTTTTTTATGGATCAAAGTGTGAAAGAGTATAAGGTGCAGGAGTTGTGTTTTACACACCAGAAGGAATCTCAATTCCTTTACCATTCAAACTCGATTTTACATACACTAACAAAAATGTAGAGTACAAAGACCTAATCTTGGGGCTTCAATTAACTATAGTTATAGGAATCAAATTACTAAGAATATTTGTTGATTCTCAACTTGTTTTTTATTAAGTGAAAGGAGAATACCAATGCAAATAACCAATCCTAAAGTAATACCATGAAGTAGCATTGAATTTTATAGAAATATTTGACTAATTTGAAATTAATAACTTGCATCGTTCAACCAAAAAATTTGTGGATGCAATAGCCTCTTTGGGATCCTTTATCCCTAAGAATGAACATAGAGAATTCCAACCACTAATCATAACAACTATGTCCAAACCAACTATTAAGCGAGCAGAGTCTAAAGGTGAGAAGAGTCCTTATTTGGTCCATGCCAAACCATACAATTCTTACCTTTATGATATCAAAGACTTTCTCATGTCTGGGACTGTTCCAATAGAAATGATGTGAACTATAAAAAGGATGTTAAAAAAAAGCATCCCGCTTTACTCTCTTGGGGGATATGTTGTAGAGAAATGGCTATGATGGAACTCTATTACGATGTCTAGATCTTGTGGAGGCACAAAGAGCTATAATGGAAGCCCATGATGGTACTTACAGTGGCAACTTTAGTGGAATGGCCATTGCAAATTGTACTATGGAAAGTGATTGTTTTTAATATGTCAAGAAATATCAAAAATGCCAACATCATGCCAATTTAACCCACATACCGTCACAATATTTACAAACCATTCAAAGTCTTTGGACCTTTTCACAATGAGTCCTTGATTTTTTTGGAAATATTTCACCTCCCTCATCAGGACAACATAAATTCATCATAACCACCAAGGAATACTTCACCAAATGGGTTGAGGCAATTCCAATGACCACTATGACTGGACCTCGAATAGCAGAGTTTATACTTCAACATATTATATTTCATTTTGGGATTCCTTCCAATATAATTTATGATAATTTTAAATCATTTAAGAACAAGGATGTTCAAAACTTATGCAACAAGTACAATATTCAACACAATTTCTCGACTCTTTACTACCCACAAGCAAATGGACAAGCCAAAATGACCAACAAGATAGTGATAGCTATTCTCAAGAAAATCATAAAATAAAATCATAGAGATTGGCACACATAGATCCCCTTGGCACTATGGGTTTATTGAACAAGCATCAAAATACCAATGGGAGAAACACCTTTATCACTAGTCTATGACACTGAAGCAATTATGCCTCTTGATATAGATATTCCTTCCTTGTGAATCACATTATAGGAATTCATGGATGATGACACATCTATACAAGAGTGTCTTGACCAATTAAAACCCCTTGATGGAAGGTATATCAATACCTTAGAATATCTATGAGTATACCAAGACTGAATCAAGTGTGCTTACAACACAAAAGTCCATCCTCAAAAATTTCAAGTATGGGATATTGTGCTTAAAGAGAATCAACAAAACAACAATGCATTGCTACACTTGAGAGATAAATCCATGACCAATTGGTTAGGTCAGTACATTGTCAAGTAGAAGTTGGATCTAGGAACGTATAGACTTGCCAACTTGGAAGGAGAATTGGAACTTGAGTCATTGAACATAATACATCTAAAGGCATTTTATGCATAATGCGACTTATAAATATGTATATATACATGGCTAAAAAAAAGGCACAAAAATATCAAAAATATTTCATTTCATGCATTCCATATAGGCATTTTGTTCATACCATTCATATACATTAGATCATGTGGTAAAATTGGACAACGGCTACTCCATCATGTATTGTTACCTTAATTAGGGGCACCACACATCAAAAATCACCAAAATAATAAATCATGATAATACGTTGCTTCCTAAGAAAAATCCTAAAGTTTTCAATCATTCAGCCATCTCTAGTATCTCAAGCAACCTTCATAAAAAATTGAACAATATTTAGATACAATAAGTTATTCCTGGTCAATCAATTTTCCTCTTGGATCACACAAAAAAATACATTTAAAAGCATTGTGAGTCCTGGAAATAATGAAGACAAAAGTTGTTATTACCATAAGTGAAAGATTTCCCTTGCTCATCCAATTATGTGCATGGTCTAGAATACTACAAATTTGGCAAAAGGAAATGCTCCTCCTTCATCCCTCCCAAAAAAAAAATCCCTTGCTCTTCATAAAATCAAGCAAGTATCCAAAAACAAAAAATCCCTTGCTCCTCCTTAAAATGAGCAAGTATCCCAAAAATCATATCAAAGCAATAAGTTTCCCCTATTTGCCCTTCCCAAAATGGTAAACAAAAAAATCCCCTTTGCTCTTCCTTGAAACAAGCAGATGAAAGCAATAAAATTTGTTGCTCCATCACAAAATGAGCAATCCCTAAAATCAAATATAATAAAAGAAAGAAAGGAGCTTGAATCCCTGGAAATCTTAGTGTCTCAAAAACCGTGAGGTGATCCTCATTACAATAATGGGCTGAAGTAATACCGTCTGGTAATTGAGTATCCTTACGCATGCCGTCAAATATATCACATTAGAAACCTTATTTTGTACAAATCTATGGCTGCTCTCAGGTGAGCTAGATTATTGGAAAAATTTACCACTGATTAGTTTGACCTTGCTCATGATGAGAAATGAATAATTACTGCACACACAATTGATCCTTGAAGAATTTTGAAAACACTAGAATAACATTAGTATCATAAAGATTTGCAAGATCATAAGAAAATATTGTATGAGTCACTAAATTGTCTAATTCTTTGTAAGATATTCTAGACAATACATTCAACCATACCATATCCATCGCATTATTGCATACCATAATATCCAAAATACCATCTATGTATGCCCTTGATTAAGGAATGAAAATAATGATGATCAAGCTAAGTATAGTACCAATCACCAATAAAGCATAATGCAGTAAACATCATTCCATTTTACATCCATAAATAAACAAATACACATAACACAATACATAATAAAAATCCATGTATATATATGTGTGTGAGTCGCATAGTACAAAATGTTCATAGTCTGTATACATCAGAGCACTAAGGCTCATAAAAAAAATACAAAAGAGGTAATAATATGCTACTAGCTTGCATTTCCATGATCCCTAGGAGGTCCCTACACCGATGAAGCCCTGTGAGAGCTAGAAAATTGATGAGTCCTACTGCTTGCCTTGGTCCGCTAGCTAGAACCCAAAAATTATGAAGAATGAGGAATAGGAAGAGGGATCTCATGCTCATGCAAAGTGATCTCCAGCATCGCGATGTATTCACCCTACCTATGGATGGTCCTTAAGTCCACACGCTAACGAGCCACTTACTGATAGATATATGTCGTAAGGGAGGCAATTATAGCAGTAACATCCCCCTCAATATGCATAGGTTGCACCCTATACACATCACCCTACAAGCGAGTCACCTCACCCTGAGCCTTGCAATATCTACATCTCAAGTCACAATAACATCAACACTTGGTCCACCATGTAGATCGTCCACCTCACCCTGATACCAAGCTAGATCATCCTTCACCCAAGTCACCTCCAAGTCCAAATTGTCCCGCTCATCCTGGAGTGTATCCCACTCCTCTATATGGTAAATATAATCCATTAAGGAGCAATAAATTGTAGCTAAGGTCCATTTGATCCCACACCTTCACCTCATAGAGCTCACTATACACTTGATATAAGAGAATGGGAACCCATGCCAACCTTTACAGATATGATATCATCTAAAGAACGATAGGCACCTGCTTCCATTGGATCCTGGATCCCATGCTATTGGGAAAGACTATGTTTCTTAATATGTACATAAAAAATATAGGAACTGTAGCTAACATTTCACCCTTGAACAAGTCAAGGTAAGTGATGCCCCCATTTCTATAGTCTACATCTCAAAGCTCACCATAAATAAATTTGAGTACCTCCTACTTATCATGACCCACCCTCATTGGTTAACCCTCGATAAGCACTCAAAGAATGTGATACACATCCTCTAATGTCATAGTGAGCTCCCCTAATGAAAGCTAAATTGAAACCCTATTTGAGTCCCATATCTCAACTGGTACAGATATGAGTACCTTGTCTGATATAATAGTCACCATCCATCTGCACTCATCTAGAACCACAACCTCAAAACTCTCAGTCATCTAAAGTGAGGGCCTTGCACACTTTTGAAATAGTGTGAGGCCATCTATGTCTAGCAGAGAAGAGCTTCACCTATGAAAAACAAGAAAAACAACATTAGTGCATCCAGAAAGAAAAATAAAATAGAAGCATGCATCACATATTAAAAAAAAAACTTTCAACCTACCCCATGTGTGGTGGTAAAAAAAACCAAACAAACAAAATGCATTCTAGACTACATTAAATTACACTAAGCACACAAATAAAGAATACAAGCATGTTAAAAAAAAACCAAAAAAAACTTTCAACCTACTCCATGCGTGGTAGTAAAAAAAAAAGGTAAAACAACAAACATCCTAGGCTACATTGCATTTCATTGAGCATAAAAAAAAATTTAACCTACCCCATGCATGGTAGTAAAAAAAAAAAATTCTTTTCCACCCTCTTAATGACTAAAAATAAAAAATAAAAACAAACAAAAACAAACAAAACAAGCAAAAAAAAAACAATACAAACAAGCAAAGAAACTATGCTAAGGGCCATCAAAGACCTGCCTATGCATATCACACACTGGCTTTTGCTCTATCCGAACCCCCACCTCCAACACCAACAACCACCTCAACACCCGCACCCATGTCACCACCACTACCACTCATCTCACCAACTTCCATCTCACTCATCTCTCAGAGCAAAGGAAAATATAGATGGCAAATAATAATGAGTTTAAAATGACATGATGGTCTACATATAGTCGCTTTTCATGGTGAAAACCATGCATCCACGATTTGCATCAGAAAATGCACATTCGAATTTTGCAAAGCATGCAAAATATCAGACACATGGTTTATGGTAAAATACACGGACATGTGGTTCATAAAAAATGTAGAACCACATGCCAGTGGTTTGTAAAAAAAGTACATAAAAATTTCACATCATGCATTTCCACAAACAAATTCATCATCATCAAATCAAACCTTGTATCTAGTGGATTACCCTATACACCTAGCGGTTGCAACAACTATCAATCCATTAAATCCAGTTGGATGGGTAGCTCACCATAAGGACACTCATCAAACATTCGATATCAAATCAACATGGTATTAAATCAGCTAGGTCCCCCAATATTTGAGCTTGACTATGTTCAAAACAAATTTACATAAGGTTATCCTTCAACCTCCTTTTGTTGGGTCAAAAATGGAAAGCAAACAAATAAATTTGGTATAATAAAAAATCACCCATGTATCAAGGTCTAAATGTGCTGGCTCCAATGCACAAGAGTGACTAATAGTAGCAAGACTCAAGAGATCACACTTGTTATCAATGATTTTACCAACCACTCTATGTGTGAACGAACCAAAGAGCAAACTTCTCATAACTCAAATAGTACCAAACTTGGGGCATCAAGTTGATCAAAATGCTATATATTTTCACCACATTCACATCATGCAAGAATCCACCTCATTTTATCATCCATATTTTATAAATTGGCTCATGGGTCCATCCTTTATCCATTCGCCAATTGAGGGGGTAAGAAAACAAATAAAAAATTTCAAGTCATTCATTATTTGTATCGAGAAGATTTGAGTCCATTTCTCCATTCAAATAAAATTAGGTGTCATTGGTTTTTGCATTGCATCATGTTGCACACAACACAGTATAGAAAGGGGCATATATAGACACCAAAATTCAACACTCACAAAATCACATTTTCCACCCCACCATAAAATCCTACATAATAAAATTATATGCCTAAGTTCCAACTTAGGGATATAAGACCCTACACATTATCCTATTTTCTATATTTATTGAATTTGGAAAATCAGCCTAGGATATTGTGCCACCCACTAGACATGTGTCCTAGCCATCTCACCCAACACCCTTGCCACATCTCACCCACTCTTGTCCCCCTTGTACCTTCACATGGGGTAAAATACCACATACCACTCCACTTGCAGTCACATCACCCCAGTTACGTGAGGCACACTGGATGACTCACTATAATTATCCCCTTCATTTGGTATCCCAGAATTACCACTTGGTAATCTAGACTTACCACCATCCATTTCCCTCCAAAGCCCTAAGGGGCCTATAAAGGCACCTTTATCCCACCAAATAAATGGAGCTAAATATTTATACCGCTAGGCTACTGGAATAGATCCAGACCTCTGTGCATATCCTGAGAGACATCCATTACCAGAGCTTGGAGGCCTATGTTTCAAATTAATCTATCCTTTAGCCCAAACTACTTATCTACGGTCCCATAGTTAGAACCGCACATTTGTAGTTTCACAACCGTGCACTTGCGGTTTTCAATCCACTACCACATACCCATGTTTTTATAGAGTCGATATCACTACGATAGCATGGTCAGTAAAGTGTGTGTTGTAAGGCTTTTTTTTTACATACTTCTATTATTTATATTACATGATTATCTTCTTAGGATTTGGATTTAGCATCAGCTCTATATTTTAGTTTTCAGGTGCTACTGATGCATTTATCTATTCTCATGTGTACAGGCGAGAGGTACCTTGGAGAAGTTGTTGGAGCTAGAGTGGCCCCACATTGGATACCAAATCCCAATCACTCTTTGAAGCTATAATAGAAGATTGGAGAAAATAGTACCTTGTTGAAGATCTGGAAGACCTCATTCAAAATATATTTGTACCATACAGAGAGATATTATTGTAACATTGATCCCAACACACTTGGGGCAGTTCAAAAGTTGTAACATTTGTATCAAAAGAAATCAATAAAAAAAATCAATTCTCTTATCTTTGTGTGTTTATATTTTTGTGTTCATATCTTTATGCTACAAGAGGAAACTCAATTTATTGCCTATGTAGCTTACCCCTTAGACCTTTTTGAAGAAGGTTCTGTTACCAACCTGTTCACTTCCATTGTAGGTAATGTATTTGGATTCAAAGCCCTACGGGCTCTACGTCTGGAAGATCTACGAATTCCTCCTGCTTATTCCAAAACTTTCCAAGGTCCACCCCATGGTATTCAAGATGAAAGAGATAAATTAAAAACAATATGGCCATCCATTTTTGGGGTGTACTATCAAAACAAAATTGGGTCTATCTACTAAGAATTATGGTAGATTGGGTTATGAATATTTCCATGGTGGACTTGATTTTACCAAGGATTATGAGAACATGAATTCCTAACCATTAATGTGTTGGAGATATCATTTTGTTTTTTTTCAAAAGTAATTTATAAAGCTCATGCAAATATGGGTGAGCTTAAGAGGCATTACTTGTGTTGATTCCTAGAGTAGTAAACTAGATACCTACTCCAGGCCAAGAAACTAAAAATAAATATATACAATGGGAGTTGTTGAAACTAGAATATTGGAAGATCAATCTACTAATATAACCATAAGCAACTACAATATTGTAGGTTTCTTCTTGACTAAATTTGTAACCTATACTAGCAAATTCATTTTTGGTAGCTATGAGTTCCTCTTGCTTATTCCAAATATTTCCAAGGTCCACCCCATGGTATTCAAGTTGAAAGAGATAAATTAAACAAATATGGCCGTCCCTTGTTGGGGTGTACTATCAAACCAAAATTGGGTCTATCTGCCAAGAATTATGGTAGAGCAGTTTACGAATGTCTCCGCGGTGGACTTGATTTTACCAAGGATGATGAGAACGTGAATTCCCAACCATTCATGCGCTGGAGAGATCGTTTTGTCTTTTGTGCAGAAGCACTTTATAAAGCTTATGTAAATATGGGTGAACTTAAGTGGTATTACTTGTGTTAATTCCTAGAGTAGTAAACTAGATACCTACTCTAGGCTAAGCAACTATAAAGAAATATAGAGAATGGGAGTTGTTGAAAATAGCATATTGGATGATCAATACACTAAAATAACCGTGAGCAGCTACAATATTGTAGGTTTCTTCTTCTTGACCGAATTTGTAACCTGCATTAGCAGACTCATTTTCGGTAGTTTCCCTGATCAAACTCGAAGTTACCAAGGAACCATGCATAGCACTAAATAGAGAATCATCAAAATTTCCAACTACATATAACATGTAAAATGTAATCATAAGAATATTATTCTCAACCTAGAATATGATCATAAAATTGAAAGTACCCATGATTCCTAGAGGTATACCATTAGAGAATTTTCCTTGACCGATGGGGGGAGATCAAGAAAATAATAGTAGCATCTACAACATGAGTTGAGTATGCAACAACAATCCAAGGATGCATATCTAGACCAAATCTAAGCTCAAAATCATGACATATATAACAAGATACACCAATTAGGAAGTGCAAAATGATTAGTCCATAAGGAATTTTGTTCTATAGTTATTCATCAATAGAATTTGCTTTCTGGATGGGATAGATATATGGACCAATAGCTATAGAGGTAGGAATAATAGCACCAAAGATAATATTATTTACATAAGGAAGACAATTGAAAATAGGATCATGAATACCATAAATATCTACTAGAAGATCTGAAATTAATGTAATATTGGATACAGAGGTTGTATATAATAGGGTGCAGAGGGGAAAAATGGTGTACCTAGAAAAGAGAAATGAAATGCATCTATTGATCTAAGCATTAAAAAGAGATATTTAACATAAACATGATAACAAATAAGTAAAATAAATGGGGGTTCTCTTTACATTAACTTATTTGTCAAATAAAATGTTAAAAAACATCACCTTGAGGGATTTGAGTTGATACAATCATTATAGAAGTGTCAAATGATATAATCCTTTCAAGGACTCAGATGCGCTTCAATGACTTCCTCGCACTCACGAATTGAAGAGTAGGTTTTAGATACCGCTGTGATGATCTATTTGTATTTGAACTTGTAACTCCTTCCTTGCACGCTGAGATACCTAGATCTACACACAAATGATTCAGATTTATTAATAGCATGTGCAGATTGAAATGAAATTAGATATATGCATATAATAGTGAATATGAAGAGTGAAATAGATGGTGCAAAACTACTCAAAATTACACCAAAATTTAGTATAATGCATATAATACACTCTAGAATTGATCTATGCCAAAATAAAAAAAAATTGGATGCATAGGTAATGGTCGTCCTCGGGTGTTCCAATTGGGACTGTTATAATGAAAAGCATAATAGAAGGTGCAAAACTACTCAACATTGTACCAAATCCTAGTATGATGCATATATTCTAATCTAGAAATGATCTATCATAAAATTGAAATGAAATTGTATGAAGATTCATGGTTGTCCCTAGGTGTTCCAATTGTGATTTTTAACCATCCCAGGTGGGGATTACCACCAAACCTGGTCGTTTTTACCACCAATTCCTCTAGGATCTGGTTCAAATTATTCCTAGGGATTTTGTCATCAAATTTTGTGATTTGATTCACTAAAATGGGTAGGTTTTGGAATGGTTTTACGTATTTGGGATCACTTGGTAACCTCATTTGATCCATGAATATTTCAAGGGTAAATACGTGGATGAAGGTTTGAATGATTCTCAGTAGCACTTCATTACAAAATATTGTGAAGACTCCTCTTTGAATTGGGTGGATTAACTCCATTTTATAGCTCAAGAGAGCACAAGGTCAAATGGGCAAGTTAGGGCATGTAGGGTAGGAGCTTCCACTTGTCAAAACCTTGCCATGCTTAGGCTAGGAGAAGTATCTAGTTTGGACCTCCAAATTGCAGGTTTCTAATGGATTTGATGCACCCTAAATCTATCATAAATTAATGGTCAAGATAAATGATAGAATTTGATTTTCATTTGTACCAACCTTGACTTTTTGAGAGTCTAGGGGCTTGTTCGTCCCACCCAGGGATGGATGTTGGTGGTTGTCCCACCCAGGGATGGCTATGGGTGGCTATCCCTCAGTGGTCTAGCCATGAACTGGTGGTCATCCTAGGGTGGGATGGCCATGGCTCCATGGCCCAAAACTTCCCAAAAGTGGGGTAAAACTTTACAAAAGTGGTAAGGACAACTATTTGAACCTAGAGGGTTGCCTAATGAGGTCATATGGTGCTGATAAGAGTATGTATTAGAATTCTAATCATATTGGCATGATTTTAGTGTCTACAGGTGTCCTTTTTTGGGATGTGTTGTGTGAAACAGAGTGCGAAGAAAAACTAGATGAATAAACCATAAAATGATTAAGGTTATTCACTAACCTAACCAAATTTATATGCCTTCATTGTGTAAGGATCATACATTATTGGAATCCTTAATTTTGACATATTTCGAAGGATTTGATTTTGGTATACCTTTAAGCCACACTATAAGGACAGGTTTTGGGGCTTAGGGTATACTTGGTATTGGTTCCTTCTTTCTATTATAAGTATATTATGGGATAAGGATCCCAAGGCTTCAAGGAGACCAAGAATTTATTTTATTGAATTGGTTCTAAATTATGTACCACAGCATGGGCTTGAAATTTTCTTTGGCAATAATTATTTTGAATGTATTCAAGCTGCTCTTTTGAGTGTTTGAGTTTTTATTTTTATTATGAATTTGTAAATATGACTACCCCCTCAAAATTTTATTCTATGAGGAAATTACTAGTGATGAAAGCGATGATTTTCTTTACCAATATGACTTGATTAAGGTTCCTTCAGATTTATCCATTGTGAAATTTATCAATTTTGCTAGGATTTTGATGGTTTTGTGGATATTTCATGGAAGAAAGAAAATGACTACCTCATTCCCTTGGAGTGGTTCAACTATAATGCCATTCTTGGGGATTTAAGTAGAGACTTTTCAATTCATAAATGAAAATTTTGGTTCACTCTTTACCCATTGTGAATTTTATCAGTTGGTTATGTTCTTGGTGGTTTTAAGGCCTTTTTCTTTGTCTTTTCTTCTATTTGTTTTGGTATTTTTTGGTGGTCGTACCAGGGTGGGACAGCTGCAAAGTTCATGGTCATCCTAGGATGGGATGGTTGCAAATTTTTTTGACCATCCCACCCTGGCGCAACCATGCTTATTTTAGATCTTTTTAAGCTCAAAATTGGTAAAATGATCCCATTTGCACACTTCTAACTTGGTAGATTGAGAGGTGAGGAGAAGGAAATATATTTTTTGAAGTGGAGAACTATCGAAACCATCCTATAATCACCATGAGCTAGCCTCTAGACTCGACGAGCGGTGAAGTTAGTGTGAGATGGGTTAGGGCTGAATTTGCTACTATCCTTTGTTAATTTTGGAAATGTAATTATATTTATGTTTGCTAATTAAACACACTAAATATTGCTAAATGGACCTATTAGTGGTAGAATTTAGTATTATGTGCATTAATTTTTGTTTTTGTACAATTTTTTTGCACTTTTTTATGTTTTTATGAGGTTTTTTACTTGTTTTTGGTGGTCGAGGAGGCCATTTTTGAACATTTTTGGGGGTTGTTCCTAGGTGGGATGGCCACTGGTGGTTGTACCTAGGTGGGATGACTACCAATTTGGGGGCCATCCCTGGGTGGTGCAGATTTTATTTTGAAGGAAAATGGTCCCTTTTTTAGGTTGTTTTTGTTATTTTTTAAGCTTGCTTGCCTTTGCTAGGTGATCAAGACTCGGTATTGATTTTCAACTCTTTATAAATACTAGAGACTTAATGATAGAGGATGAATCTAAATGGATTGATGCCATGGTTAGAACCAGTGATGGAAGATAGAGCCTAACTAATGGCTTTGATAGATCTATGGGATCCTCACACCAACACCTTTGACTTGCTGACTAAAGAGATGATAGTGATGTTAGAGGATGTCTACTATATTTTGTGTATTCCAATAGAGGGGCATCCAATTATGTCTACTCATCACGATATTAGATATATGATTTTGTAGAGATACTTTAGAGAGGACTAGCATGAGGTATTATGAGACTTGCCTAGCAAAGACATCCTAGTGGAGTTATGGTATGAGGCAGAGGTTTTTAATATGAGATATACCTTGATGATGATGTTTATCTTCAACATATTGCTTCCAAACTCATTGAGAGCTAGGTTCCCATGGAACCTTTTGGACTTGGCATTTTAACTAGTGGAGTGTACCATAGAGAGTTCGTTAGTGATGTCATGGGGCACTACTTTGTTAACATAAATTTATGATGAGTTGTACGATATCCATTACCATGGGTAGAAAGGATTGGGTTGTAGCTTTCTATTGCAGATGTGGATATGGTAGCACATTACTATAGATCTATCATGGATACTACCTTGGATGATGCAAGCATAGCTCATGTATGTGGAGATAGGATATGGTATCATTTGGTAGTGGGACCAAGAGAGAGGTTGGTGCCATCCTTATGAAGGTATGATTGATCATTATGCATGGTCATTTAAATGAATCAAGATATAGGAGGTTACCTGGAGACCATATAGGGATTGTCCAGTATTGCTTGAGGCTAAGGTACAACTTCAACGGGTATGGTGAGGGAGATGGTTAGTTGGTAAACATAAGACTGAGAGAGAGTATTTACCATATGCTCAAGTGATGCGGTAGTTTGGGCTATGATAGGGGTTTCTTAGTAATCCAACTATCTACCAACACTATGTGGATGATAGGATACTTACTTGGCCTATAGTGGAGGTAGTTGGAGAGGAGGTAGATCCTGTAGAGGGCATATCTAAGATAGATGATGCATGGACCATAGTAGAGTATGAATTCTGGTGGATGATGTGCCAGTGGTGAGGGGAGGAAATTCTAGGAGGTGGAATATATGTAGTGACAAGGGAGGCTTGAAAGGAGGCTCCAAATGTGGCTCCAATTGAGGCTTTAGATGACAATAAGCTAGAATTAGGTGAGTGACAGGAGAGTGACATGTGCATCATCAGATAGATGATGAGTGCATGAATAGAATGGATATGTAGGGTTAGTAGGAGGACTATTATGAGGATTATTTTGATGAGTATGGAGTGTAGGTACAATTGGTAGCATGGGATGCCACCATTGTTGATCTATAGAGGAATCTGATCAGAGGGAGATAGGAGTGGAGGGAGTATGCAGAGGAGAGGGCTCTCCTATAGCTACAAGTGTAGACTTCTGAGGTAGATATTCCAAGGTAGGTAGCATTGATTAAGGGGAAGGTGGTAGAGTTAGCTACTTTTTGGTCACAAGTTAGAGCATGGTTCCTATCCTGTGTGACCATGGATTTTGAGACTCTATGGTTATTTTTGGATTTTGGGAGTGTGAGGTCTGAGGACCCACTTGATTGTAGCCTATGGATAGTTTTTGGATTATGATGTATCTTTTTACCCCATACATACATACATACATATCATCTATCTATCTATCTATCTATCTATCTATCTATCTATCTATATATATATATATATATATATGAGTTTTTCTATTGTCATGTGTTGCCTTACTACTTTATTAGATGTATGATGATTTTATGGATGCTTATCATGGATGCATGCATTGTGATATGATGTTGGTTGATGATATATACATTAATGTATGCATAATGAAATGGATGATTTGTTAATTTATATGATGAATTATAAATACTTTTGAAACACTAGATGCTAGCACCATAGAGTGTATAAAATTCATCGATTCATTTTTAAAGTTATCTTAAGATTATGTAATGGATTGTGAAAATGTAAATTAAAAAACATGTGATAAAATGGTATGGCATGGAATGCATAGTAATATGTTATAGAATGTCCTTGAGATTTTCATAAAACTCAAAAACTCTAGTGACCTAGTCAAAAATTGTATAGTAACCATGCAAGACTTTTTGGTAAGGTATAAATCTAGTATGATGACCAAGATATTCAACATCCCTGTGTGTGCATGTGAGTTCATTGATATAATAATACATAAAGTTACCCCAATTCTAAATAGGATTTATGCAACCCATATGTATTGAAGATCACCCTACGAGTATCATGATCCTGAGTTTTGTACGTAGTTGGATTAGACCATAGGTAATACAAGATACCAAAAGCTAGCTCATTCGCATGTTGACATTCATCTATACAAAATAAGGTCGCTAATATGATAGACATATTATCATGCATAAGGATACCGTCATTTCTAGGCAGGCTTGATGCCATCCAACCTGTAATGAGGATCATAAATGATATTTCAAATGCTAAGAATTCTAGGGATTCAAGTTCAATACTCTCTTCTTTTATTTTATTTATGAATTGCTCCAGGTATTTGCTCATTTGTTCAGGTAAGAAAGGAATTTGGTAGTGGTGAGAACCACTATTTATTTTAGTTTTTGCTTTTGTTAGTGGTGAAAACCACATTTTCCTTTTTTTGGGGGGGAAATTTTGCTTTTGTATTTGTTTCTCTTTGGATATTTGCACAAATTTGGTATAGGGTAAAGTATTTTTATTGCTTTGTGTAGGTAGGAGCTTGTCCTTTTGTAAATTCTTAGCATATTTAAACCATGCACATAGGGGGATGAGCAAGGTAAAATTTTCACGTAAGGTAACAAGGACCACTTTGTAGGTTTCATATTTCCTTGTGTAAAACTTGGATTTATTAATGTGAGAATGTGTTGGGATTATGATGTATACAAGGTACAATCAAAGCAAGACTCTACCTTCTAAAAATTAGAATAGCTTTCTATAAAATATGAAAAGAAAACTAGAGATGGTTGAGTGACCAAAAATCCTAATGAAACCTTATAACGACTGCCTAGGTGAAGGGAAGCAAACATAAATACAAAAGGTGGGGAATGTGGATGGAAATGATAATTGTAATGTAGACGGGTGTTAATAATAAATTTTGACAAAGTTTATTATTAAGGATGGCTAGTGTACAGACCTGGTGCTAGACATGTATGAGCAATTTGTTGTGACGTCCTTCACAACGACCCCAAAATTGGGGACCCACCTTAAATTTTGTGATTTCGGGAAATTTTTGTTTATCTGATTTTGCTCGCATCAAGGTCTTGGAAAATTTGCTTTCACTTTGGAATTGCTGACATATTTGCATTTTGAAGGTTTGAATGTAGTTGCAATGCTTCAAAACTGAATATTTTGATTATTTGCATATTAATTGCATTATTTCAAATCAAATAATTTGATTAAAATCATTTTCAAAGGTTTAAATAATTAATTTTCATTTAAATAATTAAATTTTATTTTAGGGTTAACCCTAAAATTAGTGCAAAATTGAAATGAACATATCTTGAGGCAGAGAACTCCGTTTGATCTCATTCAAAACTTGGTAAAAATATATGGATTTTCTCTTTCTAATGATACCAAACTTGCAAGATTCCAGATGTCAATTTCACCAAAAAAATAGCGGGTTAATTTAGCAATATGAGAACTTTGAAATACTTTTGAAAAAAAGGAAAGTTACGGGAAAGTAAAGTTTGGTTTTGTTTTGATATTATGATTATTGTTTCATTATGCAGGTAATACAAGGGCAAGGGTTTGAAGAAGATCGTTATAAAATCCGTTCCCGGTGATGAAACTGAATAACTAAACTTTTCAAATTATAAATAAATCATTGAGATTCATGGAAAAGGTCGAACATTTTATACAGAGAAGGAGAGGAACGATTGGAAGGAGCAAAGCTACACATTCATTGGAGGAAAACAGAGAAGGCCATTTGCAGAACAATGGAAATTATTGTAAGATTTTATAAATTGTTTTAAGCATTTTGGATCCAGATTTGTGCACAGAATGTATTTGGAATTAATAAAGTGCTTATTGCAATTTCTTAATAGTTTGTATACCTTAGAATATTGCATCAATTTATTTGATTTCACTATGTGAATACTGGTGAACATTGGATTGGTTTTAGAATTATGTAAATGGAAATTTGTTCTGTTGAATTTGTCCGAGACATTAGTTTAATTTCTAAAGCTTAAATCTTTTATTATTTTATTTTCATTCGAAAACTATATATTATAACTTAGTATAATTTTATAAAGTAAAATTATATGACTAAGTTATAATTAAATTTATAATTCGGATATTACATTAATTAATATTCGAATTAATAAATTTAAGAAGGGATAAATGAATATTCTATTCCTCACCTTAATTTCATAAGGTTGAGGAACTCGGATTGATATCTCTAAAATTCAATTTGGATTTGATTTATAATATAGTTCTATCTATTTTATAAATCCAAATTTCAAACTAGAGATCACATTTACTCTTTTGAATATTTAATTTCATAAATATTTCAAAAGATAAATATTATAAGCAAATCTAATTTATAAACTTTATTTTATCATAAAATCCAAAGTTTATAGATTAGTTTCATATTAAGCCCTAATATTTTATCATTGACAAGGTTTTGGAACCTTATAAATTGGGCAAGACATTATTTCATTTATTCACCTCTTCTGGGTTTGATTTATAATTTCATAAGGGAGTTTGAATAAATGATTGCTTTATCAAATAAACATTTGGGAAGTGAATTGATTATAAATCTATTATGTTCCAAAGGTTTATCAAGTTTATAAAATTTCATTTACTTTGATTTTTATTAAAGTTAAATTGAAATTTAATATAAAATGCTAGATTCTTTTTATGCTAATTTCATTTAAAGCATTTTGAGACATTAAATTGAAGAGAGGAAATAAAATTTGGTATACTTTAACCTAAGATCATAAAACAAATTTTATTTTGTTGAATTGATATCAAAGCATGTTATACATGATAAACTTGAAATCATTTACCTAATTCCAGGCCCCTTGTAAATAGTAGTTCACAAATCCAAGAGTTATTCAAGTACTCATTGATGTATATACATATGAAATGTTAGATATAACATAAGAACCTTGGAGATATATAATATTCTTTTCAAGAGAGAATCATAATTCTGAGTTTGTCGGGTGGCTTTGTGATTGGACAAAATCACACCTCAACAAATTGGCGCTAGAAGGAGGGCATGAAAGGTAATGATTTTAATTTTAGCATGTGCAATTTGTTATAAAAAGAAATAAAATTGTTTGAAATTTTCAATTTATGTTGCATTAACGTTAATCTATCATAAATTCAAAAATTAGGTTATGATGCAATTTTTGTGAATTTTCATACATAGCCTTGCATATTAAAGTTGGTTCAATGGCAGAAAATGATTTACCATTTTATAAGCATGATGGAACGATTACGCTAGAAGAACATATTCAGGCATATAAAAATATTATGCTTAGTTTTCAAATTATGCATGAAGATGTTTTCTGTAGAATGTTTCCATACACATTGGATGAAGTTGCTAAAGATTGGTTTATCAATTTACCTGCAGGTTCTACCGCTTCTTGGAATCAACTTGAAACAATGTTCCTTGAACACTTTAGAAAATTGGTCGACACAGATTTGTTATCAAATCAATTTGCCTCTATTCGTAAAAGGCCTAATGAATCCATGAATCAATTTAATGATAGGTTTCATAAGTTGTATACGAAAATGGAGATACACTTTATCATTTTAGAAGAAGAAGTTGTTCAAATTTATTTGGAAGCTTTAGATCCTTTTACGGTTAAGTGTTTAGAAATGTTTCCTAAGGATTTATCCTTATCTAGCGTGTATGGTGGTGCAGTAGTTGTAGAGCAATGGCTGATTTCAAGAGGAATAGATGTGGGTAGATTATCATTACATCACCCTAAGGTTTCAAATCAAGTATCACCTATGAGTCATGATATGCATTTCTCGACACCATTGAACGAAATTGAATGTCCTAGTTTTTCAACCACTTTCGATATTATCCAAGAGGAAGTGAAAGTTTCAAAGCCAATATCCATTGATGAGGATTGTAGTAATCAAGTTTATCAAAATGCATAAATGCATGAGTCTTCAGATATTGGAGGAGTTTTAGATTTAACTAGCTTTGAAACATATGATAGAATAGAATCTTCCATAGAGTTGAATGAAACAATTGAAGCTCCAGAATTAAAATATTCTAGAGGCAGTTTCATTATGATCGATCATAAAAGTTTATTACTTGAGGAAGATGAGTTTCTTATTGAGGATAGGTTTTTCGAAGGTGAAGAAAGTGAATTTGAAGAGCATTCGATTGTTAAATTTACAAAATGTGAAGATATGGTTGAATCTTACCCTTTAGATTTTGAAGATAATTATTACAATGGATGGGGTATGTATGGTGAATCATTGTTTTCTCACACTCCTAATGATAAAATTTTTGTTTCACTTGCTATGCAGGATGTTGAAACTTCTAGTTCAAAAGAAGGTTTCGTAATTCCTATGCAATCATAAAGTGATATGCCAATTTCAGAAATAGAACAGGTTCCAAGAGTTGATCATTCTGAACATGAGTTTGTAGAACATTCTTCTGTAGTAGAAAGGGAAGAAATGGTAAAACCTTTATATGATTCATCTATTTTAGATGAAGAAGAGGTAAATTCTTTTCTTTCATTCTTGAATGTTGAAGGTTTGAGTGAAAATTTTTAGGATTGTATTGAATACTCAAATGAAGAAACTTCATGTATGGCTAGCAAAGAATTAGAAGTTCCTACTCATCCTAAAGAAACTATTACTTTGTTTGATCAACAAGATTTATGGTGTGGAATAGATGGACACATTCTTGATTGGATGCCAAATTTTGATGCTTCTGAAAAGTAGGTTATTGATGAAGGAATACGAAATGATGGTGGTGATGATAGAGATCATGGAGAAAAATAAAAGACTATAAGGTCTCATCAAATAGTGGTAAATGAAAGTGCACAAAAGGTAGACTCTTATCCTTTGTATTCAAACATTCAAGAATCAGGTAAATTTTTGCATAATCATTTATTGGTTTCCACTATTATTTATGATGAGATGTCATTAGAGGTTGATGAAAAAATAGAAGAGATTCTTATTCCCACCACCAAAAGGATTGTATTGCTAAATAAAAAAGAAAACATGCTTGAATCATTGAACCAAGTTCAACAACAATTAACAATTCAATCTAGGATACAAAACTATAATGATTCTTATTTTGTAAATATCCTAGATTTTTGTAAATTGTTATTTGAATATGATTGGCCTAAAAACATAGATGATGATCTTACGTTAAAACTTTCAGAAATAGCTTTCTATTTGAGAGAAATCCTATATGCTTGTGAAAATGAGAATTTAAGTCAAAGTGATGAATCAAGGTTTGAAATTCCCATCTTGTTGAATAAGCATAAGATCATAGAGGAATTAAATCTTAAACATGGAATTGTTTATAAGTTTGAAGCAAATCAGTGGGGTGTGAAAGGCAAAATGAAATTTGTTATATGGTTTGGCCTAATCCTCATTTGGTTAAAACTATGTAAATTTTGGCATGCATATAATGATATATGTCTTTTAAGGTGTGCCTATCGTGTTTGGGATCCAGGGAAATGATGGCAAAAATTTTGCAGTGTCTTGTACATAATGTATATTTTTGTAAATAGTCTTTTGGATTTTGTTTTCTTGTTTTTGTGTTTTGTTTAGTTGGTTGTTTTGTGAGTTTGTTAGTTAGTTATTTTGTTGATGTGTTAATGTGCGATGTTGTTGATGTTTTGTTGTTTTGTTGTTAAGTGTTGTCACATTTTGTTGTGTTTTGTTGAGTACAATGATAAATTAACTTTTCCAGTTTTGGAGCTTCATGATTTTGACGTGTGATTCAAGTTGATATAATTTCAAAGTGGGTTTTTCAAAAGTAAGGTAGTTATGATTGAGATATTGGTCATTTGTTGGTTGTGTTTGGTTTTTGATCCTGGACCGCATAGGATGAGATTACCTGGTTTGAAAACCTGTGAAACCTGGAGAAAAGGAAAAGCGAGATATTGGTTTATGTCCTCATGAATGTGAACTAAGATAAGGCAAATATGAAAAATTGGAATTATATTGCAAAAATTCCACAAGTATGAAAAATACACTTGCATACACTTGCATTTCATAACACATTTCATAACATTGCATACATCACCCTCGCATTCCACATTTCACATCCCATAGAAATATCATTTATCAAATTCAAAAGTTTTAATTGGTTTTAGCAAAAGTCATCTTGCTTTAATCAGGGGCACTTTCACAAAGGCATTTTGAACAAAATTGTAAAAGACAAAATATTCATGTTTACACACCATAGTTTCAGGATTCCTAAATGTTTTAGTCACTCAGCCATTTCTAGTATGGTAGGCAACCACCAAAAAGCATGTCAGATTCTCTTAGGATCATTGCACAATATACACTAAATAGGTCTTGAGATCGGGGACTGATGTTGAAATTATCTGGAACCAAACACATTTCATGCATATTAAAACCATTTCGGGTAAAATGGTCAAAACCATCCTTGGAAGAAAGTGTAAGGTGAAAAGGGCCATCCTTGTCAGTCCTATCACGCAACATAGTCCATAAAATTCATTGTTTTATCATAAATTTGTGAAAATCCAAACAAAGTCAGAGTAGTAAGGATAGGGTTAAATTCTCATCACACTTCGGTTGAGAATCCAATTCCCCAAAGCTCTAAGTCTATTCACATCATTCATCAATGGATCGTAAGGATTCATACTACTCGTCTATCAGAAGGAAGGGTAGTCATCCCCAAGGTTCAAGAAATCAAAAGTTAAAGCTAAACACATCATTTATCAATGGATCGTAAGGATTCGTACTACTCGTCTGTCAGAAGGAAGGGTAGTCATCCCCAAGGTTCAAGAAATCAAAAGTCAAAATATGGACTATGGGGTTAACCTCCACCGGGGCTATAGACGCTTGACTGGCAGTGGAGTACGCTCATGCGTGGTGATATGTCTCATTGAAAAGTGAGACCTATGATCATTTCAAATGGGCAGGCTAGCCTTGTGTTTCTTTCATAACAGGTTTAATCATTTTGGTCAAAATGAGGTAATGAACTCACTTGCACACACATTGGTTCTGGATGATAGTAAGGTCATAACTGAGCTCTTGATCTGGTAAAGGAACTCACGACACACACTTTTGGTCCTAAGAGGGTTAGATAAGTTTTAGTGTGTTTGTTTATTGTACTAGAATGTTTGAGTCTCTATAAGACAGGTGGTTCATTTCAATACATTCTTTTAGCTCATATCATATTATTTTCCATATCATCTTATTGGTCATGAAAGGTCATTTTTAGGGCCCCTGATTAAAGTATGATGACAAGCATGGCCAAAGCAAATATTTATATTGAAAATGATCATTAATACATATCACATGATCCCAACGAGTAATACATCACATTCTGCATAAATCATCTATGATTCCAGTAATTCATATTTGTATTGGTCTATTCTCATTCTCTGGATGCTTATCAATGCTTGTGATTCTAATATTCATGTTTTGTGTGTTTTCAGAGTTTGGTTTTTAGTCAAAAATGTCCAGGGACATTTACCAGCAGAGTCGCCAATGTTGTGACGTCCTTCACAACGACCCCAAAATTGGGGACCCACCTTAAATTTTGTGATTTCGAGAAATTTTTGTTTATCTGATTTTGCTCGCATCAAGGTCTTGGAAAATTTGCTTTCACTTTGGAATTGCTGACATATTTGCATTTTGAAGGTTTGAATGTAGTTGCAATGCTTCAAAACTGAATATTTTGATTATTTGCATATTAATTGCATTATTTCAAATCAAATAATTTGATTAAAATCATTTTCAAAGGTTTAAATGAAATAATTTGATTAAAATCATTTTCAAAGGTTTAAATGATTAATTTTCATTTAAATAATTAAATTTTATTTTAGGGTTAACCCTAAAATTAGTGCAAAATTGAAATGAACATATCTTGAGGGAGAGAACTCCGTTTGATCTCATTCAAAACTTGGTAAAAAGATATGGATTTTCTCTTTCTAATGATACCAAACTTGCAAGATTCCGGATGTCAATTTCACCAAAAAAAATAGCGGGTTAATTTAGCAATATGAGAACTTTGAAATACTTTTGAAAAAAAGGAAAGTTACGGGAAAGTAAAGTTTGGTTTTGTTTTGATATTATGATTATTGTTTCATTATGCAGGTAATACAAGGGCAAGGATTTGAAGAAGATCGTTATAAAATCCGTTCCCGGTGATGAAACTAAATAACTAAACTTTTCAAATTATAAATAAATCATTGAGATTCATGGAAAAGGTCAAACATTTTATACAGAGAAGGAGAGGAATGATTGGAAGGAGCAAAGCTACACATTCGTTGGAGGAAAATAGAGAAGGCCATTTGCAGAACAATGGAAATTATTGTAAGATTTTATAAATTGTTTTAAGCATTTTGGATCCAGATTTGTGCACATACTGTATTTGGAATTAATAAAGTGCTTATTGCAATTTCTTAATAGTTTGTATACCTTAGAATATTGCATCAATTTATTTGATTTCACTGTGTGAATACTGGTGAACATTGGATTGGTTTTAGAATTTTGTAAATGGAAATTTGTTCTGTTGAATTTGTCCGAGACATTAGTTTAATTTCTAAAGCTTAAATCTTTTATTATTTTATTTTCATTCTGAAAACTATATATTATAACTTAGTATAATTTTATAAAGTAAAATTATATGACTAAGTTATAATTAAATTTATAATTCGGATATTACATTAATTAATATTCGAATTAATAAATTTAAGAAGGGATAAATGAATATTCTATTCCTCACCTTAATTTCATAAGGTTGAGGAACTCGGATTGATATCTCTAAAATTCAATTTGGATTTGATTTATAATATAGTTCTATCTATTTTAGAAATCCAAATTTCAAACTAGAGATCACATTTACTCTTTTGAATATTTAATTTCATAAATATTTCAAAAGATAAATATTATAAGCAAATCTAATTTATAAACTTTATTTTATCATAAAATCCAAAGTTTATAGATTAGTTTCATATTAAGCCCTAAGATTTTATCATTGACAAGGTTTTGGAACCTTATAAATTGGGCAAGACATTATTTCATTTATTCACCTCTTCTAGGTTTGATTTATAATTTCATAAGGGAGTTTGAATAAATGATTGCTTTATCAAATAAACATTTGGGAAGTGAATTGATTATAAATCTATTATGTTCCAAAGGTTTATCAAGTTTATAAAATTTCATTTACTTTGATTTTTATTAAAGTTAAATTGAAATTTAATATAAAATGCTAGATTCTTTTTATGCTAATTTCATTTAAAGCATTTTGAGACATTAAATTGAAGAGAGGAAATAAAATTTGGTATACTTTAACCTAAGATCATAAAACAAATTTTATTTTGTTGAATTGATATCAAAGCATGTTATACATGATAAACTTGAAATCATTTACCTAATTCCAGGCCCCTTGTAAATAGTAGTTCACAAATCCAAGAGTTATTCAAGTACTCATTGATGTATATACATATGAAATGTTAGATATAACATAAGAACCTTGGAGATATATAATATTCTTTTCAAGAGAGAATCATAATTCTGAGTTTGTCGGGTGGCTTTGTGACTGGACAAAATCACACCTCAACACAACTCTAGAATGGAAACTGCAATGATGGGTATGCTTAATGCAAGTGATTGTATAATGCAGTGATATGAAATGTAATGCAATATTTTTGTATTTTTATTATTTTAATGATGTTTTTAGATTTTGATATATATATATATATATATATATATATATATATATATATATATATATATATATATATATACACACATTTGACCAATGGGTTTAGTGGATGCCATTGGGTATTTTTGGGTGACCAAAGAGTTTATGGATACCTTTGGGTATTTTTGGATGACCAAAGGGTTTATTGGTACCTTTGGAGCTTTTTGGGTGACCAAAGGGTGTATAGATACATTTGGGATTCATGGGTGACCAAAGGGTTTATGGATACCTGTGGGTCTTCTTGGGTGACCAAAGGGTTTATGGATACCTTTGGGGATTTTTGGGTGACCAAAGGGTTTATGGGTATCTTTGAGGTTTTTTAGGTGACCAAAGGGTTTATGGGTACCTTTGGGGATTTTTGGGTGACCAAAGTGTTTATGGTTACCTTTGGGGATTTTTTGTGACCAAAGGGTTTATGGTTACCTTTGGGGATTTTTGGTGATCAAAGGATTTATAGGTACATTTGGGGATTTTTGGTGACCAAAGAATTTATGGGTACCTTTGGGGATTTTTTTGACCAAATTATTTATGGGTACCTTTGGGGCTTTTTGGGTGACCAAAGGGTTTATGGGTACCTTTGGGGATTTTTGATGACCAAAGGGTTTATGGGTACCTTTGGGGATTTTTGGGTGACCAAAGTGTTTATGGGTACCTTTGGGGATTTTTGGGTGATCAAAAGGTTTATGGGTACCTTCGGGGCTTTTTGGGTGACCAAAATATCTATGGATACCTTTGGGGATTTTTGGGTGACCAAAGTATTTATGGGTACCTTTGGGGCTTTTTGGTGAACAAAGGGTTTATGGGTACCTTTGGGGCTCCTTGAATGGTAGAAGCTATTTCTAGATGGGATGTGGTAATGAGAAGGCACACATATAGAACTCTTATTTGTCATCCAATGATACGACCTATTTGTATTCTTTATATGAACTAGGTGAATTAATAGATGCTATGTCATAATTCGATTCATCATCAGTTGTTCATTCATAAGGAGGACCTTGATCCTATTCCTCATTATCATATGGAAGAGTATAAAAACCTTTACCTTCTTCATAGGATCGGGTGAAATCATGAGATATCCCTTGATGTATCATATTTATGGGAAAATAATCCTCCAAAGAGTGGACATTATTAGGATTAGTGTAAGGATCGTGTGCAAGGTCATCCCTATAGTTCAGACCCAGGCATTCTAAACTATTTTTAAGGACATCGAGAGGCACATGCTTGTTATATCATAAGCTAGATTTATCATTTGGAATTTTATATTATAGCTAGAAAGGAACGCGAGTACCTTGTTTGTACAACCCCAAACCATAGCCATGCCAATGGCAATGATGGAGATATTGCATGGAAAATTTAGGATTGGACATATAATTGATGTCCTCAAAAAAGGGTTCTTCATCCTCTTCTTGTTGTGGATATGGTTATGTGCCATATTCAATACCCCCATATATGAAGTTCATTTTATTGGGAGGTATACCTAGAGGTACGATGGTATGTATGGGAAGATGAGGTTATCCAATTTTTTGTATTATCTTAATGGCTAGGGCCATGATGATATTCCTTAAAAAGTACTCTCTTAAACTCGTAGTAGCCATATGGAATGTGACCTACAATGGTGAGGATGGAGGAGATGAATGTGAGGCTTTAGATGACTCAATGCTTACCTCATGTGGTGGTTCTTCATCTGGTAGACTAGGAATTTATTTCATGGAAATGGTGGAGATGATTAGAGGGATATCATCAATAGGTCTCTTTGACATGTTCCTTTTTGGAGTATTTGATGATGATGAAGGTATATCTAAAGGTGCAATTGATGATTATGCTATAGAATAATATGGTAATGGATCAATAGAATACGATAATTAAGGAGTAGGGCCTTGAATGGATGTATTTGGTTGGAATTCCAAATGATTTGAAGGTAAGGCTGACTCGAGGATGAGTTGTACCAAGTTGCAATATTTTAAGAGCTCAAGATCTATAGAGATAATATGTACTTACTCTTCGTGAGTGTACTTCAAACATTGGTGAGCTATGGATGGTACACACTTCATATTCCTAATCTAAGGTTTTCCCAACAAGATATTATAAGCCATTATGCCCTCTAAAATGTGACACAATGTTGGCATGGTTTTACGTCCCACCTAAATAGGTAATACTATAATGCCAACTATTGAGCATAGAGTATCATTGATTTCTGAGAGGATATACATGGATGTAATAATGTGGGATGCTGGAAGACCTAGATTTTGGAGAGCATTTGTGGTAATTATATTTCTTGAAGAACCAATATAAATTATAACTCTTTTGTAAGGTATTCCATTTACACATGCAATGATGTGTAAGGGAGGATCAACCCCATAATTTGATATTGGTTTGATTTCATGTTCATGATATGTGATTACTACCTCTTTGCATAGTTGAACATGCTCCACAAAATTGATAAAGGAGTTAGACTCCTGGATACATAATTCAATCAACTTAAGGATATCCATAAGAACTTATCAATGAGATGAATACTATTGAATAATTTTATATATAGAGAGTCCAGTCGATGTTGGTCATAATATTTGAACAAGCTTACTCTTTATGGTGACCACTAAACGAGGTGGAGGGATTTGCACTGGATGTGGTGGTAGAAGTTATGATATGGAGGGAATATTATTTGAAGTTGTAAGTGGTGCAACTTGATTTTGATAATGCCTATTCCTTATCATGATGCTAACCATACTGATGAACCCTTGTTGATGGGGTGTCGTATGGACCTCATTTACTTGTTTTGCTTGATTTACGTACACCTTATGAGTGGGCAATGGGTATTTAAAGATACCTATATGTTTATTACTTGTTGCAATAGGGTTATCAACTTGAAGATTATTCCTATCAATCGTGTCTTGTACTAGGTGTTTGAATGAAGAGCACGTTTGCACGCCATGCCCATTCTACCTATGGTACTTATAGTATAGATCTCCAATACATTCCATGGAATTTGGTTTATTCAAATCTATAGGCCAGATAATAGGTAGAGTAATTCCTTCGGCCACACATAGAATCTCAAATAGGGAATCCATAGACTCAACAAAGGACATAAATTTTTGTGGAGGATGATGTTGCTATTTTTGTCCTTGATTCATCTGAGTGTTGTTATTGTAGTTTGCAGGAGGAGGATGGACCTGATAGTTTACCTTCTAAGATGGCGTTGGTTGCACAGACCATGGAATTCTAATGGCAACTTGATTAACTACTTCTATATTTGGTTTTACCAAATTGCATTTTGTGTTCTTATTCCACTCCTTTTTATAGAGTTTTACGATTTCCTCCTCTTAAATTTTGATTTCTTCAATTGTTCTAGTTTGTTCTAGAGTATCTTCAAGAGTTTGGTATTTTTGGAGTTGTAGCAATAATAAAATTGGCTTTAAACAACTCTTGGAAAATATGCGAGTCAAATCAGACACTAGTAGTAGGTATGGTATCTTAGTGAGAAGTGTTTGCCACCTATTACCATAATCTATGATTGAATCATCGTCATACTACTTCAACCCCATAGGATATATTAAAGTTACCTTTCACTTAGTTTTAAAATTGAAACATTCTAGGAATGCATCCACAAATTTTTCAAAGCTATGGATGTTGTACCTTGGGAGTTTGTTATATCGCTCTATAGCTGGGCTAGAGAGGGTAATAAAAAATATTCTTAGAAGTAAGGCATCCTTATCCTAGATACCGAAGCATTGGTTCATGAACCTAGTAACATGCTCCTATGCATCTTCCTCTCCTTTTAATCTATCCATATTGGGAATTTTTAAATGCTCTAGGTGTGGAGGGGAAGGTATTGATGGGTGAAGTGGTTGACTACGAAGTTGACGCAAAGTGGGCTTTTGAAGACCAAACCCAAAGGTCTTGTTTTCTATTGTTTCCATCCATTCATGTAATGCTTTAATGCATTAGAGGATTTGATATCTTGTTTTTTGATTTGGCCCCATAGGGAAGGGTGAGGAATGTAAAGCATATGGTGTGGTGGTTGATTGTCATCAACCATACCTCCATAAGGTGCTTCCACATATTCATATTATGGTTCTAGATCATTGTAGGATCCATAAGGTATTTTCTAAATTAGGCCTAAAAGGAGGAACAAGTACCTGCAAAATGTGATCTATGTTTGGCCTAGGAGGTAAGTCATGATTAGGCCTAGGAGGTCAAGGAGATAAAATTTGGTTAGGCCTAGAAATCCTATTATGAATAAACATAGGTTGTCTCTGATGAACCCCCTTTCTATGAGTACTTGGGGTAGGGACCTCGTTACATAAGGTCTCTTGAAACAACTCATGGATTTTTTGTTCAATTATTTTCTTTTCTAACTAATGTTGGTGGTGCAAACATTGTTTATCCAATTGAAGCTACTTTAATTGAGCTTGACATTCAACCTATATTTTAACAACTTGGTTTATTTGATGAGTCATGTGAGATCTATTAGCCATAACACTATTGCCATGAGGTCTATCTTGTTCAAGAGGATCTGAAATATCGACTATGAATTTCCATTGATTGAGAGAGGTTGTGTTCACTTGAGGCTTAGTCCTAAACAAATGTTCTTTATACTCAATTGGTGTAGAAGCACATCATGCTTGCGTGGAATAATGATACTAAGGATAATTTTTTTTCCCAGGGTAATGAGTATCATACTCATCTTAGTACTTATGTTGATGAGACCTATTAGGGCGGTTTAAGGGCATAGTTTGATCATTTGGCCCTACCCATGGTGACTATTATTGATCCTGCACGTAGGTGTGTGAGGTATACTGAGTAGACATGCAAATGCATGGTATTTGTCTATTTTTTTGCACCTTAATTCCCAATTGTCATTCTTGATAGAAGGCATGTGAAGTGTCTATGTTGTAGACTTTATTATTATTAAATAGGAATCATTCACCAATATGCAGAAATATGAAATCATTCATCCACAATACATTATCTACAATAACAATCCACAAATGAGAGAGATATAGATAATACCCTTAAGGTAGGGAAACACCAAGAATAATTCTTAAGGAATGAACAACTCCACAAGATCTCCCAAGGTGAGATGCCACTTCGTGGGTATAGACAATTACATAATATTCTTCTTCAAATGATGATTACAATGAAAAATATATCTTCTTTATATATCCATATTCCTATTCTACTTTGGGGAGCCTACTACTAATATAATATTATAATATAATATTATAATACAATCAACCTTGAGTTATGTGTGGCCCATGCCAACCCTTATACAATATAATAATATATCCTCAAATATTTATTCCTAGGTACCCTACCATGTCACCCTCCTTACAAATGTTTCATCCTTGAAACATATGAAGAAACATGATAATATGATTTAACAAGAAATGTTAGCAACTGGTACCAATATCAATCATCCATCCATCCAAGTGAAACACGGTGATGTTGGTATGCCATTTTGTTACTTGAGTATCCAAATATGATTTGTTGGCTCCACACTTTTGCTACTGTATTTTGATAGCTTGAATTATGGGTCCACGTTTTCCTTGATGTTGATGATCCACTCTGAAAACTAGGATCCCTATGCTTTCTCTGCCAAACATTTCCATAGTTGGTGCCCTTCTGATTTCATATAGAACCATAATATTTTTGCCTTGAACTGTACATCCAATATTGTTGATGCTCATGGTGGTGTGGATGGTGATATGGTGTAATCTTAACTTGATGTTCTACCTTATTTGACTTCTCAAAATTTGGCTCCATTATTTTAAATTATTCTACACATTGTCCTTTCATGTTATATTTGTTTGGTGTGTCCTTATGCTCTTCTATCAAAGCTTCCTTGGAATCTGTTACTCTCATTTCCCCTGAATCAATTATTGCTACTTCTTCCATGGAATATTTTGCAGCTACTGCCTTCTTGGATTATGTTTCAGGTTCTTCAATTTGTTTCTCTACAATCACTTCTTGATTTTCCTTGGATCCTTGCTTCTTAAGCTAAGAAATATCCTATAATGTTATCTTCTTTTTCCTGTACCATAACTTTATAAACTTATTTTTCAAATTAATGTTAACAATACCCAAAGAATCTAACCAAGGATAACCAAGAACAATATCTTTATCATCCATCTCAATAGCATAGAAATATGAATATAAAACATATTTATCCATGGTGATCTTCAAATAGTCAAAAATTTGTTAATGCTCACCCTCTAGTTGTATGTCCTTAATTTTTGTTGCTTGAACTTGCAACTTCTTAGCCAAATAAATATTAATAAAATTATATCTGCTACTAGGGTCAATGGAAATAATAACTTGTTCTTTTTGAATGCTTCCATGAACCTGCAAAATAGAACTTTTAGATGAATCTAAAACCTTTTGATTCTTCTCTTGCTTTTGAAAATCTAAATATGTGCCTTCTATATTCCTCTCATTATCTTCCCTAACCTTTTCCTCTTTCTCCTTGAGTGATTTTATTTATTTTCATAGTCTTCATTCTATTTCCTAAAAAATTCCCAATCTCTTTTTATTTCATTTCGTTCATTCTGAATTCCTTGTATTTTATTTTCAAGGTCTTTGATGACATCCATTAGGCTATCTATATAATATGGGTCCCATTTACTCAAGAATGCATGCTCTATTTCATCCCAAGTGTATTCCTTATTCCTTTCATTACAAAACTTTTTCAACCAAGACCAAGCTTCCCCTTCAAGACTAAAAAGAAGGTTGACTTTCCAAAAATAATCATTACAATGTAGAGATCTAAAATTTTTCCACCATTCTCTAGCATCAATATCATATGCTCCAAATTTTTTTTGTAGTTCCATAGTTGATACCCCACTGCAAACTAGGGTTTTATGAGAATATATATCATGCCCTAATGCAAACTAGGGTTTTGTGGAATTAGATATATTCCCACCGAGTTGAAGCTAAAAATCCACATCTGTAATTTTTTCTTCCAAATAAAATAAAAGTGGAACTGATTTGCTTACCCGAACTAATAAATTTCATCTTTCAAAAATTTTATGATTTGAAAATTCATCACTACCCTTGTTCCATATGGCTGAATTTAGAAGGTCGTATATCCCTCAATACTACTCGATTCCTTCATATGACCACTCATTTTAAAACTCTTCAAATTCTACACAAACTGATCCAAGAATCACCTTAATTTGATAAACTGTCACAAAGATATGACTTCTGAAATATGAGATATTTTTATAGAAAATTTTTTGCGAAATTCATCACTATCTTTGTTCCATATGACTAACTTCAAAAGGTCGTATCTCCCTCAATTTTGCTCATATTCCTTCATATGACCACTCATTTTAAATCTCTTCAAATTCTGCACAATCTAATCCAAGAATCACCTAAATAGGATAAACTTGCACAGAGATATGGCTCCTGAAAGATGAGATATTTTTCCAAAAACAATTTACCCTAATTTTTCAATTTTACACAAAAATCCCTTTGCTAAAATAGTTGCTCTGATACTGCTTGTTGTAAAATTTATTATTATTAAACAATAATCATTCATCCACAATACATTATCCACAATAACAATCCATAAATGAGAGAGATAGATAATACCCTTAAGGTAGGGAAATACCAATAATACTCCTTAAGGAAGGAATAACTCCACAAGATCTCCCAAGGTGAGAGGCCACTTTGTGGGTATAGATGATTACATAAGATTCTTCTTAAAATGATGATTACAATGAAAAACATTTCTTCTTTATATATCCATATTCTTATTCTACTTTGGGGAGCCTACTACTAATATAATATTATATTATATAATATAATATTATAATACAATAAACCTTGGGTTATGTATGGCCCATGCCAACCCTTATACAATATAATAATATATCCCCAAATATCTATTCCTAGGTACCCTACCAGTCTATATATGGAAAGTATATTCCCTGATTATGACCAAAACTTGTAGGGGTGTCCCACACAAGGTTCCCTTGTAGGTTAGGTTCTTGATTTGAAATTATAGGACTTGGTCAAGTAAGAGGCCATCAAGGAGGCATAATCATATTCTTAGGGTCAAATCGGAGATGGTCTATGTCTCCTTGCCTACTCTCTATAGTGTCAATCCTTGAATGGGTTTGGCTATGGGTAAATACCATAGCTACTTTGTTCCAAATCCTACATGATTATATCTTTTACAAATTTTAATGATGCAACACACAAGAATGAAAAAACATAATAATACAAATGTTTATCTCTTTTAAATATTTTATATGTGTTCCCTAAAATTGTTTGGTGTGTTTTTGATTTGTTGTTTGCAAAGATATCTCTTTTCACGTGTTTTACTTTTGTTGTATGATATTCTCAATGTTAAAAGGATTTCACATGTATAATCATAGTGACCAAACCTGGTGATGAAGTCCAGGTAGTCATACCCACCGAAATATGAAGATCAAACCCATATCCAATCAGGGAGTACAGGTCTTACCAATCCTTACCCATATTGATCGTGGGTAACAATACACCCTTAGAAGACGAATGTGTGTTATTTTACATGGCTAATATGGTTCTTAGAGTTGGATTTGGTCAAAAAATAAGGTTTGTATCAACAATCATGTGAGCCAATGGGTGGAGATGAAACCCACTATTTTTGGTCTCTATTAGTGGTTGGGGATGAAGTTCCAACTCACTAATGTTCAAATGTGACGTGGTGTGTGTGGTTCCTTTTATACTTAAAAAAAAAAAGTAAAACCAAAAAACACTCAATGATAACTTCACTAAATACAAAATAAGTTTTCACTTTTAGAAGTATTGAATAAATGATAGAACTTACAAAATGCATGCCCTATATGTCAACCTAACCAATATGTAGGTCACAAGCAATCAAACCATACAAATGCATTCCTACTTGGTTTTTTTCTTTTTTTCTTCTTTTTGTTGTTTTTGAGATTAAGAAAAAGCAAAATATACTTTTCAAGTAAACAAGGGAAAGAGATAAAAGCTAAATCTAACTTTCTTTAAACAATAAGAATGGAAAGTAAGATCTAGATACTCATCTTGAAGCCTAAGTTTGTTGTTGTTTCTATAAATTTGAGCTATAGGTTCCCTTTTTGGTGGCCATACTAGGGTGGTACGATTGCCAATTTTGGGGTCATCCTTGGGTGGGATGACTACCATTGTCATCCCTAGGTGTTCCAAATATGAAATTAGGGGTCGTTTCAAGCCAGAACAACCAAAACCTACAAAATTTTATAGTAAAAATAGAGTTAAAACTTACCTAAATCAAATAGGATAGGGGTCCCACTGTGATAACCACTGTAGATGGGAAAAGAGGTGCACCTAAAAAATTTAAATACAATGCATCTATTGATCTAAGCACTAAAAAGAGATATTTAATGTAAACATGATAACAAATAAGTAAAATAAAATGGGGTTCTCTTTATATTAATCGATTTGTCAAATCCATGGTTACAAAATTTCCCTTGAGGGCTTTTAGTTGATACAATAACTACAAAAGTGTCAAAGGATCTAATCCTTTCAAAGACTCAAATGCACTTCAATGCCTTCCTCACACTCACGAATTGAAGAGCATGTTTTTGATATTGTTGAGATGATCTATCTGTATTTGAACTTGTAGCTCCTTCCTTGCACACTGAGATACCTGGATCTACACACAAAGGATTTAGATTTTTTAATAGCATGTGCAGATTGAAATAAAATAAGAGATATGCAAAACTACTCAAAATTACACCAAAATTATTATAATGTATAAAATCTACTCTAGAATTGATCTATGCCAAAATAGAAATAAAATTGAATGCATAGGTCATGGCCATCCCTAGGTGTTCCAATTGGTACTATTGGAATGAAAAGCATAATAGAAGGTGCAAAACTACTCAAAATTGCACCAAATCCTAGTATGGTGCATATATTTTAATCTAGAAATAATCTATGATAAAATGGAAATAAAATTGTATGCAGATTCACGGTCATACTTGGGTGTTCCAATTGTGACTTTTAACCATCCCAGGTGGGGATGACCACCAAAATTGGTGGTTTTTGCCACCAATTCCTTTGTGATTTGGTTAAAAATATTCCTAGGGGTGTTTTCATTGAATTTTGTGATCTAATTCACTAAAATGGGTAGGTTTTGTAATGGATTTGCATATTTGGGATCACTTGACAACTTCCTTCGATTGATGGAGATTTCAAGGGTAAATATGCAGGTGAAGTTTGATTGAATATCATAAGAACTTCATTGCAAAATATTGTAAAGAATCCTCTTTGAATTGGATATATTGACTCTATTTTATAGCTCAAGAGAGAATAAGGTCAAATGGGTAAGTTAGGGCATGCAAGGCAGGAGCCGTCACTTGTCAAAACATTACCATGCATAGGGTGGGAAAAGCCTCTAATTTATAGGTATATGATGGATTTGATGCACCCTAAATCTGTCATAAATTAATGGGTAGGATAAATGGTAGAATTTAATTACCATTTGTCCCACCCTTGACTTTTTTAGAGTCTAGGGGCTTGGTCGTCCCACCCAGGGATGGTTGTTGGTGGTCATACCATCTAAGGATGACCATGGATGGCCTTCCCTGGGTGGGATGACCATGAACTAGTGGTCGTACTTGGGTGGTACAACCATGGCTGCATGATCCAAAACTTCCCAAAAGTGGGGTAAAACTTTCCAAAAGTGGTAAGGACCACTATTTAACCCTAGAGGGTTGCCTAAGGAGGCCATATGGTGCTGATAAGAGCATTTATTGGAAATCTAATAATATTGATGTGATTTTAGTGTCTATATAGGGTAGGAATCATCAAGACACCAAACCATCCAATGTAAAGACGGTTTTCGGTGCTAGTGATCCAGTCACAAAAATGACTGCATAGGTTTACATTTTTGCATATTTCTAGAATTGCGGTCATGGTTAGAACTTGGTTTATTTAATCATTAGAAGCTCCCAAGCATACATATATGTAAAGCTTGTTATTCAACAGTATAACATGGTTGATATGTCTATGTCAACCAATATTTTATATCTTTATGAATATAAAGAAACATTGAGATTATCTATATTCTAGATATATTGATGTATCTTAAATAGACTATATGCACTAAATAATAAAGATAAGATATATTATAGTCAATATATATCTATATATATAGCTCAATAAATTTATGAACAAATATATTAGCCTCACAATGAATAAAAGTATAATTAATAATACTAATATTGTATATTTCCAATATTATATATTCCACTATGTATGAAAAAATATTGATTTTACTTCCCCATACAACCACTCTAGGATGGGGCATCAAATTTTGTGGGAAAATTGTGGACACTTTTATATAGTTTTTATTTTAAGTACTTAACTTAATTTATTCTATAGTTTTAGGTTTTTGTGGTATTTGTTATGCACTCATTAGACCAAAACTTCGAAATAATCTTTTTAATTTTTTGGTTATGTATGGAAATATGGAAACAAAGTGACCACAATTTTGGGTATTTGTATAATTTTGCTAGGTGTTGGTGCTTTTATTCTAGTTATTAAGACTTTGTATTTTGGTGATGATACATGGGCTCCCAAAGGTAGATATGTAAGAAAAATTCTCAACTTAACTCTTAAACCAAGTGTTACATTTGGTTACTTGCTTAAGTCCCATTTTGGAGGAGAGGTATGGATCATGTAGACAATATAGAAGATATAATTGGATGACATGTATGGTTAGGTTCCATTTTTTCTTTGGTTGTATCAAGTACATATTAACAAAATATTTTTCATGGGCTCATTGTGCATTTATATGTTCTGGAGAAGCTTACTCTTCCTATAGTTTAGTAGCTCTCTCTATATTTGGTTTCAATGCTTGTTATTTTATTTAGTAACAATACTACTTATCTTAGTGAATTCTATGCACCTACTAGCCTAGAATCCTCTCAAGATCAAGAATTTATTTTTCTAGTTAGATATCAACATCTTAGATCTAGTATGGTACCTGCACATGGACCTACTTGTTTAGGTAAATATCTTATGTGCTATCCTACTTAAAAAATCATTTTTGGAGGGAAAACAATACATTTTTAGGATTTTTTTGCGACTTGGTAAGAATAATTAAGAGGTTCTAATGGTTTAAACCTAAGTAATATGGAAAGGGATATACAACCTTGGCAATAATGATATTTGAAAAAATATATGATTCATGCTCCTTTAGGTTCTTTGAACTTTGTGGGTGGTGTAGCTATCGATATTAATGTGGATAACTAATAGTTATTAATTATACAATTTTATTATATAATATCTATAATATTATTGATATATTAGTAATGATCATATTACTATACTTCATATTATAAATTTACTACTATATAGATATATATTATATATCATTTATTTACTAGTATTAACAATTATATATTATAGGATATATAATATTAATTAATAATGCTAATAATTTAATATTGCTTTGGCAGTAAGGAGACCTCTACCCTTGCTTGCCTACTAATTGTACTAAAATATAGTAAGTAATATTTAGAAAGCATCAATTAACCTCCTTTACCTATCTTTCTAAACTCTTCATTGAGTGAAACAAAGTGGGAAATGTAGCACTTCAAATTGCTATTCGAATAAAAATTATTTCCTTTCAAATAGGATAACTTTCTTAGTTCTTTTATCTTTCTACCTTCTCCATTTCATACAACCTTAAACCTTTATATCATGGTTTGGTTGATAGGATGTATGGGATCTTATTTGAGTTGCATGGTAATTTTTGTAGATGTAATAAAAAATGGCAAAGTGAGGGGAATTAATCTCATATCAGTGATCAATAACTATTGGTTTATTCAAAAGGATATTAAGATTGATATATAGTCCCTATAATTAATTTGATTTTGTATCAATTTTCTCCCTTGTTCTGCTTATTTTGTGGGGCATAAATTCCGTTCTGGGTTCCTCCGACAATACCAGATAAAAATGCCCCCAGGTTCCTTTTTAATTCATCTTAGTCAATTCCGACTCCATCACAGGTTGACTTCGGGCTATTAGGTATTGATACGAATGACACATTACCATCGATAGAAGTTATATAAATATATACTAGATTTATAGAAAGAATAAGTATAAGGGGTAGGAATTTTGTATGTATTCCATTTTCTTTACAATATCTTCTCTTTCAAACAATTGGTATACTTGTTTCTACTTTTCATAGAAAAGGTCAAATCATTTATTGCAATCGTCCTAAATGTACTTGGAAATATATTAGTTAAACTAATAGGGGTTTGATTTCCTATTTCTCCATTCAATCCCAAGTAGGGAGGAAAAGAGGAAAATAAAATTTTGAACATGCAAAGATCAATTTTCTATTTTCTTTCAAAATAATTTCTGCACATTATGTATGTGGAGAGAGTGGACCAACTAGGATACACAAGACCACTCCACAACTTTATTGTAGTAAGATAAAATATAAACACCTGCTATTCAATTGGATATAATGAAAGGGTTGTACCCTCTTCATGTTAATTGTAATCCAAATATGACAAGCAATTATTCTTTTGTAATAAGACCCCTATGACTTGGGGTAAATCATTGTAAAAGGAGATCAAGGCTCCACATCATTTTAATACAAAAGTATTTTATTTCATTATCATTGCTTGTGTCAATATTTCATTATTTTGGTGTTTTTTCATTGTTTACAATATCTATCTCCTAAAATTCAATGGGAAACCCAAACATCCTAACCCAAACTTGTACTAGGTATAGATTTACATTTTTAGGTGAAAATATTTCATACCAGTAGGTAAGGAAGAGTATTGCTCTTCCCATAAACCAAGGATCCTATTTTAGGATAATTTTTCTTTCTTACCTACAACACAAAATTTCTAGGAAGAAACCTTTGGGAAAAATTATAGAATCATTCTTGGAGAGTTCCAAATCCTATCAATCTATTTCTCAAAGGCTAAATCCCCAGGTGAATACCCATTAAATTTACCAAAAACCTCCCCATATTTGAGCAATGAGGATATCTCTAAGGTGCACTCACTAACCTCTATTACTAGAGAGGATTTTGAGGATTTAACTATAAATGGGTCCATGAAAAGGAAACTAAAACTCAAAATCTATTGAAATTTATCTAAATATCCAATAGTAAATATAATATTTGATGAAAACTTTATAATAATTTGCATGCAAAATTTCTAAGATAAAGAAATGGAAAAAAAATTAGCTAAAAAATTCTATGTCCAAATAGAATGGCTTACCTCACTAAAGTCCCAGCCCTTCATTGCTCTTCCCACCATCCGGCTCCTAGTTGACAAATATTTGTAATTTTATTTTTTACAACTTGAAAGATTGTCACTTCCCTTGTTTTGAATGGTTGACTTCACAGAGTTGTATATCCCTCAATATTACTTAGATTATTTCATATGACAACTCATTTTAAATCTATTCAAATTCCACACAAGTTGATCCAATAATCAGCTAAATCAAATAACCCTTCATGAAGATATGGCTCCTAAAAGATGAAATATTTTTCAAAAAAAATATAATCCTTCATGAAGCTCTAGGCTAAACTTATATCCCCATCACTTTGTTTTGTGATAGTCTGAGTATTTATTATATTTTATACGATCTAATGGATCATAAAACAAACTAGGTATATTGAAATTAGAATAATTATATTCATCAACTTGACTCTTGGAGGATGGTTAAGCCAACATATACACATTTAATATATTAACTTAGAGATATCTTAAAATTTTGATTTTTGACATGACTACCAAAATATGAGATCAACTTGGAGTGAAATATTGATCCTTAAGGGAGATGTTACATAGGGATATCTTCTTTTTGACTCCATTCATTTTATGAAATGATGAACATATAGTGTTAATATTCACTTGATGCCACAACCAACTATGTATTGTGATTATTGTATCTGTCATATAGGCCTATGATCATCTTATAAGGTGATTTTTTGTATCATTACTAATGAATGGTTGATCTTTATGACCAATGTTGGAAGTGTTGTATTGTATGATGAGTTCCTATTATGCTTTATCTTTACTATAGCAAATATTATAACTTCAAATTCATAGTCTACCATAGAAGGTGAAAGCACTAGTGGCACTTTCACCACTAAACTTTTAGTCATCATATTTATAATTTTGTATATGTTATTTTCACATTTTGAGTCAGGATCTAATGTTAGTCAAGGGATCCCTACACTGACCTAGGCAGACCCCTTCACTACTAACTCATGTTTTTTTTTTGTTATACATATTTCTAAAAAACAATAGTCTCAAGTGAAAGTGTCATTAGCCTAGAATAGCATCAATAGCCCTTCATGGACCAGATGGACCTCTATCAATAATAAAAGCACCACCATATAGTAGTAGCATTGCAGTTCTTTTGCACCTTGATAATACTTTTATCACTAAGGTAGAAAGTAGGTTCTAAGTTATAATTTGTTTTTTTTTCCATTTTAGATCATAAAAATTGTTTTTTGTTTGTTTTGTATTTGCTTATATTGTTCACTATTTTATATTTTATACATTAAAGAAAAAATGAAAAATAAGGAACAAGTTAGTACTAATAGCACTAACTAACCAACATGGTCTTGCATTTCATCAAAATTAAATCACATACAGTCGTATTAAGGCTTATTTGTTGCATTATCCTCTTGAACACTTGTCTTAAAAGATATTATTATTTTTATTTGTCAAATCAAAGAATTTAGTTTATAGGACCTATATGTTGCATTGATTGATACAATTATAGATAGAATAAGACTAGATTAAGGTTAATATTTTTAAAGGAAAATATTAGGAAAAATGTAGGTGTTCTCTACCTTAATCTATAAAAAATTAGACCTAGGCTCACAACTAACCCTATCCTCAAAGTGAGAAGGAAGAGATATTTGCAGAACACCTAAGTTGGGGTCCCCTCATGACTCTTTTCCCCTCCTCATATTGACATTAATATAATTTTTGATCTTTGGGCCTTTACAAGCTAGACAAACTCAAGCAAATTGTTTTTATTTTAGATAAAAATAAGAGGGTACAACTTTAACCAAGCATTTGACCAAACATTTGTAGAATCCCCATCATTGAATTATTATCTAATAAGTTTCTTGATCAATTAAAAAATATATGATTTGAAGTTCCACATTGGTAAACTATGACTTCCTTTTGTAATGTGTTATGATAACCAGCAAGTAAATTTTTTTCTTGCACATATGTATGTTAGTTAAATTTATAGATTTCCATCACCTCTTCTAAATCATTGAGCTTGAACCTTTATTTTAGATATGATACCAAAGGATTTGATATTCCAAATCTTCATCTACCTTTTTTAGATATTTCTAATTTTGAACAAACTTGTACATACATGAAATTTTGTCCCACCACAACATAACCACTTAGAAGAGGTTAGGATTATGAAACCACAAAAACTGAAGATAAAATAGACGTGAAGGATATTATTGAGTATATTACATCTTAAAGGATTTGGTTTGTGATCTAACCATACTTATAACATGGTGTATGATTGCATACTCTATTTGTAACCATATATCAAATAAAAAAGTATCCAATATTTCTCCCACATGAGATCTCTCCATACACTTGTTATTTGATATATATTGAAATATTAAAAGAATAACATCCCATAGGCCATTTAGTTTGATAAAGGAAACAAAATTATCCATTAATCTAGACTAGTCAACATGGCCTTTCTTTTAGGGGGATAGAACTATGTTGACATCACTACCAAGAACCTAGAGCTGAAAATTTTGGATCATTATTGATTTTGACAATAAAATATTGAGGCTCTTCTAACAATAGTAACTACATTAAAAGCATAAACATTTACCAATCCAATTTTTATATTTTCCTTCCTAGCAAAAAAAATATCTATAACTCAACCACTTATTGCTTCAGATAATTGTTTGGATTCCACTTGCAGATATCCCATACCATTATAATACCTCTTAAAGATTTTATTGTAGAAACTATTATATTCTCTCAACTTTCAAATCTTTTATTCATTTTTAAATTCTCCACCATATATTCTATTAGAACAACTACCCTCTTAAATCCTCTTAAATCACCCTAAAACGACATCAACCATAAAAAAAATTAATGCTATATTTATAACTAAATATTCTAAGATACCATTGATCATTATTTGTGTAGGCTTAACCCAACTTATTAACATTTATATTTATTTATGGCTTCCAATCCAATATCCCATATTTATTGTAATGGCGGAGGCGGACGAGGAGCCGACTATTTGTCAATCATTTTTATTTATGCAGGCTTAACCAAACTTGTTACTTATGGCTTCCAAATCAATATCACATATTTAGTGTACTGACAGAGGCCTGCGAGGAGCCGGCTATTTATCAACGCCAAGTCGTTATTTCTTCTCTATCCCATATTTAGTGTACTGACAGAGGCCTGCGAGGAGCCGGCTATTTATCAACGCCAAGTCGTTATTTCTTCTCTGTGAAATAGAAGAAATTTTAAGAAGAGAGTAATGGATTATTGGGTTAATGTAAGCTATTTGAGGTTCACCCAATCAGAGATTTTCCCCAAGTTTCAGAGGTTCCCTGAGCTCACGGTATATTCCGCGATGATGCGGATTCGTAAGGGCCTTCTGGATCCCCATCAAAAATTTCAGAGGATAACGGTTCATATGGACAATGAGGGCTTGCTGTGGTGCGAGAACAACCGCACTCTTTACGTCTTACGTAGGGCGGGTGTGATGGAGTTCAAAGCGAAGATTATAATAAACGATTTTATGTCTGGACGTGATGGTGAAGAGAAGGAGAAGCTCAAAGATCTTAATCTTTTGCCAAGAGTTCGAACCCTGGGGTCGTCGCCTTGCTCTTCAGTTCGATACCTGGCTCAGGAGGTTCCAAGCATGGTGCCGACCGTTTTCGTTACTCGGCGTGTAGATTCGGGGTCGACGTCTTCGTCTTCGGAAGTGTGTTTTGAGGAAGAAAGCGGGAGCGTTGTGCCGGACAGATGGGCGCCCCTCCCGGTGCTCTCCCCGTTGGCCATGGCTGGAAAATCATACCATGAATGAGGTTTGTTCTGTTGCTGCGTAGAGTTTTGTGCTCTGCGGTATAGTAGCATTTTCTAAATCATCTAGGCTTTATAATGCCTTGTTTATGTTTTGATTGCTAGTTTGTATCTTCAGAAAGGGCTTACGAACAGACAATGCTGATCCATGATCTTACAAACGGAAAGACGGTTTATCAAAAAATTTCAAAGTAGATTGAAGAATTCTTTAATTAAATTTATAATGCCGGTTAGTCAAAACCTTTTTTATTTTTTAGGTGAGACCAGATTAACTTTGAAAGTGGAAAAAATGTTTAGGATTAAAGCTTGGGGTTTCTTATAGTTTTTGATAAGGTGTTTTAATGGGAAAGATTTTGAAATTTTGAACAGGAGTTTAAAGGTTATAAAAGAATAATACTTAAAAGTTATGGAAATAAAGTTGCTAAATAAAGTTGTAGATTATGGTTGAAGGTAATTATATATTGGGTAAAAAATAAGGATGTAATATATTTTGATAAGAAAAATATGGTGGATATAATTATATATTAGGTAAATAATATTTTTCTTTTTTAGTTTTTTTGTTTTAAGAACTGTATTAACTTTATAAAAAAAATTGGTTTATTATTATTATTATTATTATTATTTATTTTATTTTATTTTATTTTTTATTTTTTTGGAATGAAAGGACCTTATATTAATTGGAAATAATCACTTCCATACAAAAATGTTGGGTGGAATTAACACACCCCGTGGCACACACCCAAAAAAATTACAGGATCACATGAATCAACTCAAAAAGCCAATATTACACCCATAAAAATTACAGGATCACATGAATCAACTCAAAAAGCCAATATTACATCAAAACTGAGTAAAGAAAAGAAGACAAAACAGAGACAAGTGTATGCAGTTACTGGATCAATTGGAATCAAGCGAACATCCCATCCACTAGAGGTGTGGAATTGGACTACAGTGGAGACCAATGATGCTAAGAAGTTGGAGCAGATAAATGATCTCTGCGACCACTGCGAGAACGAGCTGAAGGTGAGCCTGTGCGAGAGAAGCCATGAGTTCTGGACACATGGTTGTCGGAAGGAAGTCGGCTAACAGAGCAAGGTGCATTAGCCCAATGTTCCAGAAGTGATCTAAGATATTGCAGCTCCACCTGAACTTTATCCACCTGAGTAAGGATCTATAACCAACAATCATAGAAGAGAGAATATCTAGCAGCAATAGAGAAGGAGGTAGAAGCCTCCTGTCTCCCAAAGATAATATTATTTCTTGTTTTCTAGAGATGGTATAAAATACTAAGACGAAAAATATGCTAAACTTCGTTGAAGGGAAGAGAAAAATCTAGGGGATTCCCAAGTAGTGCATTAACCCAAGAACATTGCTCCAGTAAAAAGGAATTGAAAAAAGAAAGAACCCAATCCCAAGCATTTTTGGCTGTTTGACAAGCCCAAAACACATGAACAAAATTGTCAAGACCTCTACAAAAAACACAAATAGGATTAGCAACCCCCATATATTGTAACCTATGACCAAGGGGAAGGCCTTGATATTTTTTTTGAAATACACACTCCTTGTTGATTTTCCATTATTTTTAATATTAAAGGGTTATAATTTATTTTATTTTATTTGATTGTTATTTTTTTTACTTTTTAGTTTTGTTGGACAAGTGTTGCACTCAAGTCCCATACCCTTGGTAAATACAACTCTTTTCTTTAGGACAAGAGTTTAAAAACATGTTCAATTCTCATTTTAATTTAATTGCTATAGCTAGATAATTCCATCATTTTTCATGAAGTGTTTGAATTATTGATTTTCATTTTTTAGATCTTCTATAATTTTATGTGTGAATAAAGATATACTAGAATTCAACATCCTTCTTGACATTTTTATGCAACAACCTTTACAATATCAAAACTTCACCTCAACATTCGCAATACCAAAAATCCACCTCTATTGTATGTGTATTGCAAAATCCTTTACAATACTAAAATTCCACCTTTAATGTCTATGTATTGCATCTTTTTTTAAAGAAAATTTTGAATTAAATCATAGAGAAAAGATACAAAGGAACAATAGGTGCCTAAAAACATAGGATGCCAATATAAAAAAGACACTGGACAGGTCACCAAAAATAAAAAAGCACAGAAAAACTAAGGCATTGACATCCTCATCTTTGTTGAGCTCTATTCCTACTAATTTTGAGATTGGAATATTTTCTTTTAGTAGCACTATTAGCAAGTGCATCTATAGTCTTGTTAAATTCTTAATGAATGTGGAAATAGTGCACTTAAGTAAAAAAATTAATTAACTCTTTCATTTTGAATAAAATGAGTTGAAGTTGAATGGAGCTAAGAAAATTGTCAGCTAAGTAAATTTTCCTTGGATAGAGCATTTATAATATTCTAAGGATGATACAATAATTGAGGGTAAGCCTCCTATCTTCTTTCATGATCACTCCCCTTGCATCAGCTATGCCTAGATTAGACTTAGATACCCCATCAATGAAAAAGGTAGGGTAATGTATCTTTTACATTCTAGTAGAGTAATATTTCTAGAACATCATACTATCATTGTATGTATGCTTGGATTTCTAGTTTCCTAAATACATAGGTGCACCAATACCAATTATACTAAATAGTTTATATGAGAAAACATTAATGTTATAAAATAAAACAAGTACTATCTATAAAAAATATTAAAATAAATCTTAATCATTAATTTTTTATATGAACACACACCCACCCCCTCACACACTCACCCATACCATAGTTTGAACCTTGGACCTCTCGAAGAAGAGCCAAAGCCCAAAATGTTACGCCGTCCCTCGTGGGACCTTAATCATTATTTGGTTCATAGATTCAACAAGAATTTTCTTGTTAACATGAGCTAAACTTAGAAGTAGTCCCCTAAAAAATCAAATTATTATTATATTATTAATAATATAGATATGGTTATACTTATTATTTATATTGAAAAGTTATAATATTATTAATAGTAATATCTACTATTAATAATTATGGCATGCTAACTATAATAATAACTATATACTAAATTAATTATCCTTAATAGTCACTAAACCTTTACCCTATGTTTGTTATTCTATTACAGTTTTTATTTGCTTAATGGTAGTGTATGTCTATTCCATTATCATATCGCCAGAGAGATTGGAAAATATTCAAGTACCTAAAAGGGCTAGCTATATCAGAGTGATTATGCTAGAGTTGAGTCGTATAGCTTCTCATTTGTTATGGCTTGGACCTTTCATGGCTGATATTGGTGCACAGACTCCTTTCTTTTATATTTTCAGAGAGAGGGAAATGATATATGATTTATTTGAAGCATGAATGATACATAATTATTTATTTTTTATTTTTAGAGAGAGAGAAATGATGTATGATTTATTTGAAGCAACCATGGGTATGATTTATTTGAAGCAACCATGGGTATACAAATGAAGCATAATTATTTATGTATCAGAGTAGCAATTGTAAACTTACCTTAGCTTTGGATATCATAATTAGAAAAATACTTATACTTTTGTTCTTACCAAAAGTGGCTGAATATGAAAGACTTATTACACACAATCCTATATTTTTGAAACGAGTTGAGGGAGTAGGCATTATTGGTAGAGAAGAAGCAATAGATTATATCTATTTTTCCTTTCAAATATTCCCATACTTTTGATTTCTCAATTTTTAGATATGTACAGAGTATTAGGATTCAATCAAAGCAAAGAAGGAGAATATAAACAAGTATGATTTATTTCTATACCAAACTATATATACATATGTACAAATATATGTATCTATATATTTATAGATACATATATTTGTACATATGTATATATAGTTTATATTTTTAAACTTAATCCACTTGGCATGAGGAGAATAGATCAATTAAACTTAATAGTAATCTTATATATTTTATATTTTTACTAGATATTATTAATATCATTTATATAGAAGATAAAACATTATTAGGATTAATTATATTATTTTTACTATAGAATATGGATAAGGGTATTATCAAGTTGGTATATATAATTTAGGAGAAGCTAATACAACCACTTAAATTATATGTTTTCCAATTTATTTATCAATCGAACCAAAGTGAATGAAGGTGCTCTTTTAAAAAGATTTAAACCTAGAGCTCGGGGACGTGGTTATCAAATCCAGAAACCCACTTGTCATATAACTATTGTATTGGAAGAAATATCCAGATAGATCGAATAATACAATTATTTGAGAGAATACCAAAAAGGAAAATATGTATGGGAAATAAAATAAATCCTCTTGGATTTAGACTTGGTTTCACCTAAAATCATGAATCCCATTAGTTTGCAGAACAAAGGAGTTATTATGAGGATCTACAAAAAGATGAAAAAAATGTATAGTTGCATTGAAAATTCTATACAACTTATAAAGAGCTCCTTGAATTATGGAGGAGTTGCACATATAGAAATTGAAAAGAAGATTTATTTATTTAATATTGGATTTCAAGTGTCGAGCCTAGGCTTTACAAGGCTCATCTAGTTTTCTCTAATTCGAAGTCCAACGTTAGTTGGTTGGTTTGTGTCATATCAATATTTACTAGTTACAATCCATGAGTTGTGCATCCTAGTTCCACTGTACACATACTACAGTGAGCATTACCTCTAGCTAACTATATTTCTCATGTAGAATGACCTCAGATCTTTGGATGACTTCATTCACCTCAGGAAAATTATCTGATAGAGTTGACTTCATTCAATAAATTTGATAGGAGGGCTCTAAAATTGAGAAACCTTGAAATAACTATGAGATTTAATTTATACCAAAATAGGAGAGGGGCTTATGGTGCTTCTAGTACTTGAAAACAAATTATTTTTCATTAAACATTGAACCAAAATTTTATTTTAAGTTTTTTATTTTATTGTTTCTTTGAGGCTTGAACTCTACCTTGTACTATCTTAATAGGAGATAAGATTTGACTGATTATTGGTAATAGGCTACAGGCTAGATGTACTACTACTAGAGTTATGAATTTTATAGTATAACTATTTCAAAGTGAGCTTTAAAGGATTTCTACACCCATAAATATTACTAAATAGGTAATAGGGGACACTTCTTCCTACTACTATGACGTTGACTAACTTTTGGGCTTTTAGTCATCTACTAAATCTTAGTTGTTAAATAATTCTGATCTTTTCAAACCTTGTAGAGTTCCTCCAAGTTTATTTGGGCTTTAGTAAAGGTTGTTTCTAGTCCTATAGATTTTCATTTGAAGATCTTGTTGTTTCTTTCTTTCTAGATATTCCATAGAAATACTAGAATGATCATGATCCATATTAGTTTCTTCTCCTTACATTGCAGATTTCTTTGGGTCCACAAGTCCAAGATATCCTTAGGAGTGATCTATGATATCCCTATAGCATTCATCCATTGACTCCAAAATTATTGTAAAAATGGGTATCTCATGAGCAAGTGATTTATTGCATCTTCATCCCCCTTGCAGAGGAAACACTTATTTAGGCCTTGGAAACCTCTCTTATTCAAATTATCCCAAGTTAAAATTATATTCTAGACTACAAGGTAGGTGAATAAATATTTTCATCTTAGGAATACATTTGCTTCCCTTAGATATTTCTTCAAGAAACCTTCAATAGGGGTCTTTCCATATTATTCATATAACCACTTGTGATAGTGTAAAACCTAAGGTTGATCTAGTCCACTTCAAATTATTTGGATCCTCAAGGTTGAGTATGTAAAATTCTTTAAACTTGTAGTGGAGGGTTTCTAGTTTATGTTTCCATCTCTCATTTTGAATATATTTTCTCCAAAATCTAAATCCTCCTCTCTTTTCTTCTATGTAAGAACTAAATGATGTACCACAATTCTTATTAATAATTCTTTTAATTCTTGACAGGTATTTATCCCTTTATAAGATTTTTTATTCAAACCAATTATCTTCCTAGAAGTCAACTTTTGACTCTTTATCTATCTTCAATGAGTCCCCTTTGAAATACGAAGCGTAAACCTTGAAATATTATTCAAAATATTAAGGTTTATATACAATGTGCATAGGCCTAGAATAGCCATAGGATGCGTGAGATAAATAATAGGTAACAACTAACCTATTCCAAAACAAATTTACTTGTCGTCCTAACATGTCATCCACAATATCGGTTGACATAACAAATCTTGCAAATTAATTAATGCTAGGTAAAATAACCTAAGTAAATAGTAAAAGTAACTACTAGTTGTAAAATTTAACAAGATACTTTTTGCCATGCAATAAATAAATTCTACCTAAAGTAGGGAAATGGTAAATATACCAAATTATGGAATATTACTCTAAAATCCTCCCTTATTACATTATTTGGGTAATATGAATAACTATCCCCAATACAATGAAAAATATGTTGATCTTCTAGTCCTTGCTCTTGCTCAGGCTTTGTCATAGTCCTCTAGCACCAAGCAAAAAAAATATCATTCCTCACTTTGCATTCACATCAACGAACGTCCTTATTATAATCTTATCATCCAACCGAATTGCATGGGTAACCAGTCGCTACAATCGCTAGGTGTAGTACAGTAGATCACTTCATACGAGGTTCATTCGGTTACAATATGATTTTATAAATTTTTTGATAATGTAGCTAATGTGTTGGTCGCTGCTGAAAATGCACCCTTATAAGTTTCTCCCCTTGTTGCAAAATATGTAATGAAATTTTTGAAAGAAGCGTGACTAAGGTATCGGTCATTTTCAAAAGTGCACCCTTATAAGTCTTCTTCCCTTTTTAAAAAAAAATTGTGTGAAGTAAGAAAAGAAATATTTATCCCCCTTAATTGCAAAAGATGTGCAACTCAAGAAGTTTGTTGAGGCTTTTACAAATATTGCCTCCTAGGCAAATTTTACACCAGAAAATTTTCCTTTTTTGTTACAAGTACCTCAAACAAAGAGATTTTGTTATTTATGAAGCCTAAAAATAGGTACAATCACCTCTTTATTGCAAGTACTTCAAAAAAAAACTTATGTTATTTATGAAGCCTAAAAAGAGATTTTTTTTGGAAAAGTTGCTTGTCTAAGGTGACAAATTTGTTTCCCATTTATAATTTTGTTTTAACCATGAGCACTTTGTGTGCTCTTTCTGAACCAAAATCAGAATTAGGCACTTCACTAGAAACATGGCTTCTATGATGTCATTTTGGTTTTTCTTGCTTTGAAACCAACACCATTCGGTGTCATGGTTTTTCTTTTTACAATTTGTGCAAAACTTTGCTTCCTAGGTAATTTTATCAAAACAATTCACCAAATAATCCTTCCTTATTACAAGTACTTTAAGCATGGTTGCTATTATGAAGCCTAAAATAAAAGGTATAATTTTTTATGACTTCTACTTTTCTAATTGCCTTTACAAGTTTTATCTCCCTCTTTTCAAAATTTGTGTTTGAAGGAAGAAAGGAATTATCCCCCCTTAGTGCAAAATATTGCTACTTTCAAGGTTTCTTATTTTACAAAAACTTGTTCTTTCTTTTGATATACCCTAAAAGAGTACCAAAAGATAATTCACTCAAAAAGATATTTAATGACACCTTCCTGAAAATCCTCTTGAAGAGGAATAATCAGTTTGAGGAAATTAAGCCAAATAAATAAGAGTGAATTAGGGGTTTTGATTTAAGAGAGAATATCAAGGAAAATTGGATTTATAGTTGTGCAATGATTTACACAAATTATTGTGAAATTTTGGGGTTTTGAGTGTTCTTGATTTTATGACTTATAATTAAAAAAAATAATGCAATAATCAAACAAGAATGCCCACAAATTTCTTATCACATAGGTGTCTATAACTGCCAAAAATGCATCTAATTTTCCAAATAAAGGTGTCAAGTAAAATAAAAAATGCACCTTTTAATTTTTGCAACAAAATTTGGATTTGTGTTGTGCAAAAAATTGATATATTTTGTCTCCTCTTGTTTTTCAAATTTGCAAAGAATGTGGCATAAAACAATTGCCTTTTCTTTTTGTTTTACAAATTTAACAAGTTTGATTTTTAAGTGCTCCTCACTTTTGTGTTACAATTTTACAAAAGAAATACAATTTCTTGTCTTCCCTCCTTTGTTTTGCAAAATTTAAAAAAATCACTCCTTTGAAGACAAGTCGACATAGGACCTGCGTTTGAAAGGCTTCCAAAACTAGGGTAGCAAATTTTGAGAATTTCTAGAGGAAATATTACCTTAAAAAATGTGCTTATAGTAGCATGTAGGAGGGGGTCCCATATCTCAATATTTGTGTCCATTTATCCAAGCTATTCGCCTCACCCTTCATCTTGACCACCTTAACAACTCTGATACTAATATGTTCATGTCACATCAGCTAAAAACTACTACTTGCAATGTGTCTTCCATGTCATTGTCTTGGATTCTATGCCTACCACGTCAATGCATCGAGTTTCATGCCATCCACTAGCTTAATATTCTTGATTTCTATGTCATCCACCAATCATTTGTTCATAGGGAGGTCCAGGTAAGCCCACTTCATATTTCATGCCCACCTTGTAGTCCATGCCTATCAAGTCAGTAGCAGGTCAGTTGTCAGGTGGCTACATCGATCCACATGTCCACCAATTTTCTAGCTCAGTACCAGATTCGAGTTTATCATGATATGAATTGAAGGAATTCAGTTTTGGCAATCTTGGTTGGATAACAAGGCTATCAGATCTTGATGTCGTCCAATCATGAGGTATTCAACACTTGCAACTCGTACGGGCTGTCAGGTCAGAGATCCTACGTGTAGCCTAGGCTTCAGTTCCTGTTAGTGCTATCAAATTTTTTGATAGTGTTAGGTCAAAATTCATTCATAACTTTCCTTAAAAAGTGTGTCCACCTATGAAATGAGGAATCTCGTATTGCTCACATGCATTCACCTCAAAAAGTGTGATTATCAAGTGGGTCCTGAGTCTCGAGATTTAGGTCCCTGGTCCAGCTAGAATGAGTCACCTTGCCTTGTCTAGTTTCATGCTCTTTCCCTCACTCTTTCTCTATAGGTCTCGCTCAACCACGCTCTGATACCATTAAATATGGAGCGTAAACCTTGAAATATTATTCAAAATATTAAGGTTTATATATAATGTGCATAGTCATAGAATAGTCATATGATGCGTGAGATAAATAATAGGTAACAACTAACTTATTTCAAAAAAAAATTACTTGTCGTCCTAACATGTCGTCCACAATATCGGCCGACATAACAAATCTTGCAAAGTAAATAATGCTAGGTAAAATAACCTAAGTAATTAGTAAAAGTAACTACTAGTGGTAAAAAGTAACAAGCTACTTTTTACCATGTGGTAAATAAATTCTACCTAAAGTAGGGAAAGGGTAAATATACCAAATGATGGAATATTACTCTAACACCCTTCTCACCCATATGAACATCTAGGTTTTTAATTGGAATAAAAAAATCATATTTATCCTAGAGAAGTAGATGAGGTTTATCAAATTTTATCCCTCTATATATATTCCAATGAGTCCTCTTCTCACCCATATGAGCATATAGGTTTTGGATCAAAATGAAAAATCCATATTCATCTCGAAGGAGCATAGGAGGGTTCTTAACTTGTAAGGGACACATAGAGAAAAGGTATCCATTGCAATATTGGAGACTCACAATTACCATAGATATTATGAGCATTTCATTACTATAGGGATGACCCTAATATATAACAAGAACCTTAGAAAAGAGACCTATTAAACTATTAATGATAATACCAGTTAAAGTACCTATCAACGAAAGAGGGATTTTTCTGGTAGTATCAGATAGTTCTCTTACTTCTTTTTACATCATATTTTATTATGTATTCATGCTCAAGATATAAATTATCATAAATATGAGTATTATATCTCCCCAAATTAGTTGAGAAAGAATATTCTCAATGTTCCTAATTGAAAAAGTAATTAGATAATAAAATAATTATAAAAATGAGTAATAGCCCCCATTAGATGTTGGTATTATTGAACTCAATTTTTTGTTCATTTGGATTTGATTTTGTCATAGTTTTATGATTTGTTTGATATAAAAACTATCACTTGATGAATTGTATTGATGATATATATCCCAAAAAAATGTTGTAGGTACAACTATTCAATGAATGACCAACCATCTAACTATAAAAAATGGATAGGTTATATCTATAGTCATTAGTACCTCCAATAAATATTTAGTAGATTCATCGAGTTGATCTATTGAATCAAAATAACCAGTTCTTAATTGAACCTCTTGTTGATTTTTTAAAATACTCATTTGGCCATGGGATCCCAAACATATCTTAAGCCAAACCTATGTGGGAGAGGGAGAAATGTGTAAAGGATTACTTCATTATGGATAGTCATTATTTTTTCTAGTAGATAAAAATATACTCTAGATTGCGGTTCTGGGGAAGTACTACTTGATCATCCCTACCGACAACAATTCCTTATTGTCATCTCATTTTGATGGAAAAATCTCTACTCTAGAAAGAGTTTGATATTTTTCACTAATATTTTTTATATATTGGTGTTTCTCACCACCTACCTTTGCTCATTTTTGACATGTATGATAGTAAATTCATACTATTTTTATTTTGCCTCCCTATTGTTGGTCCCCAATTACTAATATATGAACTAGGGTACACAACTTTGACTTATTGTGCAATATTTTACTCTTTTACATGGGAAATATGAATCAATCATCTTACTATTGATTCATACACTATTTGATATTGTCCATATGACCGTATAGCTTTTTTATCAAAAAGAAAAAACCATATTCATCTCGAATTAGTAGAGGGGGATTATTTATGTTCAAGGGATACAAAGAGATTCTTTTATACCCTTCCTCATTCATTCCTTGAGATTTTCATATCCTAGGCATAGAGGAACCACAATAATACATCCCAAAATTGGTATTTAAACTCTACTATAGTGACGATATTGTAGGAAAAGCCCTATAAAATATTAGCTTCATGCCAAGTTGATAAAAAAAAATTTCTTATATCATTAGTAGAGATATTATTTTTCAAAACCATGTCACTCTTTCTTTCCTGCTCCACATTTCAAAATACAATTTTGGTTGTGTTCAATCCACTATAGAAATTGAACCAATTAAAGTACCAATAGATCTTCACAACCAATGATTCTTTCTATTAAAGGATTAAATAATCAATTAATGTAGAAAAATTAATTTAAGAACCTATAAATTAATCGTATTGGTAATATATTGTCATAATATTAAATAATTGAAGAATGTAGTTTAAAATTGAAAGTAAAAAGTCTATGACATGGGATTCTAATCTCGAGTCCTGGATTTTTGATGAGCTGGAAAATGTTTTTCGCTCCTTCTGCATACCCTGCATCCTCTGCCTCTACCCCTTCCTGCCTGCCTGCCTACTGCTAGTGGGCCTTCGCCTGATGCTCCCTCCTCTGCCGCACTGGAGCTTGGTGAGATTCCCCAGATGGCCCACCCTATGGACCTGACCTGGGAGGAGCTTCTACAGTGTCATACCTACAAAATTTTGTGGGGTTCCACCGACCCCTTCCTGCATTTGATCTTGTTCGCCCTATCATGGATGGTGAGAACTTGGTCCTCCAAGATTCCATCATGAATGAAAAGCTTTTCGTCAAATCTCTTTCCCTCGTGGGCAGCAACTTTCTTGGAGGATGCCCCAATATGGAGTCCATACGAAAATGGGTTGGCTTCAAATGGCATGTGCTTGGGGATCTCTAGCTGGTGGCCCTTACCAGAGGTTTTTTTTTTATCTTCTTAAATAACCAAGAGGACCATGATCACATCTTGACCAGAGTCCCATGGTTCTTTGGTACGAAAAGCTTATTTTTAAGGAAATGGGGAGAATATTTTTGCCCTAGCACATAGGAAATCAATTTCGTGCCTATATGGGTTTTTCTCCCAGAGCTTCCCATCCATTTCTACCATGAAGACATTCTTCGTTGGATTGGTGACTACATTGGGAAAACGGTGGCCCTAGACCCTGCAACGAAATCCCGATCTTGCATGGCTTGTGCCCAAATTTGTGTCAATGCCAACCTTGCATCCAAGCTTCCCACCCGCATCAACCTCATATATGGTGATTTCCATTGGTGCCAGGTGATTTCCTTCAAGAATCCCTTTTGGTTCGAAAGCATGTGGATTCTCCACCCATAGCTAAAACTAAATATTCAAAAATGGTGGTCCACCTCTGTCCATGGGTCAGCCATCTCTCGGGTGTCTCAAAAACTAAAAATCATCAAAGAAGGCCTCAAAATCTAGAAAAGGGAAGTGTTTGGGGACATTTTCAAAGCCAAAAAGGAAATCTCTGACCGCCTTCTATTGCTCGATCACCTGGGTCAGCATGTGTCATGGACACCTACGTTGAGGGATGGAGAAAAAAAATTGTTGTCTAAGCACCACAACATCTTAGCCAAAGAAGAAACCTTCTATATGCAGAAGTCTCGGGCTCTGTGGCTTAAGAAACGGGATGCCAACACTAGTTTTTTTCATGCTTCCACCCTCCACAACAGGAGTACCAACAATATTAAGGATCTCCTTCTTGTCGATGGCACAACCACCCAGGACATTGTTAGGATTCACCATGAAGCCTCCTCCTTCTTCAACAATTTTCTAAATTCTAAGCTTCTCCATGATGGGACCGCCCAAGCCTCCCTCCTAAGCAATATTCCCACTCTCATCACCCAGAAGATGAACTAGTTTCTGACTCAACCTCTGGAGGCCAAAGAAATCAGAGATGCCCTTTTCACCATGAAGGGCGACAAAGCCCCTGGGCCCAATGGGTTTCCTCCCCGCTTCTTCCAAACCTTTTGTGAGGTTATCAGGGACGAGGTCGTCTGTGCCATTCAAGAGGTGCAGCACACCAAAATCATCCCTCGTGGGACCAACTCCACTTTCATTGCTTTTATTCCTAAGAGTCCCCACTGCAAATATTTGAATGACTTTCGACCTATCAACCTTTGTAACATTATTTATAAAATCTTAACCAAATCCCTGGCTCAAAGGCTCAAGAAAATCCTCCCATCCATCATTGACCCATGCCAAGGAAGTTATTTTGAAGGATGATCCATAACTGACAGTATCATCTCCCTCCATGAATCCCTTCACTCCTCCCACTGCAATAAGAAAGCTGCCATGTTTATCAAACTTGACATTGGCAAAGCCTTTGATAGGGTTGACAGGGACTTTCTGCTAAAATTCATGGACAAATTCAGGTTTCACAAGGACTGGATTACTCTCATCAAAGGCTGCATTTCAGCCCCATGGTTCTCTGTGTTAGGAAATGGGTTGGTGGCTGGCTACTTTCCAAGCTCCAGGGGAATTCATCAGGGTGATCCCTTATCCCCTTTCCTCTTCATCATTTTAGCCGAATCCTTGGGCAAAACTATCAAAAAGGTTGTCTCTAATTCATGTATTTTTGGGCTCCAGTCGTCTTCACATTCCCCCCCTTTTCCCATCAACATTTCGTGGATGATACTATCATTGCAACTCTGGATTCTATCCCTCAAGCCAAATGCATCAAGTGGATCCTTGACACCTTTGCTTCTGTTGCTGGTCAGGAGATTAATTACAGGAAAAGTAGTTGTTGCTTTCTCCACACTCTGGGTCCCAAACAGTGAAATATTGCTCGCACCCTTCAATGCTCCATTGGTGATCTTCCCACGACCTATTTAGGCCTTCCACTCTTCACCAAAAGTCCCAAGGCTGCTATGTGGGATGGGGTTATTGATAGAATCAGATGTAAATTAGCCACTTGGAAAGGCTTCCTCCTCTCCCAAGCTGCCAAGTCCATGCTCACTATGGCAGTTCTCCAAAGCGTCCCCGTCTATTTTATGTCAATTTTCAAAGCTCCTATTTCGATGCATTCCAGGATCGAGAAAATATAGAGATCCTTCCTTTGGCGTGGACCCAAAAATTCTTGCAAGTTTCATCTGGTTAGGTTGGAAAATGTGTGTCAACCTAAGGCTCTTGGGGGACTTGGTTTGAAAATGTCGGTTAATATGAATCTTGCCTTGATGGCTAAACAAAATTGGAAAGTGCTCACCAACTTCAAGGTGGAGTGGGTCTCTATGATTCATGATAAGTATTTGCAGCATAGATCACTGCTAAACAACATCATCCCTTCTGGAAAGTTGTTCTCCATGCTAGACCCTCGTCTCCAAAGGAATCAGATGGTTTTTAGGGGATGGCTCATCTATTAGCTTATGGGACGATATTTGGATTAAGGAAAAACCCCTCAATGACTATCCATGTTTTTCTATGTTACGTCAAAACTCTAAGAGAGCTTGGGGCCAAAGAGTGAAATATTATATTGATGACCATAATCAATGGAGGAGCTTCCCAGGTAGGGCTGGTACCCCATTATCTGAATTGTTAAGAACTATCCTTATTCCCACTATTGCTTCTCATTACTGTATGATCTGTGCCAAGACTGACAGTGGTGAGTTTTTCGTCAAGTCCATGTTCTCTCTCATTAGGGCTGCTCCCATAACATCCTTTCCCACTGCTGTAGTTTGGATCAAGCATCTCATACCAAAGATTAGATTTTTTACATGGATTGCTATCCATAATAAGGTGCTCACCATTGACAATTTGATGAAAATGGGGATCCCTGTCCCCAATAGATTTCACCTATGTTTATCTTCTTGGGAATCGGTTAACCATCTATTCATGGATTACTCGTTCTCTAGAGAAGGCCTCAAATTCTTGAACTCCTCATTTCAAATACAGTGGGTACACCCCAATTCCCTATTGCAAATCTTCACCTAGTGGCCCACCCCTTTCTGTTACCCCAAGCTTGCCTTCCTATGGAAGATTTGCCTACATCACTTTGTTTGGCAAGTTTGGCTCGAACGCAATCGTCGAGTCTTTTTGGAGACCTCCATCGACCCTATTTTGACTGCCATTAAATCCCTGACCTTTGCCATCAAGAATTTCTAGATCATCCCCTGGGTCTATGCTCCCCTTAGCCCCTAGGAGGTCTCCATCCTCACCTTCCTTGGTATCGCCATCCCTAAGCGGGACCCCCTCTGGCCCCCATCCCTGTTCCATGGTTTTTTGGCATCCCCCCATGGAAGGTTGGATCAAACTCAATTTTGATGGTGCTTCTAAGGGAAATCCTGGGTTGGCTACTACGAGGGGTGTGGTGAGGGATCATAATGGCTTCATTATTCTTGCCTTTGCGGAGAACCTCCACCACAAGACCAACAATGTGGCCGAATCTTGGGCTCTGTGGCATGGCCTCCAACTCACCAAGCATCATCTTTCTAGCATCCACATCGAAGGTGATTCTGCCATTGTCATTGGCTACATGACCTCTAACAAGGACCCCCCATGGAACATTAGGACTCTGATCAATGAATGCCAGGCCCTCCTTTGCAGACACAGCCAAGTGTAAACCAATCACATGTTTAGGGAGGCGAATAGGATTGCTGACAAGTTGGCTAATATTTTCTTGGGTAAACGTTCATTGGAAGTGTGGCACCACTCCTTCCCGCAATATGTCCTTTGGCTAGCACTCTTGGAAGCCCACTATAGACACACCATTATTGGCTCTGGGTCATGTCGATTCTCCTAGTTTTGATTACTTTGAGTCTTCTATGCAGCTGCATTTCAAGGTCTATCTCAAGGTCTATCTATGCTATGTCCCAAGGGGTTTTGTGCCCTTTCAATGCTTCCCACATGGCTTCCTTCCCCCGTGGCTTCCCCCATCAATCCATTCCTACCTAATTATCATCCATATCCACCCATGTGGACTTTTCCCCAATGCCCTCACCCTCGTTCTCCCATCCCCATATTGGCCTCCAGTCCATGTGCCACCATCATGCCTGTTATGGCTTGACCTTCCAGCCCCTTCTATTCCTTTTAACTCCTACCGCTAGGCCAATCGTCCCTATCCTCGTCATTCTTCTTCATTGGCCTACGTGTGTTCCCCTTTCACCACCCCTCCCTGTCACATTTCACTATCCTTCCATGGCGTATATTGAACCTAGTTCCATCCATTTTGATGCTACCACCTCTAGCTACCTGCATGGCTATTGGCTAATGAATTTGATTTCCAAATTTCATGACCCGAAGGACATTACATCCGATTTCATTCGCACCTAGTATAATGGTCATATCTGTGTTTGAAATTTCCATTTTGAGGTGACACCCCAATTGCTCGGTGACATTGTTGCTCTTTCGATCAATGGTCGTCTGGTCTATAGAGACAAGCACTGTTGGGAGCCAGAGCTGGCTGGTTTTCTCAATTACCAAAATTTCTAGTGGAATGGTCATGCCCTGATCCGTGATTCCCTCCCTGACGCTTTCCCTTCGATGGTTGTTCTCCTCATGTAGCATCTTGCCTATGATGACCCTTCCAAACCCATGGCTAGCTTTCACCTTGCCCTCGTCAATCATGTCTGCAGCTACCGTCCCATGAACATCCCTGGGTTCCTCCATCACTCTCTGTGCCTTCCCATTGAAGCTTCCCATAGCAAATCGACCACACCTACCCACCAAGGCCTGTTTGCCATCATTTACTACCACATGATGGCTAACCCTCCTATCATAACTTCTCCCCTAAACTCAGTGGCTCCAAATTTTGTTGCTCCTCCCAACCCTGCCCTTTCGCTTTCCAGTGGTAAACTCAGCTCCGATGATGCCACCCCTGCTCTTGTGGCTGGATTTGCCTCTTCTATGAAGTCCTCTACCCCTGTCAAAAACCTAGATCCCCCCCCATCCTTTGCCTCCCCCACAAAACCTCCTCCTCCACCCAGATCTACTACCTCTCCTTCCAAAACCCTTGCCTCCCTGCATGCTTCTACTCCCCTTGGGCGCAGGAATCTCTACAAGTGCAAATTTAATTCTGTCGAGGCCACCCCTCCGGTTCGTCACTTGGTTCACATAAAGAAGCCCAAAGTTGTGTCTATCCCCCCTAATCCCTCTCATGGTGAATGCGATATCTGGTGATTTGGCTCCTCTATCCAGACTTTCTAATCAAATCAGAAGGATGTTCTACCAAAGCTTAATCGTTGCTTTCACCAGTGCCATCGAAGGTCTGAAATAGGCTATCAAGTAGAACATTGATTAGGTCATGGATTTTAACCCGTAGCTGGGGGTTGACCCTCCCACTTAGGTCCAGTGGGCTCTGTCCTCACACGCTGGTTTTTCGTTCTGTTTTGTGGGTTGTCACAATTTTGTCCCCTGTGTTGGTTATCACTACCCTTATCTTTGGGAGTTATGCTTGCATTTCTGATGTAAATATGGGATAGGGACCCAGTTAAAACCCTTTTAATGATACTATCTAACTTACCAAAAAAAATAATATTAAATAATTGCTTCAATAATTATAATAGTTATTTGATATCGTTGTGATATATGATATACTTTAGTAAATATGTGGACATAATGAATCAACTTGAACTGATATATGATATTATTTTTGTCCCTCTAATGCTAGGTCTCATATTAAGAAGTATATGAGTAATATTACTTACTAATATAATTTATTTAGCCATTTTATTGGGACTAGTTTTTATTTATATATCCCTATTGTATATTCTAGTAAATTTAGATTTTGTAGCTACTGCACAAATATCGATCTAGACAGGATTTGTTAATATTTCATCATATATGTTGCGATGTTGATAAATAACAAAAAATGTTTAAATTTTTTCCCCCTAAATCATCAGAGATAACATCGCTTCAATTGTTTGTACGAGTCTTTTTTGTTCATAAATTACTATTTTCCTGAACATATCATGGTTCAAAATATTTGTTACTAAAAAATAGATCAAATTTTGGAATGAGACTTAACAAACAATGTTCAACATATTGGGGCTCATTTATCCATTGATGTTTTCCTTCCCTTTCAAACTTATTTCTATAGTTTTTCTATTTGCTTTAATAAGAGTAATTACTGTACCTCGAGAAGACACAATTTAAACAAACAGTTGTAAATGAATATTCTTGTGCTTGTTATTAGTATAAGTAGGATCTTTAATCTTCTAGATCATGGAAGAATACTTTCACTTATTAGATAATTAAAAATAAACAACTTGACAAATATGGCATCCATAACTCCCTCTGCAACTACGGTCTCTATGAGTAGGATTTTCGAGGCCCCTTCTAGAGATCTGGAGCAAGGCGAGATCCCCCTCTGAGGATGCTCCCATGAACCCCAACCTAGACCTATGCGAGATGACCTAACTAGATAATTTAATAGGGACGACAAAACCTAGCCCCTCTGCTAATCCTAACCACCCCCCGTGATCACCAATGAGAAAAACATGGTTCTTCCAATATCTCTTATGGCAGACAAACTCTATTCATAATCCCTCTCCCTGGTCGGAAAGTTTGTGGGAGGGAGACCTGACATATAATCCATAAGAATATGGGCTATATTCAAATGGCACACAACATGGAACCTTCAGATTGTGGCCCTCTCATAGGGTTTCTTCTTGATATGCTTAAATATCTAGAATGACTATGTCTGAATCCTCATTGGGAGGTGCCCTGGTTCTATGGGAGGATGAGTCTATTTATGAAAAATGAAAGTAATATTTCAATCCCTAGACTAAGGATATCAATATTGCTCCAATATGGGTTTGCCTCCCTGATCTCCCCATTCAGTTTTTTCCACAAAGACATCCTAGAGTGGATTGGAATGTACATTGGGGACATGGTCTCTCTTGACCCTGCAACTAAAGATTAGTGTGCATTTCCTATGCTCAAATTTGTGTCAATGCCAACCTTGCTTCACAGCTTACTACCCGCCTAAACCTCATTTATGAGGATTTCCACTGGTGTCAAGCTATTGAGTTTAAAAACAAACCAACATTCTACATCAAATGCAAAACCTAAGGACACCTTCGAGCCCATTGCCCATCCTTCAAACCCCAGTAGGAAGCACCTAGTACAAAGGTTCCCCCCTCCCAAGAAATACCATAAGGGAGAGCACAATGACCGATCCAAAGGACCCGGTAACCATAGATTGAACAACAAAAAATGTAATTAGACTACTATCTAGGACCCTCCATCCACCAACCCTTCTTTAGATGTAGTTTAGGTATGCTCCATGTTAATTTTTACAAATATATTTGGGCCTTTAAAAGGTTTTTCTAATGAATCTTTTCTCCCTGGATCCCCTCCTGTGCATCAACCCTCCACCCTTCCCCACCCCCATCCCTCCCCCTCCAGATCTAGGCCTTCCATCCCCATCTCCTCCCCATATCCCCCATCCTAGCTCAATCCTCTTCTAAAACCCTTACTGGATATCAAACATCTTCCCCACTATGGAGTTGCTTACCCATAAGAAGAACCCTTATCCCCAACTGAATCCAACCCCGAATCCTAGGAGGATGCTTTCAGTCCCACCCATTCTAGAATGAAAATCATCTCTATCATCACCAAAAGCAGGAAAGGCCCCATTGATATAGGGGGTGAAAGAAAAATAGGTCGACCCACCACCTATGAGCAAATCAAGAAAGACACGAAATACCAGGTTGCCAATGGAGTGCAGCTAACCCTCAATTTAGCCTTGTTCACTCAGGCAAAGGATGAGATGAAAAATCCCAAACCTCCCTCTATATAAAGCAAGGGAGGCAAGAAACCTACCAAAATATCTAAATGAACATCCTCTCCTAGAACATTAAAGGGCTTAACAACATGATCAAATAATGGTTAGATCGAACCGCTATTAAATAGTACAAACCCTCTATACTCATCCTTCAATAAATAAAAATTGGCACTGACATAACTCACGGCGTAGTCCAAAAAAATTGAAAGACTAGACAATGGGCCTCATCCCCAGTGGAGGGATCTATAGGAGGTCTACTGTGTCTTTGGGACATTGATAAGGTGAAATGCAAAGTCATCTGTAGCTCCAACAAAACCTTAAAAATAATGTTCTATTGCAAAGAAAACAAATTCACATGGGTGTTGTCTAACATCTATGCCCCAAATAATCCTATGAAAAGATTCAACATGTGGAAGTCCCTATACCTTATGAAGGATACCTTTTTCCACCTCTCGTGGATGATAGTAGGGGATTTTAATTCTCCTATCCTCCATTTTGACAAGAAAGGTGGAGTATCCTCACCATCCAAAAGTATTTTAGACTTTCAGGACTTTGTCACCAAAAATGAACTCATGGACATTCAAATTCATGGCCACCAATTCACTTAGAGCAACAAGAGAGTAGGATTTGAGCATATTCAGGTTAACCTGGACTGGTTTTTTCTTTCCAAATAGGCCATCCCCCTATTTGGAGACACATCCCTGATACCCATTCCCAGGATAGGCTCTGATCACTCCCCCCTCCTTTTGGAATCAAATAAGGCTCCATCATTCTCAACCCCTTTCAGGTTAGAGAATATGTGGATCCAACATCCAGATTTGAAACAACGCATTGAATACTGGTGGTAGACCCCTGTATCTGATTCAACTATTTTCAAAGTATCCCACAAACTCAAGATCATAAAAGAAAACCTAAAAACTTAGAACATAGAAGTATTCTGGGATATTTTTTATCTCAAGGCAAAAAGGTTAAGTAAACTCAAATATCTAGAGCAGAAAATTCAGCATGATCAGTAGACCCACCTACTCAGGGAAGAAGAAAGGCAGTTGCTTACTGAATATCATAACATAATAGCCAAGGAAGAGACCTTATGGCACAAAAAATCTCGAGCCCTTTGGCTCAAGTATGGGGATGCCAATACTATATTCTTCCATCCTTCTACTCTGTCAAATAGAAGCACAAACAAAATCAAAGAACTTACCTTGACGTCTGGCTCTATCACTCTAGACATCATCAAGATTTGAGAAGAAGCCTCCACCTTCTTCAGCAACATCATGGGCTCTGAAAATCCCTCCAATATTGTAGCCCAGGAAGCCCTGCTAGAAAATATCCCCCCTTGGTTACCCCTGAGATGAAAAAATCCCTTATCTAACCCCTCTCTGAGAAAGAAATCAAAAGTGCTTTGTTCTACATGGAAGATGATAAGGCTCCTAGGCCTGATGGATTTCCCCCTAGGTTTTTTTAGACCTTCTGGGACATAGTGGGGAAGGATGTGAGTGATGCCATCATGGAGCTTTAGGAAACCAAAACCATCCCTCAAGGAACAAATTCCACTTTCATTGCCCTAGTTCCTAAAAGCCCCCAATGCAAATCCATGAATGAATTTAGACCAATAAGCCTATGCAACATCCTTTACAATATCCTAACCAAATCCCTTGCTCTCAAGTTTAAGAATATCCTCCCCTCCATAATTGATCCATGCCAGGGAAGATCTATAGAAGGTATATCAATAACTGATAGCATCATATATCTTCATGAAACCCTCCATTCATCCTAGTGCAACACGAAAGCGGCCATGTTTCTGAAATTGGAAATCAATAAAGCTTTTGATTGGGTGGATAGGTATTTTCTCCTCAAAGTGCTAGCTTGATTGGGATTCCACATAGATTAGGTTCACTTCATCAAATGTTGCATTACCTCACCATGGTTCATAGTTTTAGTCAGTGGGTTTGTTGCAGGTTATTTCCCTAGCCTTAGAGGGATCGGGCAGGGAGATCTCCTGTCCCCCTTTATTTTCATCATCTTGGCTGAATCCCTGGGTAGAGCTTTCAAATAGTTCATGGCTTCAAGATGCATGTCAGGTATCAAATCTTCTTCTAACTCTTCCCCCTTGTCTCACCAGTAGTTTGTTAATGATACTATTATTACAACATCGACCTCTATTGTCTAAGCCAAATCCATAAAAGGGATCCTTGATACCTATGCATTTGTTGCAGGGCAATAAATCAACTATCTCAAGAGTAAGTTTTAATTCCTAAATACACCAAGAAACAGGTAATAGAAAATTTCTCGTATCCTCTAATGTTGCATCTCAGCCCTCCCCACCTCCTACCTGGGACTTCCACTGTTCACCATGAACCTGAAGGCATATATATGTGACAACATTATTGAAAGCATCAACAACAAGCTTGTTGCCTGGAAGGGCTCCCTCCTTTCCCAAGAATCCAAAGCAACCCTCACCTTGGCAATCCTCCAAAGCATCCTGATCTATTTCATGTTAATATTCAAAGCTCCTACCTTTTTTCATTCCAAAAATGAGCAAATCCAAAAAATGTTTATTTGGTCCGGCCTAGAAAATTTGAAGAAATTCCACCTTGTTAGTTGGGACAAAGTATGCCAACCCAAGGACCAATGGGGACTTGGTATGAGAATATCAACAAACATAAATATTGCCTTACTATATAAATAGACCTAGAAGTTGTTCACCAACTACAAAGCAGATTGGGTCATTGTTTTCCAAAGCAAATATCTCAAAAACGTACCCCTAATGGACAACAACATCCCTACCAATGGATCAGTCTTCTTGTAGGATGTTATCCAAGCGAAACCTCTTATCATGAGAGGGGCATGATGGAAGCTAGGCATAGGTGCATCTATGAATTTTTGGGAAGACACGTGGTTGAAAGATAAACCCCTCAAGGATCTGCATGAGGTGTCTAGACTTAGACCAAGTCTCGAAAGGAGATGGGGAAGCAAAGTGGTGAACTGCATGGATAGAGGCACATGGAAGATTCCCCTAAAATACAACAAGCACCTCTTGCCAGTCGACAAGACTCTGTCCAAGATGCTTAGAACCACCATCATCCCTACCATAGTCTCTCTATATTACCCAATCTGGGGGAACTAAAAGTGAGGATTTCACAGTCAAGTCTGCCCACTCCATGTTAGTCAAATCCTGGGTTCCCACTATTTCATTCAAGTTAGCCTGGGTTAAACACCTTGTCCCAAAAATTGGGTTCTTTTCCTGGACAACCATTCAAAACAAGGTCCTCACCATGGATAATTTTATGAAAAGGGGGATCCTTATCCCCAACAGATGCCACCTTTGTCTATCCAATTGGAAATCCATTGACCACCTCCTTTTAGAGTGTGATTTCACTATGGATGGCTTAGATCACATGTTCACCACCTTTCAAATCCATTGGGCCCACCCCATCTCCCTCTTGGATATGTTCATCCCTTCAAAAATCCCAAAGTAGCTTTCCTTTGGAAAATTTACCTCCACCATTTAATTTGGAATGTTTGGCTCGAACATAATCATAGGGTCTTCTCAACCACATTCTACAACTCCACCTCCATAGACAATAAATCCATTTCATAAACCTATGAAAATCTTCCATCTTATCCCATGGCCTAGTTCGCCCTTGAGCAAGAATGAGGCTAACATCATCAATTCCCTCAACATCCCTCTTCCCACCTTATCCCCCCATTGACCCACCCTAGGACTAAAGATCGCTAGATTCCCCCTCCTAAGGTATGGGTAAATTTGAACTTCGATGGCACATCTAAAGGGAATCCCGGTCTGGCCGAGGTAGGGGGAGTGATCAAGGATCACAAAGGAAATATGGTTATGGCTTTTGCAGAGAATCTTCATTATCAAACCAATAATATGGCCAAGGTGTGGGCCATGTGGTGAAGTATCCACCTCATAAAGTGGTCATGTGTCAATATCCATGTTGAAGAGAACTCTCTTAATATCATTGGTTACCTAATCTCTAATAAATTTCATCTATGGAATATCATATCCCTTATCCAAGAAAGCAAGAAGTTGTTAAACCAGCATTGCCATGTAGAAGCCAGAAATACTTACAAGGAAGCCAATTGGCTTATGGAAATACTGGCCAACATGGGCTTAGGACAAAAACCCATCACTATGTGGCAAGACTCCTTCCCTCTAGATGTCCTCCAAGTTACGACATTGGATAGTCACAACAGGTACTCAAAATCCATTGATGCTAACCAATGATTTATTTTTTCAATATTTTATAGAATCTGCTTTGGGCATCCCATTGTCCGAGATCCTTGTGATGTGTGCTCCAACATCCCTTGATGATTTGCTGCTCCATTGTAATTTATCAAAGTCATCATGCAAAGTCAAAATGTGGGATTCCATCCATGGTGTCTCAATGCTCTCTTTCAGCTCCCTCTACCATGTTTTTAGCTGCACCTTCTTTCCCTTCCATGACCCTACCCATGTCTACAGAACTTGCCCAAGTTATCACCTCTACCCATGCGGATATGGTCCCTAGGATTCCCCTTAATTCTTTCCATATTTAGTGTGGCATCCCCCCATCCACCTATCACCCATCCGTGAGGCTCGACATGAGCTGCTCGCCTCCCTTGATCTATTTAATTCCCCACTTTAGCCTAGTCCACAACACTCCCCTCTGCAAGTCTACCATGTGGGACTCCTCCCTAACCTCTCTTCCTATCCCAACCACTGCCACCATGGCCTACCTTGAACCAAGCTCTCTCTAGCTGGCCACCCTGGCATCTGCTTACCTATAGGGCATCCAACTCACCACCCTGTTATCAAAATTTTGTGGAGCTAAGGACGACATCATGAAGGAATTTATTTTCATGTGGTCAAATGACCATGTCTATGTCAATAACCTATGCTTTAAGGTCACTTCGAAGCTGATTGGAAAGATTGCAGAAATTTTTATCAGTGGGCATCTTGTTCGTTATGACAAACAATACTAGGAACCAAAATTGAAAGGTTTCCCCAACTACCAAAACTTCTTATGGGATGGCCATACCCTAGACTGTCAATACCTTCCTCCCTGATTCCCCATTGTTACCATTCCCCTCATTCAGTACTTAGCCTGCGATGATCCCAAAAAGCCTATGGATAGCTTCCACCTTACCCTTGTCAACCATGTTCGGGGATACAAACCCATGAACATTCTTGGGTTCCTTTATCGATCTATGCATTTCTTTGTGGTTGCTGGTCAAAATAAAAGTGCCCCCCCTACCCACTAGGGGTTGTTTGCTATTATTTTCTATCACATTATGGCTAATACCCCCATTGTGGCTACCCCTTTGCAATCTTCCCCCCTTCTCCCAAACCCCCTAAAGTCCTACTCACTTGATTTCTAGTGAGCTTATGGCTAGTGATGGAGTTCCCAGCACCCTGACCTCTATGAAATGTGTTTTTTATTCTTACCCATCCATTCCATCCCATTCCCCTTCAAAAACCGTCCCCTCACCTCCCACCCCCACTCCTTCCCCTTCCAAGCCAATCCCTTCCCATTCCAAAACCATCTCGTCCCCATCCAAACCCACCCCTCCCGCCAGTAAGAAGCCTTTTTTGGGAAAATGTAAAGCTAAAATTGAAGAAACGACCACCCTTGTTCCTAGGTCATCCAGGGCTAAGAAGCCCAAAATGGAATCCAATAAAAATTCACCTCTGGATATTGAAGACCCCAACGAGGACTTGGTCCCCACATATGGCATCTCCAACCATATCATCCAGATTTTTCTCCATAGCTTCATCATCACTTTCAAAAGCATGAGTGCTGCCCTGAAGAACTCCCTCTAGCAGTGTGCTAACCAAACTAAAGAAGACATCATGGAGGTCAACCCTTGATTTGCTTTGGGTCTGTCTATTTTTTTATGAGGTCTTATGGAAATTATTGATGCAATATTTGGTGATTTATATTTTTATGTTTTTCTAACTACTCAATTGGGTCTCCATGTGTCAGCCCTTATGAGTGCCCTAGTGATTATCTATGGGTTATTTTTGTTTAAATTTAGCAGCCCCTGCAAGGGCAAGAACCACCTGATTACCGGATTTTACATCCCCTGTGAGAGAATTTTGGCAATTGTATCCCCTGTGTGGGATTGGTTAGAATGTTGTAGACTGGTCCCTCATGGCACAGGATTATACAACATGAATGCACTTCAACTTGATGAATTTTTTGTATATCTAGGATTGGGACCCGGTTAAAACCCTCTGAATCAAAACTACAACTTACCAAAAAATAAAAAATAAACAACTTGATAAAAAAAAAATTTGTATCTAAGAATTGGTTGTGGTGGTGTTGGAGAACAAATATGTTCTAGATATGGGGATAGGCCTCCCTATTAGTAACTCAGTAAACATAGAAGATCCTATTGAGGTTCAATAGGAACCATTGGGTACCATCTATGAAATATATAAAATGTATGGAATAATAAAATTTAGAATGGGAGGAATTCTTAATAGATACATTTGAAAAACTATTGGTTGTACTCATTTCAATCAATAAATAGAAGAAACTATGAGAGACTTGTCATCTTATGTTTGACAAGAAATGTCACTGCAAGTTATTAGAACATAATTTTGTTAGATAATAGGTTGGAAAGGACATTTATTATCTCAAGCGGGTAAAGCAGTCTTAAAAATAGCCTCCCTCCAAAGTATACCTGTATATTTCTTATTAGTTTTTAGAGCTCCAAGCAAGGTGTATCATAAAATCGAGCAATTTCAAAAGAAATTTCTCTGATCAGGGATCGAGGATAAAAAAAGGATCCATTTGGTAGGGTGGAATAAGGTTTACAAACCTAAGGTACAGGGGGGTTAGTACTGAGAAGAGTTGCTAATCTCAACACAACTCTGCTAGCCAAAAAAGCATGGCGACTATTAACCAAGGTCAAAAATGAATGGACAACCATATTCAGGAGGAAATATGTCCAAGGATCTAATTTCCTCAATGATAATCTAGTGAGTAGGGGGTCATATTTCTAGAAGGTAATCCTAAAAAGTAGAGATCTATTCAAGAGAGGGATTAGATGGATCCTTAGTAATGGGTAAATGATAAAATTTTGGAAAGATCAATGGGCGAGAGCTGAGGAATTATCTCAAAATCCCCAATTGGCTAGGATCCAAGAACACATGGAGCAATATATTGGGCAAAGAGTGGCTGATTACATCTAGTAGGATATGAAAACCCCTAGGTGGAAATACATCAGAGTACAGGGTTTTGAAGGTGAGTCCGAATAACTTCATAATATTTTAACATGGTAAATTATTCCCTCTGGAGAATATGAGAATCACATTGCTTGGGCTGAGGCTGAAAGTGGATATTTTATGAGAAAGTCCACCTATAATTTGCTCCTCAACAATGAATCCCAACAATTTCAACTGAATTTGGTCTGGATCAAGGTTTCAATCCCTAAAATATTTTTTGTCTCATGGCTGGTGATCCAAGGAGAAATTCTTACCATGGATAATATGTTGACCAAAGGTATGGTTATTGCTAACCATTGTCATATGTGCAGGTTTGGGTGGGAGTCAACCCAACATTTGTTCATAGAGTGTCTGGTGGCAGCGTCCATCCTTGACAAACTTTTCCAAGCTTTTAGGATCTCATGGGTCAAGCTGGCTTCAGTTTTTGAAGTGCTCCAATAATGGCCTCAACCCTTTGTTAGTCTAAAACTTAAGTACCTTTGGAAAATCTATTGGCACCATTTCTTGTGGTAGATATGGTTACAAAGGAAGCACAAATATTTTAAGGACACCAAACATAGCCTTAAAAAAATCCTCAATAGAATCCTTGCCTTTGTGAGTATCCTTGCTGAGGAGAACCATATAATCCCTCCCTAGGAAAGACAAATTTCTTTAGCCTTAGGAATTGAGGAAAAGCCTTTCATACCTTTAACCAATACCAAAAATAGGGTCTCTTAGGATCCATGCCCTAGGGTTTGGTTCAAATTGAACTTTGATGGTGCAGCTAAGGAGAACCCAGGAAGAGAAGGAGCTGGAGCATTAATTAGAAATAATCAAGGAAACTTGGTTAAGGCCTTCGTTAAACCATTGGAAATTAGAACTAATAATGAGGCAGAAGCTAGAGCCCTTTTGAGAGGGTTAAAAGTTTCCTAGGAGACTCATGGAAATTTGATTATTGAAGGCGATTCCATGAATATCATCAACCTATTAACCAATGGCATAAAACATCCATGGAGGTTTGAGTTCATCATCCATGATTCAAGGATCCTTATTGAGGCAAGACAGGACAAGAATATTTGCCATGTGTTTCGTGATGCCAAAAAAGTAGCTGATAAATTAGCCAATGTGGGTATTGATGCAGGAAGTTTGATGATGTGGACACAAGGGGTACCACGTGAAGTGGAAGACATTATTAGACATGAAAATCAAGCTACTGATTAAGGAGAAATGTGGAAGGGTGCTTTTTCCCCAAGTTTTTCATGATAAGCAGAGAGTTTTTTCTCGAAGTCAACTCAAACGACTATCGTTGTAAGTAATGTCAATTGTCATGTTGAATTGTCTTTCTACAGTAAGTGTAAGGTGTTGTAGGATAACCAACACAATTTTTGAAAAGAATGTTCTAAGGATGACTAGGATCCACAAATTCAGCATAATGCTAGATTTTGTATTAGGTTTTGGGTTAACCTGCAAAACTTGGTAATTAATAATGACTTTTATTTACCAAAAAAAAAATCTGGTTAGTTTTATGATCCTTTCATTCATGCAAATATATATATTGAGGAATTATTCTTGCTTGAACCCATTGTTGAATCCTATTCAGAAAAGTGAGGAGGTTTTTCTTATGGAAACACCTCTATTTGAAGTGCCCTTTTATAAAAAAAATTAACGGATAGAACTTCCATGAAACAACTTATTACAAGATTCATAAATCACTTTGGAATGACATATACATCATATATATTGGATCAACTTAAGACTTCAATTTTACAACAAGCTAGTGATGCAAAAAATTAATTATGAACTGATGATATTTTAATAGCGCCATAAAAAATATGGCTTTTCTAGGATGTAAAACAACAAGATTTTTTTTTCAAAAAATAATCATTATTAATATGGTATTCTTCATTACTACTAGGTATATGAGACCTATATAATAATGATAAACATAAGGGTTCCTCTGCATAGATATTACTTGGTATAAAAATCAATAATATAATATCTAAATAGTTATATATAAATAATAAGCCAAATAGTTTACCAAGACTAATACTTAATTTTGTAACTCTATTTATGTTGGCGATATTTTCTGTCTTATTATTTATTCAACTTATATATCTTTTATGATATTTTCTATCAAATAGATTTTATTTGATCTTGATGGAGTATGTTAAAGTAATTACATTACTTGTTGTAAACAAGTATTATCTACAAATTGGGCACCATTAATTAGTGCATTAGTATCATGTCTTTCTTCTTAATGTATGTTATGTCTTTAAATAAATAATTTGTTGCATAAAAAATCAAATGTATGTAACAATAGGGTGAAGAAGAGTAGTTGTTGTTGGTATAATAGGCTTCCACTCAACTAGGTTAACCTAATAGGGAAAATTAGTAAATAAATAGTACTATCCCCACTTCATAATAAGTAATGACTAATAATAAATATATATTATTTATTATTATAAGTGATATATATACTAATATTTCTGAAAAATAATATCTAACTATACATTATTCATAAATATATTATAATAGTATTAATATACAACTATTTTAATGAGATATATCTTTATTTATTTTTTGATACATAGAGGAATGGGTAACAAATTTTCGTTTTTAACAACTGGTCACAAGGTCAAGTCGCATTACCTTTGAGTGTAGCATCAAATCATGGTTCTACTACTACAACCCCTATCTCATGTCGATAAATGTGACTCAGAGTGAGGGAGACCATCAGTTGCTTGGGGTTGGTACAATTATCATGAAGTTGGAGTGCACTTAGCATAATCACTACTACCTTTGTCCAGATTGGGCATACCTTCAAGGTTTGAACCGAGGTCTCCTCTTGGTAATTTTCCAACTTTTTACCAATCCACCTAGCCCTTGGGGACTAAGATATATTTTTATTAGCTATGTTATACTATAAAAAAAATTAGAATAAATTATTTTTTATTAGTAATATAAATGGGTTTTGAAAGGGTGCCCCACCCTTTTACAATAACACTAATAGGCAAAGGGTCTAGAGGCTAGCAATTACCTTGTATCCTTGGCTTGGTCAAATAATGAATTAGAAGATAACAAACCAAAATATCATGACTCTTACTCATTGCTTCTACTGAGGCTATGAAGAATAAAATAAATTAAGGCAATACAACCAAAACAACCCTTATTATTTGAAAACTATGATAAGTAGAAACAATAGTCATGAAAATGAGCAAAATAGTATCTTTACATTCTAGACTCTATCAGCCTAATACTGGTATAAACTTGCACACCTATCATTCATTGGATCTTGATATGACCTATTAGATCGTGAAAGGTCCATTTGGCTTCAAACAATACCTTTGTTAATTCAACTGGTGACTTTTTCGTGACTTGCTCGAGCCTTAAAGGACCAAATTTCCTTTCGATGGTACCTTTCTCAAGGATACTAGTTGCTAGCTTGAGGTGCATCCAACAACCTCTATGAAAAGGTTTAATAGTATAATTGATTTGGTCATACCCCCTTCAAAATATCATCATCAAATTACCCACACAATTAAAACTCTTAACATACTCAATCCCAACAATCCAAATTTCTTATTTAGTGAAGTCAACCTTCCATGAAAATCAAATCTTGATATGACTCAAGGTGACTTTGAGAATTTAAGAGTTAAGGTTTGATTTCACTTGTACCTATCTCAAGTGTTGAGCCTAGTCTTTACAAGGTCTATATAGTTCAGTCTAATTTGAAGTCCAATGTTAATTGGTTGGTTTGTGTTGTATCAATCTTTATTTGTAGTAATCCATGAGTTGTGCATCCTAGTTCCACTATACACATACTACTATGAGATTTTATCTCCAGCTAACTATATTTATCATCTACGATGACCTCATATCTCTGGATGACTCCTTTCACCTTAGGAAAATCATCGATTAGAGTTGACTTATTTTAAGAAATTGGATAGGAGGGCTTTAAAAATAAGCAACCTTGAATATAACTACAAGATTTAATTTATCTTGAAAGAGGATATGGGCTTGTGGTGCTTCTACTACTTGAACACAACTTCTTTTCCTTTGAGTATTGAACCAAATATTTATTTTTAAGTTCTTAATTTTATTGTTTCTTTGAGGCTTGAATTATGTATTGTACTATCTTTATAATAGATAAGATTTACTTGATTATAGGTAATAGATAGTGGTCTAGAAGTACTACTACAGTTATGAATTTTATACTATGACTATTTCAAAGTGAGCTTTAGTGGATTGCTGCATCCATAAATATTACCAAATAGATACTAGGGGATGCTTTTTCCTATTACTATGGTGTTGACTAACTTTTGTATATTTATTCATCTACTGCATCTTAGTTGTTGGGTAATTCTAATATTTTCAAGCCTTGCATAGTTTCTCCAAGTTTATTTGGGCTTGATTAAAGGTTGTTGGTCCTCTAGATTTTTATTTTAATATATTTTTGTTTATTTCTTTATAGATACACCATAGATATATTGGAATGGTAATGATCCATATTAGTTTCTTCTCCTTACATGGAGTCCATTGGATCCACTAGTGAAATATATCCTTAGGCATGATCCAGGGGATCCCTATAGCAATCATCCACTAACTCCAAACTTCCTATTGAAATAGGTACCTCACGAACAAGTGATTTAATGCATCTTCATCCCCTTGCAAAGGCAAAACCTATTTAGACTTTAGAAATCTCTCTTATTGAAATTATCCTAAGTTAGAATTATATTATAGACTACAATCCAGGTAAATATATTCATCTTACACATACATTTTCTTCTTGCAAATATTTCTCTAAGGAACCCTCAATAGGGGTCTTTCCAATGTTCTCCATATAACCACTTTTAATAGTTTAAATTCTTGAGGTCGATCTAGTCCACTCCAGTTGATCTGAATCCTCAAGGTTGAGTATGTAAAAATTCTTTAAACTTGTAGTGGATGATTTCTAGTTTATGTTTCAATCTCTCATTTTGAATATATTTTCTCCAAAATTTGAATCCTCCTCTTTGTTCTTCTATGTAAGAAGTAAATGTTATGCCCTAGTACTTCTTAAGAATTATTTTAAGCTTTTACAAGTCTTTATCACTTTCTAAGGGTTTTGATTCCAACCAATTATCTTCCCAAAAGTCAACTTTTGACTCTCATCTATCATCAATGAGTCCCTTTCTCACCCATATGAACATCTATTTTTTTAATTGGAATGAAAAATCCATATTCATCCTAGAGGTTTATCTAATTTTTTCCCTCTATCTATCTTCCATCAATTTCCCTTCTCATCCATATGAATATTTAGGTTTTGGGTAGAAATGAAAAATCCATATTCATATCAAAGGAGCAGAGGAGGTTTCTTTACTTGCAAGGGACACAAAGATAAGTCTCACAATTACCATAGATATGAGGTGCATTTAACTACTATGTGAATGACCCTAATATAGAAAAATAACCATAGAAAAGATATCTATTAAACCAATAATGATAATACTATTTAAAGTACCTATAAACCAAAGTCAGATCCTTCTAGTGGTGTCGACCATGTATATTACTCTTTTTATATCATATTTTCTTATGTAGTCATGCTCAAGAGATAAATTATCATAGATATGAGTGTTAGATCTTCCCAAATTATATGAGAAAAAAGATTCTTACTGTTCCTAATTAAAAAAAGTAATTAGAGAATAGAACAGCAAGTACAAAAATGAGTAACAGCCCCCAGTAGAGGCTGGTACGATTCAATTCAACATTTTGTTCGTTCGGGTTTGATTGTGTCATAGCTCCGTGATTTAGTTTATATAGAAGTTATCGCTGGATGAATTGCATTGCTGATATGGATCCCAGGAAAAATGTTGTAGGTATAACTAGTCAATGAATCACCAACCATATAACTATAAAAATTGATGGGTTTTATCTATAATAATTAGTACTTCCTAAAAGGATTTAGTAGATTCATCAAGTTGCTCTAATAAATCAAAATTATCAGTTACTTATGGAACCTCTTATCGAATTTGTGAAATACTTATTTGGTCAGGGGCTCTCAAATATATCATAAGCCAAACCTATGTGGGGAAGGGAGAAATGTGTAAAGGATTACTTCATTTTGGATAATTATTCTTTTTTCTTGTAGATAGAAACATACTCTATATTACGGTTCTGGGAAAGTACTCCTTGATCATTGCTACCGATGATAAGTGCTTATTGTCATCTCATTTTGATGGAAATATTTGTAATGTAGAAAGAGGTTGATCTTTTTCACTAATTTTTTTTATATCTTGGTGTTTATCATCACCTACCTTTACTCATTTTTGACATGTATTATAGTAAATTCATACAATTTTTATTTTGGCTCCCTATTGTTGGGTCCCAATGACTAATATATGAAATGGCATACACAAATTTTACCGATTGTGTAATCTTTCACTCTTTTACATGGGGAATGTGCCTCAATCATATTACTATAGATTCATAAACTACTTGATCTCACCATATGATCATCTACTTTTTATGAGAATAAAAAATACATATTCATCCCGAAGGAGTAAACGGATATTATCATCATTCAAGGGACACAAAGAGATTATTCTATACCCTTACACATTCATAATTTGAGATTTTGGAATCCCATGCATAGAGGAACCACACCAATCCATCCCGAAATTGGTAGTTAAACTCTTCTATAGTGATGATATTGTAGGGGGAGCCCTACAAAAAAATAGCTTGATGCCAAGATGATAAAAATATGTCTCTTATATTGTTTCTAGAGATATTTTTTCAAAACCTTAATATTCTTTGTTTCCCACTCCACACTTCAAAATACAAGTTTGATTGTGTTTAATTGACTGTAGAAATTGGACCAATTAAAGTACCTATAGATCTTCATAGTCAATGGTTCTTTCTATTAAATGATTAAAGAATCAAATTAATGTAAAAAAATTTATTGAAGAACTTATAAATTAATCATATTGGTAATATATTATCATAATTTTAAATAACGCCTTCAATAATTATTATAATAATTTGATATTGTTGTGATATATGATATAAGTAGCTATTATAGTAATTATTTAGTGAATGTGCACACATAATGAAGCAGCCTAAACTGATATATGATATTATTTTGACCACTATAATGCTAGGTCTCATATTAAGAGATCTAGGAGTAGTATTACTTACTAATCTAATTTATTTAGCCCTTTCAGTGGGACTAGTTATTATTTATATATCCCTATTGTATATTCTAGTAAATGTATATTTTTAGCTACTGCATAAATACTGATCTACACAGGAGTTTTCAGTATTTCATCATATTTACTATGATGTTGACAAATAACCAAAATATTTAAATTTTATTCCCCTTGGACCATCATAGATAGCATCACTTTAATTGTTTGTATGAATATTTTTTGTTCATAAATTATTATTATCCTCAACATATCATGGTTTAGAATATATCTTGCTAAAAAAAAGATCAAATTTTGGAATGATACTTAACAAAAAATATTCAACGAAGTATATTGTATCTCCTCGAGAAGACATAATTTGAATAAAAAGTTGTAAAAAATATTCTTTTGCATGTTATTAGCATAAGTAGGATCTTTGATATTCTATATCGTGGAGGAATCCTTTCATTCATTAGATATTGTAAATTAAACTTCATAAAATTTGTGTTTGTATCTAAGGATTGGCTGTGGTGGTGCAGGAGAATAGATTTATTGCTAGATCTGGGGATAGGTATCCCTATTATTAACTCAGTTTACTAAGAAGATCCTATTGAGGTTCAATATGAATATTTGGGTACCCTCTATGAAATCTATGAATATTAAAACCTCTCATTAATATTATCCTAAGTTAAAATTCTATTCTAGACTACAAGCTAGGTGAAGATTTTTATCTTAAGCACACATTTTTTCCCCATAAATGTTAGGATTAAATAATAAAACACGAGTAATAAATAAATATGAAAATAAAACATAGAAGAATAAAGAAATACAAGAGACACATATTTAACATGGTTAACCCAATATGGGCTATGCCCATAGAGAAAATAACCAAGATTTTTTCTTCTGTCCATAAAAACCAAAGGGATACAACCTACAACATATCCACTTTAACTTCCTCTTTATTTCTATCATCAAAAATTTACCATACATAGCCGCACACACTATAAAAAAATATAACCATCGTACATCATCCTATTATAAAAGCACATTATAATTTTAGGGCAAAAAAATGTGTTACACTTTTAGGATTAAAAACACCCACCTAAAATTTGCCATCTGATCTATAACCTAATAATAAATGGTATAGATTTACATAGGAAAAAATGCATCTATTTATTATATCGCTGCCCCCCATCGACCCCCCCAACAACACAAGTAGATGGGTGTTGTCCCCCCTACACCCCCTTTAATAGAGTGGATCCAAAACATGGCTAGAAATAGGGTCTCTAAATTAATCAGCCTCGACAACCAATAATATTCTACCAAGGAATCTTCTATATGGGTATTTTTATATTCTCCATATAACCACTTTTGAAAGTGTAAATTTTTTAGGTTGATCTAGTCCACTCCAACTAATTTGGATCCTCAAATCTCAATATATGAAAGTATTTAAACTTGGAGTGAAGGGCTTCTAGTTTATGTTTTAGTATCTCATTTTGAATATCTGCTCTCCAAACTCTCACTCCTATCCATTCTTCTATGTAAGAAGTAAATGATATGTTCTAATCCTTATTAAGAGTTCTTGTAAGCTCTAATACATCTTGATACTTTTCCAATGCTTTTGAGTTCAACCAATTATATTCCTTGGAGTTAACTTGTGTCCCTCTATCTACCTTCTAATGAGTCCTCTTCTCACCCATATGAACATCTAGTTTTCTATCAGAATTAAAAATCCATATTCCTCTTGGAGGTGTAGAGGAGGTTTCTCTATTTTTGTCCCTCTATCTATATTCCAATAAGTCCCCTTCTCACCCATATGAACACCTAGTTTTTTTATTGGATTGAAAATCCATATTCATCCTAAAGGAGCAATGGAGGGTTCTCTACTTGCAAGGGACACAAAGAGAAGAGGTTTTACTTGTAGGATTAGAGCCTCAAAATTACCATAGATATGAAGTGCATTTCATTACTATAGGGATGACCCTAATCCGGAATAGGAACCGTAGAAAAAGAGACCTAGTAAACCAATCACGATAATACCAGTTAAAGTACCTATCAACCAAAGAGGGATTCTTTTAGTTGTATCAGCCATTTATTTGACTCTTTTTACATCACATTTTATTAAGTACTCATTCCCAAGATATAAATAATTATAGATATGAGTATTAGATCTCCTTAAAATAGTTGAGAAATAATATTCTTAATGTTCCTAATTTAAAAAGTACTAAGAGAATAGAACAAGTACAAAATTGAGTGACAAACCACAATAGATGCTGGTATGATTTAATTCAATATTTTACTCATTTGGGTTTGATTATGTCATAGCTTTGTGATTTAATTGATATAGAAGTTATAATCGAAAGATCTATATTTCTAATATGGATCCCAAGAAAAAACATGAAGGTACAACTATTCCATGAATGACCAACCATCTAATTGTAATAATTGGTTGCTCTAATGAATCGAAGTGACCAGTTACTAATGGAAACTCTTATTGAGTTTGTGAAATACTCATTTGTCTACGGTTTCTCAAATACATCATAATCCAAACTTGTGTGGTATTTGGAGAACTATGTAAAGTATTATTTCATTCTAGATAGTCATTTTTTTTCTAGTAGATAGAAACATACTCTAGATCGGGATTCTAAGGAAGTATTGCTTGATCATCCCTACAAATGATAAGTCCTTATTTTCATCCCTTTTTTAATAGAAAAAACTATAATATGAAAAGAGGTTGATCTCTTTCACAAATAGTTTTATATCTTGGTGTTTCTCACCACCTAATTTTTCTCATTTTTGACATGTATGATAGTAAATTCATACATTTGTTTTGCCTCCCCACTATTGGGTCCCAATGACTAATATGTGAACTGGGATACACAATTTTTATCGATTGTGCATATTTCACTCTTTTTCACTCTTATTTCAAATTCATAGACTATTTTATCTCACCCATATGACCATCTAGTTTTTTGATTGAAATGAAAAATCCATATCCATCTTGTACACAAAGAGAAGAGGTGTCCCTTGTAGGATTGGATCCTCATAATTAATAGTGAATATGCTTTTTATTTTATACCCTTCCTTGTTCATGCTTTGATATTTTTATATCCTAAGTATAGAGGAATCACACTAATCCATCCCAAAATTGGTAGTTACAATATACTATAGTGACGATGCTAAAGGGAAAGCCCTATGGAAAAGTAGCTTGATGCCAAGATGATAAAAAGTTGTCTCTTATATTGTTGTTAGAGATCATTTTTTCAAAATATCCACATTCCTTATTTTAAGCTCCACAATTCAAAATATAAGTTTGATTGTGTTTGATCGAAATAGAAATGGGACCAATAAAAAGAACCAATAGATATTCATAGGCAATAGTTCTTTCTATTAAAGGATTAAAGAATCAATTAATTTTAAAAAATAATTGAAGAACCTATAAATTAACCATAGTGGTAGTATATTATCATAATTCTAAATAATACCTTTAATAATTATAATAGTGATTTTATACAGCTATGATATATGATATAAGTATCTATTATAATAATTGTTTAGTGAATGTGTGCACATAATGAATCAACCTGAATTTATATATGGTATTATTTTGGTCCCTCTAATTCTAGGTCTCATATTAATAGGTATAATAGTAGTATTACTTACTAATATAATTTATTTAGCCCTTTCATTAGGATTAGTTCATATTTGTATATCTTTATTCCATATCTTGTTAAATGCAGATTTTGTAGCTTCTACACAAATATTGATCTACATAGAAGTTATCAATATTTTGACTGTATTTGTTATGAAGTTGATAAATAATAAAAAATATTTAAATTGTATTCCCCATAGACCATTGTATATAACATCACTTCAATTATTTTTACGTGTCTTTTTTTTTTCAAAAATAACAATTATCCTAAACATATCATGGTTCGAGACTAAAAATAGATCAAATTTTGGAATGAGACTTCACAAACAATGTTCAACATATTGGGGATTATTTATTCACTCATTTTTTCCTTCAATTCAAACTTATTTCTATAATTATTGTAGTTTCTCTAATAGGAGTAATTACTATAGCTCATCGAGAAGACACAATTTGAATAAAAAGTTGCAAATGAACGTTCAAATGCATGTTATCAGGATAAGTAAGATATTCAATATTCTAGATCATGGAGAGATAATTTTTTTCTTTAGATAATGGAAAATAACCAACTTGATAAAAAAATTATTTGTATCTGAGGATTGACTATAGTGGTAGGGGAGAACAAATCTATTCCCAAATATGGGGATAGTTATGAGTTTGTGCTAACCACTTATATTATCAACCAAATTTGATTTAAAGAATGCATTGCTCAGTACAACACAATAGTTTCTCTTGCATTCACTAAATGATTCCTTCCTAGGAACATAGTAATAAATTAGGAAATACTTGAAAGCAAACCTACGCAGGCTTGTAACTACTCTAATAACTAAATAGACTGACTGCAGTCATGCTATTTCTAATAAAATACTTGGAAAACAATAAACCAAATATTTTTAACTAAAAATAATTAATTTGACATAAAGCAAAATATTACCTACCTACGTTTATTCTAAAACTAACAGGAGAGAGTTTTTATGGATTTTCCAAGTTTAGTGGGCCCTTACTAAACATGTAACATTATAAAAACTCTTTTTTTATAGATATAAAACTTAATTAAAGATACAATAATAATTTATACCATAACATAAAGGTTAAAAACATCAAATATGCAAGAAAATAACTTTTATTCCTTCAAAATCTAAATGATTGTTATAGGTTTTCCATACAAAAACTTAGAATGTGATTAATATAAAGAAACTTATTTAAACTTGCTTTACCCTAAAAACTAATTCTTTCTCTGGTATTTATAACATACCAAGCATCTTATTATACAACAAACTCAATAAATTCCTAGATATGATTTAGAAATCAATTACAAAATTAAAGACTCTTGTTACATCCTATTTTTGAAAATGAAATCACGCTTTATTTGCTAACAAAAAGGGAAACAAACATCCCTTGATATTTTCAATGCCCAAAAAAATATGTGAGCTATCCAAACTAATTTATAATTACTATCTAACTATCCTAGCTGTTATAATACTATCAAAACTAATTGTGTTTACTATAACTACTATTTTTTTATAGGTCATAATGTTGAGCAAGGTGCATCGACAGTATTGTCATTGTTGTCAACATAGTCATATAGATCGGTTGATGTAGTGGACAGGAGTTCAGAGGTTACTCAGAGTATGTACAGTGATTTTAAATGCTTATGAGGATGTTTACCCACCTTTTTGCATATTTTCCAAGAAGACCGAAGTGGCCCATATGCTAAAGATCAAAGAAAAAGTAAAACATTGCAAAGAAAAAAAGTGTCACGATATCACGACATGTTGCATTTTCGCGGCCAAAAGAGAAGAGAAAATGCAAGGAGAAAAAGTGTCACGATATCACGACATGTTGCATTTTCAAGGCCAAAAGAGAAGAGAAAATGCAAGGAGAAAAAGTGTCGCGATATCGCGACATGTTGCTTTTTTGTGGCCAAAAAGAGGAGAAAATGCAAGGAGAAAAAGTGTCATGATATCATGACATGTTGCATTTTTGTGGCCAAAAGAGAAGAGAAAATGCAAGGAGAAAAAGTGTCACGATATCACGACATGTTGCATTTTCGCGGTCCAAAGAGAAGAGAAAATGCAAGGAGAAAAAAGTGTCCCGATATTGCGACATGTTGCATTTTCATAACTCAAAAAGGGCATGCAAGCAGAGAAAAAAATGTGTCGTGATATCATGAAATGTCGCATTTTCGTGACCCAAAAATGGCAGGCAGGAAGAGAAACAAAAGTGTCATGATATCGCGACATGTCACATTTTTGCGACTCAAAAAGAGCAGGCAGGTAGAGAAACAAAAGTGTCACAATATCGCGACATGTCACATTTTCGTGACTCAAAAATGAATAGTCATGACCGAGAAAATGAATAGTCATGAAGGAGAAAATGAACAGTCATGGAAAGAAGCGGACGCATGCCCATGTGGAGAAAACAAACAGTTAAAGAAGGAGAAAATGAACAGTCATGGAAAGAAGCAGATGCATGCCCATGTGGAGAAAATGAACAATCGAAGAAGGAGAAAATGAATAGTCGAGGAAGGAGAAAATGAACAGTCGTCAAAATAGAAATGAAAAGCCTTTTTCGAAAAACAAAACGCATGCATGCACAAAGGAGAAAACAAATAGTCATGAAGGAGAATATAGTGTCAATTCTTTGCATGTGACGTGTTTGATGAAATGCCTTCTTAATATATACAAAAGAAGTTACATAAAGGAGTTACAATTGACAAGTGGCAGATGAGAATATGAAAGGAGTTACAACTGGAGTTACAAAGAGAAAGGATTGTTATAAAAGAAGTGTTTCTTGGAGAATTTTAATGTGTGCAAGAGGCGAGCAAGAAGGGTGTGTGTGTTGTGAATTGTGGTAGACGTTGGGTAAGCAATATACTAGTCAAGGTCTTATAAATGTGAAGGCATTTTTATGTCAATATTATAGCTTCAAAATAGAAGTCTAAGTTGGTGCTTGGTATCAAGGGTTGGTGCTCCTTCCAGTTGGTGCTCTTTTCTTTTGGTGTAGATAAATTAGGGGTTGGTGCTCTTTTCTGTTGGTGCAGATAAATTATGGGTTGGTGCTCCTTCTAGTGGGTGTTGGTAAATTGATTGTAAAGTTGGTGCTTTGCAAAGGCTAGATTTGGATGGGAGTCCAAACAATCATTTTTGAGGAGTGGCCAAATCGGTGAACCTCGGTACATCTTGTGTTGTGTGATGTTATCTTGTTATACTTGATTTATCTGGTTTTATTTTTTCTTTTTTTTGGCTTTAAGAGTTGAATATTTAAGTTTAAAAAGAGCTACATTGATTCACCCCCCATCTTAGTGTCATTGTGAGACTAACAATTGGTATCAGAGCTAGTTTCCCTTATCAGGCTAAATCAGGTAGGGTTAATCTCGAATTAGTATGTAATGGGTAAGAAGAATAGATCCTCCTCCAATAAGGCATCTCAGTCAGTTTCGGTTCTGTGGAAGAGAAAATTGAACTAGAAAATATAGGAGTGAATTCTAAAGTATGTGATGAAAACCTTGAGGTTGAAGTAGATCTAGAAGGTGAGTTGATCACTGCATTTGAAGAGTTGAATATAAAAAGGAGAAAGAACAAAATACTATCCAAGAAGTTGGAAGAATATGGGGATAAGCTTGAAGATCTCTTCGTACAAATTCATAAAGCCAAGAAAATAGAAGAAGCCTTGAAGTCACACCTAGATGATAAATTCGATGTATGTATCAAATGTGAAGAGGAATCTAACAAAGTTATTAGTGATCTAAAGCTGCAAGTAGAAGAGTCCAAAAGGAATGAAGAAACTCTTAGGCCACAGATCAATGAGAAAGATACTGTTTGCTGCAAACAAGAAGAAGAGATTGTTTTTTTGAAGAAACAACTAGAAGAGGCCAATACAAATCTCAAATTTGAGAAGAGCACAGAGTTTCTAGATAAAATTATAAGGCAAAAAAGAATCTCCATGGCTAAGCATGGTCTTGGATATGAATTTGAACAACCTTCATCTTCCAAATATGCAGAGAAGAAGAAGTTCACTGTTGAAGGATCAAAGCAAGAAAATTTTGAAGCTGAATCTTCAAAAGGAAGAAAATATCAAAAGATATCTACAGCAAAGCAACCACAAAAAAATGGGTTCTATCACTCTCACTCTATTCATAATAATGCTTTTAATGGCTATTGTTTTAGATGCAACCATTATGGTCATGTTGGCATTTTTGCCACATTTATTTTATTGTTGATTATTCATGCATAAGATGTTGAAATTCTCTCCTTTACAGGTTTTGATGCAAAAAAGGCTAAGTCCGAAGACTGTCGCGATATCATGACAAAAAGCAGCATGGAGAGCACAGTTTCAAAACTATCACAAATTCGTGACATGTCATGTTATCGCAGGTCTTTCGAGGAGAGAGAAGCAAAGTCAAAAAATGTCACGATTTCGCGACGTGTTCCAAAATCATGGTCAACACAGTCAACAGCAACAAAAGTAGCAAGGTTGTAGCGATTTCGTGACATGTCACATTTTCGCGACCTATTATAGTTTTGCACCAGAAAGTAGTTCAAATGGCCCGATGAAGTTTTATGATTTCCAATGATTAAAAGCACTCCAGAATTAAATGTTTTGCTACTTTCCAATGCGAAAAAGGTAGAAGAACATGTCCAAGCCACCAGAATTAAAGACGCTCAAGTATCCAAAGCTGTTGTTCGTGATTTTTCTAACGGTCCAAGCATGTTTCAAGAATGACCATTTAATGAATACAACCGACTCCTTGTCTCATTCAATTTATAGTTTCTTCGAGCTGGGTTAAGGGGATCATTTCCTTGTTTCTATTGCGCATTTTGTAGATCTCGAGGAAGTTCATTGCAAGTTTTAATGTTGTAAAGAAGCAAGACTTCTATATAAATCAATGTAGATCTCCAAAAGAGATATTGGGATTTTGAGAGACATGTTGCATGAAAAATTTCAAGTTCTTTGCATAAATGAAAGATATTTGGCCTCTAATTTTGCAAGCATCTTTCTGTGTGATTTCCTTCTATTTCATGCATTTCTCGATTATGCTCGTCTTTCTGATCTACTGTTATATTTGAATTTTGTGTCTAAGTTTGAATATTGCTAGTGAGGAAGTGAGTTCTGGAATGCAATCCTGGAGGTTGTCTGCACAAGGTCGTAAGTGGATTATGTTGTATTCTATTATTATATGTTGTTTATATGCTTGAAGTTAACTTCTTGCTGAGTTTCTTTCCCGATCGGTTAAATTTGGCCTATGGCTATATTTCCCATCTCTTTCAGTAATTTCCCGTTCCTTTCTACATATTTCCCATTTCTTTCCTGCAACTCTAGTCTTATCAAGCTTAGATTAGTAAGGGAACCAGCCCTCTCTAGAGATTGGTCTAGGAGACATTTCTTTCTCCCAGCCTTTCAATGTTGGTCGGTTCTAGGGTGCATTTAGTATAAAATCCTTTCCTGTGGCAGATTCATGACCAATAGTTTTTGGCACGCTCGATGGGACAGACTTCTTCTGTCTCAAAGAATCCATGGTCGGTGGGACAAGTAGTATTCCAAATTAACAAACCCACCTGTGCCAACAGTTTTTGGCACGCCCGGTGGGACAGACTGTTTCTGTCTCAGAAAGATCCCATAGTGTTGAGGGTTTAATGTTCGCCTTCATGCCGTATAGTTAGAACATTTGGTGACTCTGCAGTACCCAAAAATCTCTGAATGTGGATGCAGTGAAATCTATACTTCATGATCACGAGATCGAAGTCTAAAAAAGTTGAAGATCTTGTTGAGTTTTTTGAACTTGAAAGCACAAAATAAGGTGAACACTTTAGGTTGATTTCCCCATCGCTTGTATCATCTTCTATACCTACACAAACCCCTAGTATTGTTTCTAGTTTTCCATCTTCTCAGTTACATACACTAGTCCCAATGGCTCAGTATCCTCCACCTAGGAAGTTCTTGGCATGGAACAGCTCAGGGGCCTTGAATTTGTAGGCTCAAAATCCAGTTCCTCAGGCTGCTTTGAAAGTTTTTCCGACCTATGATGGTATGGGTAAGACTACATATGAGCATATTAATGATGTAGCTTCTTTGGCGGCCATCCATGATATAACTGATGAAGATGTGATGGTAAAGTTGTTGGTGTTATCCCTGAGAGGTAAATTGTTGTACTGGTATCGAATGTTGCAACCAGGCACCATTACATCATGGGATCAGCTAGGAGAACTATTAGTTAAGAATTTTCATGAACAGGCTGATCTGTTTTCATTGTTGCATTAGTTTAACGTAATCCAGAGGCACCCGTAGGAAGAGATAGCTGATTTTAATATCAGATTCACCAGAACCTAGTAGAGAATTCTTGATGGTCTTCGGCCTACTGATGAGCTAGCTTCATTTTATTACCTCAGAGCATTCAACACAGACATCGGTTGGGCTATCTGGCAGTTTAACGTAACTACATTTCCAGAGTTGTTCAAACAAGTGTTAAAGGCAGAATCTGATTTGATTGCTATAGGTAGACTACCTCCTAAGGTAACAATGCCTATCATCCCTGATCTGCCTAAGTATTTGTACTCTGGTTCGCTTCCACAGCCCATGCCATCTATGTATCCTACACCATCGTGGAGTTCAAGTGTGCCTCAAATTGCACCTATTCCAGTTCCCCAGCTTCCTATTCCAACTATTCCCTAGTTGCCTGCATCGAGTATTCCACGGTTAGTCCCTCCACTTCCAACTCCTGCATTATCTTCCCCACAGATTCCATTACCTTTACCAGCATCACCTGTGTCCTCAAGCCTAGATCCTCAATTTTCTATGTTATAAGAAATTCAGTCAACTATGATATCTCTCACTGATAAGGTGACATCTATGGAATAGAGAGAGGCAGAAAGGAACTACCAACCATGAAGATTTATGCTGGAAGTAACTAGAGAACAATCTGCTCCTAGCAAGGCTATGGAGAAAGCACCTGAAAGAAACTCAACAATTCTGGTAAGTGAAGAGGCTGGCTCTTTTGAAGTTTCACATGAGCCATCTTACTGGTGTTCTTCCTATAATGACCCACATGATGAGTCTACTTGCATGATCCACAAAAATTATTTACAAGTTCTTACAGGGAGCCGTGTAAACATGATTCGAGAGGTGGGTCTTACTTTCGTGGAGTCTCTAGAGGAACATATAGCAATACTAACACACAACGACAAGAAACCAATGTTGGTAGATCCAGCTAAGATGGAGCCATTGAAAGTACCTCTTGTACAAGCAATGAAGCAGCAAATGCCAATAAAGGCTCATGATTCCCCGACGTAACAACAATCACCTGTTTTGTCGAAGGATCCACTTCCACCACCAGCAAAAGAGAAGGGACAAACTTCTACTTCCCAGCCGCAAGAGAAAACAAAGGAACAAGCCAAAGAGATGTTGCGGTATCCATCATTGACCAAACAACAATGAGTGGAGGCTATCCAGCAACATAAGAGCACATTCAAATCTGCTAGTGGCAGAAAAGAACAGATCTCCATGGAGTACAACATTGTTGAAGAGCTCAAATGGATACCAGCTAAGGTAAGTCTGTATGACACCTTACAGTTGCCTGGATAGATAAATCTCTTACAGGAATCCCTGAAGACCATACAAAGTAAGGGGAAAGCTCCAGCCTAGGTAATTATGGCTCAAACGTTAACTTCTTCAGTCACTGGAAGGAATAGACCTCCCCCATTTTATCTGTCACTTAGGATGGAGGGTTGGATTGTACATAATTGCCTGATCGACTCTGGAGCCGCTACAACTATCATGCCAAAGGCAGTTTGTGAAGCAATGGGAATGGAATATACATGAAGTAGCCCTAGAGTTTTGTAGTTAGATGGTACTCTTGTGAAAACAGTGGGTGTAATCAAGGATGTCCCGATTGTTTTACACACTATGCCTCAGATTACAGTCATTCAGGAGATAGTTGTGGTCGATCTAGAACCGTATTTCAGTATGTGCTTATCCAGAGAGTTTACTGCAAAGTTGGGAGGTTACCTTGCACTAGATTATTCCCACTTGGAGATCCCTTTCAAAGGAAAGAGACTCCGGATCCATAATGAAAAACCTTCCTCTTTTCACATTGAAAGGTTGGATGAGGCAGGAAAGGCCATGCAGTCTGTCAACATGCTTACCGAAGAGTTAGAGGTGTCTGATTTGATGAATGAGGTTTTGGATCCTGATTTGGAGGATGAGTTTTCAATGCTCAATTTTAATGCTATGCTAGAGACCGAAATTGGTTGTTATTCCATTACAAAGCAGCCTGAAGAGGTTGAAGTCGAGTTGCCTCCTGATCAAGTTGGTCAAGACTCTCTGCCAGATCAGCTCTATTTTGATGGAGCACAATACAAAAATGGCGCTAACACTGGGACTGAACTATCATGCCTAGGTCTCAAGATGGCTGGGACACTTGAAGTGCAACAGTTTCAAAGCTTTGGTAACTCTGAGCTGATCATCAACCAAGAGTTTACTGGGTGTCTGTCAAAGGTCTGGGATCCAGGAGACAGAACCATGTTTGGGTTCGTGTCTTTCTCAAAATTTCATAGCTAATTCGGGAGTTACCCTGTATATAGCATAAAAAAAATATACAAAAAAAAAATAGAAAAAGAAAAAGTATTGTTGTTTTCATCTGTCAACTACGACTCTTTTTGCATTCGATCCCGTAGGTACATGTATTTCTTTCTTTTTTCTTCTTCCTTCCCAACAGTTAGTTGCTTCCTCTCTATTTCTTCCCTTCCCCCTCTTTATTCCCTTCTTCTCCTACTCCTTTTTTCTTCTGCAAGTAATCAAGCCACTGTTGTTGTTTCTTTTTCCCTTCTAGCTATTCCCATTTCTTCTTTCCCTTTTCTTCTAATTTCTCTGTCATTTTAGCATTTATCACAGTTTATCCTACATTTGTCATCTCTTCCACTTCCATTCCATTATTCCATTCACTTCCATTTCCCTTTCATAGCAGCTGGTAGCACAGAAGCACTCTGTTACTGTATCTACCGCATCACTCCTCCACTCCACCATTCCATCATATCACCATTCCATTCCCATTCCATAGTCTGTGCATCCGTAGGATCTCATTTCATTCATTTCCATTTTGCAACCCCTGGTGCTTTCATGGAGATTCTTTTACAGCACCTGATCAGCTATGCCAAATACAGATTCCTTGAGTTTTTAGTCATTCAGCAAGAGTTGATTGCAGCAGTCTATCGAGATGTACCCCATTAGCCAGCTTTCTGTTCTCAGTTTTTCTTGACTCTGTTGCCCAATGGATTCATGCCTGGGATACGTGCATATAGCAGAACTGTATACCCCATGAGCCGTCAATAATGTTGGCATTATTGCCACATTTATTTGATTGTTGATTATTCATGCATACGATGTTGAAATTCTCACTCCTTTACAGGTTTTGATGCAAAAAAGGCTAAGTCCGAAGATTGTCATGATATCGCAACAAAAAATAGCATGGAGAGCATAGTTTCAAAACTGTCGCAAAATCATGACATGTCATGTTATCGCGGGTCTTTCGAGGAGAGAGAAGCAAAGTAAAAAAATGTCATGATTTTGTGACATGTTCCAAAATCATGGTCAACGCAGTCAATGGCAGCAAAAGCAGCAAGGTTGTAGCGATTTCGTGACATGTCACATTTTCATGACCTGTTATAGTTTCATGTCAGAAAGCAGTTCAAACGACCCGATGAAGTTTTACGATTTCCAATGATTAAAAGCACTCCAGAATTAAATGTTTTGCTACTTTCCAATGCAAACAAGGTAGAAGAACATGTCCAAGCCACCAAAATTAAAGATGCTTAAGTATCCAAAGTTGTTGTTCATGATTTTCTAATGGTCCAAGCATGTTTCAAGAATGACCATTTAATGAAGAAGACCGACTCCTTGTCTCGTTCAATTTTTGGTTTCTCCGAGGCTGGGTTAAGGAGATCATTTCCTTGTTTCTGTTGCGCATTTTGTAGATCTCGAGGAAGTTCGTTGCAAGTTTTTAATGTTGTAAAGAAGCAAGACTTCTATATAAATCAATGTAGATCTCCGAAAGAGATATTGGGAGTTTGAGAGACATGTTGCATGAAAGCTTTCAAGTTCTTTGCATGAATGAAAGATATTTGGCCTCTAATTTTGCAAGCATCTTTCTGTGTGATTTTCTTCTATTTCATGCATTTCTCGATTATGCTCGTCTTTCTGATCTGTTGTTAGATTTGAATTTTGTGTCTAAGTTTGAATATTGCTAGTGAGGAAGTGAGTTCTGGAATGCAATCCTGGAGGTTGTCTGCACAAGGTCGTAAGTGGATTATGTTGTATTCTATTATTATATGTTGTTTATACGCTTGAAGTTAACTTCTTGCTGAGTTTCTTTCTCGATCGGTTAAATTCGGCCTGTGGCTATATTTCTCGTCTCTTTCAGTAATTTCCCGTTCCTTTCTGCATATTTCCCATTTCTTTCCTGCAACTCTAGTCTTATCAAGCTTACATTAGTAAGGGAACCAGCTCTCTCTTGCGATTGGTTTGGGAGACATTTCTTTCTCCCAGCCTTTCAATGTTGGCCAGGTCTAGGGTGCATTTAGTATAAAATCCTTTCCTGTGGCAGATTCGTGACCAACAGGTCACAAGGTAATTTATTGTGGATTGAATAATAGATCAAAGAGTGGTAGAAATACATCTATTTTTTTGATTGAACACCGTGTGCAATGTTTTAAATGTAATGGTCATGGGAACATAGTAATGTTTTGTCCAAGAAATTTTGTATCTAATCTAAGGCAAGACAGTAGATTTCATCAGACACAAAGAATGCAACACAAACATGGAAGAAATCATGTGCATCAAAGAAAGGAAAATAATCATCCATCAAGGATGCATAAGAGACAACCACCCAGTAGAAATGTTTTTTTACCTTTGATAGATTATGCAGTAGAATGTTATAACTGTCATAATTTTGGGCACATTGCAAGAAATTGTCGAAGTACATTTGCATCAAATCAATTTCAGGGAAGAAAATTTCAACCAAATGGAATGAGACAAAATAGAAAATTTCTTGAAAAACATGCACAAGCTACTAAAAAAGAAAAGTCAAAACAAGATCCCAAAACTGTAATCAAACTAGAGTGGAGAAATAAAGAAGAAAGGAAATCGTGTCTCCTTGGACTGAAGGAGACTCCTCCTCTATTGCACTAAGCAACTCCAGGTAGCACATCCTCAGGGGGAGCAATCTTAAAGTTTTATTTTAATGCTCCTATGTATTTGTTTGGTTATCTAAGGATGAAATGCAAGTATTCAGGGGGAGTTGTTGTATAGTTGTCAAAGTGTGTTTCAGTTCATGTAGTTGTTTGTGGAGGTATCATGAAGGGTGGTGATTAAATTGAGAGTTGTCACCATTTTTAGTACTTCTATATGTCAGTGTTGTACTTTTGATGGTTCTTACTACCATTGTTCAAAGTTATGGATTATAATAGTTCTGATAATTTGGTTTAGTGAAATAATGTTGCCCTAGCTACATATATGTGTTTTGATAAAAGTAGTGTGTATTTGTACTACACATTGATGTGAAGATTGTTAGATCTATTATGACGCTTTGGTGAAAATATTTAATTCGCATACAAAATCAGAAAGATCACATTATATTATTGCATTCAAAGCGGCTACATGAGCAGGAAGTTACATCAATACAAATTGAGTACAAATATTAAGGGAGACCCCACAGTTGGTGTTTAGATAAGAAGAAGCGTAGTAAGCAACTACTCTCTATTATCCAGCATTGAACCCAAAAATGTTGTTGACGCAAGAAAATATGAAATTTGGATGAATGCAATAAATGAAGAATTAGATCAAATCAAGAAAAACAAAACTTGGGAGTTAGTACCAAGACCTACAAATAAAAATATAATCGGTACTAAATGGATCTTTCGAAACAAATTTAATGAAGACGGTCATGTATTTAGGAATAAAGCAATATTGGTATGTAAAGGCTATGCACAAGTTGAAGGTATTGAATTTGAGGAAACCTTTGCACCTGTGGCTAGACTAGAGGCAATTAGAATGTTTTTGGCTTTAGCAGTTTACAAGAAGTGATAGCAGTGAAGAGTTTTCTTTGGTACCTCAAGAGTACTATAGAGTATGGGTTATGGTATCCGAAAGGTAAGGACTTCACCCTTATTGCATATTCATATATAGATTGGGAAGGATGTGTAGATGATAGAAAGAGTACCAATGGAGGTGCATTCTATCTTGGAGACAGGTTGGTCACATGGCATAGTAAGAAACAAGAGTCAGTCTCCTTATCCACAATAGAGGCAAAATATATTACAGTGACAACGTGTTGTACAAAAGTATTATGGATGAAAAAAACCCTGAAATATCTTGGTAGTAACTTCAATGAGCCAATTTTAGTTAAGTGTGATAACACCAGTGCCATTAACATCTCAAATAAACTGGTTATCCATTCTCGCACAAAAAATATTGTTATCCGATATTGCTTTTTGAAGAAGAAAGTTGTGGAAGGTGAGGTTAAGTTGGATTTTGTTCCAACAATAGAGCAAGTAGCGGATATCTTCACAAAACCATTGCCCAAGGAAGTCTTTGAGTATCTTCAAAATAAATTGGGAGTGGTCACGCTACCCAAGAATTGACTAGCTATCAGGACCACATTCTCAGGGGGAGCATTTGTGTATTTGTTTATCTTTTTTCTCATGTTTGTGATTTTTGCTAAGTGTAATAATTTTTTCCTGAAAATGGTGTGCATGGACTCAGGGGGAGTTTGTATAAGCCTTTGATATTGTTGTTAAATGGGGAGAAGAGTTACAGGAAATTGCATGTGTGTTTCCAACAATTCCAAAGGGGGAGATTGTTGAGCAAGGTGCAGCGACAGTATTGTCATTATTGTCAACATAGTCAGATAGATTGGTTGATGTAGTGGACAGGATTTCAGAGGCTACTAAGAGTATATACAGTGATTTTAAATGCTTATGAGGATGTTTACCCACCTTTTTGCATATTTTCCAAGAAGACCGAAGTGGCCCAAATGCTAAAGATTAAAAAAAAAAAGCAAAACACCGCAAAGAAAAAAAGTATCACGATATCGCGACATGTTGCATTTTTGCAGCCAAAAGAGAAGAAAAAATGCAAGGAAAAAAGTGTTGCGATATCGCGACATGTTGCATTTTCATGGCCAAAAGAGAAGAAAAAATGCAAGGAGAAAAAGTGTCGCGATATCATGACATGTTGCATTTTCGTGGCCAAAAAGAGAAGAGAAAATGCAAGGAGAAAAAGTGTCACGATATCGCGACATGTTGCATTTTCGTGGCAAAAAGAGAAGAGAAAATGCAAGGACAAAAAGTGTCATGATATCGTGACATGTTGCATTTTTGCGGTCCAAAGAGAAGAGAAAATGCAAGGAGAAAAAAGTGTCACGATATCGTGACATGTTGCATTTTCCTGACTCAAAAAGGGCAGACAGGAAAAGAAACAAAAGTGCGTGATATCGCGACATGTCGGATTTTCGTGACTCAAAAATGGTAGGCAAGCAGAGAAAAAAAAGTGTTGTGATATCGTGACATGTCGCATTTTTGTGACTCAAAAAGGGCAGGCAGGCAGAGAAACAAAAGTGTCATGATATCGTGACATGTCGCATTTTTGCGACTCGAAAATGAATAGTCATGACCGAGAAAATGAATAGTCATGAAGGAGAAAATGAATAGTCATGGAAAGAAGTGGATGCATTCCCATGTGGAGAAAACCAACAGTCAAATAAGGAGAAAAAAAACAATCATGGAAAGAAGCGGACGCATGCCCATGTGGAGAAAACAAACAGTCGAAGGAGAAAACGAACAGTCATGGAAAGAGAAAACGAATAGTCATCAAAATAGAAATGAAAAGCCTTTTTCGGAAACCAAAATGCATGCATGCACAAAGGAGAAAATGAACAGTCATGAAGGATAATATAGTGTCAATTATTTATATGTGATGTGTTTGACGAAATGCCTTCTCAATATATACAAAAGGAGTTACATAAAGAAGGAGTTACAATTGACAAGTGGCAGATGAGAATATGAAATAAGGAGTTACAACTGGAGTTACAAGGAGAAAGGATTGTTATAAAAGGAGTTTTGCTTGGAGAATTTTAATGTTCATGAGAGGCGAGCGAGAAGGGTGTGTGTGTTGTGAATTGTGGTAGACGTTGGGTAAGCAATATACCAGTCAGGGTCTTGTAAATGTGAATGCATTTTTATTTCAATCTTCTAGCTTCAAATCAAAGTCCAAGTTGGTTCTTGGCATCAGGGTTTGGTGCTCCTTCCAGTTGATGCTGGTAAATCAGGGGTTGATGCTCCTTTCTGTTGGTGCAGATAAATCAGGGGTTGGTTCTTCTTTCTATTGGTTCAGATAAATCAGGGGTTGATGCTCATTCTAGTGGGTGCTGGTAAATTGATTGTAAAGTTGGTGCTTTGCAAATGCTGGATTTGGATGGGAGTCCAAATAGTCATTTTTGAGGAGTAGCCAAATCGGTGAACCTCGGTACATATTGTGTTGTGTGATGTTATCTTGTTATACTTGCTTTATCTGGTTTTAAGTTTTCATTGTTTCAGATTTAAGAGTTGAATATTTAAGTTTAAAAAGAGCTACACTGGTTCACCACCCCTCTCAGTTTCATTGTGAGACTAACACATAAGTCTTTTATTGTTGCATTTATTCACTTTGGATAGCTACATTTTCTTAGGAACATTTCCCTAAAATATAGGAGGTTTCAACAACTATTTTTTTATGAAACTTCACCCTATGCTCCTAGACCCATTATGTGTAAAACCATATTTTTAGGGATTTTCTAGTTTTTTGCAATAGACCTATGGCTAGAAATCCTTCTCCAGTAGCTTTCATAGTAATGAAATGTATATTGTGTATAAAAAAAACTATATAAAAAACAAAATATAAATAAAAAATATACCGTATTCTCCTAACTCATAATTCCTCCAATTGAATAAATTGCATGTCCTCATGCAATATTTTACCTATAAGCCACTATTATTTAATCCTTTTTTTCTTGACTATTTTCTTGACAGTCTTGGATGATGTGGTTGGTGTTGATGTATCTAGAGGAGGTGCTAGAGTCAAAACCTGTTTCTCTATTGGAGACTTTATTTTCATGGAACTACCATCAATTTTGAGAATATCCTTCCTTACACTTGGTATTTAGACCGATTTATGTTTTAAGGCTTGCAATTCACATCGAGCATAACTCTTTTTTGCAATTTTCTTAGGTCTCATTTTAACTCCTAATGTTGTAGCTTTGTATGTAGTTGTAGGTGTTTCGTATTGTTGTTCTAGATCTATCCCTTACTTCTATACTTGTATTTCCTCAATATCTTCCTTACTATTTTTCTTTTACTTGCCATCTATTTTATGTTTAGTAATAGGTAAGGGTATTTTAGGTTTATTTGAAACAACATTTTCTTCTTTATCATAGTAAGGTGCAACTTGAGTGTACATATTCTGAAAATATTTTCCTACCTCCAAGTCCATCAGTCTATTTTCCAAGTTTGTAAGTTTTTCACTAGTTTCATTTTTTAGCTCTATCAAGTCCTCAAGTTGTTGTTTCATCATGACATATTGGATTTTTCTATTTCCTTTTCCTTTTTTTGTTCCTCCATATTTTGCTTCTTACTCTAAGATTTTGGTTCTTCCTCATTAGTATCATCAATGTCTGTCAAAGTAGCCTTAGTCCTCAAAATTGTTGGGGCTAATTGTCTTCAAAGTGAAGACCTAGTTTTAGGACGACATAATGCAACAGTTGGAGTCTAATATTTGGGAGTACATTTATGTTTGGAAGGCATTTTTGGAAGTGAAGACCTAGTTTTAGGACGACATAATGCAACAGTTGGAGTCTAATATTTGGGAGTACATTTATGTTTGGAAGGCATTTTTGGAAGTGTATTTACACCTAGATCCTTCTTTCTACCTTGCACTTTACCTTTATTAATAGTCAAATATTCATGGCTGCCCTGCTTTTTTTATTCTTTTGATTCTAAAGGAGTGGTAGCCTTAGGTATTGAATGTGCAAGTGACAAAGGGATTATTGTGGCTATATAGTCCTCATCACTTCCTTCTACCTCTATCTCCTCATTCTCAAACCTTTCATCTTCATTTTATTATAAACCCTCATTGGCTATCTCAATTGCTTCCTCTAATTGTTCCTCTTCCATGTTTGATTCTTTTTCTATATCATTTTCTTCCTTCTCCTAGATTTCTTCTTCATTTACCTATTGTGTCTCTTCATCCAAGTTAGAGATATAGGCTGATACCACCATTTTATCCCAAGTGATCTTGGGTCTACTCTAAATTTGGTATAATATAAGGTTTTTAATTAATCCATGGTGAGAAATGGTCTATTCATTGTCATTTTACACCTTTTTAACCATAGTTTTACTAGACTATTTTAGGTAATAGGGAAATTTTTTGCAAAATTCTTAAGGGCTAACAACATCCCAATTAATGCCCATAAACCATTGTGAAATGCCCTTCCAAAGTGAAAAAACACATAAAAGCTTTTACTATATCTTGCTAGATAGGGGGAAGATAAGTTAATTAAATACCTTTAATAGTGCCATCTCATTCTCCGTTAAACCTCACCAAAATACCCAATTGGTTCACCACTTCTGTGATCTTGATGCTAGATATTTTGTACCATTTCTTCCATTCATTTGGTAGCTCAAATATTTGTACAATATTTTTTTTAGATACCTCCAATGCTACTCCATAGCTAGGTTGGGGCACCATACTTTTTAGGTCCAATTTTTATACCAAGTCTTATGCCACAATAATATCATTTGCCTAAAAATTTTTCATGGCCTGGTAGCCTCCTTAAATAACTGCAAAGCTTCCACACTAACAACTTTGACATGTTTCACTGTCTTCCAGTTAGGTAACCACAATTTTTTAACAGGTAATGGACAAAATGGCCATGGAATAAGCTTGGAAACCTTAGTCAAGCTTGAAATGATGGCAGAAAAAAAGATGAATTTTGCACTAGGTTGCTTATAGAAGATTTTTGTGATGGGTTAATTTCATATTGGCTATGAAAATGAATGTTCTTAATAAGTCATGCAAAGTAGGACTTGCACGATAGTTTTAAATAATGTATAAATATTATTCCCCTATGACAGGATTATAGTGCATTAGAAAATTGAAATTTGGGTAATCATACATCGGTAGGATGACAATGGGAATAATTTACACCTAGTTTATGTGTCTAATCACACATTTATAAAAATTTTACAATCGTACATGTGAAAGGAAACATGAAGGATGTAACTCATTTGAGTCTTTTAAACTTATCCATGCACATATTATGATCATGATTTGGCATGTGAATCAAAGTATGGGGTAAATATTCTTTGGTATGTCTAACATCACCCAATGAATCGTGTAAAACTTCCTTAAAATTGCCAACTTATATTTGTTAAGGTTGCATGAGAGGACGTGCCATATAATTCATTTTCCATGCTTCTAATTACCTTATCTTGACTTTCACCCTATTTTGAATTTTATTCCACATGGAGTGTATCCCCTGCCAACTCACCATTCGTAATCATGACTATGCTAATTGGACCGGTATGTAAAATTATGCTAACTAGACTAAAAGTCACAACTATGTTAACTAAAATTTGCTATTATGGTGGTAGAGTGTTATTTTTATGATAAAATAGTCAATATATCTAACTATTAATGTGATTGTTATCATCATCAACTATTTCACCATAGACACTTCTACAATACTTTGTCAACTTGAAGATAAATTCTGAAAACGAATTTCTATAACCACCCCCCAGCTGAAAATTCTTCCACATCCTTAGGAAAGAGCAATATTTACAAGGCACAACAGGGATGAGGGAAAGAGTGGAATGGATCATATATAAAAGTAATTACAAAGATGAAATATAATCAACTTAAAGCAAAACTAAAAATATGAGATAAATACCTATGATGTTACGTTGTTTGCTAATGACTTCTAGAGCTTTGGTAGAGTTTTTATAGTTGCATAGTGAATATTTACATACTCAACTACAAACTCGATATACATGCCATCATGAAAAATAGTTTGAACTAGTGGAATTCTTCTTATTTTTTCTTCTTTTTTTCTCTTTTTCTCTTTTATTTTTGTTTTACAAACAATCCCTACCAGAAGCTGGTTTTCAAAAATTGCCTATCCATTTGTACAAGCAATTTGGTTTTCACAAATGAATATTTTGCGCAAGGATAAAGAGCCAGTAAAACCTGTTTTCATCTTCCTCCTTGGCCCTATAGTACTAGTAAAAAATTTCACCATAAGATTTATTGCTTTTTTATTTTTTCATTTTTTTTTGTTTTTTTTCATATATGCTTGCTAAAGAATACATATCAAGCACTGGAAGAACGTTGCAGGTAATAAATGAACTATATTTTTGCTTTTTTAATCACTTTATTAATGAAATAACTCAATTTTCCTTTTATGAAGCAACTATATTTGTCAAGATATTCTCAAGCTTCCTGTTGATAACCCCCACCTGATCATTAGACTTAGAATGGTATGGTGAAGATTTTATATAGGTCACTTGATAGTTATACATAAATGTAACTATTACAATAGATATGAATTATGTTTCTTGATTTGATACAATATCCCATGGTGCTCCAAAATATAGGATGTATTCATTGAACTAACTTAAAGGAGTAATTGGATCAACAAAATCTAGTCTCCACCTCTCAAAAAATTCCAAGAACATGTAAGGATGAAGAGATATCTCCACTAAAGGTATTGGTATTCTCATACTTTGAACAAGATCGCATTAGGAGATAAAATTTGACATAACATTACTTATAGAAGGTTCTATTGGCTACACTATGTTCTCCACATGGTTCTTAGTGTGTTGCACACAAAATATCAAAGATATCTTATTCTTGCATACATCTATGAACTACATGGTTAGGATAAAATTTAAATAAAATACCATCTACTACCCAAGTATATGGAGCATTCTCATGGATTAGTTTGTATCATTCATGTGGTAAGAAATGGGCTGGTACTTTTCCTATCATTAGATAAAAAAATTCTCGATAATATGAATAATTTTTTTTGCCTTGTTTAATACATAACTCTCTAATGGCCTTGCAAAAAAAGGGAATATCATTTAAATACTAAAAAAGTAGGATTTTATCATTAATATTGCACAATTATTCCATTAGATCAAAATTAGTTTTAGGTATCTCCATAGTTACCATCAACCTTGGAAGAAAAGGAGGTTCATTTGACTCTTTTTGGTTCACCTTTTGCTATAAAATAATATTTTGTTGTTTATGCAGGCCCTACAAAACATCCTATAATACCTACAGATTTCTCTATAGGTACTATAGGTTTTTCCACAATATACCTTTTAATAATAGTAGACTAGTCTTTTGATAGTAGGAAGCTCAATTTCTATTATATTCTTATTTTCCTCTTTAGTGATGATAGGAGTAGGATCAGATAAATTTGTCCTTGACTAGAGCTAGATTTTATTGCAAGATAACAAATTTAATGGATAGATACCTTCAAATTTATAGACTGACTATTGGGTAGGTTTGTTATTGGGTTTAGGCACTAGTTAAGTAGGAAGAGGAGGTTGTTTTAGAGGTACATTATTATTATTTCCTTATGGAGGAGGTGACAATTATTTTTGTTGATGTTATTGAGAAACCTATCCTCAAAATTATGGTGGATTGGATTGATATTATTTTAGGTATGATAATTGATGGCCTTGCCAACCTTGTTGTGGATAATATTGATTGGACCAATCAGGTTGTGACCAAGGTGGAACATTATTAGACCATTGAGACCATTGGGACCATTATGGATTTGACCAATTATGATTATAATGCTAAAAATTAGAACTAGAATATGGATTAGATATACCTGAATATCATCCTTGTTTGTCTCCTTAAAATTACATCATTTGTGCAACAAATGAAACATCTCCTTCATATTTAAAATTTGGTTCCTTTAACATTGTTTTTACTGTAGGTAAATGTTGGCAGGCATCCGTTGAATGTTGTTGATCACAAATGCTATAAATAGTGGTCTTATCCAAAGTATAATTACATAAAGCATGCTTATTATTGCAGTGAGGATAACAGATAGCTTCCACCTCATGTTTCTTTTGCAACATGTCCATGGAAGAGGTAAAATTACCCAACAAATCTGTTTTCAAGTATTTCAACATATTATTGATTTCAACTCTTGTAACTCCTCCACTCGTTCCAGTTGGTTTATTAGTGTATAAAATATGGCCTTGTGTGAGAGTAATTGGTACATAACTCTAAAATTATATGGAAAGGAAGATTAGAAATATTTCCTCCTCCCATTATATTTAGAATATCAATGGTATCCTCTCTTAAACCTTTCAAAAAAATAGTTCTCAACAAATCATCACCCAACTCAATGTTACATATCTTCATTACAAACTAAAATATCTCAATATATTCTTCAAGTCCTTGACCTTATTTTTAATTCATCTTGAAAAGTTCACTCTTACGATCTTTCACATGACAATAGTCTTGGTATTTCTCTAAGAAAATTACCTTCATTCCATCCTCACATTTCCATGTAGTGACAAAATTTTCACCTAGGCCCATGAACTAGCATAATGCACCGTCTTTCAAAGTGGATAGGAATAATTTCAAATTTTATGCATTATTGGTGTAGTCATAGGTGTGATAAAGTACTTCAAACTCAAAAAGAAATGTGTCAGGATATTTAGTTGACAGTCATCTTAAAGCGGATATGGTTGATAGAGAGATATTTTTCATATACCCATTACCAATATTATCTTCCTCTATCCTTGGAAGGTGTATAGGGAACTTGAAAGTATTTCATGGTTGTCTTGGTTGCTCTTCAACTATATGGAAATCCTACAAAGTCCACAACAATTGAGTGTGATGTCTTCTTAGAGTAGTATAAGGACTAGAACTAGATGACCTTTGTTCTTCTTGTCCTTCACTTATTTTACTTGTAGCCTTAGGGATATCAAGTTGTCCTCCCTTTTCAAGTGTATGAGTGATTTATTCAATAATCACACAAGATATTTCTTGGATAAATTAGATTTGATCTTCTCCTTCTGAGGATTGTGACTCTACTATAGAGTAAATGATAGTCTGTTGGCTTTGTGAAGCCTCTTCTTACTACCCAGTTCCTACCATATTTTGCTTAAGGTATGGTTGAGAGATGTATCTTCCACATTCATATCATTTCTAACTCATTCATTCATCCTCCTTCCTATTAGTAAAATTTGCAGAAACAAAAACAAAACAAAAAACACAGGAAAACTATAGGAATTAAACTTAATCTAAAAATTCTCAATATGAGGAGGGAAGAAAGTAGAGAGGGGAGGGCTCTGGTCCCTCCCCTTCTTCCCCTCCCATGGCTCCTGGTTCCTGCCCAGTCCCTGGCTCAACCCAGGTCATCCCTCCCGGGGATTGGTTGTTTGCAAATGATCTCCTAGGGGGAGATCCTTCTCCACTATTTGCACCTCTCTCGGTCGGCTAGGGTTTCCTTGGTTGTTTTTTCGGACTGGTGCTTCCCAGGGATCCTTGTTTGGTTGGGGATCCCTTCCCTTTTTTCCTCAGGCTTCCCCTTGGGGTTTTTTGCAGGTTATTCGCGTGGATCTGGTCCCCTGCGTTTCTCGGTGCGATGGAGGTGACGGTTTAGGGTTTGGACAACTTCCCCCTTTTTCTTGTGAATCCTCGACGGGCTCTGTGCTTGGATGGGATTCTTGGTCCCTGCTACTGGGATCCTCTTATGTTTTCCTGGGGCGGGTTCCTTGTGGTGCAACTCTCTGGTCACTTTCTGATGGGCTGGATCCTCTTTGTGCTGGTTGTCAGCTTCCTTCCGGATGGCTCTCGCTGAACGAAATGTTTTCCCGATGGGCGGGATGGTTTCTCCACAGGGTGGGATCCGCCAAATCCGTCAGTTTTCCCGCGAGGTAGGATCCTTTCTTTTCTGCTGGTTTCCCGGATGGCGGGATTTCCCTGTTGCTTCCCGCTAGGCGGGACTGTTTGTGGTGGTTTTGATCGCTTCCCGCGAGGCGGGATTTTATTGTAACAGTTTTTCTTTGCTTCCTTCTGGGCGAGATCTTCTCGATGGTTGTTTTTGGCTACTCCCCGCTGGGCGGGATCTCTAAAACTACTTTCTTTCTTATTTGTTTGTTTCCCGCTGAGAGGGATTGTTTCATGCTTACTGTTACCGCTGGGTGGGATTTCTGTTTTGGTGTTCAATTTCAAGGGATTGATGCCCTAGGCCCATTGCTTATGTAATCAGGTTTTGGGATCCTTGTTAAAACCCGCTGTAAATACAAACACTACTTACCAAAAAAAAAAAAACTTAATCTAAAAATTAATAAAATTGATTCCTATAAAGCAATAAAATTACTTCAAAACCTGAATTTCAATACCTTTTCTTGAGAACTTCTTTTTACTCCAGGTTATACAAAACCCCCTTCAAGTACTCAACATGGAAATTCTTTAGCTCTTGCAAGATCCAATATTGTTTGTGCACCTTCCCCAATAATGGGGCCAAAAAGTGATGAGTTTGTGCTAACCACTTAAATTATCAACTAGGTTTGATTTAAAATATGCATTGCTCAATATAAGCCAATACTTTCTCTTGCATTCACTAAATGGTTCCTTCCTAGGAAAGCAATAATAAAGTAGGAAATACTTAAAGGTAAACGTACACAGGCCTATAACTACTCTAATAGTTAACTAGATTGACTGCAATCATACTTTTCCTAATCAAATATTAGGAAAGTTAATAAACCATATATTTTTAACAGCTAAAAATAATTCATTCAACATAAATAAAAAATTACCTACCTTCTTTTATTTTACAACCATCAAAAGAGAATTTTTATGGACTATCCAAGTTTAGTGTGCCCTTGCTAAAGATGTAACAACATAAAAAATATTCCTTTACAGGTCTAAAAATTACTTCGAGACACTGATAAAAATTGCATACCATAACATAAAGGTTAAAAATATCAAATATGCAATAAAATAGCTTTTATTCCTTCGAAATCCAAATTTTATTCATTGTTGGAAATTATTGTTATATGTTTTCCATACAAAAACCAGAATGTCATTATTATAAACAAACTTATTTATACTTGATAAAACCTGAATACTAATACTTTTTCTAGTATCCATAACATCCTAGTCATCTTATTATACAACGGACTCAATAAATTTTAATATTTGATTTAGGAATTAGTTGCAAAATTAAAGGCTCTTGTTACAGCCTATTTCTGAAAATGAAATCACACTTCATTTGCAAAATTAAAGGGAAATAAATGTACCTTGCTAGTTGTGAATGCCCAACAAAATGTTTGAGCTATCCAAACTAATTCCTAACTACTACCTAATTTTCCTAGCTATCATACTACTATCAAAAAAAATTCTATTTACTATAATTGTTGCTTTTTAACAGGTCATAGGTCCTTTTCTACTACATTTATTCACTTTGGGAAGCTCCATAATTTTAGGAATATCTCCCTAAAATAAATGAGGTTTCAAATCCTATTTTTCAAGAAACTTCACCGGATGCTCTTGGACTGATTATGTGTAAAATAATATTTTCAAGGATTTTTTGGATTTTTGGAACAGACCTATGGCTATAAATCCTTCTGCCATACCTTTCATAGTAACGAAATATGACCTATGTATAAAAAAACACTATAGAGAAAACAAAAACATAGAAATATATTAAATTATAGTATAAATCATCATATTTATCCACTATATCTATTTTATTAAGCATTTAATATCTCATTTAGCAAAAACTACTAAAGATGTCTATCATGTTTTCAACAATACTCAGTTTGGGTATGAAAATAAGGTTAAAAACATACAAAATATAGCCTATTTTTCTAACTCATTGGATAGGTCTCCCTATTATTAACTCATAGAATATCCTATTGAGGTTCAATATGAACCTTTGGGTACCCTCTACGAAATCTATGAAGATTATAGAATAAGAAAAGGTAGAATGGGAGAAATCCTTAATAGATACATTCGAACAACTGTTGGTCGTACTCGTTTCAATCGAGAAATAGAAGAAGCCATGAGAGGCTTGTCGGCTTATGTTCGACAAGAAATGTCTCTACAAGTTATCAGAATCTAATGTGGTTAGTTTTATGATCCTTTCATTCATGCAAAGATAGAGATTGAGGAAGCCTTCTGGCTTGAACCCATTGCTGAATCCTGCTCACAAAAAATAAGGAGGTTTTTCTTACAAAAACACCTCTATTTGAAGTTTCCTTTTATAAAAAAAAAAAAATTAAGGGATAGAACTGCCATGAAATAACCTATTACAAGATTCATAAATCACTAATATACATCAAATATATTGGATCAACTTAAGACTTCTGGTTTCCAAAAAGATAGTGATGCAATGTTTTCATTAGGAACTAATGAAATTTTAATAGCACCATCAAAAATATGGCTTGTCCACAATGTAAAACAATAATATTTCGTTAAAAAAAATCATTCTTAATATGGTATTCTTAATTACTACTAGATATATGAGACCTATATAATAATGATAAACATAAGTGTTCCTCTCCATAGATATTACTTGGTATAAAAATCAATAAGAAAATATCTTGATAGTTATATCTTTATAATAATCTAAATAGTTTACCAAGACTAATCCTTAATTTAGTAACTCTATTTAGGTTGGTGATATTTTCTATGTTATTATTGATTCAAATTATATATATTTTATGATATTTTCTATCAGATAGATTTTATATGATCTTGATGGAGTAATTTTTAAGTAATTAAATTACTTGTTGTAACCAAGTATTATCTACAAATTGGGCACCATGGATTAGTGCATTAATGTCATGTCTTTCTTCTTAATGTATGTCATGTCCTTAAATAAAGAATTTGTTGCATGAAAAAGCAAATGCATGTAGGAATAGGGTGAATAAGAGTAGTTGTTATTGGTATAATAGGCTTCCACACAACTAGGTTAACTTAATAGGGAAAATTAGTAAATAAATACTACTATCCATAGTTAATAATAAGTAATGACTAATAAGAAATATATATTATTTATAATTATTATTATTATAATTGATATCTATACTAATATCCTTGAAATATAATAGCTAAGTACACATTAATGGTAAATATATATTATAATAGTATTAATATACAACTATTTTAATGAGATGTATCTTTATTTATTTTTTGATACATAGAGGAATCAGTAACAACCTTTCATTTTTAACAACTGGTTACAAGGTCAAGTTGCATTGCCTTTGATCATAGTGTCAAATCATGGTGCTACCACTATAACCCCTATCTCGTCTTTGTAAACATGACTTAGAGTGAGGGAGACCCTCGGTTGCTTGGGGTAGGTACCATCATCATGATGTTGGTGCACACTCAACAAACTCACTACTACCTTTTCCCAAATAGGGTATTCCTTCAAGGTTTGAACCTAGGTCTCCTCTTGGTAAGTTTCCAACTTCTTACCAATCCACATAGCCTTTGGTGACTAAGATATATCTTTATTAGCTATATTATAATATTAATAAATTTAGAATAATTTATATTTTATTAGTAAGACAAAGGGATTTTTAAAGTATTCCCCACCATTTTACAAGAACACTAATAGGTAAAGGATATAGAGGTTAACAATTACCTTGGAGTCTTGGATTTGTTAAAGAATGGATTAGAGGACAACAAACCAAAAGATCCAGACTCTTACCCATCACTTCTACTAAGGCTATGTAGAATAAAACAAATTAATTCAATCCAACCAAAACAACCCTTATTATTTAAAAACTATGATATGTAGAAACAATAGTCATGAAAATGAGCAAAATAGTGTCTCTATATGTTAGATCCTATTAGCCTCAAACTGGTGCAAACTTGCACACCTACGTCATTCATAGGATCCTGAGATGACCTAATGGATCATGAAAGGTCCCTCTGGATTCAAACACCACCTTTTTTTATTCTATTGATGACTTATTGGTGACTTACTCGAGGCTTAAAGAACCATATTTTATTTTGATGAAACCTTGATTGAGGAGCCTAGTTTCTTGCTCGAGGTACATGCAACAAAATCTATGAAAAGGTTTGTGAGTATCATTGATTTGGTCATACCCCCTCAAAAATACCATCATAAAATGACCTATGTTATTAAATAACTTGACATACCCCATCCCAAAAACCCAAATTTCTTACTCAGTGAATTCGATATTCCATGAAAATATTGACTTAAAAATAAACTACTCCATCAAATCTTGATACAATTCAAGGTGCCTTTGAGTGTTTAAGAGTCAAGGTTTGATTTCACCCATATCGTATCTCTAGTTTCAAGCCTAGGCTTTACAAGACCCATCTAGATTGATCTAATTCAAAGTCCAATGTTAGTTGATTGGTTTGTATTGTATCAATATTTACTGGTAATAATCCATGAGTTGTGTATCCTATTTCCACTATACATATACTATAGTGAGCATTATCTCCAACTAATTGTATTTATCATCTAGGATGGACTCAGATCTTTGGACAACTCCTTTCACCTCAGGAATATTATTAGGTAGAGTTGACTATTTTAAAGAAATTGGATAGGAGGGCTATAAAATTGAGCAACCTTGAATAGAAATACAATATTTAATTTATATTGAAAGAGGATATGGGCTTGTGGTGCTTCTAGTACTTGAACACAATTTCTTTTCCTTTGAGAATTGAACCAAATATTTATTTTTAAGTTCTTTATTTTATTATTTCTTTGAGGCTTGAACTATGCCTTGTATTAGATTTATAAGAGACAAGATTTGATTGATGAATGGTAATAGGTTGTAGGCTAGATGTACAACTACTAGAGTTATGAATTTTATACTATGAATATTTTAAAATTATATTTAGTGGATTGTGACACCCATAATTATTATCAACTAGATAATAAGGGATGCTTCTTCTCGTTACTATGATGTTGACTAAATTTTGGGTGTTTAGTCATCTATTTCATCTCAAATTTTGGGTAATTTTGATATTTTAAAATATTTAAAAGTTCCTCAAGGTTTATTTAGCCTTTATTAAAGCTTGTTGCTAGCCCTTTATATTTTCATTTGAATATATTGTTATTTATTTCTTTTTAGGTACACCATAGAAGTATTAGAATGGTCATGATCCATATTAATTTCTTCTCCTTATAGGGTGGAATCCATTGGATCCACCATTCAAATATATCCTTAGGCATGACCCATGAGATCTCTATAGCATTCATCCATTGTCTCCAAACTCTTATAAAAATGGGTATCTCATGAACAAGTGATTTCTTGCATCTTCATCCCCCATGCAGAGGCAACATCTATTTAGGAATTGGAAACCTCTCTTATTCAAATTATCCCAAGTAAAAATTATATTCTAGACTATAATCCAGGTGAACATTTTTATCTTAGGCATGCATTTGCTTCCCCCAAATATTTCTCCAGGGAACCTTCAATAGGGGTCTTTCCATGTTCTCCATATAACCACTTTTGGTAGTGTAAATTCCTGAGGTTGATCTTGTCCACTTCAACTAATTTGAATTCTCAAGGTTGAGTATGTGAAATTATTTAAACTTATAGTAGAGGGCTTCCAATTTATATTTCAGTATATCATTTTGAATATATTTTCTTCAAAATATGAATCTTCCCCTCTGTTCTTCTATGTAAGAAATAAATGATGTACATTAGTCTTTCTTAAGAATTATTTTTAGCTTTGATAGGTCTTTATACCTTTCTAAGGGTTCTAAGTCCAACCAAATATCTTCCGAGAAGTCAAATTTTGACACTCTATCTATCTTCCAATGAGTCCCCTTCTCACCCATATGAACATCTATTTTTTTAATTGGAATGAAAAATCCATATTCATCTTGGAGGATCAAAGGAGTTTTATCTATTTTTGTCCCTCTATCTTCCAATGAATCCCCTTATCAAGCATATAAACATCTTGTTTTTGGATTATAATGAAAATCCACATTCATCTCGAAGGAGCAAAGGAGGGTTCTTTACTTGCAAGGGACACAAAGAGAATAGGTGTTCCTTACAGGATTGGAACCTCACAATTACCATAGGCATTATGTGTATTTAATTACTATAGGAATGAACCTAATCTAGAATTATAACCATAGAAAAGAAGCCTATGAAACCAATCATGATAATACCAGTTAAAGTACCTATCAACCAAAGAGGGATCCTTCCAGTGGTATTAACCATTTCTCTTACTCATTTTTACATCAGATTTTATTAAGTAGTCATGCTCAAGATATAAATAATCATATATATATATATATATATATATATATATATATATGTATGTATGTATGTATTAGATCTCCCTATATTATATGATAAAGAATATTCTCTATGTTTCTAATTAAAAAGTAATTAGAGAAATGAACAATTATAAAAATGAGTAATATCCCCCAATAGAGTCTGGTATGATTCAGCTCAATATTTTTATCATTTTGGTTTGATTATGTCATAACTTTGTGATATATTTGATATAGAAGTTATAACATAAAGAACTATATTGCTGATATGGATCCCAATAAAAATCATGAAGGTACAATTAGTCCATGAATGACTAACCATCTAACTATAAAAATTGGTTTCTCTAATGAAACGAAGTGACTAATTACTAATGGAACATCTTATTGAGTTTGTGAAATACTCATTTGGCTAGGGTTTCTTGAAAACATCATAAGCCAAACTTGTGTGGGAGATGAGTAACTGTGTAAAGGATTATTTCATTCTAGATAGTCATTCTTTTTTCTAGTAGATAGAAACATACTCTAGATCAAGATTCTAAGGAAGTATTACTTGATCATCCCAACAAATGATAAGTCCTTATTGTCATCCTTTTTTTAATGGAAGCATATCTAATATGAAAAAAGGTTGATGTCTTTCACAAATAGTTTTATATATTGGTGTTTCTCACCACCTACTTTTGCTCATTTTTGACATGTATGATAGTAAATTCATATATTTTTTTTTCCTCCCCACTATTGGATCACAATGGCTAATATATGAACTGGGATACATAATTTTTATTTATTGTGCATGTTTCACTCTTTTGCATGGGGAATGTGACTCAATCATCTTATTGTAGATTCATAAACTATTTTATCTCACCCATATGACCATTTAGTTTTTTTATTGAAATGAAAAATCCATATCCATCCTACACACAAAGAAAAGAGGTATCCCTTGTAGGATTGGATCCTCACAATTACTAGTGAATATGCTTTTTATTTTATACCCTTCCTTGTTCATGCTTTGATATTTTTGTATCCCAAGTATACAGGAACCACACTAATCCATCCCGAAATTGGTAGTTAAAATATACTATTGTGACAATGCTAAAGGGAAATCCCTATGGAAAATAGCTTGATGCCAAGATGATAAAAAGCTTTGTCTGTTATATTGATGTTAGAGATTATTTTTTCAAAATCACTACATTCCTTCTTTCTTGATTAGCAATTCAAAATATAATTTTGATTATGTTTGATCCACGATAGAAATGGGACCAATTAAAGTATCGATATATCTTCATAGTCAATAGTTATTTCTATTAAAGGATTAAAAAATCAATTAATTTAAAAAAATTATTGAAGAAACTATAAATTAATCACAGTGGTAGTATATTATCATAATTTTAAATAATACCTTTAATAATTATAATAGTGATTTGATACAACTATGATATATGACATAAGTAGCTATTATAATAATTGTTTAGTGAATGTGTGCACATAATGAATCAACTTGAATTTATATATGGTATTATTTTTGTCCCTCTAATGCTAGGTCTCATATTAAGAGGTATAAGAGTATTGTTACTTACTAATATAATTTATTTAGCCCTTTCATTAGGATTATTTCATATTTGTATATCTCTATTGCATATCCTGTTACATGCATATTTTGTAGATTCTACACAAATATTGATCTACATAGAAATCAATATTTTAACTGTATTTGCTATGATGTTGATAAACAACAAAAAATATTTAAAATTTATTCCCCATAGACCATTGGAGATAACATCACTTCAATTATTTTTACATATTTTTTTTTTTCCAAAAATAACAATTATCCTAAACATATCATGGTTCCAGACTAAAAAATAGATCATATTTTGGAATGAGACTTTACAAACAATGTTCAACATATTGGGGCTTATTTATCCACTCATTTTTTCCTTACATTCAAACTTATTTCTATAATTGTTTTAGTTTATCTAATAGGAGTAATTACTATAGATCATCCAAAAGACACAATTTGAATAAAAAGTTGCAAATGAACGTTCATGTGCATGTTAACAGGATAAGTAGGATCTTCCTATCTTCTAGATCATGGAGATATCATTTTGTTCTTTAGATAATGGAAAATAACCAACTTGATAAAAATTCTATTTGTATCTAAGGATTGGCCATAGTAGTGGGGGAGAACAAATCTATCCCCAGATATGGGGATAGTGATGAGTTTGTGCTAACCACTTATATTATCAACCAAATTTGATTTAAAGAATGCATTTCTCAGTATAAGCCAATAGTTTCTCTTGCATTCAGTAAATGATTCCTTACTAGGAATATAGTAATAAAGCAAGAAAGACTTGAAAGCAAACCTACACAAGCTTATAACTACTCTAATAGCTAACTACAATGACTGCAATCATGTTATTTTTAACAACTAAAAACAATTAATTTGACATAGAGTAAAAAATTACATACCTAAAAATAAAATGTTAAAAAAATTAATTAGTGAGTCCTTAATAAACCTGTAAAATCATAAAAACTCTTCCTTTACAGTTCTAAAACTTAACTCAAGACACAATAACAATTGCATACCATAACATAAAGGTTAAAAACATCAAATATGCAAGAAAATAACTTTTATTCCTTCAAAATCAAAATGATTGTTCTAGGTTTTCCATACAAAAACTTAGAATGTGATTAATATAAAGAAACTTACTTAAACTTGATTTAACCTAAAAACTATTTCTTTCTCTAGTATTTATAACATACCAAGCATCTTATTATGAAACAAACACAATAAATTCCTAGATATGATTTATAAATCAATTACAAAATTAAAGACTCTTGTTACATCCTATTTTTGAAAATGAAATCATACTTTATTTACTAAAAAAAAGGGAAACAAACATCCCTTGATAGTTGTGAATGTCTAAAATAATATGTGAGTTATTCAAACTAATTCCTAAATACTATCTAACTATCCTAGTTGTTATACTACTATCAATTGTTGAATTTATCACTTTGGGTAGCTACATACTTTTAGGAATATTTCCCTAAAATAGAGGATATTTCAACAACTATTTTTTATTAAACTTCACCCTATGCTCTTGGAACCATTATGTGTAAAACCATATTTTTAGGTATTTTCTGGTTTTCTGCAATAGATCTATGGCTAGAAATCCTTCTGCAGTACCTTTCATAGTAATGAAATATGAATTGTGTATAAAAAACACTACAAAGTAACAAAACACGTAGAAATATAGCAAATGATAGTAGAAATCACCACCTTTACCCACTACATCTATTTCATTAAGCATTTAAGTGCATATATCTCATTTGAGCAAAAACTAGGAAAGATGTCCATCATGTTTTCAGTAATACTTAGTTTGGGTATGAAAATAAGGCTAAATATCTATAAAATATACCCTATTTTCCTAACTCATAATTCCCTCAACTGAAAAAATTTGATGTCCTCATGCAATATTTTACCTATAAGCCACTATTATTTAATCCTTTTTTTCTTTACTGTTTTCTTGATAGTCTTGGTTGATGTGGTTGGTGTTGATGTAGCTGGAGGAGGTACTAGAGTCAAAACCTATTTCTCTATTGGGGACTTCCTTTTCATGGAAATACTCTCAGTTTTGAAAATATCCTTCCCTACACTTGGGATTTAGACTCATTTATGTTTTAAGGCTTGCAATTCACCTAGAGCATAATTCTTTTTGGTAATTTTCTTGGGTCTCATTTTGACTCCTAATGATGTAGATTTGTATGTAGTTGTAGGTGTTTCTTACTATTTTTCTAGATCTATCCCTTGATTATATAATTATGTTTCCTCAATATCTCGCTTACTCTTTTTCTTTTACTTGCCACCTTTTTTAGGTTTGGTAATAGGTAAGGGGACTTTAGCTTTATTTGAAACAACATTTTCTTCTTTATCATAATAAGGTTCAACTTGAGTGTACATATTCTACAAAGCTTTTGCTACCTCCAAGTCCATCAGTCTCTTTTCCAAGTTTATAAGTTTTTCACTAGTTTCCTTTTTTAGCTCTATCAAGTCCTTAAGTTGTTGTGTCATCATGGCCATATTCGATTTTTATATGTCTTTTTCCTATTTTTGTTCCTCCATATTTGGCTTCTTACTCTAATATTTTGGTTCTTCCTCATTAGTAACATCAATGTCTATCAAAGTAGCCTTAGTCCTCAAAATTTTTGGGGCTAATTGTCTTCAAAGTGAAGACTTGATTTTAGGACATAATGCAACAGTTGGAGTCTTAGATTTGGGAGTACATTTATGTTTGGAAGGTATTTTTGGAGGTGCCTTTACACCTAGAGACTTCTTTCTACCTTTCACTTTACCTTTCTTAATAGTCAAATCTTCATGGCTGCCCTGCTTTCTTTATTCTTATGATTCTAAAGGAGTGGTAGCCTCAAGTATTGAATGTGCAAGTGACAAAGGGATTATTGGGGCCACATTGTCCTTACCACTTCCTTCTACCTCTGTCTCCTTATTCTCAAACCTTTCATCTTCATTTTATTATGCCCCCTCATTGGCTATATCAACTGGTTCCTCTTCCTGTTCTTCTTCCATGTTAGCTTATTTTCTATATCATTTTCTTCCTCCTCCTAGATTCCTTCTTCATCTGCCTATTGTGTCTCTTCATCCAAGTTAGATACATAGGCTGATACCACAAATTTACCCCAAGTGATCTTGGGTCTACTCTAAATTTAGTGTAAGATAAGAATTTTAATTAACCTAGGGTGAGCAATGGCCTATTCATTGTCATTTTACACCTTTCTAGCCATAGTTTTAATGGAATATTTTAATTAATAGGGAAAATTTATGCAATGTTATGGTTTTGCAAAAAATTTAAGGGCTAACAACATCCCAATATGATGCCCATAAACCATTGTGAAACACCCTTCCAAAGTGAAAAACCACATAAAATATTTGAATATATCTTTCTAGATAGGTGGAAGAGAAGTTAATTAAATACCTTTAATAGTGCCATCCAATTCTTGGTTGAACCTCACCAAAATACCCAATTGTTTCACCACTTCTGTGATCTTGATGCTAGATGTTTTGTACCATTTTTTCCCTTCATTTTTTAGCTCCAATATTTTTACAATATTTTTTGTAGATACCTCTAATGTTACTCCATAGCTAGGTTGGGGTACCATAATTTTTAGGTCCAATTTTTGTACCAAATCCTATGTCACAATAATATCATGCCCCTAAAACTTTTGCATGGCTTGGTAGCCTCCTTGCATAACTGCAAAGCTTCCACACTAACAAATTTTACATGTTTCACTGTCTCCACCATGTTGGATAATGGCTATTTAGATTTCTAGTGATGTAACTACAAGGTTTAAATAGGTAATGGATAAAATGGTGATGGATAAATCTTGGAAACCTTAGTCAAGCTCGAAATGATGGCAGAAATAAAGATGAATTTTGCACTAGGTTGCTTACAGAATATTTTGGTGATGGGTTAATTTCATCTTCACTATGACACTTAATGTTCTCAAAAAGTCATGCAAATTAGGGCTTGCACGATAGTTTTAAATAATATAGAAATATTATTTCCCTACGGCAGTATGATAGTGCATTGGAAAATTGATGTTTGGGTAATCATACATGGGTAGGATGACAATGGGAATAATTTACACCCATTTTATGTGTCTAATCACACATTTACCAAAATTTTACAATGGTACATGTGAAAGGAAACATGAAGGATGTGGCTCATTTGAGTCTTTTAAACTTATCCATGCACATATTATGATCATAATTTGGTATGTGAATCAAATTATGGGGAAAATATTCTTTGGTATGTCCAATATAACCCAATAAATCGTGCAAAAATCCCTTAAAATTGCCAACTTATATTTGTCAAGGTCGCATGAGAGAATGTACCATATACTTGGTTGTCCATGCTCTCGACTACCTTATCTTGACATTCACCCTATTTTGAACTTTAGTCCACATGGAGTGTACCCCCTGCCAACTCACCATTCGTAATCATGACTATGCTAATTGGACCAGTATGCAAAATTATGCTAACTAGACTGAAAGTCATAGCTATATTAACTAAAATTTGCTGTGACGGTGGTACAGTGTTGTTTTTATGATGAAATAGTCAATCTATGTAACTATTAACATGACTGTTATCATCATACACTATTTCACCATAGAATATTCTACAATACTTTGTTAACTTAAAGATAAATGCTGAAAACATTTTTCATTAACCACCCCCAAGCTGAAAATTCTTCCACATCCTTAAGAAAGAGTAATATTTACAAGGCACAGTAGGGATGAGGGAAAGAGTGGAATGGAGCATCTATAAAAGTAATTACAAATATGAAATATAATCAACTTAAATAAAAAATAAAAATATGAGAGAAATACCTATGATGTTATTATGATGTTATGCTACTTGCTAATGACTCTTGGAGCTTTGGTAGAGTTTTGATAGTCGTATAGTGAATATTTACATGCCCAAATACAAACTTGATATACATGGCATCATGAAAAATGGTTTGAACTAGTGGAAATATTCTTCTTTTTTTTCTCTTTTTCTCTTTTAATTTTGTTTTACAAACAATCCCTACCAGTAAGCTGGTTTTCAAAAATTGCCTATCCTTTTGCACCAGCAAGCTTATTTTCATAAATGGATATTTTTTGCAAGGATGAAGATCCAGGAAAACTAGTTTTCATATTTCTCCTTGGCCCTATAGAACCAGTAAAATTTTTCATCATAACACTTATTTATTTATTTATTTATTTGTTTTTTTTCATATATGCTTGCTGAAGAAAACATATCAAGCACTAGAAGAAGGTTGCAGGTAAGAAATGAACTATAGTTTTACTTTTTGATTCACTTGCTTAATGAAATAACTCAATTTTTCTTGTATGAAGCAACTATCTTTGTCAAGATATTCTCAAGCTTCCTATTGGTAACACCCACCTGACCATTAGACTAAGAATGGTATGGTGAAGATTTTCTATAGATCACTTGATATTTATACATAAAGGCAACTATTACAATAGATATAAATTATATTTCTTTATTTGATACAATATCCCGTAGTGCTCCAAAATATAGGATGTATTCATTGAACTAACTTAAAGGAGTAATTGGATCAACAAAATCTACTCTCCACATCTTAAAAAATTCCAAGAACGTCTAAGGATGAAGAGGTATCTCCACTAAAGGTATTGGTCTTCTCATCATTTGAAAATATCACATCAAGAGATAAAATTTTACATCACATTACTTATAAAAGGTTATCTTGGTTGCACTGTGTCTTTCACATGGTTCATAGTATGTTGCACACAAAATATCAAATATATCTTCTTCCTGCATACATCTATGAACTACATGGTTAGGACAAAATTTAAATAAAATACCACCTACTAACCAAGTGTATGGAGCATTATCATGGATTAGTTTGTATCATTCATGTGGTAAGAAATGGGCCGGTACTTTTCCTATCATCAAATCAAAAAGTTTCCCGATAATATGAATATATTTTTTTTCTTAGGTTAATACATAACTCTCTAATGGCCTCGCCAAAAATGGGAATATCGTTTAAAGACTATAAAAGTAGGATTATATCATTAATATTGCACAATTATTCCATTAGATCAAAATTAGTTTTAGGTATCTCCATAGTTACCATCAACCTTGGAAGAAAAGGAGGTTCATTTGACTCTTTTTGACTCACCTTTTGCTATAAAAGAATATTTTGTTGTTTATGCAGGCCCTACAAAACATCCTTTTATACTTATAAATTTCCCTATAGGTACTATATGATTTTCCACAATATAGCTTTTAATAATAGTAGACTATGGTCTTCTTATAGTAGGAAGCTCAATTTCTATTAGATTCTCATTTTCATCTTTAGTGATGATAGGAGTATGATCAGATAAATTTGTCCTTGACTAGAGCTAAATTTTATTGCAAGATAAGAAATTTAATGGATAAGTACCTTCAAATTCATAGACTGACTATTGGGTAGGTTTATTTTTGGGTTTAGGCACTGGCTAAGTAGGAATAGGAGGTTGTTTGAGAGGTGCATTACTATTATTTCCTTGTGGGGGAGGTGAAAATTGTTGTTGTTGATGTTTTTTATAAACTTATCCTCAAATTTGTGGTGGATTGGATTGATATTTTTGTAGGTATGATAATTACTGGCCTTGCCAACCTTGTTGTGGATAATATTTATTGGAGCAATCAGGTTGTGATCAAGGTGGAACATTCTTAGACCATTGAGACCATTGGGACCATTGTGGATTTTACTAATTATGATAATAATGCTAAAAATTAGAACAATAATATGGATTAGATATACCTGAATATCATCCTTGGTTGTCTCCTAAAAATGGCCTTGTTTGTGCAGCAAAGAAAACATCTTCTTTGTCTTGAAAATTTGGTTCCTTTAACATTGTTTTTACTATAGGTAAATATTGGCAGACCTCCGTTGAATGTTGTTGATCACAAATTCTATAACTAATGGTCTTTTCCAAAGGATAATCACATAAATAATGCTTATTAATGTAGTGAGGATAACATATAGCTTCCACGTCATGTTTCTTTTGCAACATGTCCATGGAAGAGGTAAAATTACCCAACAAATCTATTTTTAAGTCTTTCAACATATTATAGATTTCAACTCTTGTAACTCCTCCAATGGTTGCATTTGGTTTATTATTGCAAAAATATGGTCTTGTGAGAGAGTAATTGGTACACAACTCTAAAATTATATGGAAAGTAAGATTATAAATATTTCCTCCTCCCATTATATTTAGAATATCAATGGTTACCTCTCTTAAACATTTCAAAAAAATAGTTTTCAATAAATCATCACCAAAATCAATGTTACCTATCTTCATTACAAACTAAAATATTTCAATATAGTCTTCAAGTCCTTAGCTTTATTTTTAATTTATCTTGAAAATCTCACTCTTACAATCTTTCACATGACAATAGTCTTGGTATTTCTCTAAGAAAATTGCCTTCATTCCATCCTCACCTTCCCAAGTAGTGATAAAATTTTCACCTAGGCCCATGAACAAACGTAATGCACCATATTTCAAAGTGGATAGGAATAATTTCAACTTTTGTGCATTAGTGGTGTAGTCATAAGTGTTATAAAGTACTTCAAACTTAAAAATAAATGTGTTAGGATCTTCAGTTGACAGTCCTCTAAAAATGGATATGGCTAATAGAGAGATATTTTTCATATGCCCATTACCAATATTATCTTCCTCTATCCTTGGAAGGTGTATAGGTAACTTGAAATTACTTCGTGGTTGTCTTGGTTCCTCTTAAACTATATTTAAATTCCACAAATTCCACAATAGTTGAGTATGAGGTCTTCTTAGAGTAGTATAAGGACTAGAACTAGATGACCTTTGTTCTTCTTGTTCTTAAGTTTATTTACTTGTAGACTTGGGGATCTCAAATTGTCCTACTTTTTTAAGTGTATGAGTAATTTCTTAAATAATCACACAAGATATTTCTTGGATATTTTAGAGTTGATCTTCTCCTTCTGAGGACTGTGACTCTACTGTAGGGTAAATGACATACTGCTGGCTTTGTGAAGCCTCTTCTTGCTGCTCAGTTCCTACCATATTTTTCTTAAGGTATGGTTTATATATAAATACTCCACATTCATATCATTTCTGACTCATTCAATCATCCTCCTCACTATTAGTAAACTTTGTAGAAGCAAAAACAAAAAAAAAAATACAGAAAAACTGTAGGAATTAAACTTAATCTAAAAACTAGTAAAATTGATTCCTAGAAAGCAATACAAATTAAAGCAATTAAATTACATCAAAACCTGACTTTCAATGCATTTTATTGAGAAATTTTTTCTTTAGGTTATACAAAGCCCCTCTTCAAGTACTCAACTTTGAAAGTCTTTAACTCTTGCAAGATCCAATATTGTTTGTGCACCTTTCCCAACAATAGGACCAAAAAGTGATGAGTTTTTGCTAACCACTTAAATTATCAACTAGGTTTTATTTAAAATATGCATTTTTCAGGATAAGGCAATAATTTCTCTTGCATTCACTAAATTATTCCCTCCTATGAAAGCAATAATAAAGTAGGAAATACTTGAAAGTAATTCTACATAGGCCTATAACTACTATAATAGTTAACTAGATTGACTGCAATCATGCTTTTCCTAATCAAATATTGGGAAAATTAATAAACCAAATATTTAACAGGTTAAAATAATTCATTCAACATAAAGCAAAATATTACCTACCTACTTTCATTCTACAACTATCAGAAGAGAGTTTTTATGGACTATCCAAGTTTAGTTTCCCCTTGCTAAACATGTAACAACATAAAAAATATTCCTTTACAAGTCTAAAACTTACTTCAAGACACTGATAACAATTGCATATCATAACATAAAGGTTAAAAATATGAAATATGCAATAAAATAGATTTTATTCCTTCAAAATCCAAATTCTGTTCATTGTTGGAAATGACTGTTATATGTTTTCAATACAAAAACTAGAATGTCATTATTATAAAAAAAATTATTTATACTTGATATAACCTAAATTATAATACTTTCTCTAGTATTCATAACATCCTAGACATATTATTATGCAATAGACTCAATAAATTTTGAGATTCGATTTAGAAATCAGTTGCAAAATTAAAGGCTCTTGTTACAACCTATTTCTAAAAATGAAATCACACTTTATTTGCCACCAGAAAGGGAAAAAAATATTTCTTGCTAGTTATGAATGCCCAATAAAATGTATGAGTTATCCAAACAAATTCCTAACTACTACCTAATTGTCCTAGCTACCATACTACTATCAAAATGAATTCTATTTACTATAATTGTTGCTTTTTGACAGGTCACAGGTGATTTTCTATTGCATTTATTCACTTTTGGAAGCTCCATAATTTTAGGAATATCTCCCTAAAATATAGGAGGTTTCAAATCCTAATTTTCAAGAAAATTCACCCTATGCTCTTGGACTGATAATGTGTAAAATAATATTTTCAAGGATTTTTTGGTTTTTTTGAACAGACCTATGGCTGGAAATACTTCCACCATACCTTTCATAGTAATGAAATATGACCTGTGTATAAAAACACACTACAAAGCAAATTAACACATATAAATATAGTAAATGATGGTAGAAATCATCACATTTATCGACTACATCTATTTCATTAAGCATTTAAGTGCAAATATCTCATTTAAGCAAAAACTAGTAAAGATGTCAATCATATTTTCAACAATACATAGTTTGGGTATGAAAATAAGGTTAAACATCTACAAAATATAGTCCATTTTTCCAAATCATCCCATAGGTCTCTCATTAATGAACTTATAGAAGCTCCTATTGAGGTTCAATATGAACCTTTGGGTACCCTCTACGAAATCTATGAAGATTATAGAATAAGAAAAGGTAGAATGGGAGAAATCCTTAATAGATACATTCGAACAACTGTTGGTCGTACTCGTTTCAATCGAGAAATAGAAGAAGCCATGAGAGGCTTGTCGGCTTATGTTCGACAAGAAATGTCTCTACAAGTTATCAGAATCTAATGTGGTTAGTTTTATGATCCTTTCATTCATGTAAATATAAGTAATGAGGAATCCTTCTGGCTTGAACCCATTTTTGAATGCTGTTTACAAAAAATAAGGATGTTTTTCTTACGGAAACACCTCTATTTGAAGTGTCCTTTTATATATATAAAAAAAAAATTAACGGATATAACTGCCATGAAGTAACCTATTAGAAGATTCATAAATCACTAATATACATAAGATATATTGGATCAACTTAAGACTTCTGGTTTTCAAAAAGCTAGTGATGCAATAATTTCATTAGGAACTAATGAACTTTTAATAGCACCATAAAAAATATGGCTTTTCCACAATGTAAAACAACAATATTTCATTAAAAAAATCATTATTAAGATGGTATTATTCATTAATACTAGATATATGAGACCTACATAATAATTATAACCGTAATTTTTCCTCTCCATAGATATTACTTGGTATAAAAATCAATAAAAAAATATCTTGATAGTTATATCTTTATAATAATCTAAATAGTTTACCAAGACTAATCCTTAATTTAGTAACTCTATTTAGGTTGGTGATATTTTCTCTATTATTATTGATTCAACTTTTATATTTTATGATATTTTCTATCAGATATATTTTATATGATTTTAATGGAGTAATTTTTAAGTAATTAAATTACTTGTTGTAACCAAGTATTATCTACAAATTGGGCACCATGAATTAGTGCATTAGTATCATGTATTTATTATTAATCTATGTTATGTATGTAATAAAGAATTCTTTGCATAAAAAATCAAATGCATGTAAGAATAGGGTGAAGAAGAGTAGTTTTTGTTGGTATAATAGGCTTCTACTCAACTAGGTTAACTTATTAGGGAATATTAGTAAATAAATACTACTATCCATAGTTAATAATAAGTAATGACTAATAAGAAATGTATATTATTTATAATTATTATTATTATAAGTGATATCTATACTAAATTCATTGAAATATAATAGCTAACTATACATTACTGGTAAATATATGTTATAATAATATTAATATGCAACTATTTAAACGAGATATATCTTTATTTATTTTTTGATACATAGAGGAATCAGGAACAACCTTTCCTTTTTAACAACTGGTTACAGGGTCAAGTTGCATTGCCTTTGGTTGCTTGGGATTGGTACCATCATCATGAAGTTGGGTTAAACTCAGCAAACTCACTACTAACTTTGCCCACACAGGGTATTCCTTCAATGTTTGAACCTAGGTGTCCTCTTGGTAAGTTTCCAACTTCTTACCAATCCACCTAGCCCTTAGGGACTAAGATATATATTTATTAGCTATATTATACTATAAATAAATTTAGAATAATTTATATTTTATTAGTAAGACAAAGGGGTTTTGAAAGTGTTCCCCACACTTTTACAAGAACACTAATAGGCAAAGGATCTAGAGGTTAATAGTTACCTTGGAGTACTGGCTTGGTTAAAGAATGGATTAGAGGATAACAAACCAAAAGCTCCTGACTCTTACCCATAACTTTTGCTAAGGCTATGAATAATAAAATAAATTAAGGCAATCCAACCAAAAGAACCCTTATTATTTGAAAACTATGATATGTAGAAACAATAGTCATGAAAATGAACAAAATAGTATCTTTACATGTTAGACTCTATTAGACTCAAACTGGTGTAAAATTGCACGTCCATGTCATTCATTGGATCCTAAGATGACCTATTGGATCATGAAAGGTCCCTTTGGCTTCAAACACCACCTTTGTTGATTAAATTTATGACTTATTGGTGACTCACTCGAGGCTTAAAGAACCATTTTGTATTTTTATGGAACCTTGCTCGAGGAGCCTAATTGCTTGCTCGAGGTATATGCAACAAACTCTATGAAAAGGTTTGTGAGTGTCATTGATTTGGTCATACCCCCTTCAAAATACCATCATAAAATGACCTACATGATTAAATCACTTGACGTACCCCATCCCAAAAACCCAAATTTATTACTCAGTGAAACCGATATTCCATGAAAATCTTGACTTGAAAACAAACTACTCCATAAAATATTGATACGATTCAAGGTGCCTTTGAGAATTTAAATTTCAAGGTTTAATTTCATCCATATTTTATCTCTAGTTTTAAGCCTAGACTTTACAAGGCCCATCTAGATTTATCTAATTCAAATTTCAACATTAGTTGGTTGGTTTGTATTGTGTCAATATTTACAAGCAATAATCCATGAGTTGTGTATCCTAATTCCACTATACATATACTATAGTGGGCATTATCTCTAGATAATTGTATTTATCATCTAGGATGGACTCAGATCTTTGGACAACTCCTTTCACCTTAGGAAAATTATTAGGTAGAGTTGACTATTTTTAAGAAATTTGATAAGAGGGCTTTAAAAATGAGCAACCTTGAATAGATATACAAGATTTAATTTATATTGACAGATGATATGGGCTTGTGGTGCTTCTAATACCTGAATACAACTTCTTTTCCTTTGAGAATTGAACCAAAGATTTAATTTTAAGTTCTTTATTTTATTATTTCTTTGAGGCTTGAACTATGCCTTGTACTAGCTTTATAAGAGACAAGATTTTCTTGATTAATGGTAATAGGTTTTAGGCTAGAAGTAATACTACTATAGTTATGCATTTTATACTATAACTATTTTAAAATGAGATTTAGTGGATTGCTACACCCATAATTATTATCAAATAGGTACTAGGGGACACTTCTTCTCATTACTATGATGTTTACTAACGTTTGGGTGTTTAGTCATCTATTACATCTCAATTGTTAGGAAATTTTGATCTTTTCAAACCTTGCAGAGTTCCTCCAAGTTTATTTGGCATTGATTAAAGGTTGTTTCTATCCCTTTATATTTTCATTTGAAGATATTGTTATTTATTTCTCTTTAGGTATACCATAGAAATATTTGAATGGTCACGATCCATATTAATTTATTATCCTTATAGGGTGGAATTAATTGGATCCACCAGTCAAATATCTCCTTAGGCATGACCCATGAGATCTCTATAGCACTCATCCACTGTCTCCAAACTTTATATAAAAATGGGTATCTCATGAACAAGTGATTTCTTGCATATTCATCCCCCATGCAGAGGCAACATCTACTTAGGCATTGGAAACCTCTCTTATTCAAGTTATCCCAAGTCAAAATTATATTCTAGACTACAATCTAGGTGAACATTTTTATATTATGTATGCATTTGCTTCCCCCAAATATTTCTCCAAGGAACCTTCAATAGGGGTCTTTAAATGTTCTCCATATAACCACTTTTGATAGTGTAAATTCTTGAGGTTGATCTAGTCCACTTCAACTAATTTGAATGCTCAAGGTTGAGTATGTGAAATTCTTTAAACTTGTAGTGGAGGGCTTCCAATTTATATTTCAGTCTATCATTTTGAATATATTTTTTCCAAAATATGAATCCTCCCCTCTGTTCTTCGATGTAAGAACTAAATGATGTGAATTAGTCTTTCTTGAGAATTATTTTAATATTTGATAGGTCTTGATCCCTTTATAAGGGTTCTAATTCCAACCAAATATCTTCATAGAAGTCAGCTTTTGACTCTCTATCTATATTCCAATGAGTCCCCTTATCACCCATATGAACATCTATTTTTTAAATTGGAATGAAAACTCCATATTCATCTTGAAGGATCAAAGGAGGTTTATCTATTTTTTCCCCTTTATCTTTCTTCCAATGAGTCCCCTTTTCAAGCATATAAACATCTTGTTTTTGGATTAGAATGAAAAATCCATATTCATATCAAAGGAGCAAAGGAGAGTTATTTACTTGCAAGGGACACAAAGAGAAAATGTGTCCCTTGTAGGATTGGAGCCTCATAATTACCATAGGAATGAGGTGTATTTAATTACTATAGGCATGACCCTAATATAGAATGAAAACCATATAAAAGAAATCTATTAAACCAATAATGATAATACTAGTTAAAGTATCCATAAACCAAATAGGGATTCACCTAGTAGTGTCAACCATTTCTCTTACTCCTTTTTACATTAGATTTTATTATGTAGTCATGCTCAAGATATAAATAATTATATATAGAAGTATTAGATCTCCCTATATCAGATGATAAAGAAGATTCTCTATGTTCCTAATTAAAAAGTAATTAGAGAAACAAACAATTATAAAAATGAATAATATCCTATAGTAGTATGATTCAACTCAATATTTTGGTCATTTGGGTTTAATTGTGTCATAGATCCATGATTAAGTTGATATAGAAGTTTTCATTAGATGAACTGTATTGATGATATGGTTCCCAAGAAAAATATTGTAGGTACAACTAGTTAATGAACGACTAACCATCTAACTATAAAAATTGGATAGGTTCTATCTATAGTCATTATTACCTTCTAAAAATATTTAGTAGATTCAAGTTGCTCTAATTAATCAAAATGAATAGTTACTAATGGGATATCTTGTCTACTTTGTGAAATACTCATTTGGTTAGGGTCTCGTGAATATATTATAAGCTAAACCTGAGTGGGAGAGGGAGAAATATGTAAAGGATTACTTCATTTTGGATAGTCATTATTTTTTCTAGTAGATAGAAGCATCCTCTAGATTGGGGTTCTAGGTAAGTACTACTTGATCATCCCTATGATGAAAAGTCCTTATTGTCATCTTGTTTTGATGGAAACATCTCTAATCTAGAAATAGGATGATATTTTTCACTAATATTTTTTATATCTTGGTGTTTCTCACCACCTACCTTTGCTAATTTTTGACAAGTATGATTGTAAATTGATACATTTTTTTTTTGCCTCTTTTTTGTTGGTCCCCAATGACTAATATTTGAATTGGGGTACACAAATTTTATTTATTATGCAATATTTCAATATTTTACAAGGGGAATATGACTCAATAATATTTCTATAGATTCATAAACTATTTGATCTCATCCATATGACCATCTAGTTTTTTATTAGAATGAGAAATTCATATTCATCCCGAAGGAGTAGAGGGAGATTATCTACATTCAAGGGACACAAAGGTATTCTCTTATACCCTTCCTCATTCATTATTTGATATTTTGGTGTCCTAGGCATAGAGAAACCACACCAATCCATCCCAAAATTGGTAGTTAAACTCTACTATAGTGATGATATTACAAGCAAAGCCCTACAGGAATATAGCTTGATGCCACGATGATAAAAAATATTCTCTTATATTGTAGCTAGATATTTTTTAAAAAACATATACATTCTTTCTTTCCCTCTCCACACTTCAAAATACAATTTTGATTGTGTTTGATTGACTATAGAAATTTGACCAATTAAAGTACCAATAGATCTTCATAGCCAACGGTTCTTTCTATTAAAAGATTAAAGAATCAATTAATTTTAAAAAATTAATTGAATAACCTATAAATTAATCATATTGGTAATATAATATCATAATTTTGAATATTGCCATCAATATGTTATAAGTAGCTATTATAGTAATTCTTTAGTGAATGTGCACACATAATAAATCAGTCTGAACTGATATATGATACTATTTTGACCCCTCTAATGCTAGGTCTCATATTAAGAGGTCTAGGAGTAGTATTACTTACTAATATAAGTGATTTATCCTTTCAATTGGGACTAGTTCTTATTTAAATATCCCTCTTGTATATTCTAGTAAATGCAGATTTTGTATCTACTGCTACACAGAAGTTATCAATATTTCATATTATTTGTTGTGATGTTGATAAATAACCATAAATGTTTAATTTTTTTTCCCCTTGGACCATCAGAGATGGAATCACTTCAATTGTTTGTGCAAGTTTTTTTTGTTCGTAAATTACTATTATCCTAAACATATCATGGTTCAAAATATCTCTAACTAAACAATAGATCAGATTTTGGAATTGAGACTTCACAAACAATGTTAAATGATTTGGGATCCTTTCTCAACTAGTTTTTTCCTTCTATTCAAACTTATTTCTATAATTTTTCTAGTTTCTCTAATAGGAGTAATTATTGTAGCTCTACGTGAAGACACGATTTGAATAAAAAGTTGCAAATAAATATTCTTGTGTTTTTTATTTGGATAAGTAGGATATTTGATCTTCTAGATATATGAAAATGTAGAATGGGAGAAATTATTAATAGATACATTTGAACAACTATTGGTTGTACTCATTTCAATTGAGAAATAGAAGCTATGAGAAGCTTGTTAGCTTATTTTTGACAAGAAAGGTCACTACAAGTTATTAGAATCTAAAGTCTTTAGTTTTATTATTATTTCATTCATGCAAATATTTAGATTAAGGAGGGCTTCTAAATTGATCCCATTGTTGAATCCTGCTGATAATAATGAGGAGGCTTTTCTTATGGCAACACCTCTCTTTGAAGTGCCCTTTTATAATAAATTAATGAATAGAATTATAATGAAACAACTTATTATAATATTAATAAATTACTTGGAATCACATATACATCATATATGTTGGATCAACTTAAGACTTTTTATTTCCATCAAGCTAGTGATGCAAAAATTTTATTTGGAACTAATTATCTTTTAACAACACCATCAAAAGGATGGATTGTCCAGGGTACAAAACAACAAGATTTTATTTCCAAAAAATATCATTATTGATATAATATTCTACTACTTGAACACATCTTATTTTCCTTTAAAAAGTGAACCAAATTTTTTTTATAATTTATTTATTTTATCATTTCTTTGAGGCTTGAGATATTAGAGTCCAGTTTTGCTTGATGCCTAGTAATAGGTTGTAGGCTAGTACTAGTACTACAGGAGTTATGAATTTTATACTATAGCTATTTCAAAGTGAGCTTTAGTGGATTACCACATGCATAACTGCTACCAAAAGGTACTATGGGATTCTTATTCCTATCAATATGATGATGACTAAATTATAGGTATTTAGTCACCTACTACATCTTAGTTGTTGGGTTATTATGATATTTTCAAGCCTTGTAGAGTTCCTCTAGGTTTATTGAGGCCTAATTAGAGTTTGTTGTTGGTCTTCTATATTTTCATTTGAAGATCCTCCTATTTATTTCTTTCTAGATACATAATATAACTATCTAAATGGTCATGTTCCATATTAGTTTCTTCTCCTTATAGAGTGGAGTGCATTGGATCCAACAGTCAAAGATATCCTTAGGCATGACCCAAGAGGTCCATATAAAATTCATCTACTAACTCCAATATTCTTGTAATAATGGGAATCTCATGAATAAGTGATTTTTTTCTCTTCATCCCCCTTATAGAGGCATCACCTATTTGGGCCTTGAAAATCTCTCTTGTTAATATTATCCTAAGTTAAAATTCTATTCTAAACTAAAATCTAGGTGAATATTTTCATCTTAACCACACATTTTATTCCCCATAAATTCCTCCGAGGAACCTTCAATAGGGGTCTTTTTGTGTTCTCCATATAACCACTTTTGATAGTGTAAATTTCAATGGCTGATCTAGTCCACTCCAACTAGTCTGGATCCTTAGAGCTCAATATGTGAAATTATTTAAAATTGGAGTGAAGGGCTTCTAGTTTGTGTTTTAGTATCTCATTTAGAATATTTTCTCTCCAAAATCTGACTCCTTCTCTCTGTTATTCTACGTAATAACTAAATTATGTGTCCCAATACTTCTTAAGAGTTCTTGTAAGCTCTAATACATCTTTATCCATTTTCAGTGATTCTGAGTTCAACCAATTATCTTCCTAGAAGTCAACTTTTTTCCCTCCATCTATCTTGTAATGAGTCCCTTTCTTACCCATATGAACATCTAGTTTTTTTATCAAAATAAAAAAATCCATATTCATCTTGTAGGAGCAAAGGAGGGTTCTCTAATTTTGTCCCTCAATCTATATTCAATGAGTCCCTTTCTCACCCATATGAAAATCTAGTTTATTTATCAAAATGAAAAATCCATATTCATCCTAAAGGAGAAGAAGAGGGTTCTTTACTTGCAAGGGACACAAAGAGAAGAGGTGTACCTTGTAGGATTGGAGCCTCATAATTACCATAGATGTGAGGTACATTTCATTACTACAAGGATGACCCTAATCTAGAACAAGAACCATAGAAAAGAGACCTATTAAACCAATCATTATAATACCAATTAAAGTACCTGTCAAAAAAAGAGGGATTCTTCTATTGGTATCACCCATCTATTTTACTCCTTTTTACATCACATTTTATTAATTAGTCATGCCCAAGACATAAAAAAACATAGATATGAGTATTAGATCTTCCCAAATTAGTTGATAAAGAAGAGTATTAGTGTTCCTAATTAAAACAATAATTAGATAATAGAACAAGTACAAAAATGTGTGGCAAACCACAATAGAGGCTAGTATGATTCAATTCAACATATGAAAGTTGATTGTGTCATAACTTCATTATTTAGTTGATATAAAACCTATCATTAAAATAATTGTATGATTGATATGGATCCCAAGAAAAATGATGAAGGTACAACTAGTCCATGAACGACCAACCATATAACTGTAAAAATTGGATATGTTCTATCTATAATCATTAGCAGCTCCTAAAAAGATTTAGGAAATTCATCAAGTTGCTCTAATGAATTAAAACAACTAGTTACTATTGGAACCTCTTGTTGTGTTTATGAAATACTCATTTGGATATGTTTTCTCAAATACATCATAAGCCAAACCTGTGTGGGAGATGAAGAATTGTGTAAAGGATTATTTCATTCTAGATAGTCATTTTTTTTAGTAGATAGAAACATACTCTATATTGGGATTCTAAGGAAGTATTGCTTTATCGTCCCTACCAATGACAAGTCCTTATTATCATCCCTTTTTTATGGAAATATATCTAATCTAGAAAGATATTGATCATTTTCACTAATATTTTTATATCTTGGTGTTTATCACCACCTACCTTTGCTTGTATTTGACATATATGATAGTAAATTCATACATTTTTATTTTGCCTCCCCACTGCTGGGGTCCAATGACTAATATATGAACTAGGGTACACAATTTTCATTTATTGTATATACTTTCACTATTTTGCATGGGGAATGCAACTCAATAATATTATTATTGATTCATAAACTGTTTGATCTCACCCATATGACCATCTAGTTTTTTGATCGGAATGAAAAATCCATATTCATCCCACACACAAAGAGAAGAGGTGTCCCTTGTAGGATCGGAGCATCACAATTACTAGTGAATATGATTTTTCTTTTATATCCTTCCTTGTTCTTACTTTGAGATTTTGGGTATCCTAGGCATAGAGGAACCACACCAATCCATACCAAAATTGGTAGTTAAACTCTACGATAGTGATGATACTAAACGGGAAGCCCTATGATTGCTAGAGATATTTTTTTCAAAATATCTACATTTCTTCTTTCCCAATACACACTTTGGAATACAAGTTTGATTATTTTTTATGGACGGTAGAAATATGACAAATTAAAGCACCAATAGATCTTCATAGCTAATAGTTATTTCTATTAAAGGATTAAATAATCAGTTAATTTTAAAAAATAATTGAAGAACCTATAAATTAATCATAGTGGTACTATATTATCATAATTTTAAATAATAATTTTAATAATTATAATAGTGCTTTGATACTCCCATGATATATGATATAAGTAGCTATTATACTAATTGTTCAGTGAATGTGTGCACATAATGAATCAACCTGAATTTATATATGATATTCTTTTGGACCTTCTAATGCTATGTCTCATATTAAAATGTCTAAGAGTAGTAATACTTTATAATCTAATTTCTTTAGCTCTTTCATTAGGAGTAGTTCATATTTGTATATCCCTATTGTATATTCTATTAAATACAAATTTTATACTTTCTACACAAATATTGATCTACATAAGAGTTTTCAATATATTTATAATGTTTTTTGTGATGTTGATAAATAACAAAAAATATTAAAATTTGGTTTCCCTTGGACCATTGGAGATAGCATCACTTCAATTATTTGTATATTTTTTGTTCATAAATTACTATTATCCTAAACATATCATGGTTCGAAATATCTCTGAGTAAAAAATAGATCAAATTTTGGAATGAGACTTAAAAAACAATGTTCAACTTATTGGGGCTCATTTATCCACTCACTTTTTCCTTCCATTCAAACTTATTTCTATAATTTTTCTACTTGCTCCAATAGGAACAATTACTATAGCCCGTTAAGAAGACACAATTTCAATAAAAAATTGAAAATGAATATTCTTGTGCATGTTATTAGGATAATTAGGATTTTTAATCTTCTAGATCATGGAGGAATCATTTCATTCTCTAGAAAATGGAAAATAACCAACTTGATAAAAAAATTATTTGTATCTAAGGATTGGCTATAGTGGTGGAGGAGAACAAATTTAATCCCAGATCTGGGGATAGGTCTCCCTATTATTAACTCAGTAAACCGAGAAGCTCCTATTGAGGTTCAATATGAACCTTTGGGTACCCTCTACGAAATCTATGAAGATTATAGAATAAGAAAAGGTAGAATGGGAGAAATCCTTAATAGATACATTCGAACAACTGTTGGTCGTACTCGTTTCAATCGAGAAATAGAAGAAGCCATGAGAGGCTTGTCGGCTTATGTTCGACAAGAAATGTCTCTACAAGTTATCAAAATCTAATATCATTAGTTTTATGATTATTTCATTCATGCAAATATAGATATTGAGGAAGCCTTTTGGCTTGAACCCATTGCTAAATACTACTCACAAAAATGGAGAGGTTTCTTCTTATGGAAACACCTCTATTGTAAGTGCTCTTTTATAATAAATTAATGGATAGACCTACTTTGAAACAACTTATTAGAATATTAATTAATCACTCTAGAATACCCCATACATAATATATATTGGATCAACTTAAGACTTCAGATTTCCAATAAGCTAGTGATGCAACAATTTCATTAGGAATTGATCATTTTTTAAAATTGTTGAAAGGATGGCTTGTGCAAGATATACTAGGACTATATAATGTTAGAAATAGAGTATATTATATCATCTGGGTCATGTAAATGTACCTTCCAAGGTACATACATAGGACATTAAATTATTTTATGGGGAAGTTATCTAGCTACTTCATGCAATGTAATAAATGCACAAGTGTCAATGTGCAAGCTATATATGTGCAAGTTATCCTTTGCACAACTAGGTAGAGTGTTGGAAAAGGAACCTATTTTCCTATATAATATGGGCCTCATTGTAATAGTAGTTATATATGAATATAGAAGCTTAGAGCATATTTGTATGTAGTAGCACAGTTCTATGTAGATCACCATATATTGGTGATGGGTGCAATGAAGTTCAGTAGCTTTATTAATGGAGTGTTCATTTCATCCATAGCTACATTGTATTCATTTATGTCATTTATATTTATTGCATATTTCAATCATCTTAAAAATTTACTTTCTTTCATATTATTCTACATCTTTTGATTTCTATATCCCATTGCACATTAAATCAAATGCTAATAGTGGTATAAGAGCTATGGTAGATCTATCCACAATACATCAATAGAAAAACCATAATTATTATTGAACTTGAGTCAAAAACTCTCAGAAGAGTCTAGATGGTAGAATTAGGAAGATCCACAAGTAAAGACTGAAAGAAATATCAGTTACAAAAATATCGAGATTACATTTAGCTAGAATATTTCCATAGAGTTGTAAGAAAAAATTGTGAAGACTAGGACTTAGCATTCAATACATCAGATTGAAAATCATTTAGTGAACATCATTTAGGATATCTAGGACTAGAATTTTTTAACTATTGCCCAAAGTTTATTTTGTTGTAAAAAATTAATCCTCAGATGATTAGGACTCCTACTACAATAGAAATCTAGGATATTTCAACTTTGTTACCTGAAGGTCAGCATGCCTTCATAATGTAGAGATTAGTTCCTTTTGCAAGAGAAGAATACTATGGAAGAAGACTTTTGGAGAAGATTCGTGGTAAAGTGAGGAGACTAAAGATATCTATTACTAGATTGAATAATTGCATATTTGAGTAAAATCCCATAGAATCCTTGATCCAAAAAAAATATCATAGAATCCTTGATCCAGAATAAAATGCCATAGAAGCCTTGATCTAGAAGAAAAGGGTATAGTGCCTTGAATAAAAGGCCACAAAAGCCTTAATATAGAAAATTCCATAGAAGCCTTGATATGGAAAAGGCCATATAAGCCTTAATACTAGAAAATATCATAGAAGCCTTCATACTAAAAATGCCATAGAAGCCTTGATACTTAAAATGCCACAAAAGCCTTGATACTGAAGAGGCCATAGAAGCCTTGATACTAAAAAATGCCATAGAAGCCTTGATATTGAAAAAGGTCACAAAAGCCTTGATCCTAAAGAAGAATTTAGAAGAGAATATATGATTTAGAAGTAGATTAAGATCTTAGTACTAATATTTTAATATAGGGAAAGAAGAATCAGTGAGTTGGGAAACTTCCTACAAGAAAGTTAGGAAGAGTATCTTATTCAAAATTAATTTAGCACCTAAAGCAAAATTGAAGAGATCAGGAAAATATCTCATTGAATAACTTCCAGTATTAGAAAAATAAGAAGAAGTACTAGGAGAGTCCTACTCGAATATAGAAGTAGCAGAATAAGAGATATAGAAGAAGATCTCACCACCAAAACTTCCAAGAGTATAAGGTTGAAGAAAATATCTCAAGGAAGACCAACAAAAGTTGCAAGATCAAAGACCTTAGGAAGGTCTCATTAAGCATCCAGTAAAATGCTTGGAGAACCTTGTTGAAGAAATACTTAAAGGAGAAATCATTAGAGAAATTCACTACCAAGGAGAATCCATTTATAGTGAAGTATTTGGGACAATTTTTACCATTTAACAACAAGCCCAAGAAATAATCTGGTAAGGAGTTGCAAATATGAGAAGAATAATTTGGCAAGGAGTGTCAAATCCTAGAATAAGAATCTAGTGAGGACCTTAAGACATTTAGAATATTGAGAATAAGATCCTACTTGAAGTCAAAATTTGACAAGAAGAATTTAAGACAGAAGAAGCTCACCAAATCCTAGATATTTGAAAATTATCTCTCACAAAAAGAAGGCACTGCTTTAGAGACAAAGACTTCTCCAAATCTATAGTAGAATACAGATACGAAAAGAGGAGAAAAAACCACCAAATCCTAGGCTCATGAAAGAAATTTTGATACCATATTTTGGTGAATAAGGAGCTATTCAGGACAGTCTAGAAAGAGTTATAATATTTTACTCAAAGAAACAACTTGGTGATCTTAGACACCAAGATCCACATCCTCTAAAGAAGGAAAAAAAGAGCTACAAAATATTTAAAAAAGGTAAGAAAATTTTAGTGTAAGTAGATTCATCAATTGGATTAATTATCAGATTTGTTAAAGTGCCTTAATTTGGATTACAGTTGTAAGAAGAAGAAAATATGGATTAGAGTCTTCAATAGTGCAAAAAGAGAAAAGTTTTTTTTAAGGTCCATTTGTACATTAATTAGTAATTGATTAGATTTCTAAATAACATATATCAACTACCTATCATCTAATTTACAAAAATAAAAGTAGAATAAGTGATGCAGGAGCATCTAGTGGTGTAAGAGTGATCTTGCATCACCTGAAAAAAAAATGTAATTGTTTAATTCTGGAAAACTAGTTTAACTTGCAGGAGATTTTTGAAGGTCTTTGAGGTCAAATTTAAGGACTTTTGGCTAGTCATGGACATTGGTGTGAAGAGCCAAGTTTCGCCCCGCTTAGCTCATCTCGTGCCCTTTCTAAAAACATGTTGTAATAGTCAATCGGGTCAACGAGCATGAAGTTATGACCTCGACCAGTTACCCTCAGAATTCAAATTTGAATTTTGATGGTTTTAGGTGAGAAAAAGGGAAAACGGGTTCAAAAAGGGGAAAATTTTAATTTCTAATGGGTTAGTCTATGAAATATTTGTCTTGGTGGAATAGAATGCAAGAAATATTTGTCTCATTTATGATTTTATCTATATTTTTTGGATTGTATATGTTTGTTTAATGTAACTATGCTTTAATAAGACCTACAATATTAATTGTAGTGAAATTGCAGAATAACTCTTGAAGATTCATTTCAAATTATTCTTGATTAGTTGTAGTAAATTGATTATGTGCATTAGTTTGAGAGTTTATTGGAGTGATAAGGTGAAATTGTTAGTGCATTAAATATTATTAGATTCATTTACACTATTCTATTGCTCTCAAAAGGATTATTGTTTGTGTTCTTGAAAATGGCACAAAATCAAAATTTTTCAAAGTGTCTAAAGAGAGTAGTAGTGCACAAAAATATACAACACATAGTTCCCAAGTGAAGCCACCAAAATAGGTTAGAATCCTCAAAAAATTGGTGAAGAAACTGACTAACTAAAATAAAAAATAGAAGCTTCAAATATTGAGACTTGGTGAGTCTCAAATCCAAAGCATTATAGGGTTAGTTGTAAGGAGAAAAGTGTAGAAAATTGCATTATATAAGGAGCTTCTATATACTTCTATCTAAGCTTGTATTTGTCATAATAATATCCAAGCAAAAAGGAGAAGGTGTCTAAGCAAAGATACAACCTCAAAATCCCTACACTGCATTCAAAAATTCTCCCATATAAATCAAAATATTAGACCTACAAAAAGAAGTGCAAGAAAGAGTGAAAAAGGTATCTTATTTATAAATCTTGTTACATTGTATTACACTTCTCTAACTCATTCTACACAGGAAAAATGGCAAATTGGAAGGTGTCTTAAAGGCATAATATAAGTAGGGTGAAATAGACAAAGGTGGTAGAATGCTAGCATTCTCCCAAGAATAGCAAAGAGCCACTCATATAGGCTCATCTTCTACATATCTTGTATGATCGAACCTGTAAAATACAATGCACAAAGCTAGGGAGAAATCAAGCAATGTATAAGCAAAGGAAATTGAAGAAAATAGATTGGAACCATACGTCCAATCAAGGAGAATTCACTACCTCAAGTGGAGCATCATAAATTTTTCATCAAATCACTACCATATATCCACTAAATCTCCACCAAAGATCCTCCATATCTCCAATAAAGCTACACCATAAGCATTGCTTGGATGGAAACATATCAATACCAATGAAGTATAGCAAAGGAAAATGAGGAAGAATACATTTGAAAGGATTGCAAGAAGGTATTTATAATACAAGAGTATGCAAAGGAAAGAAGGTTCCACTTATCATTCTCCAAAATAATCCTAAAATATACCCATGAAGGAGATGTTAGAACATTGCCTTAGTGTCCATACTCAATGTTGCAAAGGAGTTATTTATAGTCAAAAGCATTATAGTAAGAAGCCCCATATACATTGAAGCAAAAAAATATCTTGGGCTATGCATGGAGAGGGAATAAAAAAATATTTTAAGTAGAGGTGATACTTGTCACAAGCGTTAAAACAAGATCAACATCTCCACCAAAAATCCAAAGCTTTCTCAAAACATCTTAAAATTTTTGTGACACTTGTCACTATAGGCCCGAAATGGCCACATACTTAGTAAAATTTTATATAATTTTGACTAAGTCATAAACTTGTCATTCCACTTTGGAATTGAGTTGACAATATGAGTCCACTCGATAGTTATTCAATTTTGAAATATTTGAAGCGATTCCGAATAACTACATTTTGGGTCCGAAATGTTGACAGGTCTCAAATACGCAAAAGTATTTGAGAGATGATGATATCAGCAATGGAAATGTGTGGAATAGACTCCTTGCATATATTCGATTCCAAAAAAGTCCTTTGTATCCTGCTCCATATTGGCACTATCTTCAAATCCATAAAAGTCTCAAGGAAATGATGACGTCAGTGGTGAAAAAGTCTGGAATGGACAAGTATTTTATTTTTGGAATGAAGATAAAGTAGAACGGCTAAATAATAATGAGGCAAAATATAAAATCCTAGAACGGATTCAAGGTTTAGATACTCCAGATCTAGATTAAATATTTTGCTACTAAGAAAGACAATTTCATAAGTGGAATGACAGATAGTTTGTGTCAGATTGAATATGAACCATGCAATTAATAAGATCGACGGTGGAGGTTAGCATTCTAAGTTTGGGTTGTTTAAAATATATTTATACATCAGAACTATAACAGTCAGCCAGAAGATGAAACATCGAAGATTTATAAGAGGATTAGACTAGATGTAGTTATAGATCGACAATGACAATCTATTCCCAAGAAGGATTGACAAAAACGTATTATATGGAATGTTCTGAACTGTAGTTCTATTGAGTGACCAAGAAAGTTGCAGAGACCCTGTGCTATCATGGTAGACGTCCTTCCAGTGGAATTATCGAAGAACGAACCAATGAGCTAATGCTAGCTAAGCTCTTTGTTGAGTTGTAACAAGATTGGGTGTATTGTTTCTTGATTTGTAATATGAAAAACTATAAGTAGAGGTCAGGACCTCATTTTGAAGGGTCAGATCTAGCATGTTCGCCTGTGCTATTGTAAATATTCTTGAAAAACTGAATTAAAGGAGCAATACATTGATATTTTCCTCAAGTTCACATTCTATTTCTTGATGCCAGAGGTTTGGATTTCATAGTTGCATTTCTGTAAATACTTATATGGTTAGTTTGTGCATGTTTTGGATTACTAGCTATTGTGAGTAATTGAAATCTACTTTGAATTCATTCTATGTTATTTGAAAATACATTTCTATAAGATCTAAGTGTTTGGTGAATTCTATTATTTGGATGATCATTCCCTGGGTATTGAAATTGTTTGCTATAACATTTCTCTATTATTCTTTAAATACATGAAATGATCTATTATGAGAATTGTTGATCTGAGTGTATGTCCTTAATCTAGTTTTTTGGGAGATTTTTACAATGGTGCAATGTTGTTAACCCACCCATCCATTGTTATCTACATCTCTCTGACCCTAACCTTCTCTTACCCTAAAATCCAAACCCTAATTGAGCATAATTGTGTCAAAAGCTTACTAAGTTGACAAGGAACCAACCTACTCTGAAGGTTGGATCATAAACTCCTATTTTGGTCTATCCAATGTTGAGTGCTAAGCTGCAACTATCAGGTGCAAGCCTAGATAAAAAATAGGAATATAGACAGCTACATCACTGAGTGAAAACTTGGTGCAATTCAATGCCCAATATTTTTTGTCTTGCCCGGTGGGACCAGTTCACAAGGAACGTGAAACCCATCAAAAGAGTTATTGTTATCTCAACCCGAAGGAATCAAGATTGGGTGAATTATCTTGACCTTGTAAGAAAAGAAAATAAAATTCACCTAGAGACTCCCTAGTCAGAAGACCCTGAAAAAGTATTGTAGACTAGTACCCTTTCATGTATACCAGGTATTTCAAGAGGAACAACCCTGATTATTTCTTTCATTGTGAGTTACCTCAGAAAGGGGTTGTTATAATAATTTTAGATCAAGATTTTATTGAAGAAGAAGAGCTTCTGGAAGAAAAACTATTAGTTCCCCCAAGAAGACCTACAACCAGAAACATGGCACATAATGTGGCTCCTAATCAACAACTTCAAAAGTACCCTAATTGGGATTCAACTGGGCCCCTTAGATTAGCACAAATGGATGTCATTCCTTAGGCTGTATCTAAGGCAACCCCCACATATGATGGATTTGGTAAAACAACTTACAAGCCCTACCAAGATATCCTAAATATGGTAGCAATCCACAACATAAAATAAGAAAATATTATTATCATAATTCTAGCCGTGTCCTTTCATGGAAAGATATTGCATTGGTTCAAAACTCTGGAAGATAATTCTATCACTTCATGACAATATTTTTCTGATCCATTCATAGAATAATTTAATGAATCTGTTGATCCTTTTTCCCTATTGAATCAATTTACAACCATGCAAAAAACCCAGCAAGAAACTATCTTAGACTTCAATTTGAGATTTAGCAGAACATGGAAGAGAATTACCCCTACTGCTAGACCAGTTGTATGTTTGGCTTATATGTATTATATACGTGCCCTAGGATCAGAACTAGATCTACAAACACAACAGTCTAGAGTAGAAACCTTTCCCTAAGTTTATAATGCAGTCGTCCATGCTAAAAATATCCAAATCAATGTAGGAAGGTTTCCCCCCAAAACCATGTTACCCTATAACTCAGAAACCAATAGTGGCTATGAACAATACACAAAGTCCTCCTACATGGACCCCCTTGCTTTACCATCCTCATATCCAAAAATAAATCTGATTCCTTGTTCTAAACCGGTAGCCTCCACATCTCCTTTTCCTCCCCTTCCTTCTCAACCTTCTCAAGAATTGTCTGCTATTTTGGATATACAAAATACCATGAAAACTTTGAGTAATAGAATGAATTCAATGGAAAAAATATATCAGGAAAGGTCACAACAGAGGATATTCCCATATGTGAACAAATATCAAAGTCTTGGTCCTAGCAATAGTACTAGGGTTAGGGTGAATGTAGCATATGAGGATCTAGAATGTTCTACAGATACCACTCTTGTAAATGTTTAGTATTTGGTATGTAATGACCCCCATGACTCATAATATTGTGTGATGTATCAACACCATGTTCAACAAGATATGGATAAATCTGAAAGAAATCAGAAAGGGAGGGTTAATATGTTATGGCACCTTGATCAAATCATGGCCAAAAAAAGTTTGATGAAGAAATCCCAATTGTTGTGATGACAAGATCTGGAAAGAAAGCTTTAAAAGTAGACCCCCAAAATATGGGACAATTCTAGGTCCCTTCTCATAAGAGAGCTGACATCCTCCCTCAAATCAATGATACTTTTCCTATTCCTCAAGCTAAAGGGAAAGAGAAGATAGATAGTCTCCCTAAAAATATTGAAAGAGAAACAGAAGGAGACAAAATGAAGTCCAAGGATGAGGACCAATAAAGACTTAGGATCCCCTCTATCACCAAAAGACAAATATTAGAGGTAACCCAATAATACAAAAGGAAATATGGTGAGCCAGACAGAGGCCTGGAAAGACTATCCCTAACCAAGTCTGTGTATAACATTGTTGAGGAGATGAAAAGGATTCCATCAAAAGCTAGTCAAAATGATACTCTTTTCATCCTGGGCTAGATTGACCTTCTTAAAGCTTCCCTCAGCAAAAATCCCTAAAATAGACCAACCACCACCATCCTTAGTATACCACCAAAAAAGAGAGAAATGACACCTGATGTTCTAAAAAACAAACCTTCCCCTTTCTACATATTCTTAAGAATGGAAGGATGGGTAGTCTGAAATTGTATGATGGATTCAGGAGCATCAACCACAGTTATGCCTAAGGCGATATGTGAAAATATGGGTATGGAATATACCTGGTCTTGTCCAAGAGTGTTGTAATTAGATGGGACACCTATCAAAATAGTTGGTTTTATTAAATATGTACTAATGAGGTTGCACATAGCTCCCGAGGTAACAGTGGTGTAGGAAATAGTGGTGGTAGACTTGGAACCTTATTTCGGGTTATGCCTCTCAAGAGAATTTATTGAAAAGTTAGGATGATGTATGTACATGGATTATTCTAGCATGGTAATCCCTTTCAAAGGAAAAGGAATGAGGATAATACCAGAGAAACTAGTTGCTTATCATATTGAAAAAATTGAAGAGGATCTATACAATCTTAATCCTGTGGAGGAATTTGAGCTAGTGGAAAATATTGAAGAGCTAGACATTGAAGATGAGTTGCATTTCAGAGAATACTATAGTCAATTTGGAACTGGTATGGGTACATACAATATCACAACTGAACTAAAAAAGAAACTCCCTGCTATTTCTAATCAATCCCTAAGAAACAAAGAAACATGTGTTATGCATTTTGATGGTGCTAAATGTAGAAATGGTGCAGGAGTTGGTGTGGTTATGAACTCACAGTCTGAAGGGATAAATAATTTTTCTTATATACTGACATGGTCATGTACCAACAATTCCATAGAATATGAATCTTTGTGCCTCGGATTGATGCAAGCAGAAAGTATGGGCATCAATATTTTGAACATATATGGTGATTCTAAGCTAATAGTCCATCAGGTAATGAATACGTGCAATAGTAAGCACCATTACTTGAAAGCTTACAAAAATATGGTACGAGACCTAATGGATTCGTTTGATGCCCTGAATCTAAGTTTGGTACCTAGAGAAGATAATCACCTGGCATATTATTTGGAAACAAAAGGGGCTAATTTCAATCCCCCTGTATATTTTGTAACTAAAAAGACCAAAGGCATTAAAATGTTTTTCGGACTGCAGCACTGGACAAGCGGGATATTCAGCGAGGTTTTTGAAAGTGATGAACAAATTTTGGATTTCATGATAAGAGAAGCATGCTTCTCGATTGTCCAAGAGGAAGACTTGGAATAAATAGAACAACAAGACTTTATCCAACTAAGAAACAATCATATCCCAAGGGGCTTTATCACCCTTGAAATTCTATTTGATAATGAATATAGAAAGAAGGTTGGAGCTATGAAGGTCAGTAAAAAGATCTATAAAGAAGTGGAGGTTGAAATAGGGAAGAAGCTCAATGTTGGGATCTAGTGTTCACCTGAGGAAGCAAAAGAGATTAAAGCTTTATGCATAAAATACCAAGATACTATGGCTTGATCATATGAATACCTTAAGGTGTATGACAAAAATATTATCCAGCATACTATCGAGTTAGAACCCAATGCTAAACCATTCCAAAAAAAAAAAAAATGCCTTTTAATCCGAGTATAGAAGCCATTATGAGGGAGGAACTCTTAAAGCTACTGAAGGCTAGGATAATATATCCAATAAAACATTCCACTTGGGTGGCAAATTTGGTACCTGTAAGAAATAAGAATAGGGATATACACCTATGTGTATATTTAGAAATCTGAATCAAGCATCTCTCAAGGATCACTATCCTTTCCCTCATATTGACTAGATATTACAGGTGGTAGCTGGAGCAGAAATGTTCTCACTTTTGGATGGTTAATCTAGATATAATTATATTTGGGTAAAAGATCAAGACCAATACAAGACAACATTTACTACAAAATGGGGTACATTTTCCTATCATAGAATGCCCTTTGGGATATCCAATGTTGGAGCTACATTTTAGAGGGCCATGGACTATGCCTTTGGTAAACTTATAAACAAAGTTATTCTAATTTACCTGGATGACATGATGGTCTTTTCTCATGATAAAAATGATCATCTATCCCATTTGGAATAAGTTTTTCAAAAATGCAGAGAATTTTGTATCTCACTAAATCCTAAGAAGTCATTATTTGCAGTACATGGGGGAAAAATATTAGGCTATGTGGTCTCAAATGAAGGTATGGCCATAGATCCAAAAATAATTGGAGCAATTCTAGCTATTCCTTTTCCTACTAATTAGAAGACCTTACAGTATTTCTTAGCTCAAATCAATTTTGTTAGGAAATTCATTTCTGATTTTGCACAAAAAGTGAGGCCTATATCTAAACTACTCAAGAAAAATATAGAGTTCAAATGGACTAAGGTTAGGAAGCAAGATTTCAAGGTCATAAATAAAGCCATTGCAACAGCCCCAGTCTTGATAAATCTTAATTTCACCAAGGATTTTATCCTCTATGCTTATGGAGCTGAATAAAGTTATGCCTCAATACTCACCCAGAAATATAGTCAAGGGGATGAGCACCCTGTGTTCTTTTGGAGTTAGAATCTACATGATTATTAGGTAAAATACAACTTTATTGAGAGACAAATTTTTATTGTAATGAAGTAAGGAGTTTTTATTGAGACAATATATGGTATAGAGCAAAACCCTGGTATATGTGGTTCATCTAGATGTAAGGAGTTTTATTTTATAATGTGACTTGGGAGATAAAAGGGTTGGTTGGATTACTAAGATCCAGGAATATGATGTAGATATATGTCCCACCAAATTGGTAAGAGGTAGAGCCTTGTGCAAAGGATTGACATATGCTTTAGCATTGGACGAAATAAAAGCTTGTTAGATGACATAAGAGGATAAGATAGAGATTGTTCACACTCTGGATTTTGATTAGATTGAGAAAATTACTAGGTATTTCCAAACCAGGATATGACCACCTGATATGAATTCTTATCAAAGAAGGACGTATAGACTTCATGCTCTAAAATATGTATTACTACCTAAAGGGTTGTTCAAAAGAAACTTGGATGGTATTCTCCTGAAATGTTTGAAGGATGGCAAACAAAAAATAGTCATTGAATAATTTCATGGAGGCTCAACAGGAGGTCATAGCTCTGATAGAACTACAAATTTGAAGATAATAAGGCTAGGTTATTATTGGTCTACCATATTCAATAATGATTTTAAAATTACATAGGCTTGTGATAAGTGTCAGAGGTACGTTGGAAGAACAAGAAATGATGCCTCTCCCTTGAATCCTATTCAATTCGAAGAGCCTTTCCAACAATGGGGATTAGATCTTATAGGAGTTATAAATTATAATTATTTAGCAGAGCACAAGTTTATCTTGACAACTACATATTATCTTACCATATGGGTAGAGGCCATTCCTACAAAGAAGGCGGACCAGGAAGTTGTGATCAACTTTGTGGAGAGTTTGATTTCCATATTTGGAGTTTCAAAAGCTTTGGTGAGTGATAATGGCCCTAATTTCATATAAGCTAAGTACATTGTGTTTTCCAGCAAGTATGACATTACCCTTAAAAATAATTCAAACTATTATGAAAATATTTGGAAGGTAAAAAAAGGAGTTGGCACCTATTTCTCAATCATGCTCTATGGGTAGACAGGATTACTATTAAAAAGTCCACCAAAACTTCGCTTTATGCACTGGTATATGAAAAATAGGTGGTATTTCCAATTCACTTAGAAATCCCAACACTTAAGTTTGTTAGTACATAAGAAGAATTAGAGGATGATCCAATTAAAACTAGATTGACACACTTGCTGTGATTGGAAGAGAGCAAGATTCAGGCATATGATCATTTTCAAAAGAACTCATCGGACATTAAAGCATGGTTTTATAAAAAGGCCAAGTTCAAGAAACTTCAGGTTGGAGATTCAGTTCTCAGGTGGAATGTTGATAGGGTAAAACCAGGTAAACATGAAAAAATTGATTCCTTTTAGGATGGTCCTTTCGAAATTGTGGAAGCTAAAGAGTCTATTGTATTTCAGTTAAAGGACCTAGAAGGAACATACAACCAATTCCGGTGAATGGTTTCCACCTTAAGCTTTACTATATGTAAGAAATAAGCTCATTGTAACATATGTATATACATTGTATAAATATTTTCCCTTCATTTCTACAATTTCTATTTCATTTTCTTTTTGCACTTTGTAATTAGTTTTTTTTATAAGAAATGCTAAAAAATAAGAGAGAGGGAAGAAGTTTTGCAAGAAATGACTAAGTGTTGGTCAAATTCATGGTAATGTTCCATTTCACACATTGTGTTGTGCAAAAATCCCTAGAGTGGCATTCCGCCCTCAAGACCACATGGTTAAATCTGGAATGGCAATTCCGTAGAGTGGTCTATATTTTTCTATCCCGCATAAGGAAGGACAAGAATGGTGCCAATCTGAGAACCTCTCAAATCTGGAGATAGTCGAAGCAGAATCAGGGTAAAGTGACACACATGTAGGATTAGCGGACTCAAAAAGTTCTTAAAGATGCCATAGTGGAATCCATCCAAAGCCCAACAACAAGTTTCAATTTGACACATGGAGGCTAAATATTGCTTGTGCATCCAATTCTAATGAAATCGTGCATTAGCCAAAGAATAGCCAAAGGGATGTGATGAGCTGGTGATGTAATTTCAAAATTTGACCAATAAGGAAATATGGCACCGCCTTTGAGCCACAAAAGTAAATAATGAAAAATATTGGAAAGTGTGCCAAGAAAGATATCGCGTAGCAGCTACATTAATGGCAAAAGATACGCAGGATCCAAAGAAAAGAAGTAATGAGAAGCATATAAAAACCCCTTTGGAGGCCCCTTGTATTTATAGGAAGGTAGGGAAAGTACATCCATACCTTGGAGAATTTACTACAAAGCAGGAGGATGAAGTTTGCTATTGTCAAAATGGCACCCAAACAGTCATCCACCGAATCATCAAAGGTAGCGACAAGATTGTAGGTTCATGTACATCAGACCAGTTGGGTCATAGATACAGTGATGAGAAGGGTAGGAAGGACCCACCTTACAACAGATTTTGAATTTTTGTATTTTGAAGGAAATCCAATGCGATGACAAGGTATGATAGCCATAAAATAATTTTTGTTCTCTTAAATTTGTGATTTTGTGCACCACTGCCCCGAACTATTCTCTATTATGAATCAATTCTATGATTCTAAAAATAGAATTATCAAAATCCCTATTGGCAATCCCCTATTTTCAATCACAAGGGAGATTTGGTATGGGTTATTTGACCTGGGGGTGGGCCCATCCTCAAATATCAGATCATTTAACATAGTAGATCTTGACAAAGCTTACGCTAAAATGATGGTCTCAGAAGAAAAAAAGGAGGCGCTGGAAAAATGGCTTCATTTTAATTTTATAAGGATAAGGAATCAAGATGAAATGCCCGAAGTCCCAATTCACATTGATGAATTTGCAAACCCATAATTATTTTCTATGTTGGCTTTTATGGAGGGTTTGGACTCTGATAGGATGATTCATGGTTGGCAAATTGCCGTGGCATATTATATTTTTGATGAAAGGATGTACAAAAGGGATGCTAGAGAGAGAGGTACTAGAGTAATTTACTTTGACTGGCTAGCTTTTCTCGCTCAAAGGATCCATGAGAAAATGGTAAACATGAAGAAGGGTTTTGGTGCTCCCAGTTTCAATATTATTCGAGTCTGGTGTGGATGTTCTATGTAGCCATCAAAACTAGAATGTCATGGATCCAGGCTAGGGATAAAACTAGTGATGGAGAACCCTTGTCAGTCTATTATCGAATGGATTGTTTGAAGAGCAGTGAGTCCTATTACATATTTAACTTGGAATTATTGGAACCTACCCTAAAAATAATGTACAATGAGTGCCCTAGGTTGCCATCCTTAGCTAAGCAATTTTGAGGAAATAATACGTTGAGGAAGGAGATTGGTATCTACTAATAGAGGGCACAGTAATCAGGTTATATGGTTTCATAAGTAAACCTTTTATCCTACCTCACTTTGTTATAGAAAGGCTATTCACCCTGGAGTGTCTAAGATAGGTGGTACACGTTGATGCAAGCTACGGTTCGAGAAGAAAGAAGTCTTTAATTACTTACCGCACTAAAAGTAGTACTATTGTATCTGAGTGGTAGAGCCAACAAATTGAAAAATACCTTGATAGGTTAGGTTTGTTCTATATTACCCAAATATGGAGTTATGATCCCAACGGTGTGTTCACTATGAGAAATAAAACCCTAAATGGAGACAAGACCTATAAATTTGAAAGAAGGCCTAGGGTTAATTTTGAACAGGGAAGGAATAATGATGAAACTACTCTTTTAGAGTGGAACGTCTCAAAGATGAATCAATTACCTCCATGGTTGTATTTATATGAATAGGTGGTGGATTTTGATCTAGAACATGAGCTCAGTCATCGACTTACAAAAGATACAATTAATAATGTAAGGGTTGAATCTGCCAATATGAAGGATAATCCTTTTGAATATGTAGCAGAGAGACGAAAATTGAAGGATAAAGGACCATGGAAAATGACAAATATTGTCGATTGGTGGTGTATGAGGGTTGAAATTGGAAAGTTTTTTCCAAAATCAAATTTTGAAATGAAAATTGATAATGAATTTTCAGCAATTTATAATAAGAATGCTGAAATCTGGAGACCAAATGATATCATAAATATAGTATTAATAAGTAAAAAATCCCATAAATTTTTTGAATCACTACTTCCTCTTGCACATCAGAGGATTCAGATAGATATGAAAGAATTTCCTTTGATCGCAGCTGAAGTACTCAAAATATCTAGTCCTACTTCTAAGTAGGTAGAGAAGTTTCCCAAGAAGGTTAAACTATCAAATGAAACATAATTCCTCGATGAAAGAGCTATCAATATTCTGCTAATTGAAATAATATCTCCACCTTTTTACATTGTCTCTGCACCATCAGTTAAGCTACTGCCCATATTTGAGCAACCTTTATTTTTGAGAGTAGTTCAAGAAGATGAAGAGAAAGAAAATTCTGAAGGAGAAATGGTTGCTTTCCAATTAGTTTATAGAAGGACAAAGAGAAGCCTGGAAATAGAGGAGGAAGAGGCTTCTAAAAGGTAGAAGATGAGTATGAAGGAAATTGTGAAAGAGGTATCTACTTTTAATACAGAAGGGTTAGTTGAACAAGAACAACTTGAAACTAAAGTAGAGAAAGAACACCCTACATTTATAAGCGAAGGTATGGTTTCTAATCCCTTTTCTCCTTATCATATATAGGAATATCCTAAAGGATTTCCCTCCCTTTTTGGTCAAGAAAATATGGTAAATTTGCCTCCTTCACCTCATAGTCCTCCCCTTATCCCATCATTAGCTATGGATGTATTAGTTAGTTCTGCTATATCACATCCTCCTTCAAACCCACCTTCCACTTCTGAGGCATCCACTTCAGTATCCACCATCATTGTGCCCTTATCTCTTTTACCACCATCCATGGGACAATGTGTTCCAAGTTCATATATCCCCTCTATTATCAGTTATATCCCTATTTACCCGAATTAACCTATATCAACAACAACAATAGCCACAAAATTTACCATTGTAACAGAGGTTGTTGTCAATGTGTCTCCATCCACACCAATAACAAGTCAATTTGCCCTCATGTTTTTTATGCCATTATCTCCTTTGGTTACTGATATTTCAAAGTTCGTTGTTGTATCCAAAGAGCAAGTAGCTACTTAGAGAAAAAATTATTACTGAGCAGAGAAGCTTACCAATCCTTCTAACCGAATGGCTCTGACAAGAAAAAGTATGTATGTTAATACCATCACTAGGCAAAGGGTTTCAAAGTCTTTGATTCCGTAGGTAAGCAAGCCTAAAAATGAGATGACTGCTCAGGATTATAGAGTGCAAGAAATCATAGAAGATATTGACAAGCTTTCTGCTAAAGATGAGTTAGGGATGGCCAAGGCTCACTTGGATACCTTATATGTTAAGACTGATATAGTAAAATATAAGGTAGAAAAGTTGAAAAACAGGTTGAAAATCTTAAGAAGAGTCTCCATGATAAAAAATAAGTAGATAAGGTTCTGAGGAAGGAGGCTAAGAGTTGGCAGGAAAGATTTCATAAGGCTAATGAGCTGAAAGACCAGCTAGAAGATCAAAAGAAGTTGAATGAGGATCAAGAAAAAGAGATTCAAAGTTTAAAACATCAGCTTCAGATTGAGAAGGCCAAGTTCTCAAGATTTTCTAAAGATAATTTGAAGAAGATAAAGCATGAGTTGTTTTTTGAAGTTCAAGAAAAATGTTTAGGTCTTCAACTCATAATTGACTACTTGAAGGATGTCAGCTAATTATTATCTACCATTTAGAAGGATTTAGATCAAATCACTGGAGAGTTATAATCTATGGTGATTCTGGAAGAACAAATGTACAGGTTGGTTGGTAGTAGGCTCAATAATGCTGCTAAACCAATTTCTAATAAATAATGGAATCTAGTCAGGGTAGCCTCAAAAATGGTGGTGAAAAAGCACAAGGCAGTTTAGAGAGCCTGGTTGTTGTTTGATAGGGTGGACAGGGGAATTATATATATTATTGAAATAAATGAGGATATGGTTAATGTTGGTTTCAAAGGGCTCTGTAAGGAGGATCACAACTTGCTTTATATGGAAGAATCCCAACAAAGCATCAAGGAGAATCTATAGGATGAAGCTGAAATTGATTCATTAGAAGAGCCACTATCCCAAGAACAAGCTACTAAGCTAATTATGAGTTACACCAACCTAAGATATATCATGGAAGATCTGGTGATTAGAGATAATTTTTCTAATTATGAAGATGTTGGAGAGTTACAATACATTTATAATCATCTTAAAGAGACATCGAGTCCCTCTGATCAAGCCTAGAAACAAGCTCTTCAATCTTTGGAATCAATGGTCCAGGTGTTCGGGGATAATTTTGGTAAAGATGAGCAAGGAGTACAAAATCCTAGAGAAGATGAAGAGGAAGAGGCTTTAGAAGAATAAGAATAATATTGAGCAATTACTAGTTCTGGAGGGGCTCATGCTTAAACCATTATTTTTCTATTTATATATATGCATAAGTTTTGTATTCCTATACATCAGTTTTGTATTTCTATTTTTACTCTGACAGTTGTCAGAAATAAGCAATAAATGCATGAGGCCTACAATGCAGCATTTTTTAAAGGAATCCTTATAAAGGAGGAGAGTTGTATATATTTTTTGAAGGTAGTAGTAATACTGATATTATAGACATAATGTCTAGTTGAAAAAGTGAGCTCTATGATGTTTTTGGCATAGTTTCAATATGAACCTCTACCCTCTAGGAAGAATTAAGTTTTTAGAGGGTAGGATTTGTATGAAAATCATTACTTTAAACATGTATTCAATAATAAGTATTATTTTAACTCCTAAGGGCCAATGGATAGGACTCTATATTGGATTGGATTTGCAAGAAAATCCACCTAAGAGGTGCGAGAATGTAGGCCCGAAATGGCCATATACTTAGTAAAATTTTGTATAATTTTGACTAAGTCATAAATTTTTCATTCCACTCTAGAATAGGGTTGATAATATGAGTCCGCTCGACATTTATTGAATTTTGAAATGTTTGAAGCGATTTTGGTAATTGCATTTTGGGTCCAAAATGATGACAGGTCTCAAATCCACAAAAGTCTTTGAGAGATGATGATGTCAATAGCAAAAAATTATGGAATAGCCTCTTTGCATATATCCAATTTTGAAAAAGTCTTTTGTCTCCCACTCCAGATTGGTGCTATCTTAAAATCCACAAAAGTCTCAAGGCAATGATGATGTTAGTGGCAAAAAAAATACGGAATGATGATCTGGGGAATGGACAAGTATTTTCTTTCCGAAATGAAGATAAAAAAATGGCTGAATAATAATGAGGTGGAAGATAAAATCCTAGAGAAGATTTAAGGTTTAGATACTTCGGATCCAGATTGGAGATTTTTCTACTAAGAAATATAATGTCATAAGCGAAATGATAGTTAGCTTGTGCCAGATTGAATTTGAACTGTGCAATTAAGAAGATCGATGGTGGAGGTTAGTATTCTAAGTTTAGGTTGTTTAAAATATGTTTCTACATTAGAACTATAATAGTCATCCAGAATATGAAGCATAGAACATTTCCAAGAGTATCAAAATAGATGCAGTTACAGATCGATGGTGGCAATCTATTCCCAAGAATGATCGATAGAAACGTATGATCTAGAATGTTCTGAACTACAATTCTACTGAGCGACCAAGTAAGTTGTAGAAGCCCCATGCTGTCATGGTGGATGCCCTTCTAGCGGAATTCCTAGAGAATGAACCAATGAGCTAATGCCAGCTAAGCTCTTTGTTGAGCTATTGTAATAATATTGAGTGTATTGTTTCTTGATTTATAATATGAAAAACTATAAGTAGATGTCGAGCCCTCATTTTGAAGGGCCGGCTCTAGCGTGTTTTCCTGTGCTATTGTAAATATTCCTGAAGAGCTAAATGAAAGGAGAAATACATTGATATTCACCTCAATTTCACGTTCTCTTGCTTGATGTTAGAGGTTCGGATTTCATAGTTGCATTTCTGTAAATACTTAGATGGTTAGTTTGTGCATGTTTTGGTTTACTAGCTTTTGTGAGTAATTGAAATCTGCTTTGAATTCATTTTGTGTTATTTGAAAGTACATTTTTGTAAGATCTAAGTGTTTGGTGAATTATGTTATTTGGATTATCATTCCATGGGTATTGAAATTGCTTGCTATAACATTTATCTATTATGCTTTGAATACATGAAATTATCTATCATGAGATAAGTATTGATCTGAGTGTATGTCCTTAATTTAGTTTTTTGTGAGCTTTTTACAATGGTGTAATGTTGTTAACCTATCCATCCATTGTTATCTACATCTCTCTAACCCTAACCTTATCTTACCCTAAACTCCAAACCCTAAGTGAGCATAATTGTGTCAAAAACCTACTAAGTTTACAAGGAACCAACCTACTCTAGAGGTTGGATCAAGAAATCCTATTTTGGTCCATCCAATATTGAGTGCTGAACTGTAGCTATTGGGTGCAAACCTGGACATAAAATAGGAAGATAGATAGTTGTAGTAATGAGTGAAAAATTGGTGCAATTCAATGCCCAACAGTCTCTTGACTGACCATTTATTAAAGGCAACTTGGACAAAGCAACTCGGTAGCAAATCGACAAGCAACTTAGCAAGTAGCTTGACAAGCAACTCTGTAGCAACTTGATCATGAATTGAAAAGCAACTCAACAAGCAACTCAATAGCAAATCGATAAGCAACTCGATAGCAACACGGTAATAGCTCAACAATAAGAGTAATTCAAGAGTATTCATAAGTAACAAGTAATATTTACTCTCGATCAAATGGGTCAAGAAAGCATTAAAGAGAGTGTTTAAGCCAATATCAAGTTGGAGAATCTACCATTACTCATAGGACCCAAGAAGGATATAATATTTTTGATTTCATAAAGGTGCGAAGCCTTATTAAGGTACAATTTCCCCCATCTAAATTACTTTCATTAAAAAGGGAGTTATAAGGTTATATTCTAAGGTTGAAGTATTAAAGGAAACCGATATTTATTTGAAATCAAAACTTAGGGAAACTAAATATCAAAGTTGTCGAATATTTTCAAAATACAACCTAGGAGAAATAAGGGATACTGCTTGGAATTAATCCATTTAATTTTTGCAAATATTAATGTGTTCTAATTTTCCAAATTTGGAAGTTATAAGGGTTACAAAACCAAACTAGGTTATTGTAAATTAGAAACACTTAAATAAAATTCTAAGGGATATAAAAAGAGGTTATCAATATTTTTTGCTAAGTTTGGAAATTTAAAATATTATTTTCTCAAAAGTCTCTCAAAAGGGGCAAAAGAAATCCAACATTAAAACCTCTTCAAAATTGGAAAAGTGCTTAGTTCAATAGGAGTAATAAGGTGTTGAAAAATGTGATTTTTGATCTTTAAAAACTATAAAAAATCAACCATAAATTGAACTATATTTTACAAGAGCACTATATCATATCCTAAAATTATCTAGGGATTCATAAGGTATTCTATAAAACTTTTTAATAATAATATCTATTAGATATTATCAAGTTAGGAAGATATAAGATTTTTATAAAACCTAAAATAAGGTATACATACTCTCATTACTAGGGAGACATAAGGAAGCCTACAAACCTTAAGTATTAATAAAGGTTTTATCAAATAAAGCTTATATACTTTGATTAGGTATCATATATCCTAATACAATGAGTCATAAGGTAGACTACTCTACCTCAAAGAATTTAGGTTATACAAATGACTACTAGCATTCTAAGCAACATTATTAGAAGTGGAATAAGGAAAATACAATATGGATTAAAAACCTTATGGATTACAATTATGTAAAGGGAAAATAAAAGGAAGAACCAATACAATACAAAATATATTCTAAAATTAAAATCTATGTAAAGTAAGATTCATCCAGTGATTATGATGACCAAAAATAGAAAAATATTTATCAATAAGATTTTATACAAAATGGAAAATATGGAATAGATTAAATTATGCACATATGGTTAGAAGGTCTTATCAAGGAGATAAACAAACATTATATTCCTAAGATAAGCTACAAAATTATCAGATCATATCAAATGTGCACTCATTGCAATCAATATGGTCATGAAAATATCAATTATTGGAGTTTCCATCCATGCAAATATTGTGATGGGACAAATCACTCATATTTCTCCTATCACTTCAAATACAAGTACTATAAATAATTTGAAAGAATATTAATTCAAAGAATAAATTTTTATCTTTAGGAACTCATTTCAAATGGATCTACTAACATTGAGGTCAAGGTTGATACTTTTTAAGAATAAATAAATAGGTCTTCCATAGGTACAAAGGAAATAATAAGAACCAATTCAGATCCACTCAAGAAATGCAATATAATGGTATCAATGGTCCATGAAAGATGACAGACATCAAGGAACAAAGAATGGAAAAATATGAGAGGCCATGACATAAATACTAAAGCAACAGAAAAAGAACCAAATAAAGACTGCTCTGAACAAGCCAAAGATCATCCAATAGAAGAAGATCCATATTGAACACTAAAGTCTTCAATAACCAAATAATGTAATACATGGGGTGTTATAAATATAGTATATTACATCATTTAGATCATTTAAATGTACCTTCCATGGTACATACTTAGGATATTAGATTACTTTAGGAGGAAGTTATCTAGTTACTTCATGCAATGTAATAAATGCACAAGTGTCAATGTGCAAGTTGTATATGTGCAAGTTGTCCCTTGAATAGCTAGGTAGAGTGTTGTCCAAGGAACCTATCTTCCTATATAAGAAGGGCCTCATTATAATAGAAGATATACATAGATAGAGAAACTTAGATCATATTCATAGGTAGTAGCACAATTATGTGTAGATCACCATATATTGGTTATGGATGCAATGTAGTTTAGTAGCTTTATTAATGGAGTGTTCATTTCCTCCATAGTTGCATTGTATTCATTTATGTCATTTCTATTTATAACATATTTCAGTCATCTCACAGATTTACTTTCTTTCATATTATTTTCCATCTTGTGATTACTATCTCCCATTCCACATTACATCAAATGCTAACATATAATAATGATAAACATAAGGGTTCCTCTGCATAGATATTACTTGGTAAAAATAAATAAGATAATATCTAAATAGTTATATCTTTATAAAAAACTAAATAGTTTACCAAGATTAATCCTTAAGTTAGTAACTCTATGTAGTTTGGTGATGTTTTATGTCTTATTATTGATTCAACTTACATATCTTTTATGTTATTTTCTATCAAATAGATTTTATTTATTATTGATGGAGTAATTTACAAGTAATTCAATTACTTTTTGTAAGCAAGTATTATCTAAAAATTAGGCACTATGGATTAGTGCGTTAATATCATGTCTTTCTTCTTAATGTATGTAATGTCTTTAAATAAATAATTTGTTGCATGAAAAAGCAAATGCATGTAAGAATAGGGTAAATAAGAGTAGATTTTGTTCATATAATAAGCTTCCACTCCACTAGGTTAACTAAATGGGGAAAAATAGTAAATAAATAGTATTATCCCTAGTAAATAATAATAATGACTAATACACAATATATATTATTTATTATTATTAATATAAGTGGTGTCTATACTATTAATCTTGAAATATAATATCTAATAATACATTATTGGTAAATATATTTTATAATAATATTAATAGATAACTATTTTAAAAGGATATGTCTTTATTAGCTATATTATACTATCAAGAAATTTAGTATAATTTAATTTTTTATTAGTAATACAAAGGGGTTTTGAAAGGGTCCCCCACCCTTTTACAAGAACACTAATAGGCAAAGGGTCTAAAGGTTAATAATTATCTAAGAGCCTTGGCTTGGCCAAAGAGCTGATTTGAAGATAAGAAAACCAAAAGATCTTTACCATTACCAAATGCTTCTACTAAGGCTATGAATAATAAAAAAAATTAAGGCAATCTAGCCAAAAAAAACTTGATTATTTGAAAACTATGATAGGTGGAAAAAAATAGTCATGAAAACATGTAAAATTTCATCTTTACATGGTATACTCTATCAGCCTCTTACTAGTGTAAACTTACAAACCTATATCACTCATTGGATCTTGAGATAACATGTTGGATCACAAAATATCTCATTGGATTCAAACACCACCTTCATTGATTCAATTGGTAACTAGATCAAGGCTTAAAGGGTCAACTTTTCTTTTGATGGCAACTCACTCGAGGTGAATAACAAAACCGTTGTGAAAAGGTTTGATAGTATCATTGATTTGTTCATTCCATTTCAAATTACCATCATCAAATAACCCATATGATTGAAGACCTTGACATGATCCATATACATAGCCCAAATTTCTCACTCAATGAAGCTGGCCTTCCATTAAAACCTCAACTTGAAAATAAACTCTTCCATTAGATATTAATTTGATTCAATGTGCCTCTAAGAATTTAATAGTTAGTGTTTGATTTAATCCCTATCCTATATCTATATTTGAGCCTAGGATTTACAAGGTGCATAGGCCTTCCTAGGATTTGAAAATATTAGTTGATTGGTTTGTGTTGTATAAATATTTACTGGTAACAATCCATGAGTTGTGCATCTCAATTCCACTGTATAAATACTATAGTGAGCATTATATTTAGCTAACCACATTTCTCATATAGGATGACCTCAAAAATTTGGATGACTTATTTCACCTCAATAAAATATTTGGGTAAAGTTAACTTCTTTCAATAAATTGAATAGGAGGGATTGAAAATCGAGAAACCTTGAATAAAACTATGATATTTACTTTATACTGGAAGACGATAAAGGCTTGTGGTGCTTTTACTACTTGAACATAGATTATTTTTCTTTCAGAACTAAACCAGACCTTTATTTGTAATTTCTTTCTTTTATTGTTTCTTTGAGACTTGAATAATAGCCTATACTAGCTTTATAAGATATTATATTTGCTTGATATTTAGTACGAGGTTGTAGGCTAGTGCTACTACTACTAGAGTTATGAATTATATACTATGATTATTTCAAAGTGAGATTTAGTGGATTGCTACACTCATAATTGCTACCAAAAATATACTATGAGATGATTCTTCCTATTACTATGATAGTGACTATTACTATGAGATGCTACCATACATATACTATGAGATGCTTCTTCCTATTGCTATTATATACTATGATTATTTCAAAGTGAGATTTAGTGGATTGCTACACTCATAATTGCTACCAGACATATACATGTTAGTTGTTGGGTTTTCATATTTTTTAACCTTGTAGAGTTCCTCTAGGTTTATTTGGGCCTAATTAATGGTTTCTACTAGTCATCTATAATTTCCTTTGAATATCCTTTTATTTATTTCTTTCTAGATACACCATAGAAAGACTCAAATGGCCATGATCCATAATAGTTTATTCTCCTTCAAGGAAAAGTCCATTGGATGCAATAGTTATATATATCCTTGGGCATGACCCAGGATTTCCATATATCATTCATCCACTAACTCCAAAATTTTTGTAACAATGGGAATCAAATATAAAAGTGATTCCTTGTCTCTTCATCCCCCTTGCAGAGGCAACACCTGTTTGGGCCTTGGAAACCTCTCTTATTCAGATAAGTTATAATTATATTTTTGACTACAAGCCAGGTAAATATTTTTATCTTAGTGATACATTTGCTTCCCCATATATTTTTGCAAGGAACCTTCAACAAGGACCTGTCCATGTTCTCCATATAATCACTTTTGATAGTGTAAATTCTTGAGGCTGATCTAGTCCACTCCAACTGATTTGGATCCTTATATTTGAGTATGTAAAAGTATTTAAACTTGGAGTGGAAGGCTTCTAGTTTATGTTTCAATCTCTCATTTTGAATATATGTTATCCAAACTATAACTCCTCCTATTTGTTCTTCTATGTAAGAACTAAACAATGTTCCCCTATCCATCTTAAAAGTTCTTTTAAGCTCTGATAGGTCTTGATCTCTTTCCAAGGGTAATTATTCCAACCAATTATCTTCCCAAAAGTCAAATTTTGTCTCTATATCCATATTTAAATGAGTCCCCTTCTTTGTGGTACTGATAACTTATGCATATGGTTCCAAATCATTGATCCTCCTAGGTTTGATTATTTTTTAGGATTGTTGCAGGATCATTACCTTGAAGGTATTTGTATCTCATGATGTTGGTATATATAAATATCCATACTAAATTCATTGCTAGAGCACATTTGAAATATTTTATGCTTTTTAGTCCCAACACTCCATATGCTTTGAGGAGGCAAATATTATCCCATCTACCTAAATGGTACGTATTCCTTTCCTTAGTGCCTCTTTAAAGAAAGTTCTTGTTAATGCATTCTACTATTTCCATGGTCTTAGTAGGCATATTTAACAATGAGAGCATGTACCTTAGTAGGCTCTATAGAGTGGATTTGATTAGTTAAATCTTCACTACTTGGCTAAGGAGGTCACCCTTCCATCTAGAGAGTTTTTATCGAGTTTGTAAATGACTATGTTCCAGTGGTTGGTTTTTCTTTGGTTGGAGAAAAAGGACATGTCTAGATAGGAGGGGATTTTATTAATATCACACTTCATCACTGCTTTGATTTTTTTTTTTCTAAGTATTAAGAAAGTATATTTTTCTCTTGTCAAAATTATCAAACCAGGATGAAGCCCTTTCATATTTGTTTAAAATAATTTTGAGAGCTTTAAATTCTTTCATAGAGGTTTCCACAAATATTAGAGTGACATAAACAAAGTGTATGTGGATTAGCTTATCTATTTTACTTTTAACTTATAACCCTCTTATATTATTATTTTCCTTACATTGTGCTATAGATGTATCGAGAGCTTCAACTATAATGATGAATAAGGCTAAGGAAATAGGGTCCACTTGTCTAAGCCCCTTAAATCTATTGAAGTAGCTTACAAGGGCTCCATTGACTAAAATAGAGAATTTTTCACTTGAAATACAATTGTGGATGAGTCTTCTCCACCAAAATGAGAAGCCAAAATTTTACAAGATCTTATCCAAGAAGTTCCAAGAGACCTTATCATAGGCATTACTGATATTAAGTTTGATAACATACCAACTTATTTTTTCTTCTCTAGGTAGTGGATAGTCTCATGGGAAATCACAATAACATCTAAGATTTATCTTCCTTTGAAAAATATCTATTGTTGCTTCAATATAATGAATGGTAGGATCTTTCTTAATCTCATTGCCAAATATTTTTTTAGGATCTTGTATGACACATTACATAGACTTATTGATATAAAGTCATATAGATGGGTGACACCAATTTTATTTTTTATCCACACTATGAAAGTATTGTTCAAACTTTTAGTGATCCTCCCCTTCTCTGTAGCTTCTTGGATCACCCCTACTACATATTATTTGGCTATATCCCAAAAATATTGGAAGAGCCTACTAGAAAGTTGTTATGACATAGACCTTTGTCTCTCTTCATTGAGAAAAATCTAGTATAATTATAATATATCTATAATAATAATTGAAGAGCAAGTCAATAACCATTTCATTATTAAAATTAATGATAAATTTGGTTAAATATAACATAATTAACTTGGGATAATCCATAATTATCCTGATACCATTATATTTTGAATATTTAGTTCTCCATTCAATCCCAAGCAAGGAAGAAAAGAAAAAAAATACAATTTCAAACATGAAAAATCTATTTTCCATTTTCTTTTGAATGAATTTATGCACATAATGTATGTGGAGATCAAAATTATTTTATTATTCATAAAAATGAATACTATTGATTGGTATTTTAATACCAAGATTTAATACAAATATTGGTGATATATTTTGTTGTAATTCTAACAAGAATCCTAAAAATTACATAATGCTTAATATTAAGTTGTTTGTTTACATGTTAGTGATAGTTTTATTTCTCTTTATCATTATATTTTTGTCAAAAGATCCACAACAAAATCCTTGACATAAAGGATAGTGAAAAATGGGTATATAGGTCAAAAAATGGGTCTTTTCTGTAAAAAGACCCAGATTCTATCAGTTTTGAGAAGTCATCTCAAGTGACTAAATAGAGAGAGAGGGATTTGAATTCTCGGTACAAATAGTATATATAACAAATGAGTAATATATCACTTTGTTCCACTTAGTCCTCTCTTCAATATGAGAAATATAGAATGAGTATATCCTTTGTTTTGATAAGCACCAACATTTTTTAGGATGTAATAATATTGTACATTTTATTCAAAATGATTCTTTGCTTTCTCTAGTCTGAATAATATATGGTTAGGCCATTATCTTTAGAAGATAAGAAGAATTTAGTGAATTATTACTACAATTATTTACCTAGTATAAAACCTAAAATACTTGCTATAAAAGTAGCAAAAAGGGCTATCCCAATTTGACCACAAGATACCATCTCTTCATTTTCTCTCCTAATTTTTTATTCCTTTTTTCAATACATACATTAATGGGCTCTCTATTTTTTTATTGTAATAATTGTAGTTGCTCAAGGCAAGAATGTTATGGGATGTTTTTTTATTGAAATTGATTTGATAGATCAAATTGGGATTAAAAATATATATTTGAAAGAATAAAAGAAATATGGAGAATAAGATAACTGTGCAAACTGATTCTTAACAATATTTCATAAAGAAAAGAAAATTTATTGAGTCAATAGGATTATAGATAGGGGGAAAAACAAAGTTATTTGAATGTTTATTGAGATCATGATAATAATATTGGGCCCATTACTAATTTATATATTAAAAATTTACCATAATGGTAATTTATAATTTCGTTATAGGCCCTATCCAAAAATTCAATTCAACACTTTTAAAGTATTTTATGGAATTTCTAGGAATGAATATATAGATATGAATTATAGGAACTTACACTAAATTTTCACTAGATGTTAATAACCCCTTGTCTTATTTTTGGAAAATAGACCATTTTTTATGCTACAATCAAATCATGGTAGCTATAATTTAGTGGTAAAAGTGTGATTTGTTCCATCATGAAAATGTATAGTTAAAGAAACTCCCAATGATGGTCGAGACTTATCTAATCATGTCTAGGTTCCCAAGATCGTTCCCAAGGTCAAATTATTTTGCTGGTTGGCCATCCAAAACACTCGCCACTGACAACTTGATAATCAAAGGGTTACTCATTCCCAATTGGTGCATCCTATGCAAAAATGCCTATGAGTCAACTTCGCATGTTTTTTTGGAATGTCCCTTCTCTCTAGCAGTTCTCAACCAGGTTCTTAACACCTTCGACATCTCTGCAGCCCTCCCTCATTCCATTCCCCTCCTTTTTCAGCAATGGCCCCGACCTTTCAAGAGCAATCAACTTAAATTCATGTGGCAAGTTTGCCTTCACCTTTTCCTGTGGCAGATATGGCTCGAGAGAAATGCCAAAATTTTCAAAAATCAAGCCACTGATAAGAATATTATTGTTTCCAAAATCTTGGCCCTTGCTGCGGAGAATGCCTCTCCTATTTGGTCTTCCAAACCCCCCCTCCTGGCCTTGAATTGGACTTAACCAAACTTTTCAATATTTCTAACTTCTCTTCCATGCCCCGTACTTCTTTTGATAGGTCTATCATCAAGTGGGTCTTACCACCTACTGGGTGGCACAAGCTCAATTTCGATGGTGCAGCCAAAGGCAACCCAGGAGCGGCTAGCGGAGGAGGAATTCTTAGAAATCACAGAGGAGAAATAATTTTGGCCTTTGCCCAGAACCTGGGAATTCAATACAATAATATGGTAGAGGTTCGGGCTCTACTCCAAAGCTTGATCCTCTTGGAAGGTTTGACCATAAATAAACTTATCATAGAAGGAGACTCGCTACACTGTATCAACTGGCTCAATGGGACTTCTATGCCTCCCTAGGCCCTTGTTTCGATTTTTCTAGAATGCAAGGCACTAATTGGCAATTACCCAGAATTAGTCATTAAGCATCAGTATCGGGAAGGAAACAAAGCTACGGACTAGCTTGCTAACAAGGGAGTAGGTGAATCTAACATTCATGTTTGGAGAGACTCCTTCCCCATTGTCCTAAGGAACGATTCTATAAGTGTCAATGTCTGCACAATGTGAGTGGTTGGCAGGGGACTGGTTTGGTTTGCTCATGGAACTGGTTGAGTTTTCGTGTAATTTCTTCCTTCTTCTCCTCCTTCGATCGCATTTTGGCAACATGTCATGATATCGTGACACCTTTCACCTTTGGCCGTGAAATTGCAGCATGTCACGATATCGCGACATCCCTTTCCCCTCTGGCCGCGAGGTTGCAACTTGTCATGATATCGCGACACTTCTTTCTCCTTTGGATGCGGTCTTGCAACATGTCGTGATATCGTGACACTTTTTCTCTTTGGCTGCATTTTTGCAACATGTCGTGATATCGTGACACTTTTTCTCTTTGGCTGCATTTTTGCAACATGTCGTGATATCGTGACACTCTTTCTCTTCGACCGTGATCTTGCAACATGTCGTGATACCGCGACACTTTTCCTATTTGGTCGCATTTTTGCAACTTGTCACGATATTGCGACACTTTTTCTCTTCGGCCGCGATCTTGCAACATGTCGCGATATCGTGACACTTTTCCTCTTCGGCCACGATTTTGCAACATGTCACGATTTTGCGACACTTTTTCTCTTCAGCCGCGATGATGTAGCCTGTCGCGATATCGCGACACTTTTTATCTTTGGTCGTGGTCTTGCAACATGTCACGATATCATGACACTTTTTCTCTTCGACTGCGGTCTTCCATCATGTCGCGATATCGCGACACTTTTTCTCTTCGACTGTGGTATTCCATCATGTCGCGATATCGTGACACTTTTTCTCTTCGATCGTGAGGATGCATCTTGTCACGATTTCATGACACCTTTTCTCTTCGGCCGTGATGTCTCTTCTTGTCGCGATATCGCGACACCTTTTCTGTCCGGCCGCGGTTTTGCATCATGTCGCGATATCGTGACACTTTTTCTCTTCGACCACGATTTTGCAACATGTCGCGATATCGTGACACTTTTTCTCTTCGGCCATGATTTTGCAGCATGTCGCGATATCGTGACACTTTTTCTCTTTGGCCGTGATTTTGCAACATGTCATGATTTCGTGACACTTTTTCTCTTCGACTGCCTTTTTGCAACATGTCGCGATTTTGCGACATCCTTTCTCTTCAGCCACGATTTTGCAACATGTCACGATATCACGACACTTCTTCTCTTCGGGAATGAATTTGCAACATGTCGTGATATCACGAAACCTTTTCCCTTCGGCCACATTTTTGCAACTTGTCACGATATCGCGACACTTTTTCTTCTTTTTTTACGATAACGCTGCTTATCACGATTTTGTGATGCTTCTTCTCTTCTGGCACCAACCTTGCAACATGTCACAATATCGTGACACTTCTCTTCTGGCAGCAACCTTGTAACATGTCGTGATATCACAACACTTTCTCTCCTTCGGCTCTGATGCTACTTCTTGTCATGATTTCGCGACATCTCTTCCTCTCTTGGCTACAATGGTGCAACATGTCATGATTTCACGACATATTTTCCAAACTGGTCACGATTTTGTGACACCTTTCCTCATGTGGCATTTTGCTTGTTCTTTGATCTTTAGCTCTTGGACCACCTTGGTCAATTTGGAAATCATGTAAAAACCTCTTGTTCAAGGTTCAGGGACCTTTCAACACCCTTTCAACCAATCAAAAAAAAAATGTATAGTTAAAGGTACCCCTATCCTGTAGTGTGTATTTTATTCTATCAAGAATATATATTGAATGATATCTCCAATTTTGCTATACCGAATGGGCAAGATCAAAAAAATAAATCTAGAATATCTATAGATTTAAAAAATTATCAAGAGAGGTTATTATGATGAATGAGTATCAAATGGAATGGGGCATGGCCAACCGGTAAGGTAACAAGTTCTGGTCCTTTAATTTAAAAGGTTCAAATCCTTTTGTTCTAGATTGTTTGGATTGGAATAAAAGGTACCTATCACGTTAGAAAAATAAAGATCGACATAATATTAGGTTAATAACATTATTATAGATAATATTAATATTAATATTGTTACTTAATTTATATATAGACATCATAATAGTTATGATAATTTCCATTAACTACTATAGATATAATGAGTAAGTTATATCTTTAGGGAGTGGTTCATTTAGGAATAAATAAACCTTATTGAATGCATCATACAACTCTTATATGTTCTGCGCTCTCCAAGTGTACTTGTTCCCCTTCCTTCTTCCTCGCCAAAGGAAAGGAAAAAGGAAAAAAACTTCGATGAGAAGAGAAAAGGGGACCTTAAAAGACCCTCCTAGCCCAACGTCGAGCACTTCAAGATTATTTTTTGAGCCTACTTCCATAATTAATTAGTTAGAATGTGGATATAGTTATCCTATTACACTAATTAGGGGATAATTTGTAGTGACTATGTGAGTCAAAGAAGAAAAAGTTATTTACTCCAAGCATTCTTCTCTTCTTATGACTAGATCCAATCCCCGGCCCTGCGGAAAAATTGATAGAATTTAAAAATATCCCTTTTAGGAAAGGGATATTCGGGAAATCCTATTTATTGTTGATTCCTCCGGACCTCCGAAGAAGAAGCATGAAAAGGCTTTAATAATATGATTCCTTTGTCACCCTATATGGGTGTGATCATGTACTTCTTAGTCTATGAAGATGTGTTGTTAGGTACCTTGTTTTCCAATATTTAGACTAAATTTTAGCCTATGTTCGAGATATAGCCAACCATGCAGTGATAAGGGATGTATAAATTTTTAATAGAATAGCTATATATAACCATGCTCATTTGGATATCCTAGCTCCTACCAGTGGATAGAAAGTGGGGTCTACATTCGATATCACTTGAATCATCCCATCAAGGAAAGTGAAAAATATGTGCATTCTTGAGAAGAGAAGAGACATAGATACCCAAATTGCATCAATGGATAGAAAGTAGGGTCTACATTCAATATCACCTAAATCATTCCATCAAGGAAAGTGAAAACAAATGTATGATTTTTTTAGAAGAGAAGAGCCATAGATAACCATACTCCCTAGGACCACCCAAATTGCACCAATGGATAGAAAGTGGGGTGTACATTTGATTTAACCTTAATAACCCCATCAAGGAAAGTGAAAAAAAATATGTGCATCATGCATCCAACAGGAATTGAACCCAAAAATTTCCAATTATGTTTTGGGTGCTTTGACCATTCAACCATAGATTTTCGATATGAACCAATTCAAACAATAATGTGATGACTAGGAATAGAATAATGCTTCCTAGGATTTGAACCTAGTACTCAAGACTTGAATACTTATGTTATACCATTAAAATTTGAACTAGGAGCACTTTATCACATCTCAATCTATTTGTTTTTAGTAGAGAGGAGAATATTCAAAATAATAATAATAATATTTTGAGTTTAAAACATTTTAGTATTTATATTAGAAATCCATGGTATTTTTGGTTATAAAAAAGAGGTACTAGCAAGTCTGAATGAAAAACTACCAATATTTCATTTTTTAGGAAGAAATGAAGATGAATATCTACTAGAGATCATTTGGAATGATCCCTAGATACCTTTATTTCTAACTTATAAAGATTTCCCTTTTGTGTTACCCTAAAATATATTTATATTATTACGAATATCTATTCATAAGAATCAAATATTCAATGAATCAAATAGGTTTTTTTAGTAAAACATTTGCATATTCAAGAAGAGAAGATGATTTATTATGGATATAGATGTTCTTATTGGAATGATGATAGAATTCACCAATGAATTCTAGACTTGGTGGATTCTGTAGATATGGATAAATACATTAAATTTCTAATAAATTTACTAAATCTCTAGTTTTTCCATCTCAGTCTACCCAAATTTACTTTTTTCGATCCTCTAAAAATTGAATGAAGAAGTAATCAAATCATTAGACTAGGATTGGGTCAAACTCATAACTTTCATATTGATAGGGTTGTACTCTAACCAATTGAACTACAATCCCAATAGGGACAAAGTCCACCTATTAATCAGTAATAGCATGTTACTAGTGGATCAACAAAACATTTGATCTCTCACTTTTCTCTCTTCTGAAGTAACTGCTCGTTCTATTCTGTATATTTATAATATATCAAAAATATGAGTAATATGTCACTTTATTCCACTTAGTCCTCTCTTCAAGATGGGAAATATAGAATGAATATAGCCTTTGTCTGGATAAGCACCAACATTTGTGAGGATCTAATCCTATTCTTCATTCCATTCAAAATGATTCTTTACATTCACTAGTCTAAATAATATATGGTTAGGCCTTTATCTTTAGTAGATAAGAATAATATAGTGAATCATTAATACAGCGCTTTACCTAACCTGAAAGCTAAAAGAATTGTTATAAAAGCAGCAACAAGGGCTATCCCAATTTGACCATCTGATATCATCTCTTCATTTCCTCTCCCGCTTTTTTTCTTCATTTTGTCAATATATACATGAATGGGCTCTCTATTTTTTTTTTTTATTGTAATAATTAAAGCTGCTCAAGGCTAGAATGCATATGGGATGTTTTTTTATTGAAATTGACTAGATAGATCAGATTGGGATTAAAATAAATATTTGAAAGAATAAAAGAAATATGGAGAATAAGATAATTGTGCAAATTGATTATTTATTTCATTAAGAAAATAAATTTTATTGAGTCAATAGGATTATAGATTGGGGGTAAAACAACATTATTTGAAAGTTATTGAGATCATGATAATAATATTAGGCCCATTATTAATTGATCTATTTAAACTTTAACATAATGGTAATTTATAATTTTGTTATATGCCCTCTCCAAAAATTCAATTCAATACTTTTAAAGTATTGTATGGAATTTCCAAGAATGAATATCTAGAGATTAATTATGGGAACTTACACTAAAGTTTCACTACTGGTTAAGAACCCCTTATCTTCTTTTTGGAAAATAGACCATTTTGTATGCTACAATCAAATCATGGTAGCTATAGTTTAGTGGTAGAAGTGTGATTTGTTCCATCATGAATATGCATAGTTAAAGGTCCCCCTATGCTATAGTGTATGTTTGATTCTCTCAAGAATATATGTTGAATGATCTCTCCAGTTTTTCTAGACCGAATGGGCAAGATCAAAAGAACAAATCTGGAATCTCTATAGATTGACATAATGATCAAAAGGGGTTATTATGATGAATGAGTATCAAATGGAATGGGGCGTGGCCAAGCGGTAAGGCAGCAGGTTTTGGTCCTGTTATTTCGAGGGTTCGAATCCTTCTATTATAGACTATTTAGATTGGAATAAAAGGATACATATCACATTAGCCAAATAAAGATCAACATAATATTAGGTTAATAACATTATTATAGATAATATTAATCTTAATATGGTTATTTAATTAATATATAGACTTAATAATAGTTATGATAATTTACCTTAACTACTATAGATATAATGAGTAGGTTATATCTTTAGGGAGTGCTTCATTTAGGAATAAATAAACCTTATTGAATGCATCATACAACTCTTCGATGTTTTTTTCTCTCAAAGTGTATTTATTCTACTTCTTCCTTGGCAAAGGAAAGGAAAAATAAAAGAAAATTTGATGAGAAGAGAAAAGGATACCTTATTTGTTGTTTTTGTTGTTTTTATTTTCTTGTTTTTTAGTGGGCTTTGACCCATTTGTGATGCCATTTAGGTGTGAAATTGTCGGCAATCCATCTTCTCGTGGAGCGGTCCGGCTATGGTAGCCTTCTTAGAGAGTAGGATAGTGACAATGTAAACCCCGACATCAATTTTTCTATGCCAAGAGGTTAAGTGCAAGAGCACTTGTGTCTAGCAATGTTTATTGCTTTTTGTTTGTGTTGCATTTTTTTGTTGTTTTGTTGTTTTGATTTTCTTTGGTCTTATGCATGATGGTTGATGAATATGGATGTATGCATGTTGATTTATTTTGATGGATGCATATGCTATGATGAATACAAATGTTTTTGATTTATATGTGATATGCAGAGATGAAATGGATGAATGAGATTTGTGATGTTTGGCTATGGCACCATAGACTGTTTAGAACTCTGTTATTTTGTTTTTAGGCGATTGCTGTGATGCATGACTTTGTATGTGTAGCTGTGGTTTTTTTTTTTGTATTTTCTGATGGTATTGCAAAGATGAAAAGTAGCATAGTTGGTTTAGAAATGTAGCTAAGGTTTTCTGATACTCAGACGGTTTTTAACTCACTAGCCACGAATGTACTTTATCTTACAAGACTTTTGAACAATGTATGAATCGAACTTGTTTTTGATCGAGCTATTTCACATCCCTGTGTGTGCAATTGAGTTCATTTATGTGGTATTTGTCAGGATACCGCCGAGTGCAGATGGGCTTTCAACCGAACCTGTACTGAGGATCACCTAATTAGATCCACTAACTCCTTTGTTGTATTTAGTTAGATTAATCTGCGGTGTTATCCAGGATGCCATAAGCTAGCTCATCCACATGCAAACATTGATCTGTATGCAAGTTAATGTGACAGATATATCGTCATGCGAGAAGTTTACTGCCAGTTCTCGATAGGCTATCAACCAAACCGATACTGAGGATCACCTCATGACCTGTTAGAATGCTGAGAGTTCCAGGGATTCAAGTTCAACTCCCTTCTTTTCTTCAATTGTATTGGGATACTTGCTCGTTTGTAGTGATAAGATCACTGTTTATTTTGATTTGTTTTTCTTTTGATCAAGGGATTGGGGATATGGAGTGACAAAAATCACTATCCGTTTGTGCTGTTTGATTTGTGCACTGTAGGATGTCAAATATTTGATTTTTGACATTTTGCAAATTTTTGATTTTTTGCAACTATTGAGAACTAGGGATTCTTAGGGAATTGGGTAGGGAGGATGCTTGTCCTTTTGCCAACTCTCAGCATTCTTGGGGTCATTTGCACAGGGGGATGAGCACGATAACCATTTTGCTTATGGTGACTTGGATTACCCTACAGGTTTCATCTTTCGTTCACACAACTTAGGAATTGTTTTATGTGTTTTAATTTGTGTTGGGATGTTACGTAACAAGGTGTATTTCAAGTGTAACTCTACCTTCATAAAATATGTCTGACTTGGTACATTACGTAGCTAAGGAGCATAATGATGAATAAATCACGAAAACTCTTGATACATTAAAATACCACTGACTCTAGTGTGGTAAAAGCAATGCATGGTGTTTTTGTTGTTTTTGTAAAATGGAATAGTGTGGAACAAGATGGACTAGCAGAGCAATTATAGCCTATGGTGCCTTTGACCTATACGACCACAAATATGCAATGTATGGATGCAATGTTTTAATGCAGCTATGTATTTTTGATGGATTGATTTTTGTGAATATGAAGATGAAGGGCGAGAAGAGCTCTCTATTGATGAATTTGAGTATGCCTAGAAATGAGATGCAAATTTTTGTTGTTTTTGAATTTTCTTGAATCCTTTGGGACCTTTTTGGGGTGACCAAGCGATTGCGATAATCTTTGGAGCTTTTGGGGTGACCAAGTGATTGCGATAATCCTTGGAGCTTTTGGGGTGACCAAGTGATTGCGGTAATACTTGGAGCTTTTGGGGTGACCAAGTGATTGCGATAATCCTTGGAGCTTTTGGGGTGACCAAGTGATTGCAATAATCCTTGGAGCTTTTGGGGTGACCAAGTGATTGCGGTAATCCTTGGAGCTTTTGGGGTGACCAAGTGATTGCGGTAATCCTTGGAGCTTTTGGGGTGACCAAGTGATTGCGATAATCCTTGGAGATTTTGGGGTGACCAAGTGATTGCGATAATCCTTGGAGCTTTTGGGGTGACCAAGTGATTGCGATAATCCTTGGAGCTTTTGGGGTGACCAAGCGATTTCATGGATCCTTGGAGCATTTTTGGGATTGACCAAGCAATTGCGATAATACTTGGAGCTTTTGGGGTGACCAAGAGATTGCGATAATCCTTGGAGCTTTTGGGGTGACCAAGAGATTGCGATAATCCTTGGATCTTTTGTGGTGACCAAGAGATTACGATAATCCTTGGAGCTTTTGTGGTGACCAAGAGATTGCGATAATCCTTGGAGCTTTTGTGGTGACCAAGAGATTGCGATAATCCTTGGAGCTTTTGGGGTGACCAAGAGATTGTGATAATCCTTGGAGCTTTTGGGGTGACCAAGATATTGCGATAATCCTTGGAGCATTTTGGGATTGACCAAGCAATTGCGATAATACTTGGAGCTTTTGGGGTGACCAAGAGATTGTGATAATCCTTGGAGCTTTTGGGGTGACCAAGAGATTGCGATAATCCTTGGAGCTTTTTGGGTGACCAAGAGATTGCGATAATCCTTGGAGCTTTTTGGGTGACCAAGAGATTGCGATAATCCTTGGAGCTTTTTGGGTGACCAAGCAATTGCGATAATCCTTGGAGCCTTTGGGGTGACCAAGTGATTGCGATAATCCTTGGAGCATTTTGGGTTTGAATTATGGCTCTTCAGGGGATAGAGGTACCCCCAGCTTGATGGTCTTTGCACTTCGGATCTGGCTCTAGAGGTACGGGCATGAACGGATCGGCCCTATGTGTTGATAGGAAGACGGGGTCTTCCCTTGGTACTGATGTCATGATGGGATCTCGGGGTGGATGGTGCTCATCATGGATTTGGAGCCATGGATCCAATACTTGGTCCCACCTTGCAGGGTCTACCCACCATTCATGCCCTAGTAGTATGCCCATATGTCCCATTAGATCTTCATGAGTTAAAGGGCGATGATGTTGTCGCGCATGTCTGAGATAGTCCATCTCAGTATCATATTCTGAATCACTTTTGGAGACCCAAAAATGTTCATTCTCTTCAGCAACTGTTGCTTGCGACGTTGAGGGCTCTCCTTGTTCCAGCAAGTTAATCTGGTCCCATTGTGGTTGTTCCACTCTTGGTGGAGGGACCTGATTCTCTTGACACTATGTTGGTTCAGCTGGAACCTCTAAGGGGAATAGCTTCAAAAAGATTTCTGGAAGCCGTTGATGTTCTCTTTGAGGATTAATCTCCGAACTCTCGCCTCTCTCTAGCAAAGGAGAGGGATTACTACTATTGCCAAGGGTGTTTGTTGACCATGGGAGGTAATCTCCCAATGTATATTCTGTATTCGGGTTGGCATAAAGATCTAGTGCCAATCCCCCCTTGTTGCATATTTCTAGGCCTTGCATATTTTCGACCAAGATGTCTAAGGGTAGGAGGTGGTTGAACCCTACTCCTGACTTATCATATGGCATCTGATATCTTGGTTGGCAAAGGATCCGCATCCCTTGCTCATATCTTCCTAGCCCGTATCCATGCCAATTGCATTGACCGAGATATTTTAGGGCAAAGTTTGGGTTTGATAGATAGTTGATGTTTTCAACAAAAGGCTCTTCGTCTGCTTCATTTTGTTTGCATGGTTCAAGACCATGATCAAGGCCCCCATACACAAAATTTTTCTGGTTTGGTGGGTAGCCTAGAGGAACAACTGTCCCTATGGGAAGGCAAGGTCTCCCCATGTCCTGTACTAACTCCAATGCGGGGGTTGCCATAACATTTTGCACTAAATACTCCCCTAGGCCCATACTGGCCATTTCAACAGTGATTGTTGATGATTGGGTGGGAGGAAATGGGAGTCCTTCTTGAGTCCATTCCATGTTCAGCATTTTAGGAGTCTTCGCTTCTGCTGTGTGAGGTGTTTCTTCTGTTGATACCGTTGAAATTGTGGGCAACCCCTCTTCTAGGGGCTTAGCCTCTTCCATGATCTGTTTTCCCTTGTCCTTCTGTTTGGCCATGGAAAGTGGCGTTGATAATGAAGGAGCAAATGATGAAGACTCACCTGGCTGGGATTTTGTTGATTTGGTCACCAGTGGTGCCTGTGGTATTGGACCCTATTTAGATGGATTTAACTAGAAATCCAAATGCGTTGAAGGGAGGGTCGATTGAGGCATGAATTGTACCGCATTGCAATACTTGAAGGGCTCTAAGTCCATTGGTACTACATGTATTTCTCCTTCAAAAGCATAATTTAAGCACTGGTGGGCGATCGAAGGGACACACTTCATGTCCCTGATCCAAGGCCGCCCTAGCAGTATATTATAAGCCATATCGCATTCCAACACATGGCACAAGGTAGGTATTGTATTTTGTCCTACCTGGACAGGTAGAACAACTGTGTCGACTGTTGAGCATATTGCATCGTTGAAAGCTCGTAGTGTGTACGTGGAGGCTGTGATGTGAGAGGCTGGTAGCTTTAAATGTTTTAAGTCTACAGTGGTAATGATGTTACTGGACGAGCCAGTATCTACCAACACTCTCTTGTACGGGATCATGTTGACCCACGCGATAACGTGCAGGGGTGGATCTGCCATGTCATTCGATATTGTTTTGACTTCATCTTCTCTGAAGGTGATGACCGGCTCCGTACATCGTTTCACATGTCCCACAAAGTTGTTGAAAGAATTTTCTTCGTGAGGCTATAATTCGATGGCTTTTAAAATGTCCATAAGAGATTCCCTATGGGGTGTTGACTGTTGAATAAGCTCGTAAATGGACAGCCTAGCCGATGTGGTCTGCAAACTCTGTGTGATTTTGGTCCGTATCGTGACCTCGGGTCTAGGTGGAGGCAACTACATTGGGCATTATTGAGGCTATGATGTTGTCGAAACTTCCCTCGTAGATACCTCGGGGGCAACTGCTGGGTACTTTTTGTTCCTTGTCACTATACTAATCATTCCCAAAAATCCTTGCATGGGAAGATTCTGTCGCACACTCGTTAATCTAGAGAGGTTTTGCCTATGCTTCGTGGGTAGGCAAAGGGTCCTTGAATACCCCCATTTGTTGATTATTTGGCGCTATGGGGTTTTCCATGGCCAATCTTCTATTGTCGATCAAATCTTGGATTAATTCTTTGAATTTCCAGCATCCATTCAAGTCGTGTCCTCTGGGCTTATGGAATCTACAATACAATTCCTCTCTGTATCCCTAGGATTAGGAGCGTTAGGGTCTATAGTTTGGATTTCTGGCAGAGTGACTAAATTTGTCGCTGACAAGCAGTCAAATAGGGAGTCCCTGGACTCCGTGTAAGGGGTGAATTGTTGCCTAGGGTGACACTGCTGATTCTTCTCCTGCCTTCTATTATCTCTTTCATAACCATGAGGCACTGCCTGGTAATTAGGCTTTTGGGGCTGCATTTCTTGCATAGGCATGGGAACATTTATCGCAACTTGGTTAACTACAGCGTGTTGTGATTGCGTTGTCCCGGTATTAGTGGTTTTATTCCACTCTTTCTTTTTAGGCTTGGCGATTGCGCCTTTGCCTATTTTTATCTCTTCTATAACTCTGGCTTGTGCCAAAGCTTCTTCTAAGCTGGCATATTGCTGCACTCGCAATAGCCCAGAGATCGATTTCAAGCAACTTTTTGTGAACATCTGTGTGAGATCAGACATAGGGGGACGGTAAGGTAACTTAGAAAGCAAAGCTCTCCATCGATTCCCATATGCTGCCATTGTTTCTTATTCAAATTGCTTGAGGCTAGCCAGATCACTCAGTGATTCCTTCTTCCTTGTGTTGAAGGCAAAGCGTTCAAGAAACGCATCTACTAATTGATCTAGGTTGCTTATACTGTGTTTGGGTAATTGTGTGAACCAATTTGAGGTAGGGCCTACGAATGTGGTTATGAATTTCCTAAGCAACAATGCGTCATTATCTTGGATGCCGAAGCATTGACTTAGGAACCTTGTGACATGTTCTTGTGCGTCCTCTTCACCTTTAAAGACTACCAATTGAGGCAACTTGAAATGTTCAAGGTAAAGAGGTGTGGGCACTGAGGGATGCACCGAATGACTGCGGAGTTGACGTAATGTGGGTTTTTGATGCACATCAGCTTTTGTCTCTACAGACTCTAAACGCTCTAATAGCACTTTGTATGCATTGGAAGATTTTATTTCTTCCTCTCTTGTTTGCTCTCGTTGTAAGTTATGGTAGACTGGAGGCCTATGGAGGGGTAGCCGAATGGCAGCCCTCCTGCCTTGATGGGGAGTTTCAGCATGTTCTATTTCTGGTTCATACTCCTCATAAAATTCTTGAGGAGTCTCTGGGCGAGACCTATAACCCTGATTGGGTCCTTGCTGAAGGTACCCATCATTGTTTCGGGGAGTGGCTTCCCTCTCGGGTCTATAAGGTCTCGGAGGCAAAGCTTGACGAGGTCATGGAGACCTATCTTGCACCAACGGATTATGCCTCTCATATTTTTTGGCTCTTTGGGTGCGATGGGTTGGCCCCCTCTTAGGTAGTTCATAGCGTAACTCATCTGATTCGCATTGCATGCAAGCGGTGTCGATACTCTATCTCCTGATGACTTTGTTTAAGTCGTGATTTGGGCTTGACAGGTGGCATGTCTGGCGACTATCGGGTCAATTTGGTCTACCCCATTTTTCTCAGGAGGTTCGAATGTTTCTCCTATGTGTTTGCCTCGATCTTGATGATCTAAAATTTCAATGGGTCGCTTCCCTCTGTCGAGGTAGGCAACATTTACTCGAGGCTCTGGCCTCGATGTATGATCATGATACCTAGCAAGTGCAGAAACGCAAGGTTACCGCACTATTTTTTGTCCTCGAGGAATACGATGGATTTCCTCGTAATCCCTTTCACGGGTTTGGAAGGGGTGGGCGGAGTTAGCTCGCCCTATGTAAGTAGCCCAACGCTCTAGATTTTGTCTTTCTGTCCTGATGGGAGGTAAAGAAGGGATGCCATATCCACGTTGTCCCTCCAAATGGATAGTGTGCCTCTCTAGCACTTCATCATGCTGTGGCCACTCATGTCTAACCTCAGAAGGTGATTCTCTATTTACATCAATGTCTACATGTAAAGCGTCATCTCGAAAGGGGCTGTTTTGAATGGGCATACCCCACCGAGGATTCTGACATGGATTATTTTGTAGGCCAGACCAATAAGTTGGTATGAAAAAGTCCTTGGGATTGTAACGAATATGACTCATGCCTCCTTGGATATTCCCCATAGCCTCCGCCCGTGATTGGGCTTGGCTACGAGTGAGCACCATGATGATGTCTCTCTAAAAACCCTAAAAATTGAAATGAGTCAGATGGGGCCCAAAATTGGTGTGCGCATCCCTCTTATAGTAGACAAGATAAAAATGAAGTTTCAAGTCCTAACTCTAAATACATTAGGAGATATTGACATCCAAACAGCTCAAAAAGTGCAAAAAATTGGGCATGCAATTTTAGAACCTAATTTCGGGGCACTAGATGATGGAATTTGGCCCCGAAAACTGAATTTTTTGGGCAAATAGGATTCTAAAGAATCATTTTTGTTTAAAATTATCCCAACTAATTCCCTGTAAAATTTTGTGTCAATCGTAGCTACGGTTGAGAAGTTATGGCCCCGGCAAGATGCACTAAAATTTAGGGAAAAATACAAGATTTCCCATATTTTGTTGGATGCTCCTGCATCACTTATGGGCACATTTGGGGTGCTTTTGGGTTGACCAAAGGGTTCATGGAAACCTTTGGGGCCTTTTGGGGATGACCAAGCGATTGCAGGAATCCTTGGAGCTTTTTGGAGCGAATGACAAAATGCATAGATTTTTATCTTTTGTTTATGATGATTTTTCTTTTTGTCTACACTAAGCAGAAATGAACACACACATACACAAACCGTGATTATCTCTTTTAAGGATTAATGGTGTTTCCTAAACTGGTTTAGTGCATTTTGATGTTTTTTTTTATTTTTTGAATGTTTTTGAAGAACGTTTAAATGCATAATGAAGGCTCATATAACTCCCAAAATGGTCGCCCCTTCAATATACCAACCAGGCCGATATACCAACCTCTCTATATACCCGCCCTTACAAGAGGGAGACTATAGGTACGTGAGAGCAGAAGGTACGTGGTACGTAGGCGGTACGAAAGGGGGATTGTCCTGTTAATGACACCTACCATAGAAGACTTATCCTCACATGCATGGGAATCACCCCAGTGACACTCGGTCAACTTTCGTCAGGATTTACGCCTAACAACAGTGACAATCAAGGAAATGGATGCAAAGCTAAGCCAAGGTGGTGATGAACCCACCGTTGGTCTTGCTCAAGGGCTGGGGTCTTATGACCAGCTCCTTGGTTTAATTTACCACGTGATGTGTGTGGGATTCATTTTATTTAACGAAAATGAAACAAGCATAAATGAATTTCCCTAAGCAATGCAGGATAAAATGAAAACAATCAAAGAAACAGAAACGAAAATAGAAAATTTAACAGAGATTATAAAAATCCCTACCTCTTCTCTGCTCGGACCGATTGCTTCTGAATTTCTGCTCTGAAAATCTACAGGCAGGAATTCGTCCCTCTGTGAGATGAATTTCATAATAGAATTCGTCCCTGCTAGAGACAAATTTGAATTCGTCTCAGGGTCAGACGAATTGCAGTAAAGAATTCGTCACAGTCAGAGACGAATAGCAGTTTGCAACAAAAAATGTACCTGTCAAGCACAAAACACAAAAATTTAATCAATTTCTATGATTTTAAAAACCAGGTAACAGGGTCCCACCATGATCGCCACTGAAAGAACGAGATTCTGGGCAAAGGAAACACTACTTGTGATGCATTCAAAATCAAATACGCTTAAGTCCTAGAAATGTAGAATGCATGAAATGAAAGAGACACATTGAAATGAGATACAAGCAAATGGAAAAAACATAGCCCTTTCATTAAATTCTCTTGATCTCTGTTACAAATACTCCTCCTCCATTTTTAGGGGCTAGGAGCGTTAAAAGAATTTGATTACAATCGAGACTTAAGGTTCCTCTTTCCGCGTGCCCACACTTGAAATGGGCGGGCCAAGACGATGCCGCCACTGATGTTGGCACTTGATCTTGGCGCCAATCCACTAGGGATGGGCCCAAAACCTCTTAGGATTGGGATGTCTGCAAATTGGTGGTGTAAGGTGGTCAAATGTTGGATTTGGGTTGGATCCACGCTTCCAAAATCCACCTAATAACCTCTCTTGCAAAAGATATTAGTGGATGTGAGAAGGTGAATCAAAAGGATGCAAGTGGGTACTCAATCGGACAACACTTCGTTGCTTAGAATCGCCTCCAATCTGTCCATTGGGTGAGAAAAGTCCCACCTTTTATAGACCCATGGGGTCTCTTTTGAGAGGGAAGCATAAGCGCCATGTGTTGGTCATAGGTGCCATGTGGTGGTCATGTCTTCCCATGAGGGAGGGGAGTCCTCCATGACTTGGGATTTCATAACTGCCCTTGTGACAGTCCTCTAACGACCTATTTGCCCACCCACACACGCGTGCGAGGCAGGAGTCATCAACTGACTGTCTTTGGCTACCACTTGGTGCCATTCTTATTTTTGCCCGTTAAACCTAGAATTCGTCCTACCCAGGGATGAATTTAGAATTCATCCCTTGGTGAGACGGATTCCAATTTGAATTCGTCCCAAGGTGGGATGAATTTGGAGTAGGTTGTCCGAAGGTGCCAAATTGCCTTCTGACCTTCCAAAATTGCTGTAAAAGTGGTTAGGACCACTGTTTAACCTCTGAGGGCTGCCCTGGGGGCTATGTGTGTCAAAGCGATCAGTGTTTGTAGTCACATAATCAGATTGGTGCTATTTTGGTGTCTACAATGATAATTTACCTTAACTACTGTAGATATAATGAGTAGGTTATATCTTTAGGGAGTGCTTCATTTAGGAATAAATAAACCTTATTGAATGCATCATACAACTCTTCGATGTTTTTTTCTCTCAAAGTGTATTTATTCTACTTCTTCCTCGCCAAAGGAAAGGAAAAAGGAAAAAAACTTCGATGAGAAGAGAAAAGGGGACCTTAAAAGACCCTCCTAGCCCAACATCGAGCACTTCAAGATCCTTTTTTGAGCCTACTTCCATCATTAATTAGTTAGAATGTGGATATAGTTATCCTATTATACTAATTAGGGGATTATTTGTAGTGACTATGTGAGTCAAAGAAGAAAGAGTTATATACTCCAAACATTGTTGTCTTCTTATGACAAGATCTAATCTTTAACCTTGTGGAAAAATTGAGAGAATTTTAAAATATACCTTTTAGGAAAGGAATATTTAGGAAATACTATTTATTGTTAATTCCTCTAAACCTCTGAATAATAAGCGTGAAAAGGATTGAACAGTATGATCCCCTTTTCACCCTATATGGGTGTGATCATGTACTTATTGGTCTATGAATATGTGTTGTTAGGTACCTTGTTTTCCAATATTTATCCTAAATTTTAGCCTATTCGACAGATATCCAACCATGTAGTGATAAGGGATGTATAAATTCTTGAGAAGGGAATATCCATATATAACCATAGTCATTTGGATAGCCCAGCTCCCACCAGTGGATAGAAAGTGGGGTCTACATTCGATCTCAATTGAATCACCCCATCAAGGAAAGTGAAAAATGTATGCATCCTTGAGAAGATAAGAGCCATATATACCCAAATTCCACCAATGGATAGAAAGTTTGGTATACGCTCAATATCACCTAAATCACTCCATCAAGGAAAGTAAAAAAAATGTATGATTTTTTTAGAAGAGAAGAGGCATAGATAACCATACTACCCAAGACCACCCAAATCACACCAATGGATAGAAAGTGGGGTGTTCCTTAACACCTTAATCACCCCCTCAAGAAAAGTTTAAAAATATGCACATCATGCATCCAATAGGAATTGAACCCACAAATTTCCAATTATGATTTGGGTGCTTTGACCATTCAACCATAGATTCTCGATACGAACCAATTCAAACAATAATGTGATAACTAGGAATAGAATAATGCTTCCTAGTATTTTAACCTAGTACTCAAGACTTGAATATTTATGTTCTATCATTAAAAATTGAACTAGGAGCACTTTCTCATATCTCAATCTAGTTTTTTTGAGGAGAGAAGAATATTAAAAAATTAATAAGAATATTTTGAGTGTAAAACCTTTTAGTCTTTGGATTAGAAATCCATGGTATTTTTGGTTATGAAAAAGAGGTACTAGCAAGTATGAATGAAATAGTACCCATATTTCATTTCTGGGGAAGAATTGAAGATGAGTATATACTAGAGATCATTTGGAATGATCTCTAGATACCTTGAGTTCTAACTTAGAAAGACACCCCTTTTGTGTTACCCTAAAATATATTTATCTTATTACAAATATTTGATCATAAGAATCAAATATTCAATGAAGCAAATAGGTTTTTTAGCAAAACATTTGCATCTTCAAGAAGAGAGGATGATTTCTTATGGATATAGGTATTTCTATAAAAATGGTAACAAAATTCACCAATGAATTCTAGACTTGGTTGATTCTGTAGATATGGATAAATCTATTAAATTTCTAATAAATTTACTAAATCTCTAGTGTTTCCATCTAATTATTTCGATCCTCTAAAAATTGAATGAAGAAGTAATCAAATCATTAGAATAGGATTGCTAGGGCTTGAACCCATAACTTCCATCTTGATAGGGTGGTACTCTAACCAATTGAACTACAATCCCAATAGGGACAAAGTCCACCTATTAATCAGTAATAGCATGTTACTAGTGGATCAACAAAACATTTGATCTCTCACTTTTCTCTCTTCTGAAGTAACTGCTCGTTCTATTCTGTATATTTATAATATATCTATATCTATATAGATATATCTATATCTATATAGATATATATAGATATATCGGGGGTTCTATAACTAATTACCTTTTCACCAATGTCAGAAATTGACATAAAAATTACCGATGGATCATGTTGATATTAGGTAGAGCTGGATTTATGTTAGCATGGACTTGACATAAAGTCAACTTGACATAAATTTATAAATTTTAAAAAATGATTAAGGTTATTTTATATTTTTATCATGAGTTGGATTTAACATTAATAATCTATCTATAAGTATTTATGTTATAGTGCTATATTATCTTTACTTGGACATCTTAACATAATATTTTTTTCTTTTATTTAATTTACTACTTGGAACTTATATTTTTAATTAATATTTTTATAATACCCTTAGTGTTGTTACTAAGGAATTACTATGCTTACTATTACATAGTTAATATTTCAAAATAAAGGATCAATCTTCAAATTCAAAATCTAGTCTATTTTATTTCTATTTTTTTCTTCTGCTCTTAAGTATCGAATTCATTTACCAAAAGTATTATCCTTTCCAACAATGTATTTATCATTTGATCCAACATAATTCGATAGATTGGAACATATTTAATAGATATTCATAACTCTCAAATGGAAAATGATAAGTAAAATAATTATACCTATGAGTTATTGGAAATATGTTGAATATTTTCCATGATATTCTAGTGGGGCAAACACTAAAAGGTACTAGACACTCTGTACCTATACTCGCTAGGGTTATTAAGGTTTAAAAGTTATTTTTAGAACCATATGGGATTTTAGGGTTACTATATTTGAACCCATGTTTTTTTGCCCATGATATTGTAAAATTTGTGCATGTGCCTTCGTTATATATATTGCACTTGCATTAGGGTTTGAGTAGAGACAGAAGAAGAATATTATTGTGTTGGAGATGGTCAAGTTAATGAAATAATAAGATAATACTGTGCTAGTTTTTTCCTGGTTGAGGGTTTCCAAGATAAATATTGTGTAATGTGTGAATCTACTATCTTCTTCCTTTGATTATGCAATTATTGCTTTTCTAGTTTTAGTTTATTGGGGCTCTTTATTTCTCTTCATGAGTGGTTTTGGCTTGGTGATAATTTGTCATATTTTCCAAATGGATGACCATTTGTGAAACTTCAACCAATGAATGGTACTATGTGAATGCAAGCATATAAGACACAAATTATTTCCATTTGAAACTAAATGTTTGAGTGCATTGTAAAGACACCATATGGTCCTCGAGTATAATATCCTCAAGTTTCTAGTCTTTCATTTTCAATTTTTTTCTCACTATAAACACCTATGACATACTTACTTTTAAAAGGATTCTATGTTGCTTCTTTTCTTATTGGAATGTAAGTAATATAAATTATTTTCAACATTTCTTCATTTAGAAGAATTTCACAATGTGAAAACATACTAATGTGCTTCTCTTCAAAGACAAAATCCATGGGATCCCAAATAAATATTTCTAGGAAAAAATATTAAAAATTTAGATGGTTGACATTGCATATGATAATCCTTTGCATAAAAAAATTATCCTAATACTATCTGCTACCATTAGTTTTCTTGTACCCTCACTTTAAATTCACTCCTCAACCAAGATTCCCCCCCAAGGAAGTAGGAGTAGCAGTAGTGATCAAATATTCACTAGTACATGAATAACTATTTGGATTGATGGACTTACCAGTCTTGATCGTTACAAGGGGCGATGCTATGACATCGAGCCTGTTCCTGGAGAGGAAACTCAATTTATTGCCTATGTAGCTTACCCCTTAGACCTTTTTGAAGAAGGTTCTGTTACCAACCTGTTCACTTCCATTGTAGGTAATGTATTTGGATTCAAAGCCCTACGGGCTCTACGTCTGGAAGATCTACGAATTCCTCCTGCTTATTCCAAAACTTTCCAAGGTCCACCCCATGGTATTCAAGTTGAAAGAGATAAATTAAACAAATATGGCCGTCCCTTGTTGGGGTGTACTATCAAACCAAAATTGGGTCTATCTGCCAAGAATTATGGTAGAGCAGTTTACGAATATTTCCATATTCCAAGAATACAATCATGAAATTGAAAGTACCCGAGATTCCTAGAGGCATACCGTCAGAGAAGCTTCCTTGACCGATGGGGTAGATCAAGAAAACAGCAGTAGCAGCTGCAACAGGAGCTGAGTATGCAACAGCAATCCAAGGACGCATACCTAGACGGAAGCTAAGCTCCCACTCACGACCCATATAGCAAGCTACACCAAGTAGGAAGTGCAGAACGATTAGCTCATAAGGAATTTTTTTGTATAGCTATTCATAAATAGAATTTTATTTTGGATGGGATAGAAATATGGACCAATAGCTATAGAGATAGGAATAATAGCACCAAATATAATATTGTTTCCATAAGGAAGAAAATTGAAAATAGGCTTATGAATACCATCAATATCTACTAGAGGAGATACAATTAAGGTAATAATAGATACAAAGGTTGCAATAAATAGGGTCTAGAGGGGAAAAACTATGCACCTAGCAAAGGGAAATTAAATGCATCTATTGATCTAAGCACTAAAAGAGATATTTAATGTAAACATGATATAAAAAAAGTAAAAGAAATGGGGTTCTATTTATATTAATTGATTTATCAAATCCACGATTACAAAACATCCCCTTGAGGGCTATGAGTTGATACAATCATTATATAAGTGTCAAAGGATCTAATCCTTTCAAATACTTAGATGCACTTCAATGCCTTCCTCATACTCACAAATTGAAGAGTGGGTTTTCGATACCACTGTGATGATCTATATGTATTCAAACTTGTAGCTCCTTTCTTGTGTTCTGAGATACCTGGATCTACACATAAATGATTTATATTTGTTAATAGCATGTGCAAATTGAAATTAAATAAGAGATATGCATATAATAGCGAATATGAAGAGTGAAATAGACGGTGTAAAACTACTCTAAATTACACCAAAACTTAGTATAATGCATATAATATACTCTAGAATGGATCTAAGACAAAGTAGAAATAAAATTGGATGCAGAGATCATGGTCATCCCTGGGTTTTCCAATTGGGATTGTTAGAATGAAAAACATAATAGAAGGTGCAAAACTACTCAACATTTCAGAAAATACTAGTATGATGCATATATAATCTAGAATTGATCTATAATAAAATTGAAATGAAATTGTATATAGATTCATGGTTGTCCCTGGGTGTTCCAATTATGATTTTTAACCATCCTAGGTGGGGATGACCACTAAAACTAGTGGTTTTTGCAACCAATTCCTTGGGGATCTAGTTTAAACTATTCCTAGGGGTGTTTTCATCGATTTTTATGATCTAATTCACTAAAATGGGTAGGTTTTAGAATGGGTTTGTGTATTTGGGATCACTTGTCAACCTCCTTAGATCGATGGATATTTCAAGGGTAAATTCATGGGTGAAGGTTTGATTGATTCTCAACAACACTTCATTGTGAAATATTGTGAAGACTAGTCTTTTAATTGGGTGGATTAACTCCATTTTATATCTCAAGAAAGCACAAGGTCAATTGGGCAAGTTAGGGAATGCAGGGTAGGAGCTGCCACTTATCAAAACCTTGCCATGCATAGGGTGGAAGAAGTATCCATTATGGACCTCCAATTTTTAGGTTTATGATGGATTTGATTCAACCTAAATCTATCATAAATCAATGGGTGGGATAAATGACAAAATTTTATTGCCATTTGTCCCACCCTTGAATTTTTTAGATTTCGGGGGCTTGGCTGTCCCACCCAAGGATGGTTGTGGGTAGTTGTCCTTGGGTGGGATGGCCACAAACTGGTGGCCATACTATGGTAGGATGGCCATGGCTACAAGGCCCAAAAATTCCTAAAAGTGGGGCAAAAATTCTCAAAAGTGGTAAGGACCACTATTTAACTCTAGAGGGTTGCCTAATGAGGCCATATGGAGCGTGTCTTGGTAGTCTAATCAGATTAACATGGTTTTAGTGTTTACAGGTGTCCCTTTTTGGGATGCATTATGTGAAAAATATCAAGGAAAAAAAATAGATGTCTAAACCATCAAATCATTAAGGTTATTCAGTAACCTAACCAACTTTATATGCCTCCATCATGGAAGTATCATATATTATTGTAATCCTTACTTTTGGTATATATTTTAGCCACATTGTAAGGATAGGTTTTGGGGTTTAGGGTATACTTGGTATTGGTTCCTTGTTTCACTTATAATCCTATTCAAGGACAAGGGTCCCAAGGCTTCAAGGAGACCAAGACATTGTTTTATTGAATTGGAGCTAAATTATGTGCCCTAGTATGGGCTTGAAACTATATTTGGCAATAATTATTTTGAATGTATTCAAGTTTCTCTTTTGAGTGTTGATTTTAATTATCAATTCATAATTATGAATACCTCCTCAAGTGTTAGGTCAATGAGGAAATGACTAGTGATGAAATCAATGAGTCACTTGACCAATATGACTTGATTAAAGTTCTTTTCGATTTACCCATTGTGAAATTTATCAATTTTGTTAGGATTTTGATGGTTTTGTGGATATTTCATGGAAGAAAGGAAATTACTACCTCATTCCCATGGAGTGGTTTAACCACAATGGCCTTCTTGGGTATTTAAGTAGATAATTTTCAATTCATCAATGTACAATTTGGTTCACTCTTTACCCATTGTGAATTTTACAAGTTTTGTTATGTTTTTGGTGGTTTTGAGGCCTTTTTATTTACCTTTTCTTCTATTTTTTGGTATTTTTTTGTGGCCATCCTAGGTTGGGATAGCTGCAAAATTCATGTTCATCCCAAGGAGGGATGGTCACCAAATTTTCCAACCATCCCACCCTGGGGCAACCATGCTTATTTTATGTATTTTTAAGCTCAAATTTGGCAAAATAAGCTCATTTGCACACTTTTGAATTGGAATATTGAGAGGTGAGGAGTAGAAGAGTGATTTTAGAAGTGGAGCACTTCCAAAACCATCCCAAAAACACCATGATCTAGCCTATAGACTCTATGAGTGGCAAAGTCAACATGAGACGAGTAAGGGTTGAATTTGCTATTATCCTTTGTTAATTTTGGAAATGTAATTATTTTTGCGTTTGTCAATGAAACATACTAAATATCGATAAATGAAACTCATTATTGGTATCATCTAGTATTTTATGCCTTAATTTCTATTTTTGTGCAATTTTGTTGCATTTTTTTGTATTTTTATGAGGTTTTTTTGCTTGTTTTTGGTGGTTAGGGAGACCATTTTTGAACATTTTTAGAGGTTGTTCTTGGGTGGGATGACCACTGGTGGCTATCTTTGGGTGGGATGAATACCAATTTGTAGGCCATGCCTAGGTGGGGCAAACATGATTTTGAAGGAAAGAGGTCTCTTTTTTGGGTTGTTTTTGTTGTTTTTTATTTAAGCTTGATTGCCTCTGCTAGGTGATCAAGAGTCGATATCAATTTTCTACTCTATTTTAGAATATAAGGGACTTACTAATAGAGGATAAATATAAGTGTCTTGATTTCATTGGTATCAAGAAAGTGACACGGTTAGATCCAATGATGGGAGACAGATCCTACCTAACAACTTTGATAGATTTGTGGGACCCTCACACCAACACCTTCCACTTATCGACTGGGGAGATGATAGTGAAATTAGAGTATGTCTACTATATTTTGTGTATTATGATAGAGGAGTTTTTTATTATTTCTACTCATAAGGATCTTAGAGATACGATTTTATAGATATACTTCAAAGAGGATTGGCAAGAGGCATTACGAGACTTGCCTAGTGGAGGCATCCTAGTGGAGCTATGGTATGAGACTAAGGTTTTGACTATAAGACATGCCTTACTAATGACACTTATCTCCAAAATGTTTCTATGAGAATAATTGGGAGCTAGGTTCCCTTGGAACCTTTTGGAGTTGGAATTTTCACTAATGGATGGCACCATAGAGAGGTCGTTAGTGATGGCATGGGGCACTACTTTGTTGGTAAAAATTTATGATGACTTGTACGATATTTGTTGCTATGGGTAGAAAGTATTGGGCTATAAATTTATATTACAGGTGTGGGTATGGTAGCACATTGATGTGGATCGACGACGGGGACTACCTTGGATGATGTGGGCATAGCTCGTAGATGTGGAGATAGGATATGGTATCCTTTTATAGTAGGATATGGAGAGGGGTTGAAGCTATCCTTATGTAGGTATTATTGATCATTATGCATAGTTATTTGCATGAGTCAGGATAGAGTAGGTTCCCTAGAGACCATACAAGGACTGTCTAGCATGGCTTGAGGCTGAGGTGTAGCTTCAATGGGTATAGTGAGGGGGGTGGTTAGTTGGTTTACAAGAGATCAAGCAAGATTATTTACCATATACTCAAGTGATGTGTTAGTTTGAGCTATTCTAGGGGTTTCCTAATGAGCAAATGATCTATCAATGTCATGTAAATGAGAGGACACTTACTTGGCCTGTAGTGGAGGTAGTTGAAGAGGAGGTTGATCCTATGGAGGGTATCTCTGAGCTAGATTATGTAGGGACCATAGTAGAGCATGACTCCTAGTGGTGATGTGCTAGTGATGATGGGAGGGACCACTAGGAGGTTGTATATATGCGATGATAGGGGAGACTCATGAGAAGGCTCTAGATGATTCTCCAGCTAAGGCTCTAGATTTGGGGAAGCCAAAATTAGATGAGCAACATGATAAGATAGAATCAAGAGAGTGACATGTGCATCATCGAATAGATTATGAGTGGATGGATAACATGGATATGAAGGATCAGTAGGAGGATAATATGAGGATGATTTTTATGAGCAGGGAGTGCAGGTACATTTGGTAGCATAGGATACCACCATTGCTGAGCTATAGGGCAAGTTGATCAAAGGGTGATAGGAGTGGAGGGAGTATGCAGAGGAGAGACATCTCCTATAGGTATAGGTGTAGTCTACTAAGGTAGATATTTTGAGGTAGGTAGCAGTGATTTAGGGGTGGGAGATAGAGCTAGCTACTTTTTGGTCATAGACTAGAGCATGGTGCCTATCCTATGTGACCATGGATTTTGAGACTCTATGGTTATTTTTGGATTTTATGATCATGAGGTCTGAGGAACCAATTTATTGTAGCCTACGCGTAGTTTTTGGAATATGAAGTATCTTTTTACCCCATATATATATATATATATATATATATATATATATAGATATAATTTTTTCTACTGTCATCATGTGTTGCCTTACTATTTTATTAGATGTATGAGATTCTTATGTTTACTTTACTTATGATTATATGGATGCTTATCATGGATGCATGCATTGTAATATGATATTGGTTGATGATATGTACATGAATGTATGCATAATTAAATGGATGATTTGTTAATATGTATGATGAATTATGAATATTTTTTGACACACTAGATGCTAGCACCATAGACTGTATAAAATGTTGGCAATTTGAGTTCTTTTGTGTTGTCATTGATGTCACATGGATCACATTGAGTTTTGATGGAAAAATCACTTCATAAATATTCATTTATGACATTTTGGAGAGCATGGATATATATAGGGTTTGTGGCACAAGAGGCATATAATATTTAATTTTTAAATATTATATTAATGGTTTTTATTAAAACCATTAGAAAGGGTTTTTCATTATAACCAATGTGATAAGACATCTCCAAATGATGATGGATGAAAAGTATTTTTCAATAAAACCTAGGTGCAAAAAGTTTAATGGTAAAATTCTAAAGAACGAAGGAGATATCCCAATTCAAAGATAAAAGATGAATTATTAAATATTTATTTAATAATTCTAAGGTCTAAAGTTTAATTAAATTATCCACCGACATGCAAAGGTTAGGATGGCAAATCAAAAATTTTCGTCGTCATTCGAAGGCATTAAAAGGCATATAAATCAAAGAAGACTTTGGCTATTTCATTGCGAAGATAGGAGAATAATGAGCACATGAGAGAGAGTCACCGAAGGGAGGCAACATAGAGGTAAAATGAAATATTGAATTCAAGACCAAATACAAAATCAAAAGTTGTAGGAACTAAAGTCACACTAGACAGCGTAGCACAGTTGGTGGGGCATCATCTTTGCACAGGAGAGGTTTGTGTTCGAACCATGCCAGGAGAAATTTTTTTTTGTGAGAGATTGATTTAATTTTGACAGTCGAGCGTAGATATTAAAGGAAGTGTTTGGGATTAAATACCAACATGGGCCAGTGCTCACATGGTAAATGCTTCACAGTGTAAGCAAGGAGAAACAAATTTTGACTCCTGCGAAGGTGTGAAGGCGCATTGATTTTTGGTAAAAATATTTATGATCATGATGGTGGTTAAGGCATATTTATTTTTGGAAAATACTTTAACGTTTTCAAAGATTGTAGAGGCTACGAACTTCATAAAAAGGTATTTATATCTAGCTCATGGTAATAGTTGATATTGCCAAAGTTCTGGTGCATTAAAATCATTTCTGCCAAAATTAGGGAGTCATAAGGTATTTGTTGGAAAAAAATTATTGTTGTGTGTTCTTAGGGAGATATAAGGTGTTGAGATATTATTTGTTATTTCTATGTGTATTTAGGTAGTTATAAGGTGTTGAATTAAATAATTGAAAATTATTGTGTGTACTTGTGGAGTTATAAGGTGTGAAAAAAAAAAAAAAGCATAGGTGCTTGTTGTTTATGTTAATGAATTTAGGGAGTTATAAGGTAATAAAGTGTTGAACATGTATATATCCTAGTGCATGGTTTGATTATTAAACAAACTAGGAACTTGAGACCTAGTTAATTTCCACCTTTAGTTAGAAGACATGCACATGAGTTAGGGTTTCAAGTTGAAGATAAATTGCATGATTATGTACCTTGACTATTGAGAGGAAGTGGATGGATTAGAAAATCAATTTTATGGATAAAATTGATGCTTGAGTTCATAATTGCTTTAGTGGATTTCATTGAGAGTATTGCCACTATTGAGGAGGTTTCTGCTATTGTTTTGAGGAGAGTATTGTTGATTACTTGCTGAGTACATTACCTCTATTTGAGACCATTAAGGATATCATTTGCTAGTCACTTGTGGATACATTTGTATTTTATTTGAGGAGATCATTGTTGGCTATTTGAGAGCTATTTTCTTGAGGGAGTTGTGCTTCTTTCTTGAGAGCTTATTGACATTACATGAGGAAGATATTATTGAGAACCTATTGCTATCACTTGTGGAGATTTTCCTTGGTTGGTTGAAGTCCTCATTGTTATTACTTGGAGAGGTTTTCATTAGAGAGCTCATTTGCCATATATTTATCATTCATTGTTGAGCATTGTTATCATCCATTTGAGAGAGCTCATTTGCCATATATTTGAGAGTTCATTGTTGAGCATTGTTATCATACATTTGAGAGAGTATTTTTCATACATGGTTGAGTTCATTGTTGAGCATTGTTATCATCCATTTGAGAGAGTAGTCATACATTATTGAGATCATTGTCGATAATTTTTGTCATCCTTTGAATATTACATTGCCATTCATTGTTGAGTTCATCATTGAGCCTTACCTTCGTTGATTTGTGGATGAGATTTGAGTGCTACTTGAACATGATTTATTGAGACTTTGAGAAGGCTTTTGGGACAAAATTTCTGGATAGATTTGAGGTAGCTTTTGTGCATGATTGAGTGAGCCTTTGAGAAGGATTTTGGGATAGATTTATGGATAGACTTGGGACAACATTTGATCAAGATTGTTTGAGCATTTTGAGAATGCATTGAGTCAAATTTGTGAGTAGTAAAAGAGATAGAAAAAAAATAAAAAAATATACCAACACCAGTTGCATGGTTGAGAAAATCAATGAAGAGACCACTTGAGCAGATCAAAATTGTTTAGCTGAGTAGATCAGTGAAGATCCAACCTGAGCAGATCAGGAATGCCTAGCTGAGGAGATCAATGGATTGCCTAGCTTAGCAAATCAGTGGATAAAATAGCAAAGTGAATCATTGGATTGCCTAGCTAAGAAGATAAGTAGATAGCCTAGCTGAGCAAATCAATTGATAGCCTAGTTGAGTAGATCAGTGGAGCCCACTTGAGAAGATCATGATAGTCTAGCTTTGAGCAGATTAAAGTAAGAATTTGTATTGGGATAAGGATACCTATTTATTTGTGAAATATTATAAGGATATTATCTTGTGGACTACCCCACATTGGAGGAACCACGTTAAATATTGTGTGTCAATTGTGTGTGGTGATTTATGTACTTGCTTACTATTTCTATCTATGTCATGAATGCACACTGCTATATTTGGTTATTGTAATTAAGGACACTAATTGATATTGGTTTTGAAAGAAAGTAAAAAGTGGGTGCTATATTGTTTACACCCCCTCTCAGTATAATCTTGTGTTCTTCAATTGGTACCATAGCAGGTTCCTTCGAAAAGGCTAATAGGTTGAGGGCATATTCTACAAGAACATAGATGGCTTCATAGAATGGATCATCTACAAGTAAGGCTCCATTGTTTGATGGTAACAATTATGCTTTCTGGAGCATGAGAATGAAGAACTACTTGATATCACAAGGATATGAGGTATGGTAGATGGTTGCAAAAGAGTACAAGGTTGAAGGTGATCCCGAGATAAATAAGACTATCAGGAAATTGGTTGAGATCAATGTAAATGTAATGAATTGTACTTTGAGTAGGCTACGTGAGACATATTTTACAAAGGTCATGGTATGTAATTTAGCTAATGAAATTTGGACCAAGTTGTAGAATACCTATGAAGGATATTCCAAGATAAAGTTGGCAAAACTACAAACTCATAGAAAAAGATTCAAGGAATTGAAAATGGAAGATTCTAAAGATATTGCAAAGTTTTTATTTCGATTTGATGAGATTGATAACACCATGATAGGTCTAGGATTTGAGATGAAAGAATCATATTTTACTCAAAATTTTTTGAGATCACTTCCCATGAAGTGTTATGCAAAGGTTTTAGCAATAGAAAAAACAATGGATATGTACAATCTAACAATGGAAGAACTACAAGTAACTCTCACAACTTATGAGATGAGGATAAGTAAGTATCAGGATCCAATGAAAGAAATTGCATTCAAGGCTTCAGAGAAAAACAAAGGGAAATATCCAAAGATAGATAGAGATTCAGATAATGATGAGGAAGCTAAATTCATCAAAAGGAAAAAGGACTCAAACAATTACAGGGATATGAAGAAATTCAAATGCTACAAGTGTGGTGATTATGGTCACTATGCAAAAAATTATCCACATGAATAAAATAGTGATGATGAAAAATAGGGTAATAGAAGAAAATAAGAAGGAAAGCATAAACATGACAAAGATGATAGGTAAAAGCAAAGCAAGCATGAGAATAATAAAAGTTATCGTAAGACAAAGAAAAATTTCTACATTGAAGAAGATTATAATAGCTTAGATCACAGTGAAAGAGAAAAGTCAAATGATGAAAAGGAAGAACATCTACTCCTAAGAATAGAATGTGAAAGAGAACAATGCTTTGTGTGTGGTCAAAGAGATAACATATCAGGATATTGCATGGCTTCAGTGATAGTGAAGATGAAATGACACATCAAGGAAATAGGCATGATCAAAGAAATCATGAGAGTTTGTTTGCTATAGAATATGATAATGATCTCAGTGACAGTGAATATGAAGAAGGTTTTTTCTATGGGATAAAATAAGTAGATGAAGAAATACCACTCCAAAAATAAGAGGAGGATATTTCAAGAAAGACAGATGTCTTAGTTGATCTAAAATAAGACTTCAATGATATCCATGAGCAACTAAAAGAGGTTAAGGAGAATCTAAAAGAATTGTGATGATTTATAATTGAGAAGGTTGATCCATCACATGACTCAAAAGGCCAAGATATTTTCACTGAGAAGGAAACATGTATTTCAGAGGCTATAGATATGTGTGCCAATTTGTTATTTGACACGAATAAAGAAAAATAAGAGAAATGTTCCAAAGCACCAAAGGTTCATATTTTAGATTTGGGGAATCACACTCAAAAGGAAAGGAAGTTCTAAAATATGAAAGTAAGGAAGCACATAAGATTTATGAAGAAAGTTCTAAAGTTCCTATGGATTCAAACATCTAGTTTGGATCTTTTTTTGAGATAGGTGAATCAAGTTCAAGAGGCAAAGAAATTATTTAAGAGGAAAGCAAGGAAGAATTTAAGGAAGAGGATTTAGATGCTACAAGGAAGGATCAAGGATACAATGCACAAGTCAAATATTATCACAAGGATAATGGTCAAGAAAGGTATGAGGAACCAAGGCATGAACAAAGAGCTTTCCAAGGACATTATTTTTATTGTAATGGATTTGGACACAGGGCTATATACTATAGGGTATATGGATCAAAGAAGTTTGATTTTGCCAGAAGGAAATTCAAAAGAAGAAGGTATGTTTTTCAAGGACACTGCTTCTTCTGCAACATGATTGGTCATAGAGCTTCTCAGTGCAAGTAAAATGAGCAACATGGTTTTGGTCTTAGAGCTACACAATTCAGAGGTCATGGTCATAATGATTATGAAAACAAAACCTCACAATATAGGGTTCAGGAAAGGAATGGATATGGAAATGATTTCAAGAAATAATTCAGAACATGGGCACCATACAAAGGCTAAAATATCAAGTGTTTTAATTGCAATAAATTTGGACACATTGAAAAATGGTGTAGGACTCAATTCCAAATAGGTTCAAGGCAAGAAGTTCAAGCAGTCTCAAGGCAAGAGGGTCAAACAGGTTCAAGACAAGAAGATCAAGTAACTCATAAATAAAAGGATATCAAAAATAAGTGGAAGGAAGTTGACAAAGGAAAGGAACAATGTAATATGGGAGTAAAAATACTCCCACCCCAAAATTAATCACCTCAAGAGAGAAGGTGGTGGGGGGGCTAAGCTTAAGAGTCATATCTTTTAGCCCCATAGGTGTCCATTTTTTCCATTGATGTCAAAGGGGGAGATATTTGAGTAAGAGGGAGAGCATTGAGTTAGGACAGTAGCCTAAAAAGAGCATTGAGATAGGAGGAGCAGCCTCCATAGAGATTATTGAGTCAGGGGGAGAACCTTTGATTCTTAGAGATGATTTTTGTAGTGATTGTGGTGATTTGCATTAGAGGTGTAACCATCAATGACAAAGGCATATATTGTTAGCAATTTGAGTTATTTCATGTTGTCATTGATGTCACATGGATCATATATGTCACATGGATCACATTGAGTTTTTGCACCAAAAGCACTTCATAAATATTCATTTATGAAATTTTAGAGAGCATGGATATATACAAGATTTTGTGGCATAAGAGGCATATAATATTTAATTTTTAAATATTATATTAATGGTTTTTATTAAAACCATTGGAAATAGTTTTTCATTAAAACCAATGTGCTAAGACATCTCAAAATGATGATGGATGAAAAGGTTTTTTCAATAAAATCTAGGTGCAAAATGTTTCATGGCAAAATTCAAAATAACGAAGGAGATATCCCAATTCAAATATAAGAGATGAATTATTAAATATTTATTTAATACTTTGAAAGTCTAAAGTTTAATTAAATTATCCGACGATGTGCAAAGGTTAGGATGGCAAATAAAAGTTTGCCAACATCATTCGAAGGAATTGAAATGCATATAAATCAAAGAAGACTTTGGCTATTTCATTGCAGAGATAGGAGAATAATGAGCGCATGAGAGAGAGTCATCGAAGGGAGGCAACATAGAGGTAAAAAAAATATTAAATTCAAGGATAAATACAAAATCAAAAGCTATCAGAACTGACATCAAATTGGATAGCGTAATGTAGTTGTCAGGGCATCATCTTTGCACATGAGAGGTCTGTGTTTGAATCTCACCAAGAGAAAAATATTTTTGTGATAGATTGGTTTCATTTTAACATCTGAGCACAAAAATTAAAGGAAGTGTTTGGGATTAAATTCCAACATGGACCAGTGCTCTCATGGTAAGCACTTCACAACACAAGCAAGGAGGAACATAGTTCGACTTCTGCAAAGGTGTGAAGGCGCATTGATTTTTGAGCAAAACGTTGATGATCGAAATGATGGTTAAGGCACATTGATTTTTTGCAAATACTTTAACATTTTGGAAGGTTGTGGAGGCTATGAAATTCATAAAAATGTATTTATATCTAGCACATGGTAATAGTTAATATTGCCAAAGTTGTGGTGCATTAAAATAATTTCTACCAAAATTAGGGAGCCATAAGGTATTTGTTGGAAATAAATGATTGTTGTGTGTGCTTAGGGAGATATAAGGTGTTGAGATATTATTTGTTATTGCTATGTGTATTGAGGGAGTTATAAGTTGTTGAATTAAATAATTGAAAATTATTATGTGTACTTGTGGAGTTATAAGGTGTGAAAAAAATAAATAAAAGCATAGGTGCTTATTGTTTATGTTAATGAATTTAGGGAGTTATAAGGTATTAAAGTGTTGAACATGTATATGTCCTAGTGCATGGTTTGATTATGAAATAAACTAGGAAATTCAGACCTAGTTAATTTCTACCTTGATTTAGAAGACATGCATATGATTTAGGGTTTGAAGTTGAAGAAAAATTGCTTTATTATGTGCCTTGACTATTGAGAGGAAGTGGATGGATTAGAAAATCAATTTTATGGATAAAATTGATGCTTGAGTTCATAATTGCTTTAGTGGAGTTCATTGAGAGTATTGCCACTATTGAGGAGGTTTTTGCTATTGTTTTGAGGAGAGTATTGTTGGCTACTAGTTGAGTACATTGCCTCTATTTGAGACCATTGAGGAGATTATTTGCTAGTCACTTGTGGATACATTTGTCTTTAATTTGAGAAGATCATTGTTGGTTATTTGAAAGCTCTTTGCTTGAGGGAGTTGTGCTTTTTTCTTAAGAGCTTATTGACATTGCATGAGGAAGATATTATTGAGAACCTATTGATATCACTTGTGGAGATTTTCCTTGGTTGGTTGAATTCCTCATTGTTATTACTTGGAGATGTTTTCATTAGAGAGCTCATTTGCCATATATTTATCATTTATTGTTGAGCATTGTCATCATCAATTTGAGAGACCTCATTTACCATATATTTGAGAGTTCATTGTTGAGAATTATTATCATCCATTTGAGAGAGTATTTGTCATACATGGTTGAGTTCATTGTTGATCATTGTTGTCATCCATGCAAGAGAGTAATTGTCATACATTGTTGAGATCATTGTGGATCATTGTTGTCATCATTTTAATAGTACATTGCAATTCATTTTTGAGTTCATAATTGAGCCTTGCCTTCGTTGATTTGTGGATGAGATTTGAATGCTACTTGAACATGATTTATTGAGCCTCTGAGAAGGCTTTTGGGACAAAATTTTTTGATAGATTTAAGGCAGGTTTTGTGTATGATTATGTGAGCCTTTTATAAGGCTTTTAGGACAAATTTGTGGACAGATTTGGGACAGCATTTGAAAAGGATTGTTTGAGCCTTTTTGTGAAGGCCTTGAGTATAGATTTGGGATAGTATTTGAGCAAGATTATTTGAGCCTTGTGAGAAGGCATTGAGGAAAATTTGTGAGCAGTAAAAGAGATAGAACAAAAACATAAAAATATACCAACACCAGTTACCTAGCTGAGCAGATCAATGAAGAGCCCACCTGAGTAGATCAAGATTGAATATATGAGTATATCAGTAAAGAGCCCACCTAAGAAGATCATGAATGCCTAGCTAAGAATATTAGTGGATTTTCTATCTGAGTAGATCAATGGATAAACTAGATGAGCAGATCAGTGGATTACCTAGCTAAGTAGATCAGTGGATAGCCTAGCTAAGCATATCAATGGATAGCCTAGCTGAGCATATTAGTGGATAGCCTAGCTGAGCAGATCAATGGAGCCCACCTAAGCAGATCAGGATATCCTAGCTTTTAGAAGATCAAAGTAATCATTTGTATTGGGATAAGGATCCCTATTTATTTGTGAAATATTATAAGGAGATTATCTTGTGGACTACCCCACATTGGGGAAACCACGTTAAATCTTGTGTCTCAATTGTGATTGTGTGTGGTGATTTGTACACTTGCTTACTATTGCTATCTATGTCGTTAATGCACACTGCTATATTTGGTTATTGCAATTAAGGAAACTAATTGATATTTATTTATAAAGAAAGTAAAAAGTGGATGCTATACTGTTCACCCCCCTCTCAGTATAAGCTTGTGTTCTTCATAAAATTCATCGATTCCTTATTAACGTTATCATAATATTATGTAATGTATTGTGAAAATGTAAACTGACAAACATGTGAGAAAATGGTATGGCATGGAATGCATAATAATATGTTATATAATATCCTTGAGGTTTTCATGAGACTCAAACACTCTGGTGACCTAGTCAAAAGTTGTATACTAACCAGCAAGAATTTTTGGTAAGGTATAAATCTACTACGATGACCAAGATATTCAATATCCCTGTGTGTGCATGTGATTTCATTGCTATAATAATGCATAAAGTTACCCCAGTTCCAAATAGGATTTATGTAATCCATATGTACTAAAGATCACCCTACGAGTATCATTATCCTAATTTTTGTACATAGTTGGATTAGACCATAGGTAATACAAGCTACCAAAAGCTAGCTCATTCGCATGCTGACATTGGTCCATATAAAATAAGGTTGCTAATGTGATAGACATATCATCATGTTTACGAATGCCACCATTTCTAGGTAGGCTTGATGCCACCCAACCTATAATGAGGATCACATCATAGTTATAAAATGCTAAGAATTCTTGGGATTCAAGTTCAATTTTCCCTTATTTTATTTTATTTTTGAATTTCTCTAGGTATTTGCTCATTATTTTTTGTGAGCAAGGGATTTTTGTAGAGGTGAGAACCACTATTTATTTTACTTTTTACTTTTTTTAGTGGTGAAACCCACTTTTTCATTTTTTTTAGGGGGGGATTTTTGCTTTTGTCTTTGTTGCTCTATGGATACTTGCCCATATTTGGAATGGGGTAAGGTATTTTTATTGCTTTTAGTAGGGAGGAGATTATCCTTTTGTCAATTCTCAATATTTTTGAACCATGGACATAGGGGGATGAGCAAGGTAAATTTTTTGCTTAAGGTAACAAGGACCACTTTGTAGGTTTCATATTTCCTTGTGCAAAACATAGATTTATTAATGTGGAAATGTGTTTGGATTATGATGTATACAAGGTACAATAAAATTAGGACTCTACCTTATAAAAATTTGGATAGCTTTCTACAAAATCTTAAAATAAAACTAGAGACAACTGAGTGATAGAAAACCCTAATGACGCATTATAACAAATGACTAGCTGAACGAAAACAAACATAAATATGAAAGGTGGGTAATGTGTATGGAAATGATAACTGTAATGTAGATAGGTATTAATAATGACTTTTGACTAAGTTGATTTTGAAGGATGGCTAGTGTACAAACCTAGTGCTAAACATGTATGAGCAACTCTAGAATGCAAACTGCAATAATGGGTATGCTTAATGCAAGTGATTGTATAATACAACGATATGAAATGTAATGTAATATTTTTGTATTTTTATAATTTTAATGATTTTTTTGGATTTTGTTATATATATATATATATATATATATATATATATATATATATATATATCATTTGACCAATGGGCTTAGTGGATGGCATTTGGGCTTTTTGGGTGACCAAAGGGTTTATGGATACCTTTAGGGATTTTTGGGTGACCAAAGGGTTTATGTATACCTTTGGAGATTTTTGGGTGACCAAAGGGTGTATAGATAACTTTGGGGATTTTTGGGTGACCGAAGGGTTTATGGTTACCTTTGGGGATTTTTGGGTGACAAAAGAGTTTATGGATACCTTTGGGACTTTTTGGGTGACCAATGGATTTATGGGTACCTTTGGGGCTATTTGGGTGACCAAAGGGTTTATGGGTACCTTTGGGTCTTTTTGGATGACCAAAGAGTTTATGGTTACCTTTGGGCCTTTTTGGGGACCCAAGGGTTTATGGTTATCTTTGTGGCTTTTTGGGTGACAAAATGATTTACGGGTACCTTTGGGGATTTTTGGTGACTAGAGGATTTATGGGTACCTTTGGGGCTTTTTGGGTGACAAAAGGATTTATGGTTACCTTTGGGGCTTTTTGAGTGACCAAAGGATTTATGGGTACCTTTGGGGATTTTTTATGACCAAAGGTTTTATGAGTACCTTTGGGGATTTTTGGTGACCAAAGGATTTATGGGTACCTTTGGGGATTTTTGGTGACCAAAGGATTTATGGGTACCTTTGGGTCTTTTTGGTTGACCATAGGGTTTATGGGTACCTTTGGGGATTTTTGTATGACCAAAGGATTTATGGGTACCTTTGAGGATTTTTAGGTGACCAAAGCGTTTATGGGTACCTTTGTGGATTTGTGGTGACCAAAGGATTTATGGATGCCTTTGGGTATTTTTGGTGACCAAAGAATTCATGGGTACCTTTGGGGATTTTTGGTGACCAAAGGATTTATGGGTATGTTTGGGGCTTTTGGGTGACCAAAGGGTTTATGGGTACCTTTGGGACTTTTTGGTGACCATAGGGTGTATGGGTACCTTTGGGGATTTTTGGGTGACCAAAGGGTATATGGGTACCTTTGGGGCTTTTTGGATGACCAAAGGGCTTATGGGTACCTTTGGGAATTTTTGTGTGGCCAAAGGATTTATGATCACCTTCAGGTATTTTTTGGTGACCAAAGGATTTATGGATAACTTTGGAGCTTTTTGGTGACCAAGGGGTTTATGGGTACCTTTGCAGATCCTCGAATGGTAGAAGCTATCACCAGATGGGATGTGGTAATGGGAACACACACATAGAACTCTTCTTCATCATCCAATGGGATGACCTATTTGTATTCTTCATCTAAACTAGGGAAATTAATAGGTGCTATGTCATAATTCGATTGATCATCAATTGTCCATTCATAAGGGGGACCTCAATCCTTTTCCTCATTATCAAATGGAAGAGTATGCAAACCTTCACCTTCTTCATAGGATCAGATGAAATCATGAGATATCCTTTGATCTATCATATTTATGGGAAAATAATACCCAAAAGAGTGGACGTGATTAGGATTAGTGTAATGATTGCATGCAAGCTCATCCCTATAGTTCAGATCCAGGCACTCTAAACTATATTTGAGGATTTCGAGAGGCATAGGCTTGTTATGTCCTAAGAAAAATTTATCATATGACATTTGATATTACGGCTGACAAGGAACACAAGTACATTTTTCATACAACCTCAAAACATATCCATGTCAATGGAAGCGATGGAGATATTGCATGGAAAAAATAGGATTAGACATATAATTGATATCCCCAAAAAAGGATTCTTCATCCTCTTCTTGTTGAGGATATGGTTCTATGCCATATTCAATACCCATATATATGAAGTTCATTTGATTGGGAGGCATACCTAGAGGTATGATGGTACCCATGACAAGATGAGGTCATCCCATATTTTATTTTGTATCAATGGCTAGAACTATTATGATATTCCTTACTAAGTACTCCCCTAAACTTGTAGTAGCTAGATGGACTGTGACCTACGATGGTAAGGATGGAGGATATGGAAGTGAGGCTTGATATGACTCAATGCTTACCTCATGAGGTGGTTCTTCATCTGCTAGACAAGGAATTTCTTCTATGGAAATGGTAGAGATTATTGGAGGTATCTCATCAATAGGCCTCTTCGACATGTTCCTTTGTGGAGGATTTGATGATGATGAAGGTATATCTTAAGGTGCAATTGATGATGATGGTATAGAAGAAGATGGTAATGGATCAATGGAATATGATAATAAAGGATGTAGGATTTCAATGGATGTATTTGGTTGGAAGTCCAAATGAGTTGATGGTAAAGTTGACTCAGGGATGAGTTGTACCAAGATATAGTTCAATTAACTGAAGGATCTCCATAAGAGCTTCTCGATGAGGTGGAGACTATTGGATAAGGTCATAGATAAAGAGTTAGGATGATGTTTTTTGCAAGCTTTGAGCAAGCTTACTCTTTATGGTGAACACTAGATGGGGTGGAGGGATTTGCACTAGAGGTGGTGGTAGAGGTGGTGATGTAGAGAGAATGTCATTTGAAGTTGTAGGTGGTGCAACTTGATTTAGATAATGCATATTCCTTGTCACTATGCTAACCATCCTAATGAAACCTTGTTGAGAGGGTGTCATATGGATCTTGTTTACTTGTTTTTCTTGATTTACCTACACCTCGTGAGTGGGCAATGGGTCTTTAAAGATACCCATATATTGATTAATTGTTGAAATATGGTTATCAACTTGAATATCATTCCTATAAATCATGTCTTGTACTAGGTGTTTGAATGAGTAGCACATTTGCACGTCATGCCTATTCTTCATATGGTACCTATAGTATAGATCTTCATGACATACCATAGACTTTCGTTTATTCGGATATATAGGTTAGATCATAGGTAGAGTAATTGCTTTGGCTGCACATAGACTCTCAAATAGGGAATCCATAGATTCAATGAAGGACATAATTTTTTTCAAAGGGAAACATTGTTGGTTTTGTCCTTGATTCATCTGAGTGTTGTTATTGTAGTTTGTAGAAGGAGGTTGGGCCTAATAGTTTTCCTTCGGAGGTGGCATTGGTTGCATAGGACCTGGAATGCTAATGGTAAAATGATTAAATGTTATTGGATTCGGTTGTGCTAGATTGCATTTTGTGTTCTTATTCCACTCTTTTTTATGGGGTTATGTGATCTCCCCCTCTTGAATTTTGATTTCTTTGATTATTCTAGCCCATGCTAGAGCATCTTCAAGAGTTTGGTATTGTTGGATTTGTAGCAATAATGAAATTGGATTTAAAAAGCTGTTTGAGAATATGTTATTCAACTCAAACACTTATAGTGGTATGGTAGCTTAGCGAGAAGCGTTCACCACCTATTACCATAATTCGTGATTGACTTGTCATCATACTAATTCAACACTGTGAGGTCTGTCAAAGTCACCTTTTGCTTAGTGTTAAAAGTAAAATATTCTAGAAGCTATCTAGCTTGGGTATTTTGAAATTCTATGGCTATGGAGGGGAAGGTATTGATGGGTGAAGTAGTTAATTGCAAAGTTGGTTCAAATTGGTATTTTGAAGCTCAAACCCAGAGGTCTTATTTTCTATTGTTTCCATGCATTCAAACAATTCTTTATATGCATTAGAGGATTTGATTTCCTATTCTTTACTTTGGCACTACAAGGAAGGGTGAGGAATGTTAAGCATATGGTGTGGTGGTTGATTATCATCAACCATACCTCCATAAGGTGCTTCTAAATATTCTTCTTTTGGTTCCAGATCAACATAGTCTCCGTTAGGTATTTCTTGAATTGGCCTACAAGGAGGAACAAATATCTGTGGAAGGTGATCTATGTTTGGCCTAGGAGGAAAGTCCCGATAAGTCCTAGGATGTTGAGGAGGCAACATTTGGTTAGGCCTAAGAAGCCTATTTTTATTATAAATAGGTTGCCTCTGATGAACCCCCTGTCTATGAGTACTTGGGGTAGGGACCCCGTTACATAAGGTCTCTTGAAACAACTCATGGGTTTGTTGTTCAATTATTTGCTTTTCTAACTAATGTTGGTAGTCCAAGCATTGTTTATCCAATTGAAGCTCATTGAATTAAGCTTGGATATTAGTATATATTTTAACAACTTGATTTATTTGATTAGTTTTATGAGGTCTATTATCCCTAACACTATTTCTATGAGGTCTATATTATTCAAGAGGATCTAAAAGATCAACTATGAGCTTCCCTTAATCGAGAGAGGTAATGTTCACTTGAGGCTCAGTCATAAACATACATTCTTTATACTCAACTGGCAGATAAGCACATTGTGCATACATGGAATAATGAGACTAAGGATAATTAGGATTATCCTCTGGTCTTCCTTCATAAATGAGGAAGGGAAGGGCTGAATTTTCTTGCCCATGGCAATGAGTATCATACTCATCTTAGTACTTATGTTGCTAATACCTATTAGGGTGGTTTAAGGGTGTATTTTTATCATTTGGCCATACCCATGGTGAGTAATACTGATCTTGTATGTAGGTGTATGAGGTAGAATGAGAAGGCATGTAGATGCATGATATTGCTCTATTTGTTTGTGCCTCAATGTGTATTTTGTATTCTTGATAGAAGGCATGCACAATGTCTATATATGGAAAGTATGTTCCCTAATTAGGACTAAAACATGTAGGGTGTCCCACACAGGGGTCCCTTGTAGGTTAGGTTCCTTATTTGAAATTATAAGACATGTGCAAGTAAGAGGCCACCAAGGAGGTATAATCATATCCTTAGGCTTAAATTGGAGATGGTCTATGTCTCCTTGTCTACTCTCTATAATATTAGCACTTGAATGGGCTTGGATAAGGGTGCATACCATAGCTGCTTTATTCCAAACCCTACGTTATTATTTCTTTTACAAATTTTAATGATGCAACACACAAGAATGAAAACACACAATAATACAAATTTTTATATATTTTATATATGCTCTCTAAAACTATTTGGTGTGTTTTTTATTTTTTGTTTGCAAAGAGATCTCTTTTCATGTGTTTTTCTTTTTTTGGATGATATTCTCAATGTTAAAAGGATTTCACCTGTATACTCACAACGACAAAACTTGGTGATGAAGTCCAAGCAATCATACACATTCAAATATGGATATGAAACCCATATCTGATAAGGGAGCACACGTCCTACTAGTCCTCACCTATATTGATCATGGTAGAGATACATCCTCTGAAGAGTAATGCATACTATTTTCCATGGCTAATACGGTTCTTGGATCTAGCTTTGGCCAAAAAATAACGTTCATATCAACAATCATGCGAGCAAATGGTTGGAGATGAAGCCCATAATTTTTGGTCTCTATTAGTGATTGGGGATGAAGTTCCAACTCACTAATGTTCAAATGTGACGTGGTGTGTGTGGTTCCTTTTATACACTCAATGATAACTTCACTAAATGGAAAATAATGTTTCACTTTCAAAAGCATTGAATAAATGATGCAACCTACAAAATGCATGCTCTATATGTCAACCTAACCATTATGTAGATAGCAAGCAATCAAACCACACAAATGCATTCCTACTTGGTTATTTTCTTGTTTTTCTTCTTTTTGTTGTTTTTTAGATTAAGAAAAGCAAAATCTACTTTTCAAGAAAACAAGAGAAAGAAATAAAAGCTAAATCTAACTTTCTTTAAAAAGTAAGAATGCAAAGTAAGGTCTAGATACTCATATTGAAGCCTAAGTTTGTTGTTGTTTTTGTCAATTTGAGTTGTCGGCTCCCTATTTTGTGGCCATCCCAAGGTGGGATGGTTGCAAATTTGGGGTTCATCCCTAGGTCGGACAACTATCACGGCCATACCTGGGTGTTCCAATTAGGAAATAAGGGGTCATTTTAGGCTAGAACGACCAAAACTTGTAAACTTTTAGAGGTAAAAATAGAGTTAAAACTTACCTAAATCAAATAGGACAGGGATCCCACAATGATCACCATTGTAGAGGGAAAAAATGGTGCACCTAGCAAAGGAAAATGAAATGCATCTATTGATCTAAGCACTAAAAAGAGACATTTAATGTAAACATGATACAAAATAAGTAAAATAAATGGGGGTTCTCTTTATATTAATCAATTTGTCAAATCCATGGTTAAAACATGTCCCCTTGAGGGATTTGAGTTGATACAATCATTACAGAAGTGTCAAAGTATCTAATCCTTTCAAAGACTCAAATGCGCTTCAATGCCTTCCTTGCACTCACGAATTGAAGAGCAGGTTTTCGATATCATTGTGATGATCTAGCTATATTTGAAATTGTAGCTCCTTCCTTGCACATTGAGATACTTGGATCTACACACAAAGGATTTAGATTTTTTAATAGCATGTGCGTATTGAAATGAAATCGGAGATATGCATATAATAGTGAATATGAAGAGCAAAATAGATAGTGCAAAACTACTCAAAATTACACCAAAACTTAGTATAATGCATATAATATACTCTAGAATTGATCTATGCTAAAATAGAAATGAAATTGGATGCAAATGTCATGGCCATCCATGGGTGTTCCAATTGGGACTATTAGGATGAAAAGCATAATAGAAGGTGCAAAACTACTCAAAACTACACCAAATCCTAGTATGATGCATATATTTTAATCTAGAAATAATTTATACTCAAATTGAAATACAAATGTATGTAAATTCATGGTCATCCCTGGGTGTTCCAATTATGACTGTTAACCATCCTAGGTGGGGATGACCACTAAACCTGGTGGTTTTTACCACCAATTCCTTTGGGATATGGTTCAAAATATTCTTAGGGGTGTTTTCATCAAATTTTGTGATCTGATTCACTAAAATGGGTAGGTTTGGAATGGGTTTAAGTATTTGGGATCACTTGGGAACCTCCTTCAACTGATGGATATTTCAAGGATAAATATGCAGGTGAAGGTTTGATTGAATCTCAATAACACTTCATTGCGAAACATTGTGAAGTATCCTCTTTGAATTGCGTGGATTAAATTCATTTTATATCTCAATAGAGAACAAGGTAATATGGGAAAATTAGGGCATGCAGGGTAGGAGTTGCCATTTATAAAAACCTTGCCATGCATAGGGTGGGAGAAGTCTCCAATTTGGGTCTTCAAATTTTAGTTTTCTAATGGATTTGATGCACCCTAAATCTGTCATAAATAAACGGCTGGATTAAATTCTAGAATTTGATTGACATTTGTCCCACCCTTGACTTTTTGAGAGTCTAGGGGCTTGGTCATAACACGCAGGGATGGTTTTTGGTGGCCGTATGACCTAGATATGGTCATGGATGGCCATCCTGAGGTGGTATGACCATGAAATGGTGGTCATCCCAAGGTGGGACAACCATGACTGCGTGATCCAAAACTTCCCAAAAGTGGGGCAAAAATTTTCAAATGTGGTAAGGATAACTATTTAACCCTAGAGGGTTGTCTAAGGATGCCAGATGGTACTGATAATAGCATGTCTTGGCAATCTAATTGGATTGATGTGATTTTAGTGTCTACATAGGGTAGGAATCATCAAGACACTAAACTATCCAATGTAAATATGGTTTTCATTACTAGTGATCCAATCACAAAAATGACTCCATAGGTTTACCTTGGGATGACCACCATTTCATGGTCGTACCACCTTAGGATGGCCATCCACGACCATATCTAGGTGGGACGACCACCAAAAACCATCCCTGGGTGGTATGATCATGACTGCGTGACCCAAAACTTCCTAAAAGTGGGGCAAAAAATTTCAAATGTGGTAAGGACAACTATTTAACCTCATAGGGTTGCCTAAGGAGGCCATATGGTACTGATAAGAGCATGTCTTGGCAATCTAATTGGATTTATGTGATTTTAGTGTCTACATAGGGTAGGAATCATCAAGACACCAAACCATCCAATGTAAAGACGGTTTTCGGTGCTAGTGATCCAGTCACAAAAACGACTCCATAGGCTTGCGCTTTCGCGTCTTTCTAGAATTGCGGTCATGGTTAGAACTTGGTTTATTTAATCATTAGAAGCTCCCAAGCATACATATATGTAAAGCTTGTTATTCAACAGTATAACATGGTTGATATGTCTATGTCAACCAATATTTTATATCTTTATGAATATAAAGAAACATTGAGATTATCTATATTCTAGTGATATTGATGTATCTTAAATAGACTATATGCTCTTAATAGTAAATATAAGATATATACTAGTAAATATCTCTCTCTCTCTATATATATATATATAGCTACATAAATATATGAACAAATATATTAGTCTCACAATGAATAAAAGTATAATTAATAATACTAATATTGTATATTTCCAATATTATATATTCCACTATGTATGAACAAAAATTGCTTTTACTTCCCCATATAGCCTCTCTAGAATGGGGCATCAAATTCTATGGGAAAATTGTGGAAACTTTTCTATACTTTTTATTTTAAGTACATAACTTAATTTATGCTATAGTTTTAGGTTTTGGTGGTATTTTTCATGCACTCATCAGACCAAAACTTTGGAATAATATCTTCTATTTTTTGGTTATGTATGGAAATATGGGAACAAAATGACCACAATTTTAGGTATTTGTATAATTTTGCTAGGTGTTGGTGCTTTTCTTCTAGTGATTAAGACTTTGTATTTTGGTTATGATACATGGGCTTCCAATGGTAGAGATGTAATAAAAACTACCAACTTAACTCTTAAACCAAGTGTTACATTGGTTATTTACTTAAGTCCCCTTTTGGAGGAGAGGGATGGATCATGTAGACAATATAGAAGATATAATTGGAGGACATGTATGGTTAGCTTCCATTTTCTTCTTTGGTTGTATCTAGTACATCTTAAAAAATTATTTTTCATGGGCTCATTATGAATTTATATGGTCGGGAGAAGCTTACTTTTGCTATAGTTTAGTAGCTCTCTCTATATTTGGTTTCATTGCTTGTTATATTTTTTAGTAATAATACTACTTCTCATAGTTAATTCTATGCACCTACTAGCCTAAAATCCTCTCAATATCAAGCATTTACTTTTCTAGTTAGAGATCAACATCTTAGAGCTAGTTAGGGGCCTGCCCATGGACCTACTTGTTTAGATAAATATCTTATATGCTATCCTACTTGAAAAATCATCTTTGGAGAGAAAACAATGCATTTTTAGGATCTTTGTGCCTCTTGGTAAGAACCATTAAGAGGTTCTAATGGTTTTTTATGGAAATGGATATACAACCTTGGCAAGAATAACATTTGACAAAATATATGATTCATGCTCCTTTAGGTTCTTTGAACTTTATGGGTGGTGTAGCTATCAAGATTAATACGGATAACTAATAGTTATTAATTATACAATTTTATTATATAATATCTATAATATTAATGATTTATTAGTAATTATCATATTACTATACTTCATATTATTAATTACTATTATATAGAGACATATTATATGTCATTTATTTACTACTATTAAGAATTATATATTATAGGATATATAATATTAATTAATAATGTTCATAATTTAATATTACTTTGTCAGTAAGAATACCTCTACCCTTCCTTGCCTACTACTTGTTCTAAAATATAGTAATTAATATTAGATGTATCAATAAGCCTCCTTTACCTATATTTTTGAACTCTTCATTGAGTGAAACAAAGCGGGCATCGTAGCACTTCGAACTGCTATTCGATTCGAATTTTTTTCCTTTCAAATAGGAGAAGGTTCTTTGTTATTTTATCTCTCTACCTGCTCCATGTCATACAACCTTCACCCTTTAGATCATGGGTTGGTTGATAGGATACATGGGATCTTATATGATATGAATGGTAATTTTGGTATATGTAATAAAAAATGGCAAAGTGAGGATAATTAATCTCATATCAGTCACCAATAACTATTGGTTTATCCAAAAGGATATTAAGATAGATATCTAGTCCTTGCAATTAATTTGATTTTGTATGAATTTTTTCCTTGTTCTACTTATTTTGTGGGGCATAAATTTTTTTATGGTTTCTTTCGATTATACCAAATAAAAATACCCCCAAGTTTCTTTTCATTCATATTAGTCAATTTTGAATCCATCATAGGTTTAATTTGGGCTAATAGTTATTGATATAAATGACACATTAACATCAATAGAAGTTATATAAATACCACTAGATTTATAGAAATAACAAGTATAGAGGGTAGAGATTTTCTATGTATTCTATTTTCTTTACAATATATTATCTTTCAAACAATTAGTATACTTGTTTCTACTTTTCGTATAAAAGGTCAAATCGTTTATTGCAATGGTCCTAAATGTACTTGGAAATATATTAGTTAAACTAAGATGGGTTTGAGTTCCTATTTTTCCATTCAATCCCAAGTAGGAAGGAAAAGAGGAAAATAAAAATTTGAACATGCAAAGATCTATTTTCTATTTTCTTTCAAAATAATTTCTACACATAATGTATGTGGGGAGAGTGGACCTACTAGGATACACAAGCCCACTCCACAACTTGATTGTAGCAGGAGAGAACACAAACACCCATTATTTAGTTGGATCTAATGAAGGGGTTGTACCCTCTTCATGTTAATTGTAATCCAATTATGACAAGTAATTATTATTTTGTAATAAGACCTCTATGACTTTGGGTAAATCATTGTAAAAGGATATCAAGGCTCCACATCATTTTAATACAAAAGCATTTTATTTCATTATCATTGCTTAGTTCAATATTTCGTTATTTGGGTGTTGTTTCATTGTTTACAGTATCTATTTCCCAAAATTCAAAGGGAAACCCAAACATCCTAACCCAAAATGGTACTAGGGATAGATTTACACTTTTAGGTGAAAATATTTCATACCAGTAGGTAATAAAGAATATTGTTCTTCCCATAAACCAAGGATCCTGTTTTAGGATATTTTTTCTTTATTTCCTACAACAAAAATGGCTAGGAAAATACCTTTGGGAAGAAATGATAAAATAACTCTTGGAAACTTCCAACTCCTATCAATCTATTTTCTCAAAGGTTGAATTCCCTAGTCAATACCCATTAAATTTACCAAAAAAATCCCTATATTTGAGCAATGAGGATATATCTAAGGTGCAATCACTAACATCTATCACTAGAGATGATATTGAGGATTTAACTATAAATGGGTCCATGCAAAGGAAACTACAATTCAAAATCTATTGAAATTTATCTAAATATCCAATATCAAATATTATATTTGATAAAAAATTTATAATAATTTGCATGCAAAATTTCTAAGATAAAGAAACGGGGAAACGACTTAGCTAAAAAATTCTATGTCCAAATAGAATGGCTTAACTCATTGAAGTCTTAGCCTTTCATTGCTCTTCCCATCATCCAAATCCTAGTTGACAAATATTTGTAATTTTGTTTTTTACAACTTGAAAAATCGTCACTTCCCTTGTTTTGAATGGTTGACTTCACAGAGTTGCATGTCCCTCAATATTACTTGGATTCTTTCATATGAAAACTCATTTTAAATCTATTCAAATTTTGCACAATTTGGTCCAATAATAAGCTAAATTAGATAATCCTTCGTGAAAATATGGCTCCTAAAATATGAGATGTTTTCAAAAAAAGAAATCTAATCCTTCATGAATCTCTAAGCTAAAATTATGTCCCCATGACTTTGTTTTGTGATAGTGAAAGTATTTCTTAACTTGTCTATGATCTAATGGAGCATCAAAAAACTAGACATATTGAAATTAGAATAATTATATTCATCAACTTGACTCATGGAGAATGGGTAAGACAACATACACACATTTAATATATTAACTTAGAGATATCTTTAAAAATTTATGTTTGACATGACTACCAAAATATGGGACCGACTTGGAGTGAAATATTAATCTTTAAGGGGGATGTTCCATAGGGATATTTCCTTTTGGACTCCATTCATTTTACGAAATGATGTTCATATAGTATTATTATTCACTTGAGGCCACAACCAACTATGTATTGTGATTATTGTATTTGTCCTATAGGCCTATGATCATCTTATAAGGTGATATTTTGTATCATTACTAACGAATGGTTGATCTTGATGACCAATGTTGGAAGTGTTGTATTGTATGATGAGTTGCTATTATGCTTTATCTTTACTATAGCAAATATTATAACTTCAAATTCATAGTCTACCATAGAAGGTGAAAACACTTGTGACACTTTCACCACTAAAATTTTAGTCATCATATTTATCATTTTGTATATGTTATTTTCACCTTTTGAGTAAGGATATAATTCTAGTCAAGGGATCCCTACACTAACCTAGGCAGACCCCTTTACTACTAATTCATGTTTTTTGTTTGTTATACATGTTTCTAAAAAACAATAGTCTCAAGTGAAAGTGTCATTAGCCTACAATAGCACCAATAGCCCTTCATGGACCATATGGACCTCTATCAATAATAAAAGCACCACCAGATAGTAGTAGCATTGTCAGTGCTTTTGAACCTCGATAATCCTTTTATCACTAAGGTAGAAAGTAGGTTCTAAGTTATAATTTGTTGTTTTTGCCATTTTAGACCATAAAAACCGTATTTTATTCCTTTTATCACTAAGGTAGAAAGTAGGTTCTAAGTTATAATTTGTTGTTTTTGCCATTTTAGACCATAAAAACCGTATTTTATTTGTTTTGCATTTGCTTCTATTGTTCACTATTTTATGTTTTATACATTAAAGAAAAATTGAAAAATAAAGAACAAGTCAGTATTAATTGCACTAACAAACTAACATAGTCTTGCATATCATCAAAATTAAATCACATATAGTCGTATTAAGGCTTATTTGTTGCATTATCCTCTTGAACACTTGTCTTAAAAAAAATTTGTATTTTTATTTGTCAAATCAAAGCATTGAGTTTATAGGACCTATATTTTGCATTGATTGATGCAATTATAGTTATAATAGGACTAGATTAAGGTTAAGATCGTTAAAGGAAAATATTAGGAAAAATGTAGGTGTTCTCTAACTTAATCCATAAAAACTTAGACTTAGGTTCACAACTAATCCTATCGTCAAAGTGAGAAGGGAAATATATTGTAGACCACCTAATTTGGGGGTCTCCTCATGACTCTTTTCCCCTCATCACATTGACATTAATATAATCTTTGATCTTTGGGCCTTTACAAGCTAGACATGCTCAAGCAAATTGTTTTTATTTTAGACAAAAAATAAGAGGGTACAACTTCAACCAAGAATTTGATAAAAGCATTTGTAGAATCCCCATCATTAGCATATTATATAATAAGTTTCTTGATCAATTAAAAAGTATATGATTTGAAGTTTCACATTGGTAAACTATGACTTCCTTTTGTAATGTGTTATGATAACCAACAAGTAAATTTTTTTCCTGCACATATGTATGTTAGTTAAATTTATAGATTTTCATCGCCTCTTCTAAATCATTGAGCTTGACCATTTATTTTAGATATGATACCAAAAGATTTTATATTCCAAATATTCATCTATCTTTTTAGATATTTCTAATTTTGAACAAACTTGTACATACATGAAATTTTGCCCCACCACAACATAACCACTTAGAAGAGATTAGGATTATGAATCCACATAAAATATAAAAAAATAGATGTGGAGGATATTATTAAGTATATTACATCTCAAAGAATTTGTTTTACCATCTAATCATACTTATAACATGGTGTATGATTGCATACTCTATTTTTAACCACATATTAAACAAAAAAATTGTCTAATATTTCTAGCACATGAGATCTCTCCGTACACTTATTATTTGATATATATTGAAACCTTAAAAAAATAACATCCCATAGACCCATAGACCATTTAGTTTGATAAAGGAAGTAAAGTTATCCATTAATCTAGACTAGTCAACATGGCCTTTCTTTTTAGGAGATGGAACCATGTTGACATTACTCCCAAGAATCTAAAACTGAAAATTTTGGATCATTATTGAATTTAACAATAAAATATTAAGGCTCTTCTAACAAGAGTAACTACATTAAGATCATAGACAATTACGAATCCAATTTTAATATTTTACGTTCTTGCAAAAAGAAATATCAATAACTTAATTACTTATTGCTTCAGATAATTGTTTATATGTCACTTGTAAATATCCCATACCATTGTTTAGATTTCACTTGCAATATCCCATACCCATACCATTGTAATGCCCCTTAAAAGTGTTTATTACGTTGAGAGGTGTTTTTACAATGACAAACAAGGGTGGAGGCAAAGAGGTCATACATGTCACATCGTAAACAATATTTTATTTATTTTTATTAAAAACACTAACATTAACAAAAATATTTAAAATATTTAAACTAGCTTAGATATAAAGATATATATCTAATAAAACGTCGAGAGTTATCAATCTTGAGGCGTCTATCTTGGAGATCACACCCTAAAGAAATGAGATAAGTGTCTCGAGATTGATAACTCTGTTTTTAGATATACATCCTTTATATCTAAGCTAGTTGTAAAAACTATTATATTCTTTCATCTTTCAAATTTTTTATGCATCTTTAAATTCTCTACCATATATTCATATTTATTGTATTAGAATAACCACCTTCTTAAATCACTCTTTAAAAATATATTTATTGTATTAGAATAACCACCTTTTTAAATCACTTTAAAAGAGCAGTTTATAACCACCACCATTTTAAGGTCACCTACCAACTATAAAAATGATTTTTAAATATTTATTGTTGATGTGATCTGAATTCAATCCCCATGATGTATGATAAATATGTGTAAAAAGTATTAAGCAAAAAAAAATATTCTAAAATACCCTTGATCATTATTTGAGTAGGATTAACCCTAACTTATTAACATTTATGATATTTATTTATAACTTCCAATCCATTATCCCATATTTATTGTAATGGCGGGACGGGGACAGGGGCGGGATATTTATCAATCATTTTTATTTATGCAAGCTTAACCAAACCTGTTACATTTATGCGATATTTATTTATGGCTTCCAAATCAATATCACATATTTAGTGTACTGACAGAGGCCTGCGAGGAGCCGGCTATTTATCAACGCCCAGTCGTTATTTCTACTCTGTGAAAAAGAAGAAATTTGAAGAAGAGAGTGATGGATTATTGGGTTAATGTAAGCTATTTGAGGTTCACCCAATCAGAGATTGTCCCCAAGTTTCAGAGGTTCCCTAACCTCACGGTATATTCCGCGATGATGCGGATTCGTAAGGGCCTTCTGGATCCCCATCAAAAATTTCAGAGGGTAACGGTTCATATGGATAATGAGGGTTTGCTGTGGTGCGAAAACAACCGCACTCTTTACGTCTTACGTAGGGCGGATGTGATGAAGTTCAAAGCGAAGATTATAATAAACGATTTTATGTCTGGATGTGATGGTGAAGAGAAGGAGAAGCTCAAAGATCTAAATTTTTTGCCAAGAGTTCGAACCTTGGGGTCGTCGCCTTGCTCTTCAGTTCGATACCTGGCTCAGGAGGTTCCAAGCATGGTGCCGACCGTTTTCGTTACTCGGCGTGTAGATTCGGGGTCGTCGTCTTCGTCTTCGGAAGTGTGTTTTGAGGAGGAATACGGGAGCCTTGTGCCGGACTGATGGGCGCCCCTCCCGGTGATCTCCCCGTTGGCCATGGCTGGAATATCATACCATGGATGGAGTTTGTTCTGTTGCTGCGTACGGTTTTGTGCTGCTTCGGTATAGTAGTATTTTCTGTAATGGTTTCAGTCTTTATAACGCCTTGTTTATGTTTTGATTGCTAGTTTGTATCTTCAGAAAGGGCTTACGAACAGACAATGTTGATCCATGATGTTACAAACCGGTTTATCAAAGTTTTTGAATGCAGATGAAGAATTCATTAATTAAATTTATAATGTCTGTTCGTCAAAACCCTTTTTTATTTTTTTAGGTGAGACCAGATTAACTTTCAAAGTGGAAAAAAGGTTTGGATTAAAGTTTGGGGTTTCATATAGTTTTTGATATGGTGTTTTAATAATTTTTATTTTTTTAATTTTGAAGGAATAATATTTAAAAGATATATAATATGTTTTGATAATAAAAATAGGATGAAAATAAATATATTAAATAAATAATAATTTTTTTAAAAATTTCAAAAACTGTATTTAGCTTTATTAAAAAAATATTTTATTATTTTTATTATTTTAAAATATGAAAAGTTTGTACTATACTTCGAACTGTTGAAATAAATGTCAATAAATTTTTTAACTATCTAAAGATTGCATTAAACAAAACAAACAATTCAAATCGTGAATTGACGGTATCCTTGGGATCAAAGATTTCAGTCTCGTTTCTCTACTCATGCAGTGTTTTATATATATATATATATATATATATATATATTTTGTTGGAGAAGTGTTGTACACAGGTTTTTACTCCTGATAAAATATGAAAAGATTGCAACCAAAAAAATAAAAGAATAACCAAAAAAAAAAAAAAACTAACGTGTTGTACACAGGTTTTTACCCCTGATAAAATATGAAAAGATTGCAACCAAAAAAATAAAAGAATAACCCAAAAAAAAACTAACTTTTTTATAAAAAAAAAATGAAAAATTGAGGATTTTTTGTTTTGGGTAGGAGGTCATCTTTTCAACTTTTTGCTTCATCTTTGGTTTTTTTGTGGTTTTTAAAGCAGATCTACTTTTTTGTGGATTTTTAGGCAGATTTCTTTCTTTAGTAGCAGATCCGTAGCACGTTAAGGAGGTGCTAGAGCAAGAGACCTCCCATTTTTGGCAGGAGGTCACCTTTTTATTATTGCTCCTTCCTTGGCTTTTCCTCTTATTTTTATGTAGATCTCTCCTTTCCTGTGGATTTCCAAGCCGATCTGCTTTTCTTTTGGTGGATCCGTAGTGCACTATGAAGCTGCCCTGGAGCAAGAGACCTCCCGCTTTGGGTGGAATGTCACCTCTTCATCTTCTTGCTCCATCCTTGGCTCTTCTTAAGGTTTCCAGGCGGATCTCTTGTTTTACCGTAAAATTCCAGGAAATATTCTATTTTTCCTAGGCTTTTTTGCCCTTCCTATCATTGATTGGTGCTTGGAGGGTCTCCAAGACCTTTTTTGTTTCATTATGAGGTGCTCCAGGAAGTCTTCCTGGGTGATGTTGTGCGATCGGACAAACCTAGTTTCTGGACAGGGTGTGGGGGTTTTCGTTCTTCGGTTTGGGGGCTCTATAGAGCTCTTCTATGTAGGTTTTTTCTTTGGCCATGGGGTGGGGCCATGCACTTTACTACCTATAGGGGAACCTCTTTGTTCATCAACAGATATTGGCTTTGCTTCAAAGTGGGATCCAGTTCTTACATTTGGCTTGCTAAAATGGTCAATGGTTGGTGTTTCTAGGCTTGGGGAGGCCCTGATTGTTCTTAGATAAGTCTGGTGGTTTAGGGTTTTTGGTGGCTTTGATTATTCTGTCCTACTTGCCACCATGGTCTATCGCAAGTTTCTAGGGCTTGGGGGAGGCCCCAATTGTTCGTTGTTGAGAGTCTCCCATTGGCTGGTATTTTGAGGTTTTCGAAGGATGCATTTCTCTTGATCTGCTTACAGGATGGTAAGGGAGGCCTCAATTTTATAGTTAAGTGTTTCTCGTGGCTGGAAATTCAAGGCTTGTGTCTAGGTGTTTCTGATGGAGTCCTCTTATTATTTTTTGGCTACATTGTAATGTAGAAAGGCTTTGTGGTTTATCCGTGGATGGTAGGGTTAGGGTTTCTTGTAGATCTGGGCATCCTCTCTTTCCAAGGTTTGTATTCCACTATGTTGTCCTCTCTTACCAAGGGTTATCTTCCATCTTGCTTCACTTTTATTCTCTGGGAGATCACATGAAGGATCTTACAGATGGTCCAGTGTTGTTTGCAGATGCCCTTGGGCTATTTTGCAGATGATCCTGGTTGTTGGATGGTCCCTTTTCTTTTGCGGATGGTCTTGTTTTGTTTGTGAATGGTCATGTCTGGTTTGCCGATGGTCGAGTGTGGTTTGTCGATGGTCTTGTGTGGTTTGTTGATGGTCCTATGTGGTTTGCGGATGGTCCTGACTCGTTTGCGGATGTTCCTGTTTCGGGTTGTGGATGGTTCTCATTGTTTGGAAGATGGTCCTATTTTGTTTGCCGATGATTCTATTTCATTTGCTGATGGCCTTCTAATTTTGAGTTTTTCTTATAAGAAATCCCTTTTCAAATTGGTGTGAGGTTTTTCTCTTATACAGAAAACCCTTTTTCAAATTGGTGTGAGGTTTTTCTCTTAGACAGAAAACCCTTTTTCAAATTTATGTGTACCTGTGAGGTTTTCTCTGTTGTCCCTGTGAGGGCTTCTCTTCCCAGCTTGTGTGGCTTTCTCCCTCACTTTTGCGAGGGGCTTTTTTTTTTCTATTTTTAGCTTTAGAGGGTCTTCTTCTTCAATTTTTTTTGGTTGAGAACTCTTCTCCCAATCTTCATCTTCTTGTAAAATGTTATAAGATCCTTTCAAAACCCCTCTTACCAATCAAAAAATAATAATGGAAAATCAACCCACACATATTAAAAAAAATATATATGAATAAAGAAATGAAACTCAAATATTTGATCTCAAGGATACCATGTTTGAATTGTTCGTTTGTTTTTCATGCAATCTTTAGATAGTTAAATATATTAAAGTATAATGCAAATTTTTTCATATTAATTTTTTTTTTATTTGTTAAAAATGGGTAGTCTTAGTACAACATTTCTCGAACAGAACAAAATAAAATAAAATAAGATAAATTCTAACAATAATGGAAAATCAACCCAACACAGTGTATAGTTTTAAAAAACAGAAAAAAACTGTAACACTGCGTATGAGTAGAGTAAAGAAGAGAAACGAGCCTGAAATCTTTGATCTCGAGGATACCGTCAACTCGCCATTTGAATTGTTTGTTTTTTTTTTTCCATGCAATCTTTAGATAGTTAAATATTTAATTGACATTTATTTAAACGGTTCAAAGTATAGTGCTTTTAAAAAATAGAAGAGATATTGCGATTGGTCGGTGAGTAACCATTTTCGGTAATAGTCACGAGGTTGAGGAGGACAGCACAAGGCATTGAAATATTTAATTTTAATTAAATATTTCAATGCCTTGTGCTGTCCTCCACACCAATAGTCACGAGGTTGAGGAGTACAGCACAAGGCATTGAAATATTTAATTGACATTTTTTTAAATGGTTCGAAGTATAAAATTAAATATTTCAATGCCTTGTGCTGTCCTCCTCAACCTCGGGACTATTACCGAAAAATTGTTATTCACTGACCAAGCAATATCTCTTCTATTTTTTAAAAGCATTAGACTTCGAAACAGTTTAAATAAATGTCAATTAAATATTTAAGTATCTAAAGATTGCATTAAAAAAACAAACAATGCAGATCAAAGATATCAGTCTCGTTTCTCTACTCATATGCAGTGTTATAGTGTTATAATTTTTTTTTGTTGTTTAAAATATACACAGGGCTGGGTTGATTTTCCATTATTTTTTATATTAAAAGGTTAGAATTTATTTTATTTTATTATTGTTTGTTTATTTATTTATTGTTTTGTTGGAGAAGTGTTATTTAAGTATCTACCTCATCCTTGATAAATTATACTTCTCTTCTTTAGGACATGAGAGTAGTTCAATTCTCATTTTATTTAATTTGCTTTAGCTAGATAATTTTTATTTATTTTTATTTGGTTAGTATGAGAAACCCCTACAACCAATATAAAGGGCAGTTGTTCAACCATGACCCTTCGTAAAGCCAAGATCTATGCTTATTAGGAAATTTAACACACAACCACCACACACCCACCCCCTCACGCACTTGCCCATAACCTTGGACTTCCCAAAGAAGAGCCAAAGCCCAAACCGTTGCACTATCCCCTTTGGGACAAATACTCCATTAATTTTCATAAAGTGTTTGAATTCTTGACTTTCATTTTTAGATCATCTTTAATTTTATGTGTGAATATAGATATACAAGAGTTTAATATCCTTCTTGATATTTTCCAGCAACAACATTCTCCACCTCTATTGTATATGTATTGCAAAAGCCTTGACAATACTAGAACTTCATCTCTATTGTCTATGTATTGCATTTTTTTATAAAGAAAAAGTTGAGTTAAATTTGAGAAAAAATATACAAAGAAACAACAAGTGCCTAAAAACATAGGATGCCAACATACAAAAGATACCCAAAAAGTTATCAAAAATCATAAAGTGCCAAAAAACTAAGCCGTTAGTAGTAAGCAAAAGAAGAAAAAAAATAGAACCATCAAATGAAGATTATGGGCATCCTCCTCTTCATTGAGCTATATTATTACTAATTCTGGAATATTTGCTTTTAATACCAATATTGGCAAGTGCATCTACAACCTTGTTAAATTCCCGATGAATGTGGAAATAGTGCACTTGAGTAAAATTTTTAATTAGCTCTTTCATTCTAACAAAAATTAGTGGAAGTTGAATAGAGCTAAGAAAATTGTCGTTGGACAAAGAATTTATAATAAGGTAAAAGTCCCCATAAATGTGCAAGTGTCTTATCTACTACTCAATAGCCAACTTCAATCCAAACTCACAAGCCAAAGCTTCCGCAACATTGTTGGAAGCAATTCCAAGGTTGATACAATAATTGAGGGTAAGCCTCCCATCTTCTTTCATGATCACTCCCCCTATAGTAGCTATTCCTAGATTAAACTTAGATTCCCCGTCAAAGAATAAGGTAGGGTAATATATATTTTGGGTTCTATGTATTTCATCTTAGTAGAGTAATATTTCCAAAACATCACACTATCATTGTATGTATGGTTGGATTGCTAGTTTCCTTCATGCAACCACACAAATTAAATTAAATAGTTTATTTGAGAACACATTAATGTTATAATATAAAAAAAGTATTATCTATAGAAAATATTAAAGTAAATCGTAATCATCATTTGATTCACATAGTCAACAACAATTGTCTTGTCAACTTGAGCTAAACTTAGAAGTAGTGCAAACAAAATCAAATTACTATTATATTATTAATAATATAGATATCTAGCTTGGTCTGATTTGAAGTCTAATGTTAGTTGGTTGGTTTGTGTTGTATCAATCTTTACAGGTAATAATCCAAGATTTGTGTGTCCTAATTCCACTATACACACACTATAGTGAGCATTGTATCCAGCTAACTATATTTATCATCTAGGATGACCTTAGATATCTCGATGACTCCTTTCACCTCAAGAAAATCATTAGGTAAAGTTGAATTCTTTCAATAAATTAAATAGGAGGGCTTTAAAACTAGGAAAAATTGAATAGAACTACGAGACTTGATTTATACCGAAATAGGATACGATCTTGTGGTGCTTCTACTACTTGAACACAACTTCTTTTCCTTTGAGCATTGAACCAAAGATTTATTTTTAAGTTATTTCTTTTATTGTTTCTTTGAGGCTTGAACTATACCTTGTACTAGCTTTATAAGAGATAAGATTTGCTTGATGATTAGTAATAGGTTGTAGGCTAGAAGTACTACTACTAGAGTTATGAATTTTATAGTATGACTATTTCAAAGTGAGCTTTAGTGGATTACTACACCCATAAATATTACCAAATAGGTAATAGGGGATGCTTCTTCCCACTACTATGATGCTGACTAACTTCTGGGTTTTTAATCATCTACTGCATCTTAGTTGTTGGGTAATTCTAATATTTTCAAACATAGTAGAGTTCCTCCATGTTTATTTGGGCTTGATTAAATGTTGTTTCTAGTGCTCTATATTTTAATTTGAAGTTCTTGTCATCTCTTTCTTTCTAGATACATAATAGAAATACTAGAATGGTCATGATCCATATTAATTTCATCTCCTTATAGGGTGAAGTCGATTGGATCGACCTATCAAATATCTCCTTCGGCATGACCCAGGAGATCCCTATAGCATTCATCCATTGACTCCAAACTTCTTGTAAAAATGGGTATCTCATGAGCAAGTGATTTATTGCATATTTATCCCTCTTGTAGAAGCATCACCTATTTAGGCCTCAAAAACCTCTCTTATTCAAATTATCCAGAGTCAAAATTATATTCTAGATTACAATCCAGGTGAATATTTTAATCTTAGGCATACATTTTCTTCCCCCATATATTTCTCCAAGGAATATTCAATAGGGGTCTTTCCATGTTCTCCATATAACCACTTTTGATAGTTTAAATTCTTGAGGCCGATCTAGTCCATTGCAATTTATCTAGATCATTAAGGTTGAGTATGTAAAATTCTTTAAAATTGTAGTGGAGGGCTTCAAATTTATGTTTCAATCTCCCATTTTGAATAAATTTTCTCCAAAATTTGAATCCTCCTCTATGTTCTTCTATGTAAGAACTAAATGATGTACCCTAGTTCTTCTTAAGAACTCTTTTAAGCTTTGACAAATATTTAACCCCTTTCTAAGGATTTTGAGTCCAACCAATTATCTTCCTAGAAGTCAACTTTTGACTCCATCTATCTTAAATGAGTCTCTTTCTGACCCATATGAAAAAATACTTTTTTAATTGAAATGAAAAATCCAGATTCATCCTAGAGCAGCATAGGAGGTTTATCTAATTTTTTCTCTCTATCTATCTTCCAATGAGTCGTATTCTCAACCATATGAACATCTAGGTTTTAGATTTGAATGAAAAATCCATATTCATCCCGAAGGATTAGAGGATGGTTCTTTACTTGCAAGGGATACAAAGAGAAGAGGTGTCCCTTGCAGGATTGGAGGCTCACAATTACCATAGATATGAGGTGCATTTCATTACTATAGGGATGATCCTAATCCAAAATAGGAATCATAGAAAAGATACATATTAAACCAATAATGATAATTCAAGACATAAATTATCATATATATGAGTATTAAATCTCCCCAAATTAGGTGAGAAAGAATATTCTCAATTTTCGTAATAAAAAAAGTAATTAGATAATAGATAAATTATAAAAAATGAGTAATAGCCCCCAATAGGGGTTGGTATGATTCAACTCAACATTTTGTTCAATTGGGTTTGTTTGTGTCATAAATCCATGATTTAGTTGACACAGAAGTTATCGCTGGATCTACTGTATTGATGATATAGATACCCAAAAAAAACATTTCAGGTACAACTAGTCAATGAATTACCAACTATCTAATTGTAAAAATTGGATACATTCTATCTATAGTTAGTAGTAACTCCTAAATATATTTAGTAGATTCGTAAAGTTTCTCTAATGAATCAAAATGACCAGTTACTAATGGAACCTCTTGTCAAATTTTTAAAATACTGATTTGTCCTGGGGCTCCCTAATATATCATAATCCAAATCTATATGGGAGAGGGAGAAATGTGTAAATGATTACTTCATTCTGGATAGTCATTATTTTTTCTAGTAGAGAGAAAAATACTCTAGATTTGGATTTTGGGAAAGTAATGCTTGATCATTCCTACCAATGACAAGTCCTTATTGTCATCTTGTTTTGATGGAAACATATCTAATCTACAAAGAGGTTGATATTTTTCACTAGTATTTTTTATATCTTGGTGTTTCTCATTATTTTGCCTCACTATTGCTGGGTCCCAATGACTAATATATGAATTGGGATACACCAATTTGATTTATTGTGCAAGATTTTATTTCTTTACATGGGAAATGACTCAATCATATCACTCTGAATTCATAAACTATTTCATCTCGTGCATATGATCATCTAGTTTTTTTATCAGAATGAAAAATTCATATTCATCCCAAAGGAGTAGAGGGATATTCTCTATGTTCAATGGATACAAAGAGATTCTTTTATACCCTTCCTCATTCATACTTTGAGAATTTGGTGTCCTAGCCATAGATAAACCACAACAATACATATCAAAATTGGTAGTTAAACTCTACTATAGTGATGATATTGTAGGGAAATACCTAAAAAAGAATAGCTTGATGCCAAGATTATAAAAAAATTATCTCTTATTTTGTTGCTAGAGATATTTTTTCAAAACCCTGACATTCTTTCTTTCATGCTCCACACTTCAAAATATAAGTTTTGTTTTGTCTAATTCAATGTATAATTTGGACCAATTAAAGTAACAATAGATCTTCACGGCCAATGGTTCTTTCTATTAAAGGATTAAAGAATCAATTAATTTAAAAATTAATTGAATAACCTATAACTTAATCATATTGGTAATATATTATCATAATTTTAAATAATAAATTCAATAATTATAATAGTGATTTGATATCCTGGTGATATATGATATAAGCAACTATTATAGTAATTATTTAATGAATGTGTCTACATAATGAATCAACCTAAACTTATATATGATAATATTTTGGTCTCTCTAATGCTAGGTCTCATATTAAGAGGTCTAGTAGTAGTATTACATACTAATCTAATTTATTTATCCCTTTCATTGGGACTAGTTCTTATTTATATATCCCTATTGTATATTCTAGTAATTGTGGATTTTGTAGTTACTACAAAAATACTAATCTACACGAGATTTGTCAGTACTAGTATTTTTTGTTCATAAATTACTATTATCCTGAACATGTCATGGTTCAAAATATCTCTAACTAAAAAATAGATCAATTTTAGAATGAGACTTAACAAAAAATGTTCAACATATTGGGGCTTATTTATCCACTATTTTTTTCCTTCCATTCAAACTTATTTCTATAATTTTTCTATTTTCTCTTATAAGAGTAATTACTATAGATCAAGAAGACACAATTTGAATAAAAAGTTGCAAATGAATATTCTTGTGCTTGTTATTAGATAATTAGTATCTTTGCTTTTCTAGATCACAAAGGAATATTTTATTTATTAGATAATGGAAAATAAACAACTTGATAAAACTTTTGTTTGTATCTAAGGATTGGTTGTGATGGTTGAGGAGAACAAATATATTATTCCCATATATGGGGATAGGTCTCCTTGTTATTACCTCAGTAAAATAACAAGATTCTATTGAGGTTCAATATGAAGATTTGGGTACCCTCTATGAAATCTATGAAGATTATGGAATAATAAAATGCAGAATGAGAGAAATCCCTAATAGATTCATTTGAATAACTATTGGTTGTACTCATTTTAATAAAGAAATAGAAAAAGCTATGAGAGGCTTGTTAGCTTATATTTGAGAATAAATGTCACTACAAGTTATTAAAATATAATGTGGTTAGTTTTATGATCCCTTCATTCATGCACATATATATATTGAGGAATACTTTTGGCTTGAACCCATTGTTGAATCCTATTCACAAAAAATATGAGGTTTTTATTTTGGAAACACCTCTATTTGAAGTGCCCTTTTATAGAAAATTAATGGTTATAACTACCATGAAACAACTTATTACAAGATTCATAAATTACTTTGGAATGACATATGCATAATATATATTGAATCAAATTAAGAATTGAGGTTTAATATTTTAATAGCACCATCAAAAATATGGATTGTCCAAGATGTAAGACAACAAGATTTTGTTTAAAAAGTTATCATTATTAATATGTTATTCTTTATTAATACTAGATATATGAGACTTATATAATAATGATAAACATAGGGTTCCTCTAAATAGATATTACTTGGTATAAAAATCAATATGATAATATCTAAATAGTTATATCTTTATATTAAGCTAAATAATTTACCAAGGCTAACCCTTAATATTGTAACTCTATTTAGGTTGGTGATATTTTTTGTCTTATTATTGATTCAACTTATATATCTTTTATGATATTTTATATCAAATAGATTTTATTTGATCTTGATGGAGTAATGTTTAAGAAATTCAATTACTTATTGTAAAAAATTATTATCTACAAATTGGGCACTTAGTGCATTAATATCACGTCTTTCTTCTTAATGTATGTCATGTCTTTAAATAAAGAATTTGTTGCATGAAAAAAAAATGTATGTAAGAATAGGATAAAAAAGAGTAGTTGTTGTTGGTATAATATGTTAGTCTTACAATGGCACTGAGAGGGGGGGTGAATCAGTGTAGTTATTTAAACTTAAATTCACAGCTCTTAAAACTGAAATAATGAAACCTTAAAACCAGATAAAGCAAGTAGCACAAGAGAACATAACACAACACAATATTTAATGAGGTTCACCAATTTGGATACTCCTCAAGAATGACTGCTTGGACTACCATCTAAATCTAGCCTTTGCAAAGCACCAACTTTACAATCAATTTACCAACACCTACTGGAAGGAGCACCAACCCCTTATTTATCTGCACCAATAGAAAGGAGCATCAACCCCTGATTTACCAACACCAACTGGAAGGAGCACCAACCTCTAATGCCAAGATGCAACCTGGACTTCAATTTTGAATCTAGAATTTTAACAAAAAAATACCTTCGCTTTTACAAAACCCTGACTGGTCTATCGCTTACCCAATCTCTCTCATTGTTTATGGAACAGACACATCTTCTATGATCTATAGCTCCACTTCGCCTTATTTGAGTCGCTTCTCTATGCACCCTCTATGCACTATCTTCGTACACTTTGTGCCCTTACAGCTACACTTTGTGTTTGTCTTCACCCTTTTCACTCTCTATGCCTTCTACTTTCTCTATGCTATCATAGCTGCACTTAGTCGAATTTCAACCTCTTTTCTCTCTGCGCACTTTGCTCTATCTGCGCACTCACAGACACACTTAGGAAAATTTGACATGACTCTTCGATCACTTTGCACACTTTGCCATCATCTCATCGCTTCTATACTTTCCACGCTCTTACGGCCACATTTCACACTTCGACACGCATTCAACAACTTATCCAAAAACTCAACAATTCTCCAAAAAACCCTCATTTTATAATAATATTTTCATGATGAAAACCCTAATCTTAGTCGGCTTACATAAAAAATGTAAACCCTAATCTTAGTTGTCTTCAACTCATGAAGATATTCGGTAATTCCATCGCTCGAAGATTTCATTCGGTAACAGTCCCTATAGCTGTCGCACTGAATTTTGTTCACTCTTCATATTTTAGCTACATGAATTCACTTTGTATATACCCTTGTAAATGCTCTAGAGATGTCGATCAACTGTCATACTTCTCATTTTAGTTGGGTTCTTCTTCTTGTCTTGTGCACATACGACCTGTCGTGAAATCGTGAAATTTTTGCCTCTGGAGCTTCTTTTGTTGTTGTTGTCTTGAAAACACAACATGTCGCGATATCGTGACATTTATTTCTCTCTCGTATTTCTCTTTGCCTTGGCCCACAAAAATGCAACACATCGTGATATCGCGACACTTTTTCTTTCTCTTCTTTCTCTTTGCCTTGGCTCACAAAAATGCAACATGTCGCGATATCATGACAATTTTTCTCCTTTCTCCTTTTCTTTGCTTAGGCCTGCAAAAATACAACATGTCACGATATCGCGACACTTTCACCTCCATATACTTTGTCTTTGCTTTTGTCATGATATCGTGACACTTCTGCTTCCATAGACTTTGACTTTGCTTTTTTTGCGATATCACGACACTTCTGCCTTCGTAGTCTTCAACTTAGCTTTTGTCGCGAAATCATGACACTTCTACTTCCGTACTTAGCTTCTTTGCTTTTGTCATGAAATCGTGACACTTCTGCCTTCGAAGTCTTCTTCTCTGCTTTTGTCATGAAATTGCGACACTTCTGCTTTCGTACTTTACTTCTTTGTTTTTGTCGTAAAATCATGACACTTTTACTTCCAAAGTCTTGCTTTCTACTTTTGTCATGAAATCATGACAATTCTACTTCCGTATGCTTCCTCTCTTTCTTTTGTCGTGAAAATGCGACATGTTGCGAAATCATGACACTTTTTCAGCTTAATTTCTCTCTCCTCTTTTAATCGTGAAAATGCGACATGTCACAAAATCACAACACTTTTCCAGCTTACTTTCTCTCTCTTGTTTTAGTCGTGAAAATGTGATGTCACGAAATCGTCACACTTTTCCAACTTACTTTCTCTCTCCTATTTTAGTCTAGAAAATGCGACATGTCACGAAATCGTGACACTTTTTCTTTCTCTTCCTTCCTGCCCTTTTCGAGTCATGAAAATGCGACATGTCGCGATATCGCGACACTTTTTCCTTCTTGCTCTCTTTCTTCGCTTTGGACCGCGAAAATGCTACATGTCATGAAATCGTGACACTTTTTCCTTCTTACTCTCTTTCTTCGCTTTGGACCGTGAAAATGCTACATGTCATGAAATCATGACACTTTTTCTTTCTTGCTCTCTCTCTTCAAACTTGTCGCGAAATCGTGACACTTTTTCTTGCTTTCTCTTTCTCTTCCAACATGTCGTGAAATCGCAACAGTTTTTCCACTTGCATTTTGCTCTTCCAACATGTCGCGAAATCGCGACATTTTTTCTTGCTTTTTCTCTCTCCTCCAACATGTCATGAAATCATGACATTTTTTCCACTTGCCTTTTTCTCTTCCAACATGTCGCAAAATCATGACAGTTTTTCTTGTTTTTTCTCTCTCTTCCAACATGTCACGAAATCGCGACAATTTTTCCACTTGCCTTTTTCTCTTCCAACATGTCGTGAAATCGTGACAGTTTTTCCACTTGCCTTTTTCTCTTCCAACATGTCATGAAATCGTGACAGTTTTTCTTGCCTGCTGTATATGTCGTGATATCGTGACACTTTTCTTACTGGTATTTTTCTTTGATCTTTTGCATATGGGCCACTTCAGTCTTCTTGGAAAATCACTGTATATACTTTGAATAACCTTTGAACTCCTGTATTCTGCATCTGGATAGCTTTTGAACTTCCTGTCCACTGCATCAACAGATCTATCTGACTATGTTGACAACAATGAAAATATTGTTGCTGCACCTTGCTCAACAATCTCCTCCTTTGGAATTGTTGGCAACACATGTGCAATTTCCTGTAACTCTTCTCCCCCTTTGACAATAATACCAAAGGGCTACTACAGACTCCCCCTGAGTCCATGCACAACATTCTTAGGCAAAATTTATTACACTTAGAAAAAATCATGACCATGACCAAAAAGATAATCAAATACTTAAATGCTCCCCCTGAGAATGTGATCCCTGTAGCTAGTCAATTCTTGGGAAGTGTGATCACTCCCAATTTATTGCGAAGGTGCTCAAAAACTTCCTTGGTTAATGGTTTTGTGAAGATATCGGCTACTTGCTCTGTAGTTGGAACAAAATCCAATTTAACCTCACCTTCTGCAACTTTATCCTTCAAAAAGTGATACATGCGTACAACCTGTTGTTGCTGCAATATATTCTACCTCTGTTGTCGATACAGAAACTGACTCTTGTTTTTTACTATGCCACGTGACCAATCTGTCTCCAAGATAGAATGCACCTCCACTGGTACTCTTTCTGTCATCAACATATCCTGCCCAATCTGCATCTAAATTTGAAATAAGGGTGAAGTCTTTACCTTTTGGATACCATAACCCATACTCCATAGTACCCTTGAGGTACATAAGGATGAAAAGGCTTGTTTCAAATCTGCTCAACAAGATCACACAAAATTTATCCAATCTCATAGAATCATAAAGAGAATTGTTAGATAATCAATATGTTCTATACTCAAATCCCAATATCAACTCAAATCAATCTCATAGAAGCATAAAGAGAATTGTTAGAGACTCAATATGTTCTATACTCAAATCCCAATCTCAACTCAAATAAATCTCATAGAAGCATAAAGAGAATCTTTAGAGACTCTATATTTTCTATTCTCAAATCTCAATCTAAACTCAAATCAAGAATATTTTATTTTATGGAACTTGAACAACCACATGCATCCAATCACTTGACTAGGCTCAATCAACTCTACTCAACCAATCACCTCAATGAACAACCCTTTATCACAAACCCTAGTCGAAGCATGTATCAACCAACTCTATGCAAGCATCAAACACTGTACCACAACACCAACCAAATCCCTTTTTACATTTTCAACTGTTTGAATCAGGAGACAATATTTTATCAAACACTTCATGGCCAACTATAGTGCACCTTACTCAAACTCATACTTCTGGACCTTGGATAGGTATGATTCACAGAACAAAGTTGCTCATCTTGATGAGCTAAACATGAATCAATAATCAGACTTCAATATTTTTCACCACAGCATCATAATATATCTAACAATCTTCACGTTAATGTGTAGTTCAAATACACACTACTTTTATCGAAACACATATATGCGGCAAGGGCAACATTCTTTCACTAACAAAATTATCTGAACTATTATAATCCTTAACTTTGGATAGTGGCAGTAAAAACCATCACCAATACAACAATGGCATATAGCAATACTACCAATAATGACAACTCTCAATTTAATCATCACCCTTCACGGCACTTCCATAAACAACTACATGAACTAAAAACACACTTCAAAAACTATACGACAACTTCCCTGACTACATGCCTTTCATCCTCAGGTAATCAAACAAATACATAGGAGAATTAAAATTAAACTTTAATATTGCTCCCCCTAAGGATGTACTACCTGGAGTTGCTTAGTGCAATAGAGGAGTAGTCTCCTTCAGTCCAAGGAGACACGATTTCCTTTCTTCTATCTTTCTCAAAATTTTCTTGAACTCGGGCTTGGATTTTTCAACTACATCCTTGTTTTGCATCTTTTCGTGAACTCAGACATTTCTCTTGTGTGGTTGTCTCTTGTGCATCCTTGATGAATGATTATTTTCCTTTCTTTTATGTACATGATTTATTCCCTGTCTGTGTTGCGTTCTTGAAATCTACTATTTTGCCTTAGATTAGATACAAAAGTGTTTGGACAAAACCTTGCTATGTGCCCATGACCATTACATTGAAAACATTGTATATAGTGTTCACTCAGAAACGTAGATGTATTTCTACCAGCATAACTCTTTGATTTATTATTCAATCCATAATAAGTTTCCTTGTGACCATACTGGTTGCATCTAAAACAATAGCCATTAAAAGTATTATTGTGAATAGAGTCAGAGTGATAGAACCTCTTTTGTTGTGGTTGCTTTTCTGTAGATCTCCTTTGATATTTTCTTCCTTTTGAAGATTCAGCTTCAAAATTTTCTTGTTTCGATCCTTCAACAATGAACTTCTTCTTCCCTACAGATTTGGAAGATGAAGGTTGTTCAACTTCATATCCAAGACCATGCTTATCCATGGAGCTTCTTTGTTGGCTTATCATTTTATCTAGCAACTCTGTGCTCTTGTAAAATTTGAGATTTGTATTGGCCTCTTCTAGTTGTTTCTTCAATAAAACAATCTCTTCCTCTTTTTTGCAGCAACCAATATCTTTCTCATTGATCTGTGACCTGAGAGTTTCTTCAATCCTTTTGAATTCTTCTACCTGTACTTTCAAACTGGTTATTATTTCATTTGCATCCTCAAGCTTTCTTGAGATTTTCTTATTCATTTTTCTTTCTATCTTCAATTCATCCAGAGCTGTAATTAGTTCCTCTTTCAAATTTATTTCTGCACCAATTTATTCTTCATCACATTTTTGTTCTTTTTTTGTTTCTTCTTCGAGTGTCATGAAAAGACCTCCACCTATTTCCTTTTTAGAATCATCCTCTAGGACTTCATTAACTCTCAGCATATATGCCTCTATGTTCTCATCATCATTCAACTTTAAATATTTGAACTAAGCTTGATGTGTTTGTAACTTGGCCTCCTTGATCTCATTGTCTCCTTCATGAATACTCCTTAGTTTGTCCCATATTTATTTTTCCGTTTTACAACTCATGATCTTTACCAGTTCACTATCTACTAATCCGCATTTGATAGCATTCTTTGCTTTTGAGTCATTTTTAAACAGATTCTTATCGGTAGCATCGGTTGGAGGAGTGATGGGTATTGTGTATCCACTAACTACTGAATCCCAGATGTCGTATCCCAAAGCACAAAGATGTGCCTGCATCTTGATTCTCTAGATCACGTAATTAGTTTTGTCAAACAAAGGTGCTTTGTTTGATGAGAAGCCTTCAACATTTTCTGGTTCAATTTTCTCTTCCATAGGAACTGAAACTGACTGAGATGCCCTTTTGGAGGAGGATCTATTCTTCTTACCCATTGCATACTAATCCAAGATCAACCCTGACTGATTTAGCCTAAGAAGGGAACTTGGCTCTGATACCAATTTTTAGTCTTACAATGGCATTGAGAGGGGGGGTGAACTAGTGTAGTTCTTTAAACTTAAATTCACAACTCTTAAAACTAAAATAATGAAACCTTAAACTAGATAAAGCAAGTATCATAAGATAACATCACACAACATAAGGTTTAACGAGGTTCACCAATTTGGCTACTCTTAAAGAATGACTTCTTGGACTACCATCCAAATCCAGCCTTTGCAAAGCACCAACTTTACAATCAATTTACAAAAACCCATTGGAAGGAGCACCAACCCCTTATTTATCTGCACCAACAGAAAGGAGCACCAACCCCTGATTTACCAGCACCAACTGGAAGGAGCACCAACCCCTAATGCCATGCTGTAACCTAGACTTCAATTTTGAATTTAGAAGTTTAATAGAAAAATACCTTCACTTTTACAAGACCTTGACTGGTCTATTGCTTACCCAATCTCTCTCACTATTTATGGAACAGACACATCTTTTGCGATCTACAACCACACTTCGCCTTCTTTGAGTCGCTTCTCTATGCACCCTTTGCACACTGTCTTCCTACACTCTGTGCCCTTACAGATGCACTTTGCGTTCATCTTTGCCCTTTGCACTCTCAGCACCTTCTGCTTTCTCTGCGCTATCACAGTCACAATTGGTCAAATTTCAACCTTTTTGCTCTCTGCACAATTTGCTCTATCTATGCACTCACAGATACACTTAGGACAATTTAACATGATTGTTATCTTACTTTGCACACTTCACCATCATCTCATCGCTTCTACACTTTTTGCGCTCTTACGACCACATTTCACACTTAGAAATGCATTCAACAACTTATCCAAAAACTCAACAATTCTCCAAACAGCCCTCCTTTTATAACAATGTTTTCATGATGAAAACCCTAATCTTAGTCGGCTTGCATAACAAATATAAACCCTAAGGTTAGTTAGTTGTCATCGATGTTAGTCGGCTTCAACTCATGAAGATATTCCATAATTCCACCGCTCAAAGATTTCATTCGGTAACAGTCCCTGTAGTCGCCGCACTAACTTTTGTTCACTCTTCATATTTTAGCTGCATGAATTCACTTTGTATCTAACCTTGTAAATGCTGTAGAGATGTTGGTCCACTGTCATACTTCTCATTTTAGTTGGGTTCTTCTTCTTGTCTTGCGCACATACGACCTATCGCGAAATCGTGACATTTCTGCCACTGGAGCTTCTTTTGTTGCTATTGCTACAAAAACACATGTCGCGATATCACGATTTTTTTTCTCTCTCCTCTTTCTCTTTGCCTTGGCCCATGAAAATGAAACACATCGTGATATCGCAACACTTTTTCTTTCTCTTCTTTCTCTTTGCCTTGGCCCGCAAAAATGCAACATGTTGCGATATCATGACACTTTTTCTCCTTGCTCCTTTTCTTTGCTTAGGCCAGTGAAAATACATGTCATGATATCATGAAACTTTCGCCTTTGTATACTTCTTTGATTTTGTCACGATATCGTGACACTTCTGCTTCCATAGAATTTGACTTTGCTTTTGTCCCAATATCGTGACACTTCTGCCTTCGTAGTCTTTAACTTAGATTTTTTTGTGAAATCGTGACACTTCTGCTTTTGTACTTAGCTTCTTTGCTTTTGTCATGAAATTGTGACACTTCTGCCTTCGAAGTCTTCTTCTCTACTTTTGTCATGAAATCACGACACTTCTACTTTTGTACTTTACTTCTTTGCTTTTGTCACGAAATCATGACACTTTTGCTTTCGAAGTCTTGCTTTCTGCTTTTGTCGTGAAATCACGACAGTTCTGCTTCCGTATGCTTCCTCTTTTTCTTTTGTCACGAAAATGCGATATGTTGCGAAATCATGACACTTTTCTAGCTTAATTTCTCTCTCCTATTTTAGTCACGAAAATGCGACATGTCGCAAAATCGCAACACTTTTCCAGTTTACTTTCTCTCTCTTATGTTAGTCATGAAAATGCGACATGTCATGAAATCGTGACACTTTTCCAACTTACTTTCTCTCTCTTATTTTAGTCGTGAAAACACGACATGTCACGAAATCATGACACTTTTTCTTTCTCTTCCTTCCTGCCATTTTTGAGTCACGAAAATGCGACATGTCACGATATCACGACACTTTTTCCCTCTTTCTCTCTTACTTCGCTTTGGACCATGAAAATGCTACATGTCACGAAATCACGACACTTGTTCCTTCTTGCTTTCTTTCTTCGCTTTGGACAGCGAAAATGCTACATGTCGTGAAATTGCGACACTTTTTCTTTTTTGCTCTCTCTCTTCGAACTTGTCGCGAAATCGCGACACTTTTTCTTGCTTTCTCTTTCTCTTCCAACATGTCGCGAAATCACAACAATTTTTCCACTTGCCTTTTTCTCTTCCAACATGTCGTGAAATCATGACAGTTTTTCTTGCTTTTTCTCTCTCTTCCAACATGTCGCGATATCACGACAGTTTTTCCACTTGCCTTTTTCTCTTCCAACATGTCGCAAAATCACGATAATTTTTCTTGCTTTTTCTCTCTTCCAACATGTCGTGAAATCGTGATAGTTTTTCCACTTGCCTTTTTCTCTTCCAACATGTCGCAAAATCACGACAGTTTTTCCACTTGCCTTTTCTCTCTTCCAACATGTGAAATCATGACAGTTTTTCTTGCCTGCTGTATATGTCACGATATCACGACACTTTTATTACTTGTATTTTTCTTTTATCTTTTGCATATAGGCCACTTCAGTCTTCTTGGAAAATCACTGTACATACTCTGAATAACCTTTGAACTCCTGTCTTCTACATCTAAATAGCTTTTGAACTTCCTATCCACTGCATCAATAGATCTATCTAACTATGTTGACAACAATGAAAATATTGTTGTTGCACCTTGCTCAACATAATAGGCTTCCACTCAACTAAGTTAACTTAAAAAGGGAAATTAGTAGATAAATAACACTATCCCTAGTTAATAATAAGTAATGACTAATAAGAAATATATATTATTTATTATTATTATAAGTGATATCTATACTAATATTCCTAAAATATAATAGCTAACTATATATTATTGGTAAATATAAATTATAATAGATACCCCTGCCTCCTTGGGTCTTACCCAAACGTGGCATCCCTTTTGGGATATTTTAAATATATATATATATATATATACAACTATTTTAATGAAATATATATTTATTTATTTTTTGATACGTAGAGGAATCGATAACAACCTTTTCTTTTTAACAACTAGTCATAGGGTCAAGTCACATTTTATTCAATCGTAGTATCAAATCACGATGCTACAACTATACCCCCTATCTCACCTTGATAAACATGACCTAGAGTGAGGGAGACACTTGATGGATTGAGAATTTAAGAGTCAAGGTTTGATTTCACCCGTATTGTATATCTAGTATTGAGCCTGGTCTTTACAAGACCCATCTAGCTTGATATTATTTGAAGTCTAACATTAGTTGGTTGGTTTGTGTTGTATCAATGTTTATAGGTAAAAATCCATTAGTTGTGCATCCTAGTTCCACTATACACCTACTACAAAAGCATTATCTCTAGCTAGCTATATTTCTCATCTAGGATGGCCGTAGATATCTAGATGACTCCTTTCACCTCAAGAAAATCATAAGGTAGAGTTGACTTCTTTAAAAAAATTGGATAGGAGGGCTTTAAAACTCAACAACCTTGAATAGAACTATGAGATTTGATTTATACTGAAAGAGTATATGGGCTTGTGGTAGTTCTACTACTTGAACATAACTTCTTTTCCCTTGATAATTGAACCAAATAATTATTTTTAAATTATTTCTTTTATTGTTTCTTTGAGGCTTGAACTATGCCTTGTATGAGCTTTATAAGAGATAAGATTTTCTTGATGACCGGTAATAGGTTGTAGACTAGAAGTACTACTACTACATTTATGACTTTATTCTAAGACTATTTCAAATTGAGCTTTAATGGATTGTTACACCCATAATTGTACCAAATAGGTACTAGAGGATGCTTTTTCCCGTTCCTATGATGTTGACTAACTTCTATGTGTTTAGTCATCTACTGCATCTTACTTATTGGATAATTCTAATATTTTCAAACCTTGTAGAATTCCTCCAAATTTATTTGGGCTTTATTTAAGGTTTCTGCTAATCCTCTAGATTTTCATTTTAAGATCTTGTTGTTTCTTTCTTTGTCAATGCACCATAGAAATACTGGAATGGTCAAGATCCAAATTAGTTTCTTCTCCTTACAATACTAATTCCATTGGATCCATGAGTCAAATATATACTTAGGCATAATCCATGAGATCCCTATAGTATTCATCCACTAACTCCAAACTTCCTGTAAAAATGAGTATCTTATGAACAAAGCGACTTATTGCATCTTCATCCCCCTTGCAGAGGCAACACCTATTTAGGCCTTGGAAACATTTCTTATTCAAATTATCCCAAGTTAGAATTATATTCTAGACTACAATCCAAGATAAGATTTTTATCTTAGGCATACATTTGCTTCCCCTAATTATTTCTCCAAGGAACCTTCAATAGGGGTCTTTCCATGTTCTCCATATAACCAATTTTGATAGCTTAAATTCCTGAGGCTGATCTAATCCACTCCAATTGATCTGGATCCTCAAGGTTGTTTATGTAAATTTTGTTAAACTTTTAGTGGAGGGCTTCCAGTTTACTTTTCAATCTCTCATTTTGAATATATTTTCTCTAAAATCTGAATCCTCCTCTCTGTTCTTCTATGTAAGAACTAAGTGATGTTTGCTAGTATTGCTTAAGAATTCTTTTAATTTTTTATAGATATTGAATCCTTTCTAAGGTTTTTGAATCCAACCAATTATCTTCCTAGAATTAAACTTTTGACTCTCTATATATCTTCCAATGAGTCCCTTTCTCACCCATATGAGCATCTAGTTTTTTAATTGGAATGAAAATTTCATATTCATCATAAAGGAGAAGAGGACGTGTATCTACTTTTTTCCCCTATCTATCTTCCAAAAAATTCCCTTCTCACCCATATGAACATCTAGTTTTTGGGTCAGAATTAAAAATCCATATTCATCACGAAGGAGTATAGGAGGGTTATTTACATGCAAGAGACACATAAATAAAAGAGGTGTCCCCTTGGAGGATTGGAGGATCAAAATTAGCATAGATATGAGGTGTATTTCATTACTATAGGAATGATCCTAATCAAGAACAAGATCTGTAGAAAATATACGTATTCAATCAATAATGATAATACGAATTAAAGTACCTATCCACCAAAGAGAGAACCTTCTAGTGGTTTCGACCATATCTTACTCCATTTTATATTTTTATGCAGTAATTGCTCAAGACATAAACAATCATAGATTTGAGTATTAGATCTCCCCAAATAGGGTTATAAAGAAGATTTTCACTGTTCCTAATTAAAAAAGTAATTAGAGAATAGAATAATTAAAAAAATGAGTAATAGCCCCTAATAAATGCTGGTATGATTCAACTCAATATTTTATTTATTTGGGTTTTATTGTATCATAGATCCATGATTTAGTTGATATAAAATTTATCAATGGATGAACTAGATTGATTATATGGATCCCAAGAAAAATGTTCAAGGTACAACTAGTCAATGAACGACTAACCATCTAACTATAAAAATTGGATAAGGTTATATCTATAATAGGGTTATGCGTAAAGGGTCGGCCCCAAAATGTATTTATAATATTTGGCGAATCAGTTTCAAAATCCAAGTGAATAGTGCCCAAACGCATGTAGATGATTCACTATTATTAGGGGCAATGTTGGAAATTTAAACTTAAAATGGTCAAATTATTATAAAATTGGGGCAAATCGACCCAAAAAAAATTGCACCCAATTTTTTTTGGGTAATGGGCCCTTGTCAAGGGTCCCAAATATTAGCCAATTTCAAATCTCAAAAATCCTAATTCCAACCAATTTGGCGATAAATAACCACTATGCATAACCCTAATCTATAATAATCAGTACCTCCTAGAAATATTTAGTAGATTCATCAAGTTGCTCTAATGCATCAAAATGACTAGTAGATAGAAACATACTCTAGATTGGGGTTTTGGGGAAGTAATGCTTGATCATCTACACCGATGACAAGTCCTTATTGTCATCTCATTTTTATGGAAATATCTCTAATATAATAAGAGGTTGATCTTTTTCACTAATATTTTTTTATATTTTGGTGATTCTCACCACCTAGCTTTGCTCATTTTTGACATGCATGATAGTAAATTCTTACATTTTTTCTTTTGACTACCTATTATTGGGTTGTAATGACTAATATATGAACTGGGGTACACAAATTCTAATTATTGTGGAAGCTTTCACTCTTTTACATGGGGAATATGACTCAATCATATTACTACGAATTCATAAACTATCTGATCTCGTCCATATGGCCATCTAGTATTTTTATCATAATGAAAAATACATATTCCTCTCGAAGTAGTAGATATATATTCTCTCCATTCAAGGGACACAAAGAGTTTCTTCTATACCCTTCCTCATTCATGATTTGATATTTTGGTGTCCCATGCATAGAGGAACCACACCAATCCATCCCAAAATTGGTAGTTAAACTCTACTATAGTGACTATATTGTAGTGAAATCCCTATAAAACATAGCTTGATGCCAAGATGATAAAAAACTTTATCTCTTATATTGATGCTAGAGATATTTTTTTTCAAAACCCATACATTCTTTCTTTCCCGCTCCACACTTCAAAATACAATTTTGTTTGTGTTTGATGGACTGTAGAAATTTGACCAGTTAAAGTACCAATAGATATTCATAACCAATGGTTCTTTCTATTATAGGACTAAAGAATCGATTAACTTACAAAAAATAATTGAAAAATTTATAAATTAATCATATTGGTAATATAATAATTTTTAATAATTACTTCAATAATTATAATAGTGATTTGATATTGTTGTGATATATGACATAAGTAGCTATTATAGTAATTCTTTAGTGAATGTGCACACATAATGAATCAACTTGCATTGATATATGATATTATTTTTGCCACTATAACGCTAGGTCTCATATTAAGAAGTCTAGGAGTAGTATTACTTACTAATATAATTTATTTAGCACTTTCATTGGGACTAGTTCTTATTTATATATCCCTATTGTATATTCTAGTAAATGTGGATTTTGTAGCTATTGCACAAATACTGATCTACATAGGAGTTGTCAATATTTTATTGTATTTATTGTGATGTTGACAAATAACCAGAAATATTTAAATTTTATTCTCCCTAGACCATTAGAGATAGCATCACTTCTATTGTTTGTACAAGTATTTTTTGTTCATAAATGACTATTATCCTAAACATATCATGGTTCAAAATATCTCTGACTATAAAATAGATCAAATTTTTGAATAAGACTTAACAAACAATGTTCAAAGTATTGGGGCTCATTTATCCACTAATATTTTCCTTCCATTCAAACTTATTTCTATAATTTTTCTACTTGCTCTAATAGGATTAATTACTATAGCTCCTCGAGAAGACATAATTTAAATAAAAATTTGTAAATAAATATTCTTGTGCATGCTATTAGGATAAGTAGGATCTTTGATCTTCTAGATCATCCAAGAATCCTTTAGTTCATTATATGGTGGAAAATAAACAACTTGATAAAAATTTCATTTGAATCTAAGGATTGGTTCTGGTGGTGTAGGAGAATAGATATATTCCTATATCTAGGCATAGATCTCTCTATTATTAACTCAGTAAACTAAAAATATCCTATTGAGGTTCAATATGAATCTTTGGGTACCCTCTATGAAATCTATGAAGATTATGGAATAATAAAATGTAGAACAAGAGAAATCCTTAATAGATACATTTGAATAATAATTGGTTGTACTCGTTTCAATCCAAAAATAGAATCCATGAGAGCCTTGTTGACTTATGTTTGACAATAAATGTCACTACAAGTTATTAGAATCTAATGTGGTTATTTTTATGATTCTTTCACTCATGCAAATATAGATATTGAGGAAGCCTTCTGGATTGAATCTATTGCCAACTCACAAAAATATAGAGGTTTTTTCTTATGGAAAAACCTTTATTTGAAGTGCCTTCTTATAATAAACTAATAGAAACAATTATCATGAAACAATGTATTAGAAGATTCATAAATCACTTGGCATCATATATGTTGGATCAACTTAAGACTTCTTGTTTCAAACAAGCTAGTGATGCAACAATTTCATTAGGAACTCATGATCTTTTAACAACACTGTCATAAGGATGACTTGTCTAGGATATGAAACAATAAGATTTTATTTCCAAAAAATATCATTTTTGATATAGTATTCATCATTACTACTAGATATATAAGACCTATATAATAATGATAAACATAAGGACTCCTTCCCATGGATTTTACTTGGTATAAAAATCAATAAGATAATATATAAATAGTTATATATTTATAAGAAACTAAATAGTTTACTGATATTTATCCTTAATTTAATAAATATATTTAGGTTGATGAAATGACAAGCTTTTAAGATGCATGCATGCTACTTTAAGTAGGGTAAGGCAGGCGCCCATTCCTTAATCCCCTTCTCCCGTGTCGGGGTTAACCTAATTCAATTACTTGTTGTAAAGAAGTATTATCTACAAATTGGGCATCATTGATTAGTGCACTCATATCATGTATTTCTTATTAATGTATGTCATGTCTTTAAATAAAAAATATGTTAAGGGAAAAAGCAAATGTATGTAAGAATATGATAAAAAAGAGTAGTTGTTATTGGAATAATAGGCTTCCACTCTCTGAGGTTAACTTAACAAGAAAATTAGTAAATAAATAGTATTATCCCTCGTTAATAGTTATTAATGACTAATATGAAATATATATTATATTAATATAAGTGATATATACTAATATTCCTAATATATAATATCTAATTATACTTTATATATTACAATAGTATTAATATATAGTTATTTTAATAGGATATATATACATTAGCTATATTATACTATAAATATTTTTAGTATACATTTTCTTTTTTATTAGTAAGACAAAGGGGTTTTGAAAGGGTCCCTCTCCTTTTTGCAATAAAACTAATAGGCAAAGTGTATACAGGCTAACAATTATCTAGGATTTCTCGTTTTGCCAAAGAACATATCAGAGGATTAAAAACTAAAATATCTCGACCCTATTGACCTTCTTCTACTAAGTCCATGATAAATAAAATAAATTAAGGCAATTGATCCAAAATAAACTTTCTTATTTGAAAACTACGATAGGGAGAAAATAGTCATTGAAACAAGAAAAATTGTATCCTTACATGTCAAACTCTATCAACCTCAAACAAGTGTAAACCTGAAAACCTACATCATTTATTAGATCTTGATATGACCTATTAGATCATGAAAGGTTCCATTGGATTCAAACACCACCTTACTTGATTCAACTGGTGACTCACTCAAGGATTAAAGGGTCATATTTCCTTTTTATTGTACCTCACCCAAGGAGCTTGGTTGCTCGCTCGAGGTGTAGCCATCGACCTATTTGAAAAGGTTAAAGAGTATCATTGATTTGGTCATCTCCCATTAAAACTACCATCATTGATTGACCCATGTGATTGAAGCCCTTGACATGCTCCATATCAATAGCCCAAAGTTCTTACTAAGTGAATTCGACCTTCCATGAAAATATTGACTTAAAAATAAACTACTCCATAAGTTATTTATCTTATTCAAGGTGCCTTTAGCATTTAATAGTTAAGGTTTGATTCTGCCCCTACCCCATATCCAATGTCAAGCCTAGGTTTTACAAGGAACATCTACCTTATTCTGATTTGAAGTTCAATCAATGTTGGTTGTCTTACACTGTATCAGCCTTTACTGGTAACAATCCATGAATTGTGCATTCCAGTTCCACTATACGTATATTTTAGTGAGCATTATCTCCAACTACCTTTATCATCTATGATTACCTCACATATTTGGACAACTCCTTTTGTCTTAGGAAAATAGTTGATAGAGTTGATTTCTTTCAAGAAATTTTATAGGAGGGATTTAAAACCAAGCAAAATTGAAAAGAAGTATGATATTTTCTATATATTAAAAGAGTAGAAGGGCTTGTGGTGCTTCGACTACTTGAACACTTCTTTTCCTTTGAGCACTGAACCAGATTTTTAGTTTAAATTTATTTCTTTTATCATTTATCTGAGGCTTTAACTATGCCCTGTACTAGATTTATTAGAGTCCAAATTTTGTTGATACTTGCTAATAGGTTGTAGACTACTACTACTACTACAAGAGTTATGAATTTTATACTATGACTATTTCAAAGTGACCTTTAGTGGATTTCCACACCCATAACTACTACCAAAAGATACTAGGGGATGTTTCTTCCTATTAATATGATGATGATTGACTTATGGGCATTTAGTCACCTACTGCATCTCAGTTGTTGGGTTATTATGATCTTTTCAAGCCTTGTAGAGTTCCTTCATGTTTATTGGAACCTAATTAAAGATTGTTTCTGGTTTTCTATATTTTGATTTGAATATCCTCCTATTTATTTATTTATAGATACATCATATAAATATTAGAATGGTCATGCTCCTTATTAGTTTCTTATCCTTACATGGTAGAGTCGTTTAGATCCAGCAATGAGAGATTTCAGGTATGACCCAAGAGGTCCCTATAGAATTCATCGATTGAATCCAAACTTATTGTAATATTGATAATATCATGAATAAGAGAGGCATAATTTATTTGGGCTTTGAAAACCTCTCTTATTCAAATTATCCTAAGCCAAAATTCTATTCTAGACGTCAATCTAGGTGAATATTTTTATCTTAAGCACACATTTTCTTCTCCATCAATTCCTCCAAGGAACCTTCAGTAGGGGTATTTCATGTTCTCCGTATAACCACTTTTGTTAGTGTAATTTTTTTAGGATGATCTAGTCCACTCCAGTTAACTGAATCTTCAGATATCAATATGTGAAAGTAATAAAACATGGAGTGAAGTGTTTCTAGTTTTTGTTTGTCTCTTATTTTGAATTTCTGCTCTCCAAACTCTGATTCCTCTAAGTTCTTATATGTAAGAACTAAATTATGTGTCCCAATACTTCTTAAGAGTTCTTGTAAGCTCTAATATGTCTTAATCCATTTCCAAGGATTCTAATTTCAAACAATTATCTTCCTAGAAGTCAATTTTTGTCCCTCTATCTACTTTCTAATGAGTCCCCTTCTCACACATTAGAGCTTCTAGTTTTTTTACCATAATGAAAAATCCATATTCATCTTGGAGGAGTAGAGGAGGTTTCTCTACCTTTTTCACTCTATATATTTTACAACTAGTCCCATTCTCACCCATATGAACATCTAGTTCTTTTATGGGAATGAAAAATCCATATTCATATTGAAGTATCAAAGAAGAGTTCTCTACTTGCAAGGGACACAAAGATAAAAGGTTACCATTGTAGAATTGAAACCTATCAATTACCATAGATATGAGGTGCATTTCATTACTATAGTAATGACCCTAATATAGAAAAATAACCATAGAAAAGATACCTATTAAACCAATCATGATAATACTAGTTAACGTACCTATAAACCAAATAGTTATTCTTCTAGTTGTAACACCCATTTATCTAACTCCTTTTCACATAACATATTCTTAAGTAGTCATGCTCAGGATATAAACAATCATAGATATGAGTATTATCTCCCCAAATTAATTGAGAAAGAATATTCTTAATGTTCTTAATTAAAAAACTAATTAGAAAAAATACAAGTACAAAAAAATGTGACAAACCACAATAGAGGCTGGTATGATTCAATTCAACATTTTTCTCATTTGGGTTTGATTGTATCACTGAAAGGACTGTATTGTTGATATGAATCCCAACAAAAATTATGAAGGTAATATTGGTCCATGAATGACCAACTATATAACTATAAAAACTGGATAGTTTCTATCTATAGTGATTAGTACCTCCTAAAAATATTTAGTAGATTCATAAAGTTGCTCTAATAAATAGAAATAACTAGTTACTAATGGAACCTCTTATTGAGTTTATGAAATGCTCATTTGTCTAGGGTTCCTCAAGTAGATCATAAGATAAAACTGTGTGGGAGATGAAGAACTGTGTAAAGGATTATTTCATTCTAGATAGTCATTCCTTTTCCAGTATATAGAAACATACTTCAGATAGGGCTTCTACGTAAGTATTTATTGATCATATCTACCAATGATAAGTCCTTATTGTCATCCCTTTTTTATGGAAATATCTATAATCTAGAAAGAGGTTGATCATATTCACTAATATTTTTATATCTTGATGTTTCTCAGCACCTACCTTTGCTCATTTTTGATATGTATGATAATTAATTCATACATTTTTTCTCTTGCCCCCCATTATTGGTCCCCAATTACTAATATATAAATTGGGGTACATAATTTTCATTGATTGTGCATGCTTTCACTCTTTTGCATGGGGAATGTGACTCAATCATCTTATTGCAGATTCAAAAACTATTTGATCTCACTTATATGACCATCTAGTTTTTTTATTGAAATGAAAAATCAATATTCATCTTGCACACATAGGAAATAGGTGTCCCTTGTAGGATTGGAGCCTCACAATCACAAGTGAATATGATTTTTTTATACTCTTTCTTGTTCATGCTTTGATATTTCGGTATCCCAATCATAGAGGAACTACAACAATATATCCCAAAATTGGTAGTTAAAATGTACTATAGTGACAATACTAAATAGGAAAATCTATAGAGTGAATGATGGCGGAAGCAAGAGCAGGAGCAGGAGCAGGAGCAGGTGTAGGTGTAGGAGCAGGAGCAGGAGTAGGTGCAGGACTGGGGGCAGGGTCAGTGCTTGGTGCAGGTTCCCAGTCAAGATTGGGCTCGGGATCGAGGTCAGGCATGTCGGGACCTGGTCTCGAGCCTGTAGGACCATCGGTGGGCCCATAGGATGGGTCTACGCTTGATCCGTTTGGGGGCCAGGGTGTCCTGAGCCCTGGCCCACAGTCTAGCCTTGATGCAAGCACTGGGTCAAGGAATCAGTCCCCGACCCCTAAGAGGGGCTTTTTCCTGGGTGGGACTAAACCCTCCTTCCAGAAAATCTTGGCGGGCACCAGGGGCCCTTCTCGACCCTCGGGACTCGGTTTGTCCCTTGAGGGCATGCACATATCTATCTAGGAGGAGGTCTTTTCCTCCTTAGTAGCTGGTTCTTCTGCCTCCTTGGTAGGGAAATTTTTGGGAGGTCATCCAGAAATGGAAACCATCTACAGATGGGCAGCTACCAAGTGGAAGGTGTCCGAGCACATCCAGTTGGTTGCCCTAACCAAGGGCTTCTTCATCATAAAATTAAACAATAGTGAAAATTTCAAAAAGATCCTATCAGATGGACCCTAGTTTTTGGGGTGCAAGAGCCTCTTCCTTAGGATGTATGGATTTTAATTCCACCCCAGCACCCAAAGCATCAACTTTGCCTTGATTTGGGTTCGCCTCCCAGACCTTCCCTTCCATCTATGGCACGAAGATGTCCTCAGGCTCATTACCCAATCGGTTGGGGACTTGGTGGCCTTTGACCCTACTACTAAGGCAAGATCTTGGATGGTTCATGTCCGGTTCTGCGTCAATGCCAACCTTGAATCCATGCTGCCCTCCTCAATAACTATCTCCTCTGGGCCTTACTTCTGGAGCTAGGCCTTGATCTATGAAAACAAACCCACCTTCTATCCCTCCTGTAGTTCTCAGGGCCACATTTCTCACCAATGCCCATTTTCTAGAAAGGCAGAAGTCCCCCTCCCAATCCCCCTTCTCAATCATGCCAGGCCCTGCCTCGCGGGCCCCCCCACGATGGCCCCAGATCCCAGGCCTAGGCCACCAAGAGCCACCCCCTCGGCCCCAAAGGATTCTCCCATGGACCTTGTTCTGGATAGTGACCTCCCCCAGGCTTCCCTACCTATTGCTCCCTCCCCTAGGTCATCTCCTGTGGTCCTTTTCCCAGGCTCTCCCGCCCAGCCCATTTTGAACCCCTCCCAGCAGGGTCCTGCTTACGCAAGCGAGCAGGCCAGGCCTTCCCCCCCATCCCTGCTTCTCCCCTGACCCCTCCCTGGCCCCCCTAGAGTTTCCTACTGGTCTACCCCTCTTGGAGTGTGAATCTGAGAAGTTCGATGAAGAGTTTGAAGCAAGTTCCTCATTTGGGCTCGATGAAGTCAGTCCTAAGATGACCCGAAGTAGGTCTTTTTCCACATATTTTGGTAGCAAACTCAAGAGAGGGCATCCCACCCTAGGTGACCAGTGGATCAGGATCATCAAAGATGACATAGCCAATGGCTCTTAGGCTACTCTATCTGATGTGGGGGCAAGTTTCTCCAAGGAGGATGCCAACCGATCCAAACCCCTCGCTCACTCTAAGAAGGGGGGCAAGCGACCCCTCAAGGGTGTCAAATGAAGCTAATCACCTAGAATATTAGGGGCCTCAATGGGGCTCCCAATAAAATGATCCTCATCCAGTTTTGTAGGGATAACCGTCCATCCTTCCTCCTCCTCTAGGAGACCAAGATAGATGAGGATGCTACCCAGTGAGTAGCCCAAGCTACCTGGCGCAATTGTGAGTCCTTGTCTACCCCTACGGCTAGCTCTGTCGAGGGTTTGCTATGCATGTGGGACCCCTAGTGCTTTGAAGGAATACTCATATATTCAACCCCCAGAATCATCAACATTCTAGTCCACTACATTAAGTCAAATCGATCATGGATCCTGTCCAACATCTACACTCCCAATAGCCCCATAGAGAATGTAGCCCTATGGAAGGAGATTAGCTTGATGCGAGAAACCTTCACCCCCTACCCTGGATCTTTGTCGAGGACTTCAATAGCCCCCTGTTTCCTTCTGATAAAAGTGGGGGCTCAACGGCTCAGGGCAAGAGTATGGAGGACTTTAGTGCCTTCACTACCCTCAACGAGCTCATGGATGTCAGCCTAAAATTTTCCAGGTTCACGTGGACCAATAGAAGGGTGGGAGCAAATCATATTCAAGTTAGACTAGACAAAGTTTTCTTGTCCAAGGAAGCCCTGCCAATGTTCGATGATGCCACCCTGATGGCCCTTCCCAAAATTAGGTCTGATCATAGCTCCCTCCTTAAAATTGATCACAGACCCTCCCCTAGGATGCCTTTCTAATTTGAGTCCATGTGGCTACATCACCCTGACTTTCGGGCCCAGGTTGGGCACTGGTGGGCTCCCCCGATCCCTGGATGCCTTGCTAAACAAATCTACCATAAGATGAGGAGCCTTAAGGATCAACTCAAGGCCTGGAACAAGGAGGTGTTTGGCAACATCTTTGAAAACAAAGTTATTCTCAAAGAAAAACTTGAAGCCCTCGAGGCTAGATTTCAAGCTGGTTCCCAAGACTCGAGGCTCAGGGATGAGGAGCGCCTTATTCTTAGTGAGTATCATAACATCCTGGCCCAAGAGGAAATATTTTGGAGATAGAAGTTGAGAGCTTTGTGGCTCTAATATGGTGATGCTAATACCAAGTTCTTCCACACGTCAACCCTTAGGAACAGGAGCTCCAACAGAATTGCTGAGTTGGTGGGTAGCGACAACGGTATCATTAAGGAATAAGAGGACATTCGAGTAGAATCCACTTGCTTCTTCCAAGATATCCTAGGTGACAAACCTTCCATGTCCCCAGATGCGGCTGACTCCATTCTGGAGCACATCCCTTCTTTGGTTTCTCCCTCGACAAATCAAATGCTATCGCAACCTCTATCTGACTCTGAAATCCATGCTGCCACCTTTTCCATGAAGGTCGAGGTGACCCCGGGCCCGGATGGTTTCCCCCCATTTCTTCCAATCGTTCTGGGACCTGATCGGGGCAAAGGTGTGTGCTACCATCTGGGACCTACAGTCTGACCGATCCATCCCCAGACGTATCAACTCCACCTTAATAGCTCTTATCCCCAAGTCCCAGGCAGCTCGATCCCTCTCAGATTTTTGCCCCATTAGCCTGTGCAATGTCCTATACAAAATCCTGAACAAATCCATGGCCTCCCATCTCAAGGGCATCCTCCCCCTGATCATTGCCCCCTACCAGGGCAGTTCGGTCAAGGGTAGATTGATCACTTATGGGGTCATTATCATGCACAAGGCCATTCACTCAGCTATCCTATCCAAAAAGGCCTCTTTTTTGCTCAAGCTGGACATGAACAAGGCCTTTGATAGAGTTAATTGGGCCTTCCTATCCAAGGTCCCCCTCAAGTTCAGATTCCACCCCTCTTGGGTCAGGCTCATTAGTAACTGCATGTCCTCCCCGTGGTTCTCCATCCTTGTCAATAGGTCCCCTATCAGATTTTTCCCCAGCTCCAGAGGCCTTCACCAAGGTGACCCCCTATCCCCGATCCTCTTCATCATCCTAGCTGAGGCCTTAGGGTAGACCATATCATGCACTGTGACTCATGGTATCATTTCAAGCATTAGTCCTATGCTAGGCCTGCCCCCTGTTTCTCACCAACAGTTTATGGATGACACCATCCTGGCCACTTCTACCTCAATCCCCCAAGCCAAAATTCTCAAGCATATTTTGACCCTGTTCGAGGAGGCAGCCGGTTAGAAAATCAATCTCCGAAAGAGCATGATTTTCTTCATTCACACCCCCTTGGCTAGACATATCAGAATCGAGCAGATTTTGGGCTGCTCCCCTGGTTCCCTTCCCTCCTCGTATCTCAGGCTCCACCTTTTCATAGGTGTGTCTTCCAGGGCCTTGTGGGGTAGGGTTATTGAGTGGATTAAGAGGAAGCTGGCCCCCTGGAAAGGCCACCTCATTTTGTAGGCTGGCAGAGCCACCCTCTTGATGACAGTCTTGCAAAGCATCCTGATATACTTCATGTCGGTCTTCAGAATCTCGTCCTCCATTGTAGTTCACATCGAACAAATTTAGAAATGCTTTCTCTGGTCAAGAAGTGAAGATAAGAAGAGGATTCCCTTGGTTTCCTGGTCCCTGGTCTGTCACCCAAAAGCTGAGGGAGGGATCAGGCTCAGGAGGGTGGTTCCCATGAATAGGGCTCTCATGGCCAAGCATGCCTAGAAGGTGCACACCAATACCCCTGATGAGTGGGTTAGCATTATGCATAGGAAATATTGTCATAGCCACCCCTTCCTCAGTGAGTCTCAACCTCGCAATGGATCCACATTTTGGAAGTCCTTGATATCTACCAAAGAAATAATCTAGAAAGGAAGCAGATGGATCCTTGGAGATGGTGCCAAGATTGATTTTTGGGATGACAGATGGATCTAGGATGAGGCCCTATCTACTGAAAGAGAGCTCCTTGTTCTCAAGACAGGCCTGGCGTACAGAGGCCCCAAGGTTGTAGAATATCTCTCCCAGATCCTGGGTGGCGTATCCTGGGCACCCATCCTAGAACGCAGGCACCCGCTTCAAGCTGGCAAACTCTAGGGCCTCCTCAAGGTAACTGTCATCCCATCATTTGGAGGTGATGATAGATGTGTTTGGCATAGTACCCCTATTGGTGTCTTCTCCATCAAGTCTACTTTCAACCTCTAGAGAGACCCCAAAAAAGCTCCCTTCCCAACCCGTCAGGTGTGGGCCAAGAAGTTGATCCCCAAAATTAGCCACTTCATTTGGGTGACCATCCAAAACAAGATTTTGATGATCAAAAATCTCATCAAGAGGGGCTTCCAGATCCTAAACAGATGCTACCTTTGCTGTGATTCCTGGGAATCCACCAACCACCTCTTTGTCTTCTGTTTCTTTTTAGTTGAAGTCTTGGGCCTCATCCTTTCCCAATTCTCCATCTAGTGGGTGGGCCCCAAATCCATCTCTGACCTCCTTTTGCAGTGGCCCAACCATTTTGCCAATCCCTTCACCCACTTTCTTTGGGATTTGTGCCTCCCCCATTTACTCTGGTAGCTCTGTCTTGAGCACAACAGTAGATCCTTTTCCTCCTCGGCCCACTCCCCCTTATGGATTGTTACCAAGGCCATGACCTTTGCCCTTGAAAACTCCTGATCCATCCCCCTGATCGAGGTGCCCCGACGACCGGGTAAAGTTGCTCTCCTTTCCTCTCTTGGCATCCAGCTCCCCCCTGGTCCCCCCCCACCCCCTCCTATCGCTCTTTGACTAGATGGATTGCCCCCCCGACTGGGTTAAGCTCAACTTTGATGGTACGTCCAAAGGCAATCCTAGGCCCTTTGGGGCAGGTGGGGTTATCTACGATTGCCACGGGGCCCTAATCATGGCATTCACTTCTCATCTTGGCCTCCGGAACAACAAGTTTACTGAAGCAGCTACTCTGTTAAGTGGTTTGAATGTCCTCAGGGAGACTCCTCAAGTCATCATCAATGTTGCTCGTAGACCGGGTAACTCCTCCTGGTGCATTCACAAATTCATTCAGGAAGCCATCTCTATTCTCCAGGGATTCCTCGACCATAGCTTCCAGCATGTGTACAGGGAAGGCAATAGGACAGTCGACTTCATGGAGAACCAAGCCATTTCTACTGACGCCTTAACTACCTCGACCACGGACTTCATTGAAGCTTTGGTTCTCATTGTCTCGAAAGACCAGGTGAGCGATGTGGTGGACCCCAGTGTCTAACATGGCCCATGTCAGGGCCCCATATTTCCTCTGGCACGGTCTTCAGAGGACCGATGTCGTCTTTCCCTATGGTGCCTCGTCGCCTGGCCCAGGCCTGCCTCCTACCCATCGATTGGTTTCCCAGATCTCCCACATGGTGGTAGGTGTGCTAGGCCACCCTAGCAGTGTATCTATTTTTGATGGGGTCCTGTATTGCTTTGGTTGCACTTTTGGTAGTCTCAAGATCGCATCCTCATTAGCCACTTCATGGATGGATTCCCATGACGTGTCAGTCTGCCTGCTAGCATTCCTATGGCATCCCATCAAGGAACTCCCCCGATCAGCTTGTGCCACCTGGCATGCTGGAAGTGGCCCCTTCCCCTGGCCCTACATGGCAACCTATAGTCACGCCCCCTCAGCCCCCCCTCATGTCGCACCTGACCTCGAGTGCCCTTTCTTGATGCTGGTGGCTCCCCCCTTCTTCGGCCCCCTACGTGATTGTAAATTTGCCTTGCGCAGTGGTTTTCCTCTGTGTTTTTCCTTGCTCCCTGTCCCTACACTATTGGCCAATTTTCCCCTCCTTCCCCTACCCCATGGCTGCCAAAGGCATTTTCATCGATCCCTCCATGCTCAACCTGAGCGAGTCGGCCAAATTGTTCTCCAATGCCAAGCATTTCACCCCATTCTTCAGCAAGTTCACTGGAGTGGACGAAGAGATCACCCAATGCTTCCTGGACTCATGGAATGACAGTGAGGTTTAGGTTAAGGGGCTACATTTTAAGGTAAATAAATAATTTCTTACAGAGGTGACAGGCCTCCACCATGAGGACATGGGACGCATTGTTAGGCGAGACAAGCACAATTGGGAGGAGGAGTTGTCCATTTTTTTGGAGCAGTAATGGGATAAGGCAAATCTATTCCGCTCCACCCTCCTGGCCTCCTTTGATGAGGCAATCATCTCGGTAATGCAATACATTACCTGTGACGACCCAGATCAGAGGCTCTTCAATTTTCATTTGAGCTATTTCTATCACCTCCGGGGGCCACGGTGGTCAGCACTCCCCACTTTTTGCTGTACTCTCTAGGTATTTCCATTGATCGTGCCCGCAAAAACCATTCCCGGCCCTCCCACCAAGGCCTCATGGCGATGTTGTACAGGCATGCCCTGGCCAACCAGACGTAACTCCATTGCATTCCCCCCTTGTCTGCCGAGATGCGGCTACTTCCCCGACTGCTTCCACTATGGCTTCCCTCTCCAAGGAGTCCCCTCGCGTGATGGGTCCCCCACCCCAAAGCATCGTAGGCCAACCCAAAAGTGCAGAACCCCGACCCAGGGCATAGGTGGGGCCCCAAATCCTAGGGGCACCTGCAAAGACCCCTTCCCTGGTAGCAGTAGGGCTGCTGGTAGCACCAAGAGGCCCAAATAGGAAACCCTAGAGCCCATCGACGTTAGTTCTGAGGTAGACAGTAGATTACAAAACTTTTCTATTAGAGGCCTCATCAATGCGGCTATCGGATCTCTGAACGTGGCTGCCCAAGCAGCCTCCTCCGCTACCACTACCCTAGTCGAGCTTCGATGCAGGCTAGGTGACGGCCCCAGTAGGGAGTAGCTCGAATGACGTGGGGCCCCGTATGGTCAAGGGTTACCATTGGGCCTAGTGGTTCTTGGAGTCTAGCTTCTATGATCTGTCAGAGGCGTTTTCTTATTTTGATGGCTTCTAGCCATGGTTTTGTCAGTGTATAGTTATTTTTGTAGGGCCCGATGCCAGGGCCCCGGGTCTTGGCTTGTTGCCTTGGGTGCAACCCTGCTTTTTGGTTTGCTCTTTCAGTCTTGGCTGATGCTGTAACTAAGGTTTTTGGATCCTGTTTAAAAAACCCGCTGTAAATACACTATTACTTACCAAAAAAAAAAAAGGAAAATCTATAGAAAAATATCTTGATGCCAAGATGATAAAATTTTTTATCTCTTATATCGTTTCTAGATTTTTTTTTTCAAAACCTCCACATTCCTTATTTATCTCTCCACACTTCATTATATAAGTTTGATTGTGTTTTATCGATGGTATAAATGGGACCAATTAAAGTACCAATTGATATTCATAGCCAATAGTTATTTCTATTAAAAATATTAAAGAATCAATTAATTTAAAAAATAATTGAAGAATCTATAATTTAATCATAGTGGTAGTATATTATCATAATTAATAACACCTTTAATAATTATAATAGTTAGTTTATATGGATATGATATATGATATAGGTAGTTATTATAGTAATTGTTTAGTGAATGTATGCAAATAATGAATAAACCTAAACTGATATATGATATTATTTTGGTCCCTCTAATGCTAGGTCTCATATTAAGAGGTCTAATAGTAGTATTACTTACTAATCTAATTTATTTAGTCCTTTTATTGGGACTCGTTCATATATATATATATATATATATATATATATATATATATAGTGATAGTGTATATTCTAGTAAATGTCTAGTTTGTAGCTACTACACAAACACTGATCTACAAAAGAGTTGTGAATATTTTAACATATTCACTGTAATTTTGAAAAACAACCAAAAATGTTTAAATTTTATTACCCTTGGACCATCAGAGATAGCATCACTTAAATTGTTTGTACGAGTCTTTTTTTTCATAAATGACTATAGTCGTAAACATATCATTGTTCAAAATATCTTTGACTAAAAAATAGATCAAATTTTTGAGTGAGACTTAACAAATAATTTTCAACATATTGGGGGCTCATCCACTAATATTTTCCTTCCATTAAAACTTATTTCTATAATTTTCTAGTTGCTCTAATAGGATTAATTACTGTAGCTCCTGGAGAAAACACAATTTGAATAAAAAATTGTAAATAAATATTCGTGTGCATGTTATTATAATAAGTAGGATATTTGATCTTCTAGATAATCTAGGAATCCTTTCATTCATTAGATAATGGAAAATAAACAACTTGATAGAGATTTTGTTTATATCTAAGGATTGGCTATGGTGGTGCAATAAAATAGATCAACTCCTAGATCTAGGGTTAGGTCTCCCTATTATTAATTTAGTAAATCGAGAATATCCTATTGAGATTCAATATGAAGCTTTGGATAGCCTCTATGAAATATATGAATATTATAAAATAAGAAAATGTGGATCATTAGAAATCCTTAATAGATACATTTGAATAATTGTTGGTTGTACTCGTTTTAGTCAAGAAATAAAATCCATGAGAGGCTTGTCAACTTATGTTTGACAAGAAATATCACTACAAGTTATCAGAATCTAATGTGGTTAGTTTTATGATCCTTTCATTCATGCAAAGATAGAGATTGAGGAAGCCTTCTGGCTTGAACCCATTGCTGAATCCTGCTCACAAAAATGGGGAGGTTTTTTCTTATGGCAACACCTTTATTTGAAGTGCCCTTTTATAATAAATTAATGAATAGAATTTTCATTTACCAACTTATTAGAATATTCATAAATCACTTCGAATGATATATCATCATATATGTTGGATCAACTTAAGACTTATGGTTTCATACAAGCTATTGATGCAAAAATTTCATAAGGAACTAATGATAAAATCATCAAAAGTATGGTTTCTAAGGATACCAAACAACAAGATTTTATTTCCAAAAGAGATCATTATTGATATAGTATTCTTCATTGATACTAGATATATAAGACCTATATAATAATTATAAACATAAGGGTTCCTTTGCAAATATATTGCTCGGTATAAAAATCAATAAGATAATATCTAAATAGTTATATATTTATATGAAACTAGATAGTTTACTGAGATTAATTTTCAATTTAGTTACTCTATTTAGGTTGGTGATGTTTTATGTCTTATTATTGATTCAACTTATATATATTTGATGATATTTTCTATCAAAAATATTTTACTTTATATTGATGGAGTAATACTTAAGTAATTCAATTACTTGTTGTAAAGAAGTATTATCTACAAATTGGGCATCGTTGATTAGTGCACTAATATCATGTCTTTAAATAAAGAATATGTTGAATGAAAAAATAAATATATGTAAGAATAGGATAAAAAATGTAGTTGTTGGTATAATAGGCTTCCACTCCATTAGGTTAACTTAATAAAAAAAATTAGTAAATAAATAGTATTACCTCATTAATAATAATTAATGACTAATAGCAAATATATATTATATTAATATAAATGATATCTATAATAATATCTGTAAAATATAATAGCTAATTATACTTTATTGGTAAATATCTATTATAATAGTATTAATTTATAACTATTTTAATGGGATATATATTTATTAGCTATATTATACTATAAAGAAATTTAGTATAATTTTATTTTTTATTAGTAAGACAAAGTGATTTTGAAATGGTCCCCCTTCCTATTACAATAACACTAACGTACAAAGGGTATAGAGGCTAAAAACTAGCTAGGAGTGCTATCCTGGCCAAATAATAGATTAGAGGATAAAAAACCAAAATATGTCGACCCTTACCAACCACTTCTACTAAGACTATGAAGAATAATATAAATTAAGACAATTGAACCAAAACAAGATTGCTTATTTGAAAACTAGAATAGGGAGAAAATAGTCATTGAAATAAGAAAAATTCTATCTTTACATGATAAACTCTATCAAACTCAAAAAAGTGTAAACCTGCACACCTACATAGTTTGTTGGATTTTGATATGACCTATTGGATCATGAAAGGTTCCATTGACTTCCAAAATCACCTTCATTGATTAAATTAGTGACTCACTGTTGGTCACAAATCTGCCACAGGAAAGGATTTTATACATGTATGCACCCTAGACTTGGCCAACATTGAAAGGCCGAGAGAAAAATAAGTCTCTCAGGCCAATCTCCAGAGAAGGTTGGCTCCCAAACTACTCTAAACTGGTTTTGAAGATAAGGATGCAGGAAAGAAATGGGAAAATGTTGAAAGAGAGGGAAATAACAGAAAGGAATGGAAATATGGCCACAGGCCGAAGTGTATGATTTGGGGCAGACTAACAGTAGGAATTACACCAAGTTGTATTACAACATCTAGAAAAAGAAAAAAAGAGACTTAAACTCACACCTTTGTAGAGATAATCCCCAGATCACATCTCAAAATATACTCACTAACCAACAACGTTCGAATTCAGAATGTAGAATTCAAAACTTAACAACAAGAGCATGAGCATAAATAGAAATGACTTGTAAAATAGAGAGACATCACACACATAAGGATGGTTGCAAATTTTGGAAGCTGAGTCTCTTCTATTGATGCAGAGAACTTATAGAGTTTTCTTGTAAAAATGTCCAACCTCCCTTTGATTTAGATATACATGAATATTTATAGAGGTGTCCGCCTCTTCCTTTCATATTACATCATTTAAAACATGAAACAGGTTTTGAAGAAATGATCCCCTTAATCTGTCTTGGAGAAATGACAGTCCTTGTCTTAAATGAATTACAACTGAAGATAAACAGAAACAAGAGACCACATTTCTTCATTTGATGACCGTTATTGGAGCAAGCCAAAATTTATTAAGATACCACAAACAAGAGCCTTTAATGCTGGAGGTATTTTTAATTCTGGTATCTTCGAAAACTGCTTCAGGTTCTTCTATCTAGCGCACATCGGTAATCAGCAACATTTAATCCTTGAGCTTCTTTGACCATGATCTCAAAATCTGTTGGAGAACTATTAAAACATTACTGCATTTGATCTTATCTTCTTCGCATGTTCTACTATGCAATTTTGAAGGAAAATGCAAACAGAACTGTATCGGGCCTTTGTTATTGCCTCTATCATGAAAATGAGACAGGTCACAAAAATGCGACATGTCGTGAAACCGCGATACTTTTCTCTTACTGCCTTCTCTTCTGCCACAAGTCGACATGTCATGATATCGTGACGTCTTCTCTCGTTCAACTTCGTTTCCATGACATGTCGTGAAATTGTGATACTTTCCTTCGTTTGGCTTTGTTCGCTGCTCCAAATCATGAAAATGAAACATATTGAGAAATTGCGACATCTTCCACTCGACACTGTCTTGTCTGCTTAATATCCGTGAAAACGTGACACGTCACAAAATTGCAACAATTTTCTTTGCCTTGTATGGTTCAATTTTTGTTCCACGAAAACACGACAGGTCGCGAAAATGTGACATGTCACGAAATCATGACGTTTTTTTCCATTTGGCTTGATCTCCATAAATATGTCATGAAATCATGACATTTTCTCTCTTCTTGTCATGTGCTACTTTCTATCGTGAAATCACAAAACGTCATGAAATCGTGACATTTCGTACAATCTAGCCGCCTCCTTGTTTTCTCCTTGTGAAAACATGACATGTCGCGATATCGCGACAATTCTATGCACTTGGCCCTTCTGCCCTGACATGTCACAAAATCATGACATTTCCTTATGCTTCCCTTTGTTGCTGCTTCCTGTCGCGATATCGCGATGTCTTCTCTTCGTTTGACTTCATCTTCAAAATTGTCGCGATATCGCGACATTTTTCATCCGACTTGTTTTTATCTTTAGCCCTTTCGCGATAACGTGACATGTTGTGATATCGTGACATTCTGTACACTTTTCTCCTTACTTGCTTTTTTGTCGTGATATCGCGACATTTTTCATTGATATTGCCCTTTGCTGATTTATGTCGTGATATCATGACGTTTCCATCACTCTGCTCCATGGCCACCGCAAGTCACAAAAATGCGACATGTCACGATATCGTGACAAATTTCTTTGGATTTGCCTTTTCCTGCATTCTACCCACGAAAACTTGACATGTAATGATATCGTGATAGTTTTCATTGGTGCTCTTCCTTGCTGCTATATGTCGCGATATCGCAATGTTTTTCATTACTCAGCTCTGTGACCATTGTAAGTCATGAAAACGTGACATGTCACGATATCATGACAACTTTTCATTTTAAGGCTCTGTTACCGCAACAAGTCGTGAAAATCCAACATGTCACAATATCGTGACATTTTTGACTTCATTGCTTTCGTTGACTACGTTGACCGCAAAAATGCGACAGGTCACGAAAATGCAACATGTCGCAATATCACGACATTTTTTGTACTTAGCCAATTTTTGCATTTGACACAAAACTTGAAGATATTTTTACATTTTTTCCTTTCAAAGTTCTTGGAGAGACAAACAGAATAATTAGTATCTCTACAATCTGTGCATTATTTCACATGAATAGTAACAACAAAAACAATGTGGCAAAAATGCCAACATTCTTGGTGGCTCTCGGGGTATACAGTTCTATTGTATGCACAAACCTCAGGCCTTTATCCATTTGGAAACAGAGTCAAGAAGCTGGAGGGATAGAAGAAGTAAATGCTGGACGTCTCTACAGGCAGTTGCAACAAGCTTTTTATGGCACTCGACACTCAGAACAGGACCTGCAACAAAAATTTATAGAAGAGCAAAACTTTATTTCTTGAATGACTGCATTTTGCCTAGCTCGGTTGAGCTGGGAAATTACCAGGTGCTATGCAAGGATTTCCATGGTGGTAGTGAAAAGCACCTGAGTTGCAAAAATGGAAATGAATGGAACGATGACCAGCAGATGCACAAGCCATAGAATGGAAATGGTGAATAATGGAATGGTGGAAAATGGAGGAGTGTAAGGGGTAGATACAGCAACAGGGTGTTGTTGTGCTATCAGATGCTGTAAAACAAAAATTAAAATGGAAGTGAATGGACTGGAGAAGGTGGTGTGGACTATGGAAAAAGTGTTTAAAAGCAAAGACTTAGAAGAATGGGGAAAGAAGAAGTGGGAATATTAGAGAGGGGAGTAGAAACAACAATAGTGGCTTGAATAATTGCAGAAGAAGGAATAGGAGAGGAAGGGAATGAAGTAAGGAAGTGAAAGAAAGAAATAGAGGAAAAGCCAATATCTGCTGGGAAGGAAAAGAAAAAGAAAGAGAAAAACAACATACTTGTGGGCTTGCATGCAAAAAGAGCTGAAGTTAATTTTTTTTTGGAAGGTAACCTCGAATTCAGCTGTAAACTCTCGAGAGAGACCCATACCAGAACACGACTCTATGATCTCCTGGATCCTAGACCTTGAACAGACACTCATTGATCTCCTGATTGATGGTTAGCTCAGTGTCACCAAATATTTGCAACTGTCATGCTCCAAGTTTCTCAGCCTTCTTGAGACCTAGGCATAAAGCCTCATACTCTACGGTATTAGTTATGTAGCTCCGGGTCAACTGGTATGAATCGGATCATGGAATGCTAGAAGGTAATACTTGAACAATCCCAGTGCCAGCATCATTTCTGCATCCTACTTCATTGAAATAAAGCTAATTTTGACTTCCATCATTCTACTCTTGAGACTTTTCAGTCTTGAGAATAGAATAACACCCTAAGTCGATTTCTATCATGGCATTAAAATTGAGCGTTGAAAACTCATCCTCAAAGCAAAGCTCATCCAGGACTTCCTCCATAAAATCAAGTTTGCCAAATTATTCAGACATCATGTGCACTGAATTTTCTAACCTGTCCACTTCATCTATTTTCTCCACATGAAATGTGGAAGGCTTCTCGTTGAAAATCTTCACCTTTTTCCATTTATGGAGTACCTCCAAATGAGTAAAATACAAAGAAAGGTAACCCCCAAGCTTAGCCATGAATTCTCGGGAGAGACACATACCAAAGCATGGCTCCAGGTCCACCACTATGATCTCCTGGATCACAATAATCTGGGGCATGGCGTGCAGAGAGATAGGAACATCCTTAATTACACCCATTGTTTTTACCAAGGTACCATCTAGCTACAAAACTCCCATGCTAGGTCTTATGTATTCCATGCCTATGAAATCACATACTACCTTTGGCATGACAGTAGTAGCTGTGCCTGAGTCAATAAGACAATTATGCACCACATGTCCCTCTATTCTCAATGAAATATAAAACGATGGTGGCCTATTTTTTCCTGAGACTGAAGAAGTCAAAGTTTGAGACAAAACTACCTAGGTTGGAACCTTACCCTTACTTTGTGTGCTCTTCAGGGATTCTTGTAAGAGATTTACCTATCCAGGAAGCTACAAAGTGTCATAGAGACTTACCTTAGCTAGTATCCTTTTGAGTTCTTCAACGATGTTGTACTCCAATGAGATCAGATATTTCCCTCCATTGGTAGATTCAAATCTGCTTCTATACTACTAGGTGGCCTCCACTCATTGTCGTTTACTCAACGACAGATACCGCAACGTCACTCTAGCTTGTTCCTTCTCTTTTGCTTGTGGTGGAAGTGGATCCTTCGACAAAATAGGTGGTTGTTGTGGAGCTGGAGAGTCATGAGTCTTTACAGGTATTTGCTACTTTGTAGCTTGCACAGGAGGCACTTTCAATGGCTTCATCTTAGCCAGATCTACCAACATTAGTTTCTTGCTGTTGCATGTCAAAACCGCCATGTATTCCTCAGAAGACTTCACGAAACTCTGATCCACCTCTCGAATCATGTTTACACGAATTCTTGCAAGAATTTGGAAATAATTTTGGTGAACCATGCAAGTGGACTCATCATGTGGATCATTGCATGAACAACACCAGTAAGAGGGCTCATGTGAAATTTCATAAGGGCTAGCCTCTTCACTTACCAGGACCGCTAAGTTCCTCTCAGGTACATTCTCTTTAGCCTTGCTAGTAGTAAGTTGCTCTCTGGATATCGCCAAAAAATGTCTCCATGGTTGATAGTTCCTTTTCACCTCTCTCCTCTCCATAGATGTCACCTTGTTAGTGAGAGCTCTCATGGACGACTGAATTTCTTACAAAATAGCCAATTGAGGATCTGGGCTTGTGGACATAGGTGGTGCAGGTAGAGGTAATGGAACTGGTAGAGAAGGTAATGCAGGAGTTGGAAGTGGAGAGGTTATCTATGGAATGGGAATCATAGATACTGAAGGTATGGGAGGATTCCAGGAAGATGAAGGATATATGGATGGAGCAGTGTAAGATGTAGGAACTGCACCTGTATGCTGGTATTGTGGAAGCTCGGGAAAAATAGGCATAGTTATTTTCAAAGGCAACTTCCCAACGACAATCAGATCAGCCTTAGCCTTTTGTGCCTGAGCATACAATGCAGGAAAGGTTTGAACATCAGACATCCTGATATTCATACCTATATCTGAATGAAAAGCCCTAAGAAAGTACATTGCTGCTTGTTCATGAGTAGGACGAAGACTCTTAGGAACTCTCTGCCAAGTTCAAGAAAACCTAACATTAAAATCCACTATCTCCTCTTGAGGATGCCTCTTGATATTATTAAATTGATGTACTAAAGAAAATGGATCTGCTTTCTCATTGAACCCTTGGATTAACATCTCTACTAATTGATCCCATGAAGTTATGGAGTTGGGAGGCAAGGATCTATACCAGCACAAAAACTTACCTTAGAGTGACAGGACGAGCAATTTGATCATGACATCTTTGTCTATGATATTATGAATTGAAGCCAAGGTTGCCACATCTGACACATGCTCGTACATTGTCTTTCCAGTCCCATCGTATGTAGGCAAGGCTTTTATTGCTACAATAGGAACTAGATTCTGAAAAGGTAGATCCAATGCTCTCGAATAGTTCAAATCAGGAACTTGTCATGTAGGAGGTTGTTGACTAGCCATTTGAAATGTAGGATTTGGATCTACTTGCAAGCTCATAGCAGTACTAGGAGGAGTAAGATATGGCACAAACTGACCTGCTACCTGTGAATAAATAGCGAACAACGGGTTCCTAGGTCTTACCACTCTTGAGCGCTCCCTCCAGTTTTGAACATCGATCTCAAAGAATTTGACTGGATATTCTGATTCTTTGGCACTTGATCTCATGATCATGAAGTGAATATTCTCACCAGCTTCAGGATTAGTATTTCTAGGTACTTAAGAATCACCTTCAGTAGAGTCACCAGATGAAATTATAATAGTCTCTTTTGAGGTCAAGATAGTTCATCAATATCTTGATTCCTTCGGGTGTTAAATAATGGAACAGTCATTCTCACCGATTATGGATCTTTGGGAGATAGAAACAGTATGTCCCATCGGGCATGCCAAAAAATGTTAGCATAGGTGGGTTTATCAATTTGAAATAATGCTTATACCACCGATTATGGATCTTTGAGAGATAGAAATAGTCTGTCCCATCGGGCGTGCCAAAAATAGTTGGTCACAAATCTGCCATAGGAAAGGATTTTATGCATGTATGTGCCCTAGACTTGGCCAACATTGAAAGGCCGAGAGAAAGAGAAGTCTCTCGGGAAAATCTCCAGAGAGGGCTGGCTCCCAAACTACTCTAGACTGGTTTTGAAGATAAGGATGCATGAAAGAAATGGGAAAATGCTGAAAGAGAGGGAAATAATAGAAAGGAATGGAAATATGGCCACAGGCCGAAGTTTATGATTTGGGGTAGACTAACAGTAGGAATTACACCAAGTTGTATTACAACATCTAGAAAAAGAAAATAACAAACTTAAACTCACACCTTTGCAGAGATAATCCCCAGATCACATCTCAAAATATACTCACTAACCAGCAACGTTCGAATTCAGAATGCAGAATTCAAAACCTAATAGCAAGAGCATGAGCATAAATAGAAATGACTTGTAAAATAGAGAGACATCACACACATAAGGATGCTTGTAAATTTCGGAAGCCGAGTCTCTTCTATTGATGTAGAGAACTTAGAGAGTTTTCTTGTAAAAATGTCCAACCTCCCTTTACTTTAGATATACATGAATATTTATAGAGGTTCCTGCCTCTTCCTTTCGTATTACAACATTTAAAACATGAAACAGGTTTTGAAGAAACGATCCCCTTAATCTGTCTTGGAGAAATGATAGTCCTTGTCTTAAATGAATTACAACTGAAGATAAACAGAAACAAGAGACCACATTTCTTCATTTTATTACCATTATTGGAGCAATCCAAAAGTTATTAAGAGACCACGAACAGGAGCCTTTAATGCTAGAGGTATTTTTAATTCTAGTAGCTTCGAAAACTGCTTCAGGTTCTTCTATCTAGCGCACATCGATAATTAGTAACATTTAATCCTTGAGCTTCTTTGACCATGATCTCAAAATATGTTGGAGAACTATTAAAACATTATTGCATTTGATCTTATCTTCTCTGCACATTCTACTATGCAATTCTAAAGGAAAATGCAAACAAAACTGTATCGAGCCTTTGTTATTGCCTCTGTCATGAAAATGAGACAGGTCATGAAAATGTGACATGTCGCGAAATCGTGACATTTTTCTCTTACTGCATTCCCTTCCACCAAAAATAGACATGTCATGATATCACAACATCTTCTCTCATTCAGCTTCGTTTCCATGACATGTCATGAAATCATGACACTTTCCTTCATCTGGCTTTGTTCACTGCTCCAAATCGCAAAAATGAAACATATCGTGAAATCATGACATCTTCCACTTGGCACTGTCTTGTCTGATTAATACCCACAAAAATGTGACACGTCACGAAATCACGAAAATTTTATTTGCCTTGTACGGTTTAGTTTTCATTCCGTGAAAACACAACAGGTCGTGAAAATGTGACATGTCACGAAATCATGACGTTTTTTCCAATTGGCTTGATCTCCACAAATATGTCATGAAATCGTGACATTTTCTCTCTTCTTGTCCTGTGCTACTTTCTGTCATGAAATCATGACACGTCACGAAATCATGATATTCCGTACAATCTGGCTACATCCTTGCTTTCTCCTCGTGAAAATGCGAAATGTCACAATATCACGACAATTCTCTACACTTGGCCCTTCTGCCTTGACATGTCACAAAATTGTGACATTTCCTTACGCTTCCCTTCGTTGCCACTTCCTATCGTGATATCGCGATGTCTTCTCTTCGTTTGACTTCATCTTCAAAAATTTTGTGATATCACGACATTTTTCATTTGACTTGTTTTTATCTTCATTCCTTTCGTGATAATGCGACACGTCGTGATATCGCGACATTCCATACGCTTTTCTCCTTACTTGCTTTTCTATCGCGATATCACAACATTTTCATTGATATTGCCCTTTGCTGATTTATGTCGCGATATCACAACGTTTCCATCACTCTACTCCATGGCCACCACAAATCGTGAAAATGCGACATGTCACGATATCGTGACAACTTTCCTTGGATCTGCCTTTTCTTGCCTTCTCCCCACAAAAACTTGACATGTTGCGATATCACGACAGTTTTCATTGGTGCTCTTCCTTGCTGCTATATGTCGTGATATCGTGATGTTTTTCATTACTTAGCTCTGTGACCATTGTAAGTCGCAAAAATGTGACATGTCACGATATCACGACAAATTTTCATTTTAAGGCTCTGTTACTGCAACAAGTCATGAAATTCCAACATGTCGCGATATCGTGACATTTTTGACTTCATTGCTTCCGTTGACTACGTTGACTGCAAAAGTGCGATAGGTCACAAAAATGCAACATGTCGCGATATCGCGACGTTTTTTGTACTTAGCCAATTTTTGCATTTGACACAAAACTTGCAGAGATTTTTACATTTTTTCCTTTCAAAGTGCTTGGAGAGACAAATAGAAGAATTAGTATCTCTACAATCTGTGCATTCTTTCACATGAATAGTAACAACAAAAACAATGTGGCAAAAATGCCAACACTCACTCAAGGCTTAAAGGGCCAACTTTCTTTTTTATGGTACCTCACTCAAGGAGCTTGGTTGCTCGCTTGAGGTGTAACCATCAACCTCTTTGAAAATGTTCAATATTATAATTTATTTGGTCATCACCCCTTCAAACTATCATCATTGAATGACCCACATGATTGAAACCCTTGACATGCTTCATCACGATAGCCCAAATTTCTTATTGAGTGAAGCTAACCTTCCATGAAAATCTTGACTTGAAAATAAACCACTTCAATTATTTATATGATTCACGGTGCCTCTGAGCATTTAATATTTGAGGTTTGAATTCATCCCTACCCTATCTTCAATGTCAAGCCTAACTTTTACAAGGACCATCTACCTCAATCTAATTTTAAGTTTAATCAATGTTAGTTGGTTGGTTTACACTGTATCAATATTTACTAGTAACAATCAATGAGTTGTGCATCCCAGTTCCACCATACACATTGTAGTGAGCATTATCTCCATCTAACTACCTTTATAATCTAGGATGAACTTAGATATTTGGAAAAATCCTTTCACCTTAGGAAATAGTTGAAAATAGTTGACTTCTTTCAAGAAATCTTATAGGAGGGCTTTAAAACCAAGAAAACGTGAATAGAACTATGATATTTTCTTTATATGGCTTATGGTGCTTCTACTACTTGAACATTTATTTTACTTTGAGAATTGAACCAAAGTTTTATTTTTATTTTATTTCTTTTTTCATTTCTTTGAGGCTTGAACTATGCCCTATATTAGCTTTATAAGAGTCTAGATTTGCTTAGTGCTTAGTTATAGGTTGTAGGTTAGTACTAATACTACAAAAGTTATGAATTTTATACTATGATTATTTCAAAGTGACATTTAGTGGATTTCCACACCCATAACTACTACCAAAAGGTACTAGGGGATGATTCTTCCTATTAATATGATTATGACTAACTTATGGGCATTTAGTCACCTATTGCATCTTAGTTTTTGGGTTATTATATTTTTTTCAAGCCTTACAGAGTTCTTCTAGTTTTTTGTTTCTCCTAATTAAAGGTTATTTGTGGTATTTTAGATTTTCATTTCAATATACTCATATTTATTTCTTTCTAGATACATCATAGAACTATTGGAATGTTCATGCTCCATATTAGTTTCTTCTCCTTATAGGGTAGAGTCCATTGGATCCAACCACCAAATATCTCCTTAGGCATGACCCAAGAGGTCCCTATAGAATTCATCCATTGAATCTAAACTTCTTGTAATAATGAGAATCTCATAAGTAAGTGATTTTTTGTCTCTTCATCCCACTTATAGAAGCATCACCTATTTGGGCCTTGAAAACATCTCTTATTCAAGTTATCCTAAGACAAAATTCTATTTAATAATACAAGCTAGGTGAAGATTTTCATCTTAAGCAAAAATTTTCTTCCTCATAAATTCCTCCAAGGAACCTTCCATAGGGGTCTTTTCATCTTCATCACATAACCGCTTTTGATAGTGTAATTGTTTTAGGTTTATCTAGTCCGCTCTAGCTAAAAAATATCCTTAGATCTTAATATGTAAAATTCTTTAAACTTGGAGTGACGGGCTTCTAGTTTAAGTTTTACTCTCTCATTCTGAATATCTGCTCTCCAAACTCTAACTCCTCTTTGTTCTTCTATGTAGTAACTAAATTATGTGTTCCAATCCTTCTTAAGAGTTCTTGTAAGCACTAATACATCTTGATACCTTTCTAAGGGTTCTGAGTTCAACAAATTATCTTCCTAGAAGTCAAATTTTGTCCCTTTATCTACCTTTTAATGAGTCCCCTTCTCACCCATATGAACATCTAGATTTTTTTATCATAATTAAAAATCCATATTCATATTGGAGAAGCAAAGGAGGGTTTTCTACTTTTATTCCTCTATCTATATTCCAGCAAGTCCCCTTCTCACCCATATGAAGATCTAGTTTTTTGATAAAAAAAAAATCCATATTCATTTAGAAGGAGCAAAGGAGAGTTCTCTACTTGCAAAGGACACAAATAGAATAGGTTTCCCTAGTAGGATTAGAGCCTCACAATTACCATAGATATGAGGTGCATCTCATTAGGATAGTAATGAACTTAATGTAAAATAGGAACCATAGAAAAGAGACCTATTAAACCAATCATGATAATACCAATTAAAGTACCTATAAACCAAATGGGGATTCTTCTAGTTGTATCAACCATTTATCTGACTCATTTTCACATCACATTTTATTAGGTAGTCATGATCAAGACATAAATAATCATATACATGAGTATTAGATCTCCCCAAATTATCTTAGAAAGAATATTCTTAATGTTCCTAATTAAAATAATAATTAGATAATAGAAGTACAAAAATGAGTGACAAACCCCAATAGAGGCTGGTATGATTCAATTCAACATTTTGTTTGTTTGGGTTTGATTGTTCCATAGCTTCATGATTTGATTGATATATAAGTTATCACGAAAATAACTATATTTCTAAAATGGATCCTAAGTAAAATTATTAAGGTACAATTAGTCCATGAACAACCAACCATATAATTGCAAAAACTATATAGGTTCTATCTATAGTCATTAGTACCTCCTAAAAATATTCAGTCCATTCATCGAGTTGCTCTAATGAATTGAAATGACCAGTTACTAATGGAATATCTTGTTGAGTTTGTGAAATACTCATTTGGCTAGGGTTTCTCGAATACATCAGAAGCTAAACCTGTGTGGGAGATGAAGAATTGTGTAAAAGAAATTTTTATTCTAAATTCATTCTTTATCCCAGTATATAGAAACATACTCTAGATCGAGGTTCTAAGGAATTATTGCTTGATTATTCCTAGAAATGATAAGTCCTTATTGTAATCCATTTTTGATAGAAATATCTCTAATCTAGAAAGAGGTTGATCATTTTTACTAAATTTTTTATATCTTCGTATTTATCACATACCTTTGCTCAATTTTTACGTGTATCATAGTAAATTCATAATTTTTTCTTTTGCCTTCCCGTTTTTGGGTACTAATGACTGATATATGAAATGGGGTACATAATTTTCATTAATTGTGCATGCTTTAACTCTTTTTCTTGGGGAATGTGATTCAATCATCTTATACAGATTCATAAACTATTTGATCTCACCCATATGACCATCTAGTTTTTTTATATTCATCCTACACACAAAGAGAATAGGTGTTCCTTGCAATATTGAAGCCTCACAATTACTAGTGAATATGATTTTTCTTTTATACCTTTCGTTTTTCATGCTTTGAAATTTTGGTATCTCAAGCATAGAGAAACAAAACCAATCCATCCCAAAATTGGTAGTTAAACTATACTATAGTGATAATACTAAATGGGAAGCCCTATGGAATAGCTCGATGCCAAGATGATAAAAATATTTATCTCTTATATTGCTTCTAGAGATCATTTTTTCAAAACCTCCACACTCCTTTCTTGCTCCACACTTTATAATATAAGTTTGAGCGTGTTTGATCCACGATAGAAATGGGACCAATTAAAGTACCAATAGATATTCATAGCCAATATTTATTTCTATTAAAGTATTAAAGAATAGATTAATTTTAAAAAATAATTGAAGAACCTATAAATTAATCATAGTGATAGTATATTAACATAATTTTAAATTATACCTTTAATAATTATAATAGTGATTTTATACGGCTATGATATATGTTATAAGTAGATACTATAGTAATTGTTTAGTGAATGTGTTCACATAATGAATCGACCTAAACTGATATATGATATTTCTTTGTGCCTCTAATGCTAGGTCTCATATTAAGAGGTCTAAGCGTAGTATTACTTACTAGTCTAATTTATTCAGCCCTTTCATTGTGACTAGTTCATATTTATATATCCCTAGTGCATATTCTAGTAAATGTGGATTTTGCAACTACTACACAAATACTAATCTACACAAGAGTTTTCAATATTTTATTGTATTTATTGTGATGTTGACAAATAACCAAAAATGTTTAAATTTTATTTCCCTTGGACCATAAGAGATAACATCACTACAATTTTTTGTACTAGTCATATTTGTTCATACATAGATATTATCCTAAACATGGTTCAAAACATTTCTAACTATAAAATAGATCAAATTTAGGAATGATAATTAAAAAACAATGTTAAATTTATTGGATCTCATTTATCCACTAATATTTTCCTTCCATTCAAACTTATTTCTATAATGTTTCTAGTTGCTCTAATAGGAGTAATTATTGTAGCTCCCAGAGAAGACACAATTTGAATAAAAAGTTGTAAATAAATATTCTTGTGCATGTTATTAGGATAAGTAGGATCATTGATCTTCTATATCATGGAGGAATCCTTTCATCCATTTTACAATGAATAATAAACAACTTGATAAAAATTTTGTTTGTATCTAAGCATTGGTTGTGGTGGTGCAGGAAAATAGATCAATTCCTAGATCTGGGGTTTGGTCTCCATATTATTAACTCAGTAAATTGATAATATTATATTGAATTTCAATATGAACCTTTGGGTAACCTCTATGAAATCTATAAATATTATGGATTAAGAAAATATAGAATGGGAGAAATCCTTAATAGATACATTCGAACAACTGTTGGTCGTACTCGTTTCAATCGAGAAATAGAAGAAGCCATGAGAGGCTTGTCGGCTTATGTTCGACAAGAAATGTCTCTACAAGTTATCAGAATCTAATGTGGTTAGTTTTATGATCCTTTCATTCATGCAAAGATAGAGATTGAGGAAGCCTTCTATATTGAATCTATTGTTGACTCACAAAAATGGCAATATTTTTTGTTATGGTAACACCTCTATTTGAAGTACCCTCTTACAATAAATTAAAGGATATAATTATCATGAAACAACTTATTAAAATATTTATAAATCACTTGGAATGATATATACATCATATATGTTGGATCAACTTAAGACTTTTGGTTTCCAACAAGCTATTGATGCAACTATTTCATTAGGAACTAGTTATATTTTAACAACACCGTCAAAAATATGGTTTGTCCAAGATATGAAACAACAAGATTTTATTTCCATAAATGATCATTATTGATATAGTATTCTTCACTAATACTAGATATATAAGACGTATATAATAATGATAACCATAAGGATTCCTTTGCATAGATATTTCTTGGTATAAAAATCAATAAGATAATATCTAAATAGTTATATATTTAATAAGAAACTAAATAGTTTGCCGAGATTAATATTTAATTTAGTAAATCTATTTGGGTTGGTGACATTTTTTGTCTTATTATTGATTCAACTTATATACTTTTATGATATATTATATTAAAAATATTTTACTTTATATTGATGGATCAACGTTTAAGTAATTATATTACTTGTTGTAAAGAAGTATTATCTAATAATATTCCTAAAATATAATATCTAATTATACTTTATTATTAAACATATATTATAATAGTATTAATATATAGCTATTTCAATGGGATATATCTTTATTAGCTATATTATACTATAAATAAATTTTCTACTATTTTTTATTAGTAAGACAAAGGGATTTTGAAAATGTCCCCCTCCCTTTTACAAGAACACTAATAGGCAAAGAGTACAGAGGCTAACAATTATATAGGATTGTTGGTTTGGACAAAAAATTGATCACAAGACAAAAAACCAAAATATCTCGATCCTTACCAATTGATTCTACTAAGGCTATGAAGAACAAAATATATTAAGACAATCGAGCCAAAACAAGCTTGCTTATTTGAAAACTTTTTATAGGGAGAAAATAGTCATTGAAAAAAACAAAATTGTATCTTTATATGTTAGACTTTATCAGCCCCAAACAAGTGTAAAATTGCACACCTACATCGTTCATTGGATCTTGATATGACATATTGGATCATGAAAGGTTCCATTGGATTCAAACACCACCTTCCTTGATTCAACTGGTGACTCACTCAAGGCTTAAATGGTCAAATTTACTTTTGATGGCACCTCACTCAAGGATCTTGGTTGCTCACTCGAGGTGTATCTATCAACCTATTTGAAAAGGTTCAAGAGTATCATTGATTTGGTCATCCCCCCTTCAAAATACCATCATTGATTGACCCACGTGATTGAATCCCTTGACATGCTCCATCTTGATAGCCCAAATTTCTTACTAATTGAAGTTGACCTCCCATGAAAATCTTGAAATGAAAATAAACTACTCTATCAATTATTTATTCGATTCAAGGTGCCTTTGAGCATTTAAGAGTTGAGGTTTGATTTAACCCCTACCCTATCTCCAATATCAATCCTAAGGTTTACAAGGACCATATACCTTAGTATAATTTGAAGTTCAATCAATGTTAGTTGGTTTTTTTACACTGTATCAATCTTTACTGGTAACAATCCATGAGTTGTGCATCCCAGTTCCACTATGCACATATTGTAGAAAGCATTATCTCTAGATAACTACATTTTTCATCAAATATGACCTTATATTTTTGGACAACTCCTTTTGCCTTAGGAAAATAGTTGGTAGAGTTGACTTCTTTCAAGAAATTTAATAGAAGGAATTTAAAACAAAGAAAAATTGAAAGGACTATGAGATTTTATTTATGCCCAAATATGACCCACGTGATTGAATCCCTTGACATGCTCCATCTTGATAGCCCAAATTTCTTACTAATTGAAGTTGACCTCCCATGAAAATCTTGACATGAAAATAAACTACTCTATCAATTATTTATTCGATTCAAGGTGCCTTTGAGCATTTAAGAGTTGAGGTTTGATTTAAACCCTACCCTATCTCCAATATCAAGCCTAAGGTTTACAAGGACCATATACCTTAGTATAATTTGAAGTTCAATCAATGTTAGTTGGTTTTTTTACACTGTATCAATCTTTACTGGTAACAATCCATGAGTTGTGCATCCCAGTTCCACTATGCACATATTGTAGAAAGCATTATCTCTAGCTAACTACCTTTTTCATCAAATATGACCTTATATTTTTGGACAACTCCTTTTGCCTTAGGAAAATAGTTGGTAGATTTGAATTATTTCAAGAAATTTAATAGGAGGAATTTAAAACAAAGAAAAATTGAAAGGACTATGAGATTTTATTTATGCCCAAATAGGAGAAGGGCTTGTGGTGCCTCTACTACTTGAACACTTCTTTTCCTTTGAGCACTAATACAAATTTTTATTTTTAATTTATTTCTTTTATAATTTCTTTGAGGATTGAACTATACCCTGTACTAGCTTTATAAGAGTCCATATTTGCACATTAAAGTACATACAAATGGAGAAGAGGTAGATCAATGGAGGAATCATAGGAGGAGAAGTAGTGGTGTTTTGCGAGAACCTCGAACAGGTAGAAGGAGAGGATCCAGATGTAGGACAACTTGTAGCAGGAAAAGGATAGGATCCCCTGTCTACGTAGTTTAAAAAAGTAAGATGGACTGACCCTCCTAAAAAATATCCTTATAAACGATCCCAGCAAGGAGTGGGGGATCCAAGGAAGGTCCCCTATTTCTTGGATACATTAAGAGGGAGAAGGAAGGAGGTCGTTGATGAGCTTCCTCCCCTAATAACAAACAAAAATAGGATTAGAGCTCATGTTGGGTTCATGGAACATTTCCTAGATTTTGAATCCCTTTACCTAGTAGGAAAGTTCATGGGTGGAAGACCATACATAGAGACAATATGATCATGGGCTCTAGCCAAATGGAAAACAATAGGAAATTTAGATATTATAGCTCTATCAAGGGGATTTTTCATGATAAGACTCAACAACAAATTAGATGCAAACCGTATAATGACAAGAGGACCCTGGTTCTTGGGGAAGTGCAGTCTTTTCCTTAGAAAATGGGGCAAGGATTTTGACCCTAAAAATAAAAAAATAAATATAGTGCCAATTTGGGTTCATATTACAAGTCTTCTAGCACAATTTTTCAATGAGTATTGGCTTATAGGAATCGCTAAAACAATAGGAGAGTTAGTGGCTATTGACCATCCTACCCAAGCAAGGACACAAATGACGTATGCCAAGATCTGTGTAAATGCCAACCTGGAATCCTAACTTCCCTCCCAAGTGGAACTATAATATGGAAAACATTTTAGAATCCAACTGGTGGAGTATGATAACAATCCGACCTTCTACAGTGAGTGCAAAACCCAGGGTCATATTCGACATCAATGCCCAGTTCTAGCAACCAACAGGGAATCCATGAACAAATTTCAAGAAGGCAAAGCAAATGGGAAAGGGATCCCTAGAAACCAAGGACCACACCATAAATTTTGAGGATATAGGCCAGTAAAACTCAACTTGAATAATCAAGTCTCAACAGCCCAACCCCAACTCTAGGATAAAGGAAAGCTACTTCACGAAGAGTGCAAAGATCCTCAAGTATGTAACAAGGATCCTACCTTTAATAAATTTGAAATTTTAGCCAACTTAAAGTTTGGAAAGGAAAACAATGAAGAAGAAAATTCCTATCTAGTGTTTCCTGAAATCCTAGAATCTCATTCAAAATCTATCCCGTCCACGGTCGTTACAAAAATTACCATAAACCCCTCCCATGAGAAAAAGAAGAATATAGGTTACTACAGTAGAAACATGGAAAGAATAAAGTCAAGAATTTAGATTTTTGAATCAGCTAGCTTTAAAGGAGCCTCCAGTCCTATTTTTCAGTAGATTATCCCTTATCAAGCAAGCCCCAAGGTAGTTGATTCCTCAATGAGAAGTCCTTCGTCTAAGGATCTCTAACTAGGTGAGTTTAGCCAAAACAAGGAAGAGGATGAAAATAGTGATGAAACCCCTCAATTTGGGGAGATGGAGCATAGCCCTAGATTACTTTAGTATATGCCTCCTCATTTTAGTCCAAAACAAACCAGAAGCACAACTAAGTCCCCCATTGATTATGGAAGTGAAATAAAGAGAGGAAGGATAACTAAGGCAGAGCATTACAGACTCATGATTGATAATGAAATTGCAAATGGAAAGTAGTAAACACTCCTACAACAAGCTATCCCTAGCCAGGATGATAGCAAAATAGACAAACCCCCTCCATCCCAAGGAAGGGGGCGAGGTAAAAATAACAAACAATATAAATGAAGGTTCTCTCATGGAATGTGAGAGGTCTAAATGGCCCACCAAAGCAAAGAGTGGTAAAATAAATAAGGAAATATTTTAGTCCTTCAATTATTTTTCTCCAAGAAACAAAGATATATAAAATACAATCTACATATATAGCTAGAAATATTTGGAAACAAGGGGAAGCAACATTCCAACAGGCGAGAGGAGTATCTGGAGGACTCATGGTCCTGTGGTATCCAAATAAACTAGAAGGCAGTGTGCTTCAGTCTAATGATAGAGTCCTAAAATTTCTACTCCATGATATTGACCACAAAAAATCTTGGATCATGTCAAATGTGTATGCCCCAACCTCTATCCAAGGGCATCTAGAGTTATGGGAATATCTAGGTCATCTGAATCAAGCTTTCAACAACATTCCTTGGTTGATCATAGGAGACTTCAACACCCCCCTATATCTGTCTGATAAAAATGGAGGATCAGGTCTACCATTAAGGAGCATGAAAGAATTTAACGATTTCATAAATATAAATGAGTTTATGGATTTCAAGATAAAAGGACTCAAGTTAACTTGGAGCAATCGGAGAATAGGGAGCCAATTGATTTAGGAAATATTGGACAAATTATTCCTTTCTAAGGAATCCATCACAAATTCTGGTGATTCTCTTCTATAGGCACTTCCCAAAAGTGCTTCATACCATAGTCCTATTTTATTTGAGGTATTTCAAGCCAACCATTTCAAAAAATCATTCAGGTTTCAATCAATGTGGACTAAACATGAGGATCTGAGGAAAAAAGTCAGAAAGTGGTGGCAGTTACCTTAAAAGGGAAGTTATTCATTCAAATTATCTCAAAAATTAAATATTGTTAAAGAAAACCTTAGAATCTAGAATAAAGAAATGTTTGGTAACATCTTTGATAATAAGAAAGCAGTTTTTGAGAAACTAAAATTGTTAGAAAGCAAAATTTAGAATGACACTTATGATGAGGCTACCAAATCAGAAGAGAGGGACACCCTTTGTGAGTTCCACAATATTATGGATTGTGAAGAGATTTACTGGAGGTAAAAATCCAGAGCTCTATGGCTTAAGGAGGGTGATTCAAATTCAAAGTGTTTTCATATTTCTACGTTAAGGAATTGGAGAAAAACAAAATTAACAATCTAACAAGAGTGAATGGATCCTCAACTCAGAACATTCAAGATATCAGAGAGGAGGTGATTGCCTATTTTAACTCCATTTTGGGTGAATAACCTATTTTTCATATTGAAGCTAAGGTTTCTCTCCTTCAGTTCATCCCCCAACTCATTGACGAGACCACAAATGACTCTATCATAACACCTTTCACTAATGAGGAGATCAAAAGTGCCTTGTTCAGCATGCAACGTGATAAGGCTCCTAGCCCAGATGGTTTTCCACCTTAATTTTACTAGGTTTTTTAGGATATTGTTGGTGCTAAGGTCATGGCTACCATAAAGTAATTCCACACATCTACTCATATTCCCAAAGGTTTTAACTCCACATTTATAGCCCTGGTCCCTAAAGGACCAAACCCTAAGACCATGGAATATTTTATGCCGGTCAGCTTATGTAATGTGTCCTATAAAATCCTTACCAATGTCATTGCCAATAGATTGAAGGAAATGTTGCCTACAATCATTGATAAGAGTCAAGGGAGCTCGATTCAAGGAAGGTCAATTTTAAATGTAGTAATCATTGCTCATGAGGCCCTTCATACGGCTGCCCAGACTAAGAAAGAAACTATGGCCCTAAAATTGGACGTGAAAAAAGCTTTTTATAGGATTAATTGGGATTTCTTTGATGCAATATTACTAAAATTTGGATTTCATCCTCAATGGGTCAGACTCATCATAGGGTGTATCATGAAACCGTGGTTTTCTATTTTGGTGAATGGGTCAACAAATGGATACTTTCAAAGCAGAATAGGATTAAGGCAAGGAGATCCTATAAGCCCCATGCTTTTCATCATAGTGGAAGAGGCTTTAGGAAGTACTATTAAAGCTGATATCATAGCAGGACTCATTTTAGGTATAAAGGCAACTTCCTTAACTAACCCTGTCACCCATCAACAATTCATGGATGACACGTTGATGCTAACCTTGGATTTAGTGGTTGAGACTAGAAGAATCAAACACATTCTAAATATGTATGAGGAAGTTGTTGGTAAGAGAGTGAATTTTAATAAAAGAAAATTGTACTTCCTTAACACACCTTTCCTTAGACAAACCAGCATTACAAATATTTTGGAATGTCAAATAGTGACTCTTACCACTTCCTGCCTAGGCCTACCTCTCTTTTCTAGAACCCCAGAAGGATCCATGTGGAATAATGTCCTGGAAAGGATAAAAAAAAAGTTGGCGAGTTGGAAAGGACATATTCTATCTCAGGTAGGCAAAGCAACCTTGGATATGGCCTCTCTTCAGAGCATTCTAGTTTATTTCTTATCTGTGTTTAGATATCCTTGCACAGTATACCAAAATATTGAGCAACTTCAAAAAATTTCCTCTTGTCAGGGACAAAAGAGAAAAAAAGGATTCATTTAGTAGGATGGAGCAAGGTATGTAAACCTAGAGCTAATGGAGGGTTAGGCCTAAGCAGAGTGTCCCTGATCAACTCAGCACTTCTATCCAAACAATCATGGCGACTATTGATAAATTTTGAGAATGAGTGGACAACAATAGTCAGGAGAAAATACCTTCAAAGAACAAACTTCCTCAATGGAAATCTGTTAAATAGGGGATCAACCTTTTGGAAAGTAATCCTAACCTGTAGATATTTAGTCAATAAAGGGCTCATATGGATGTTAGGGAATGGACAAATAATCAACTTCTAGGAAGATAGGTGGGCTAATTTCGAGGCCTTATCATGCAACCCCCTTTTGACTAGGATAAAAGATCACTTGGAATGATCCATAGGGTTTAAAGTGCCAAATTACATAAGGGAGGACATGAAAATCCTTAGTTTGTAGTTGATCAGGGTCTAGGGGTTTGAAGCTAAGTTCGAAGAACTTCATTTCATCTTAGGGCAATAGGTCATACCCATAGGTAATGTTGAAGATCATCTGGCATGGGCAGAAATGGAGAGCACAAAGTTTACAGTTAAATCTACCTAAAATTTAATCCTCAATCCATATGACCACCAATTTCAATCATAAATGGTATGGATTAAGGGTTTGATCCCAAAAATATTCGTTTTCACATGGATAGTAATTCAAGGAATGATCCTCACCATTGATAGCATGTTGAAAAAGAAATGATTATTGCTAACCATTGTTACTTGTGTAGGGCAGGCTAGGAATCAGTCCAACACCTTTTTTAGAGTGCCCAGTGGCAACTTCCATCTTGGATGGTCTTTTCCAATCCTTTAGCATTTTCTGGGTTAAACCTGCCTCAATCATAGAAGTTTTCCAACAATGGCCCCTTCCCTTTGTTAGCACAAAACTCAAGTTCCTCTAGAGGATCTATTGATACCACTTTCTTTGGAAATTTTGGCTAGAAAGGAACCATAGAGCCTTTAAAGAGTCCAAGAAAAACCTTAAAACCATACTAAATAGAATTCTTACCATTGTGATAGAAAATCTGAGTATCCTATCTACGGACAACCAAACAATTCCTCATGGGGAAAGTCATATTTCCCTATCCTTAGGTGTCCTTCCCGATCAGACAGTGGCTGCTCCAAGGCATAATCCTAGGGTTGGGATCACCTGGAAGCCTCTCCCTAGAGACTGGTTGAAGCTGAATTTCAATGGTGCGGCTAAGGATAATCTAGGAAGAGCGAGAGTTGGAGGAGTAATCAGGGATCATCAAGGATTTATGATGATGGCCTTTGTGGAACCTCTAGGAACCAAAACCAATAATGAGGTAGAAGCAAGAGCGCTTTGGAGGGGGGGCTTCATGTGGCAGAGGAAATCTAAGGCAATTTGATGGTCGAAGGAGATTCTAAAATCATAATTAACCTCCTAAAAAATGGCAAAAAACCCCCATGGAGGATTGAAGCTACCATCCTTGAGGCGAGGATCCTTTTAAACGGTAGACAGGATAAAGGGGTGTGACATGTATTCCATGAAGCCAATATAACAACTGACATACTGGCCAATGTAGGAGTTGAGGCTAGTAGTTTGACAACATAGACGTGAGGAGTGCAACATGAAGTTGAGGAGATCCTTCACAATGATAGGTAATATATTGCCTAAAGAGGGTAGTGGGAGGGTGTTCAAGTAACACGTGGACCAATACCACCATGAGGCTTCCTTGTCAAGAGATCCTAATCATATGGGGGTGAGCCCATGGATATTGATGATAAATTTATCATAAAATATTAACTATGGGAAATATCAGGACAATATTTTGAGAAGTGGAATGACAATCATCCCAATCCAAAACACCAATTTCCATAGATGGGCTAGCGGTGAGAGGACAATGACAATTGGCCATATTTCAGGTGATAACGAGATCATTAGCACCCATATTCCCATGGCGGTGAATTCAAATCATGCCAACCATGGTACGAAAACAAAGGATTTAATTCACAAGGTGCAGATTAAGAGAAGGCTAATAAGTCTGACCAATAAGGCAACCTGAAGCCAGGGCCAAGTGGAGGTTGATGATTGGATTTCCCACGCATAAGACACATGAATATTATGGTGCTGACATATGGTAAATGACTTCACTCAAGGAGGATCTGAATCATGATGACAATAATGTGGTTGGAATGCTGATGAGGCTGAAATATAATGCGAAGGGGTAGAAATCATAGGTGGAAGTAGATGGCTAGTTTTTTCCAATGCATGACACTCCTTATGAGGCATGTGTTGATATGTGGGCAACAAGGATGAGGAAGAATAGCACCAATTGGAGGGAGGCTAAGGCCTTCTAGCATAAGATCCTCATGGATAATGGTGACTGGACCTCCAAAGTTGGCATGATGATTAAGTTAGGTTTCATTACTTCCAATAAAAATATTAAATGCTAGCACATTCCCAGCTGCAACTATAGATGAATTTTGGAGAGCACAATACAGAATGAGTTTGAGAGATTTGTGAGGAGGAGAAGTGTAAGAAATATTATGATGTTCATGCAACCCTACATGGTAATTATAGAACATGTTTCTCAGGCCATCCTTACTGAGCTAAGGTTCACTCAATTATTTGAACCTTTATTTGGGGCAGAGGAGGATATCACCCAGGCGGTGATGGAAACTTGGGAAGATAGAAAGGTGGAGATTCAGGGAAAATAATTCATCATCGAAGTGAACCTTATTATTGTGGTGACAGGGAAAACTATAATATGACGGTCCATCCACCGTCAAAAACACCACTAGGATGTGGAATTGAAGGAATTCCATGACAACCATAACAATTTTAAGGAAGCTAATAATTGAAGTGAACTTATTTTGGGATATCAACCCGATAAGTATCCCATAGTTCCTCATAAAATCGATGAATTATACTATCAATGGTTGTTGTAGCAAGAGGGGGTGTACTATACCATTACACCAAGTATTGTTTAAGGTGATCTACAAATGGTTGTTGGATACGGCCCCAAACCTTGATCCCCCAATCATTGAGGAGATACCACCCAGCCACCATGGAGAAATTTTGGGAGCAAGAGCTATCCTGGGAACTATCAAGCTGACCTCTGTATCTCCAGAGAAGAAGCATGTGGGGGAACATTTTAGAAGAGGTGGGATGGCAAAAAAGAGACTAAGGTTGAGGAACCCCCTACGAGATCCTACTTAAGGCTGAAGAACAAACATATACAAGAAATTTCCAAAACAAGTGCCAGTGATATGGATAAAGAGGGACCAACCATCATGGTCCTCAAACGTTTCATCCTGAAATACTATGCTAGCATAATTCAATAGATGTAATAGTCCCACAAATCTTTAACTCAGGTTTTCTTCAATTAGGAGTACATGCCAAAAGTGGGAGTCAAGGATGATGATGAGGATGAAGAGGATGACAAAGACAAGGAGCTTGAGGAAGACACTAAATATGAAGCCTGAGGATCCTCTGGCATCGGGGAGTTCCCTTTTTTTTTAAATATTGTACAAAGGATGCAACCCTTTCTTGGGTCATGCCTTTTTTCTCTTTTTTGTCAAGGCTTTCAAGGAATATGCCTAGTTGTATTTGAAATGTCTCATGTTTTTGTTTATGTCTGCTACGTCGGCCTGGTAATACATGTTAGGAAGGTCAATAGTAGTAAAGGACAGAAAGTCCTTAACACGAATAGGATCCACACCATCAGCATAAGGCTAAATTTTTTAATAGGTTTTGGGTCAACCTGTAAAACCCGGTAATTAATGAAGAACTTTACTTACAAAAAAAAAGTCCATATTTGCTTTGATGCTTGGTTGTAGGCTAGTACTACTACTACTACAAGAGTTATGAATTTTATACTATGACTATTTCAAAGTGATATTTAGTGGATTTACACATGCATAACTACTACCAAAAGGTACTAGGGGATGATTTTTCCTATTAATATGATGATGACAAACTTATAGGTATTTAGTATCCTATTGCATCTCAGTTTTTGGGTTATTATGATATTTTCAAGCCTTGTAGAGTTCCTCTAGGTTTATTGGTACCTAATTAAATGTTGTTACTATTCTTATGGGTTTTCATTTGAATATCCTCCTATTTATTTAATTCTATATACATCATAAAACTATTGAAATGGTCATGCTCCATATTAGTTTCTTATCCTTACAGGGTAGAGTCCATTGGATATAACATCCAGAGATCTCCTTAAGCATGACCCAGGAGGTCCTTATAGAATTTATCCATTGAATCCAAACTTCTTGTAAGAATGAGAATCTCATGAATAAGTGATTTGTTGTCTCTTCGTCCCTCTTAGAGAGGAATCACCTATTTGGTCCTTGAAAACCTCTCTTATTCACATTATTCTAAGTCAAATTTTATATTTTAGAATACAAGATAGGTGAATATTTTTATCTTAAGCACACATTTTCTTCCCTATAAATTCATCCAAGGAACCTTCAATAGGGGTATTTTCATATTCTTCATATAACTGCTTTTTATATTTTAAGTTTTTGAGGTTTATCTAGTCAACTCTAGATGATCTTGACCCTCAGAGATCAATATGTGAAAGTGTTTAAACTTGGAGCAAAGGCCTTATAATTTATGTTTTAGTCTCTCATTTTAAATATCTACTCTCCAAAATATTACTCCTCTCTTTTCTTCTATGTAAGAACTAAATTATTTGTCTCAATCCTTCTTAAGAGTTCTTGTAAGCTCTAGTACGTCTTTATACCTTTCCAAGGGTTTTTATTTCAACCAATTATCTTCCTAGAAGTCAAATTTTGTCCCTCTATCTACCTTCTAATGATTCCCCTTCTCACCCATATGAACATCTAGTTTTTTCTCAGAATGAAAAATTCATACTCATCTTGGAGGAGCAGAGGAGGATTTTCTACTATTTTCCCTCTATCTATCTTCCAGCGAGACCCCTTCTCACCCATATGAACATCTAATTTTTTGAACCAAAAAAAATTCATATTCATATCAAAGGATCAAAGGAGAGTTCTCTACTTGAAAAGGATACAAAGAGAATATGTTTCCCTTGTATTATTGGAGCCTCACAATTACCATAGATATGATGTGCATTTAATTACTATAGGAATGATCCTAATCGAGAACATGAACCATATAAAAGAGACCTATTAAACAAATCATGATAATAATAGTTATAGTATCTATAAACCAAACATGGATTCTTATAATTGTATCACTAATCTATATGACTCCTTTTCATATCACATTTTCTTAAGTAGTCATGCTCAAGACATAAACAATCATAGATTTGAGTATTAGATCTCCCCAAATAGGGTTATAAAGAAGATTTTCACTGTTCCTAATTAAAAAAGTAATTAGAGAATAGAACAGCAAGTACAAAAATGAGTGACAAACCAAAATAGATGTTGGTATGATAAAATTCAACATTTTACAAATTTAGGTTTTATTGTGTCATAGCTTCATGATTTAGTTTATATAGAAGTTATCGTTAAAATAAAGAATTGTATTCTTAACATGGATGCCAAGATAAATCATGAAGTTACAACTATTCCATGAATGACCAACCATATAACTATAAAAATTGGATAGGTTCTATCTATAGTTACTAGTACCTCCTAAAAATATTTAGTAGATTCATCAAGTTTCTCTAATAAATCAAAATGACTAGTTACTAATGGAGCATCTTGTTGATTTTGTGAAATACTCATTTGTCTAGGGTTTCTCGAATACATCAAAATCCAATCCTATGTAGGAGATTAAGAACTATGTAAATAATTATTTCATTCTAGATAGTCATTCGTTTTTCCAGTAGATAGAAACATACTCTAGATCAGGGTTCTAAGGAAGTATTGCTTGATCATTCCTACCAATGATAAATATTTATTGTAATCCATTTTTGATATAAATATCTCTAATATGGAAAGAGGTTGATCATTTTAACTAATATTTTTATATCTTTGTGTTCCTCACCACATACCTTTACTAATTTTTGACATCTATGATGGCAAATTCATACAATTTTTCTTTTACCTCCATACTTTTATATCTCAATGACTAATATATGAACTGGGGTACATAATTTTCATTGATTGTGGATGCTTTCACTTTTTTGCATGGGGAATGTGACTCAATAATCTTATGCATATTTATAAACTATTTGATCTCACCCATATGACAATCTAGTTTTTTGGTATTCATCGTGCACACAAAGATAAGAGGTGTCCCTTGTAAGATTGAAGCCTCACAATTACTAATGAATATGATTTTTGTTTTATACCCTCCCTTGTTCATGATTTGATATTTTGGTATCCCAAACATAGAGGAACGACACCAATCCACCCCAAAATTAGTAGTTAAATTGTACTATAGTGACGATACTAAATCGGAAGCCCTATGGAAAAATAGCTCAATTCCAAGATTATAAAAGGCTTTATCTCTTATATTTATGCTAGAGATCGTTTTTTAAAAACCCCCGTACTCCTTTCTCACTCCACACTTCAGAATATAAGTTTGATTGTGTTTTATCGATGGTAGAAATGGGACCAATTAAAGTACCAATAGATCTTCATAGCCAATAGGTATTTCTATTAAAGGATTAAAGAATCAATTACTTTAAAAAAATAATGGAAGAACCTATAAATTAATCATAGTGATATTATATTATCATAATTTTAAATAATGCCTTTAATAATTAAAATAGTGATTTTATACGACTATGATATATGCTATAAGTAGCTACTATAGTAATTGTTTAGTGAATGTGTGCACATAATGAATCAACCTAAACTGAAATATGATATTTTTTTGGTCCCTCTAATGCTAGGTCTCCTATTAAGAGGTCTAAGAGTAGTATTACTTAATAATATAATATATTTAGACCTTTCATTGGGAATAATTCATATTTATATATCCCTAGTATATATTCTAGTAAATGTCGATTTTGTAGCTACACAAATACTGATCTACAAAAGAGTTGTCAATATTTTATCATATTCGCGATGATGTTGATAAATAACCATAAATATTTAAATTTTATTCCCCCTGGACAATTAGAGATATCATCACTTCAATTGCTTGTACAAGTCTTTTTTTTTCATAAATGACTATTATCCTGAACATATCATGGTTCAAAATATCTCTTACTAAAAAATATATCAAATTTTGGAATGAGACTTAACAAAAAATGTTCAACATATTGGGGCTCATATATCCACTAATATTTTCCTTCCATTCAAACTTATTTCTATAATTTTTCTAGTTTCTCTAATAGGAGTAATTATTTTAGCTCCTTGAGAAGACAAAATTTGAATAAAAAGTTGTAAATAAATATTCTCATGCATGTTATTAGGATAATTAGGATCTTTGATCTTCTAGATCATGGAGGAATCATTTCATTCATTAGATATTGAAAAATAAACAACTGTAGGCCCAAAATAGCCACATACTTAAGAAAATTTTGAATTTTTTTCCTAAGTCATATAGTTCTCATTCCACACACTTTGCAGTATATTTTGGAGCGGATCCACAACAAAGGTCACAAATCCACCCAACACTAGGTAAATTTTTGCACTTGGAATGATTCCACAAGGTTTCTTTTGTTCTTGGATCTGGACTAGCGATGCATCTTAAATACGCAATTTTTTTTTAAGAAGGATGACGTCAGCAAAAAATGAGTGTGGATTGATGACCACTTTATATTTTGAATACCTTGTGAGTAGTTAAGTGTTGGAGAGCCCAATTATGAAGAGCGCATAGAACATTTTTACCCATAATGGTGACAAGGTGGAATGTTATGAACATAGCAGATGCGGATTCATGACGAAGGATGTTTTTGACTAACTCTCTTTCAGAATGACAACAAGTAGCGATATACTCTTAAGTCATTGTGGATTGGAGGAAGAGCCGCTTTGCATTGTAATAGGTCCAAAATGGTGTTCATAGACCAACGTACTTGTTTTGGTTTGGAATGAAATCTACAAGAGTCTCAAAGGAGATATGATGTCATAAATTTTTTTGTTGTGGATTGGCAAATGCTTCACGACCAATGAAGAAAAATTAAGGATGAAGAGCATATTCAATCCCGCTTAACTTCCAAAGTATTTAAGGCTAGATTGGCATTCCGTAGTTTCTAAGGTAGGAAAGATGATGTCATCAATTTTAAAGAGTGGAATGGTGCTATGTTCTCCCCTGCCATTATACCAAGTTTATATCAAATTAAATCATAGTCATACGATGGGTAAGATCGACAATGGATATTGTTCTAAGTAATTTGAAGTATATTAAATCATTTTTCACTAGAGTTATAATAGTCAGTTTGAGGAGGAAGCTGAAGTGTCAAGGGTTTCAAGAAGACAAAACTAGATATGGTTATAGATAAATGGTGGTAGAAGGTTTCCAATAATGATCGACGATGTATAAAAAATCTCCAATGGCCAGAAATTTAGTTAGCATCGAATGACCAAAAGGTTACAGACAGTTTGAGCTGCCATGGTAGCCCACTTGTAGTGGTTTTCCCGAAGGATGAACTAGTAAGAGAATACTAGAAATAACTCTCTATTGAGTTGTTAAATTTTAATCTTTGTAATGTTCCTTGTTTTAATTTTGCAAAACTATAAGTAGAGGTAAAACCCTCATTTTCAAAGGGTTGGCTCTAGTGTGTTTGTCTGTGCTACTGTAAATATTTCCAAGGAATAATGAAAGGAGAATTACATTGATCTTCACCTCAAAGCTTGTGTCTACATATTTGATATCATAGGTTTGAATTCTTAATTTGTATTTTTGTGAATACTTGAATGGTTAATTTGTTCCAAATTAATGGATTACTATCTTCTAGGTAATTGAAATTTGCTTCTGATTTTGATATTTATTGTTAGGGAGTGCATTTTTGTAAAATCTAGATATTGGTGAATTTTGTTATTTGGTTTATCATTGTTTGGATATTGAAATTGCTCTCTACAATATTTCCTTGTTGTTCATTAATGAATGAAAATATATTTAACTTGAGATAATGTTGATCTGAGTAATGTATCTTTATTTTGGTTTTTTGTAGTTTTTTTTTGTAGTGCAATGTTGTTAGCCTATCCGTCCACTATTGTTCACATATTTCTAACCCTAAGCTTTTCTTACCCTAATATCAAAACCCCAAGTGAGCATAATTGTGTCAACATCCTGTTTAAGTTGACATTGTACCAACCTACTCTGGAGGTTGGATAAGAAACTCTATTTTGGTCCATCCAATATTGAGTGTTGAGCTATAGCTATCGAGTGCAAGCTTGGACAAAAAGTAGGAAGATATATAGTCATAGTATTGAGTAAATATTGATGTAATCTAGTGCCCAACAATTTTTGGTATACCCGGTGGAACTAGTTCACAAGGAAAAAAAAACCCATCATATGATTTATTGTTTATCTCTACCCGAAGAAATCAAGATTTTGTGAATTGTCTTGACCTTATAAGTGGAGAATAGCAAATTCACCTAGCGACTCCTTGGTCCTTAAACCCAAAAAAATAATTACCCCTATAGACCAGTGTCCTTTCATGTATACTAGGTCTTTCAAAAGGAATAACCCTAGCTCCTATTTTTATTGTAAATTAAATTATAGAGGGTCTACTATTATTAGAATTTTAAATCAAGAATTCCTCTCAAAAGAGGAGCTTATTTAAGAAAACCCTATATTTAACCTAGTAGACCCTCCAATAGGATCTGCACCTGGAAATATGGTATAAAATGCGGCCCCTTATCAACCATTACAGAAATACCCCAGCTGGAATATAGTTGGTCCCCTAAGATTAGCCCAAATGAATTCCATTCCCTAGGTTGTATCCAAGGCTATCCCCACTTATGATGGATATAGGAAGACAACCTATGAGCATTATTAGGATATTTTAAACCTAGTAGCAATTCACAACATAAAATAAGAGGATATTATCGTAAGAATATTGGCCCTATCATTTAGAGGAAAGATTTTGAATTGGTTTAAAACCATGGAGGATAATAACATCACTTCATGGTAAGCATTGGTTGAGCCTTTTGTGGAAGAATTTTGTGAATCTATTGATCCCTTCTCCCTACTTAACTAGTTTACATCCATGCAAAAAACTCAGCAAGAAACTATCTTAGATTTCAATTCAAGATTTATCAAAACATGGAAAAGAATTCCCCCCCACAACCAAACTAGCTACATGTTTGGCATATACGCATTATATTTGAGCTCTTGGATCAGAGCTAGGATTGCAAACACAACAATATAGAGTAGAGATCTTCCCCTAAGTTTATAATGTAGCATTTCATGCTCATAACGTCCTAATTAATGTGGGAAGACTTCCCACCAAAACTATGCTACCTTATAACACAAAAACTACTAGTGGCCTAAGCCAAAATACAAACCCTTCTTACATGGATCCCCTTTATTTATCATATCCATCTCCACAAATTAATTCAATCCCTCAACCAAAGCCAAAATCCTCTACAACTCCTTTTCCTCCCCTTCCTTCTCAACTAATTCAGAAGTATTTTGATATTCTTGATATACAAAATACTCTAAAAACTCTAAGTAATAGAATGAATTAAATGGAAAGAGAGACCAAGAAAGGTTAAAAAAGAGGAGGTTTCCCTATGCAAACAAATATTAGAGACCTATTCCTAGTAAAAATACTGGGGTCAAAGTGAATGTAGCATATGAGGAGCTAGAATTTTATTCAGATACTACTCTTACAAATGTTTGGTGTTTAGTATTCAATGATCCCTATGACTCATAGTCTTGTGTTATGTACCAACACCATGTCCAACAATATATGGATCAATATAAAATAAATTAGAAGGGGAGAGTAAAAACGTTATGGTAGTATGATAAAATCATGGTTGGAAAAGAGTTTTCTAAAGAAGGCCAAATTGTTGTTATGACAAGGTCTGGAAATAAAGCCTTATAAGTAGATCCCCAAAATATGGGGCAATTCCAAGTCCCTTATCAAAAAAATACAGATCCCCCTCCTCAGAGTAGTGATACTTTCTCCATACCTCAAGATAAGGGTAAATAGAAGACAAATAGTCTTCCTAGGAGGCTAGATAAGAAAATTGAAAGAGACCAAATAAAATCTAAGGATGAGGCTCAAGAAAAAATCATATTCCTCTCTATTACCAAAAGGTAGAGAATAGAAGCCACTCAGCAGTATAAGAGATATGGTGAGCCAGAAAGAAGGTTTGAAAGTCCTTCCTTGACTAGATATGAGTATAATATTGTTGAAGAGATGAATGGTTAGTTTGTGTAAAATTAATGGATAACTAGCCTACTTATGAGTTTGATCTTTATTGTTTGGGAGTGCATTTCTATAAAATCTAGATATTGGTGAATTTTTATTTGGATTATCATTGTTTGGATATTGAAATTGCTCTCTGCACTATCTCTTTGCTATTCGTTAATGAGTGAAAATACATTTAACTTGAGATAATTTTGATCTAATGTGTCTTTAATTTGGTTTTTTGGATATTTTTGTTGTAGTGCAATATAGTTAGCCTATCCATCCACTATCGTTCACATATTTCTAACCCTAACCTTTTCTTACCCTAATATCAAAATCCAAACCCCTTTTAAGGTCTGAGGTGTAGACCAATTGGTTCATCCAAACCCCATAGGGGGTGGATGTCTAAGGTTCAAATCTCGGGCCTCGTCGAACTGAACACTTGTCCCTTTCCTGGTGCTTTCAGTTGTGTAAAAGGTTTAAAATGATTGTGGCATGGTGTTTATAGGTGCGGACTGCGCAAAGATCTTTGTGGCAGCTTGTGGGGTGGACAATGTAGAATGTTGTGATAGCCATAAAAAGCTAGATAGCCTGCTCGAATTCGTGGTGGCTATCGATTCCACCATGTAAATTCAAAAAACAAACAAAAAATATATATATCAAAATCCCAAGTGATCATAATTGTGTCAACATTCTATTTAAGTTGATAAGGAACCAACCTACTCTGGAGGTTGGATCGAAAACTCTATTTTGGTCCATCCAATATTGAGTGCCGAGCTATAGCTATCGGGTGCAAGCCTAGACATAAATTAGGAAGATAGACAACCACAATATTGAGTAAATCTTGATCCAATTTAGTGTCCAAAAACAACTTGATAAAACTTTTGTTTGTATCTTAGGATTGGTTGTGGTGGTGCATAAGAATAGATCAACTCTTAGATCAACTCCTATAACTGGGATTAGGTCTCCCTATTATTAACTCAGTAAACCGAGAAGCCCCTATTGAGGTTCAATATGAAATTTTGGGCATCCTATATAAAATCTATGAATATTATGGAATAAGAAATTGTTGAATAGGAGAAATCCTTACTAGATACATTTTAACAATTGTTGTTTATACTCATTTCAATCCAAAAATATAAGACATGAAAGGCTTGTCGACTTATGTTTGACAAGAAATATCTATCACTACAAGTTATTATAATTTAATGTGGTTATTTTTATGATTCTTTCATTCATGCAAATATAGATATTGAGGAGGCCTTCTAGATTGAATCCATTGTCGAATCATAAAAATGGGTAGGTTTTTTCTTATGACAAAATATCTATTTGAAGTGCCCTCTTAAAATAAATTAATGGATAGAATTGTCATGAAAAAACTTATAAGAACATAAATCACATGGAATGATATATACATCATATATGTTGGTAACTTAAGACTTCTAGTTTCCAATAAGCTATTAATGCAACACTTTCATTAGGAACTGATGATATTTTAACAACATTGTCAACAGGATGGTTTGTCCAAGATAAAAAACAACAAGATTTATTTCCAAAAAAGGTCATTATTGATATAGTATTCTTCATTAATACTAGATATATAAGACCTATATAATAATGATAAACATAAGGGTTCCTTTGCATAGATATTACTTGGTATAAAAATCAATAAAATATATCTAAATAGTTATATATTTATAAGAAACTAAATAGTTTACCAAGATTCATCTTTAATTTAGTAACTCTATTTAGGTTGGTGATATTTTATATCTCATTATTGATTCAACTCATATATATTTAATGATATTTTCTATCAAAAATATTTTGATTTATATTGATGGAGTAATGTTTAAGTAATTCAATTACTTGTTGTAAAGTAGTATATACTAATATTCCTAAAATATATAGCTAATTATATTTTATTTGTAAATATATAATATAATAGTATTAATATATAGCTATTTCAATGGGATATATCTTTATTAGCTATATTATACTATAAATAAATTTAGTACAATTTGTTTTTATTAGTAGGACAAAGGGGTTTTGAAAGGGTCCCCCTTCCTTTTACAAGAACACTAATAGGCAAAGGGTATAGACACTAACAATTATCTAGGATTTCTAGCTTGTCCAAAGAATAGATAAAAGGACAAAAAACCAAAATATCTTGACCCTTACCAATTGATTATACTAAGGCTATGAAGAATAAAATAAATTAAGGCAATCGAGCCAAAAAAATTTTGCTTATGTTAAAACTATGATAGGGAGAAAATAGTCATTGAAACAAGAAAAATCGTATTTTTACATGTTAGAATCTATCATCCTCAAACAAGTGTAAACTTGGACATCTACATAATTCGTTGGATCTTAAGATGACCTATTGGATAATGAAAGGTTCTATTGTCTTCAAAAACTATCTTCCTTGATTCGACTGGTGACTCACTCAAGGCTTAAAGGGTCAAATTTCCTTTTGATCGTACCTCACTCAAGGATCTTGGTTTCTCTCTTGAGGTGTAGCCATCAACCTATTTGAAAAGTTCCAGAGTATCATTGATTTGGTCATCCTCTGTTTAAACTACCATCATTTACTAACCCACACGATTGAATCCCTTGACATGCTCCATCTCGATAGCTCAAAATTTTTTATTTAATGAAGTCGACCTTCTATGAAAAATATTGACTTTAAAATAAACTACTCCATCATTTCTCTATCTTATTCAAACTACCTCTGAGAATTTAATAGGTAAGGTTTGATTTCACCCCTACCCTATATTCAGTATCAAGCTTAGGTTTTACAAGAACCATCTACCTCAATCTAATTTAAAGTTCAATCATGCTAGTTGATTGGTTTACATTGTATCAATACAAACTAGTAACAATCTATGACTTGTGCATCCCAGTTCCACTATATATATTTTTTAGTGAGAATTATCTCCAACTCACTACCTTTCTCATCTAGGATTACCTCATATCTTTGGAAAACTCCTTTCGCCTTTGGAAAATAGTTGGGAAAAGTTTAATTTCTTCAAGAAATTTGATAGGAGGGCTTTAAAACCAATAAAATTTGAATAGAACTATGATATTTGATCCATACCAATAGAGGAGAAGGACTTGTGGTGCTTCTACTACTTGAAAACTTGTTTTCCTTTGATCACTAAACCAAAGTTTTGTTTTTAATTTATTTCTTTTATCATTTATTTGAGGATTGAATTATACCCTATACTAGATTTATTAGAGTCCATATTTGGTTGATGCTTGGTAATAGGTTGTAGGCTACTACTACTACTACTACAAGATTTATGAATTTTATACTATGACTATTTCAAAGTGAGCTTTAATGGGTTGCCACACCCATAATTACTACCAAAAGGTACTAGGAGATAATTCTTCCTATTAATATGATGATGACTAACTTATGGGTATTTAGTCATCTACTGCATCTCAATTTTTGGGTTATTATGATATTTTAAAGCCTTATAGAGTTCCTCCAGTTTTATTGGCACCTAATTAAAGGTTGTTACTGGTCTTCTAGAATTTCAATTGAAGATAATCATATTTCTTTCTTTCTACATAAATCATAGAACTATTGGAATGGTCTAGCTCCATATTAGTTTCTTCTCCTTATAGGGTAGAGTCCATTGGATCCAACAACTATAGATCTCTTTAGGCATGATCCAGGAGGTCCCTATAGAATTCATCCAATGAATCCAAACTTCTTGTAAGAATAATAATCTCATGAATAAGTGATATTTTGTCTCTTCATCTCCCTTATAGAGGCATCACCTATTTGGGCCTTGAAAACCTCTCTTATTTAGATTATCCTAATTCAAAATTATATTCCAGACTACAAGCTAGGTGAAGATTTTTATCAGAAGTACATATTTTCTTCCCCATAAATTCCTCAAATGAACCTTCAATATGGGTCTTTTCATGTTCTCCATATAACCACTTTTGATAGTGTAAAATGTTTAGGTCGATCTAGTCTACTCCAGATGTTCTAGATTATCGAAGCTTCTAGTATATGTTTTAGTCTCTCATTTTGAATATTTACTCTCCAAACTCTAACTCCTCTCTGTTATTCTATATAAGAACCAAATTATGTGTCCCAATCCTTCTTAAGAGTTCTTGTAAGCTCTAATACATCTTGATCCCTTTTCAAGGATTCTAAGTTCAACCAATTATCTTCCTAGATGTCAAATTTTGTCCCTTTATCTACATTTTAATGAGTTCCCTTCTCACCCATATGAACATCTAGATTTTTCTTGAAATGAAAAGTCCATATTCATCCTCGAGGGCCAAAGGAAGATTTTCTACTTTTTTCCCTCTATCTATCTTCCAACGAGTTCCCTTTTCACCCATATGAACATCTAGGTTTTTGATCAAAATAAAAAAATCATATTCATCCTAAAGAAGCAAAGGAGAGTTCTCTACTTGCAAGGAACACAAAGAGAAGAGGTTTCCCTTGTAGTATTGGAGCCTCACAATTACCATAGATATGAGGTGCATTTCATTACTATAGGTATGACCCTAATTCAGAATAGGAATCATAGAAAATAGACCTATTAAACCAATCATGATAATAACAGTTAAAGTACCTATAAACTAAAAAGGGATTATTCTAGTGGTATCGGCCATTTCTCTTACTCCCTTTTACATCACATTTTCTTAAGTAGTCATGCTCAAGACATAAACAATCATAGATTTGAGTATTAGATCTCCCCAAATAGGGTTATAAAGAAGATTTTCACTGTTCCTAATTAAAAAAGTAATTAGAGAATAGAACAGCAAGTACAAAAATGAGTAACAAACCATAATAGAGGTTGGTATAATAAAATTCAACATTTTTCTCATTTGGGTTTGATTGTGTCACAACTTCATGATTTAGGTTATATAGAAGTTGTCATTGAAAGAATTGTATTGTTGATATGGATCCCAAGATAAATCATGAAGGTACAACTAGTCCATGAACGACCAACCATATAACTATAAAAATTGCATAGGTTCTATCTGTAGTCATTAGTACCTCCTAGAAATATTTAGTATATTCATAAAGTTGCTCTAATGAATCAAAACGACCAGTTACTAATGGAACCTCTTGTTGAAGTTTTAAAATACTCATTTAGATAGGGTTTCTTGAATACATCATAAACCAAACCTGTATGGGAGATGAATATCTATGTAAAGGATTATTTCATTATAGATGGTCATTCTTTTTTCTAGTAGATAGAAACATACTTTAGATCAATATTCTAAGGAAGTATTGCTTGATCATCCCTACAAATGATAAGTTCTAATTTTCATCCCTTTTTAATGGAAATATCTCTGATGTGAAAAGAGGTTGATCATTTTCACTAATATTTTTATATTTTGATCTTTATCACCACCCACATTTGCTCATTTTTGACATGTATGATAGTAAATTCGTACATTTGTTCTTTTGCCTCCCAACTGTTGGGCCGCAATGACTAATATATAAATTGGGGTACATAATTTTCATTAATTGTGCATGATTTCTCTCTTTTTCATGGGGAATGTGACTCAATCATCCTATTGGAGATTCATAAACTATTTTATCTCACCCATATGACCATATAGTTTTTTGATCAAAGTGAAAAATCCATATTCATCCCGCACACAAAGAGAAAAGGTGTCCCTTGTAGGATTGGAGCCTCACAATTACTAGTGAATATATTTTTTCTTTTATACCCTTCATTGTTCATGCTTTGATATTTTGGTATCCCAAGCATAGAGGAACCACACCAATCCATCCAAAAATTATTAGTTAAATTGTACTATAGCAATGATACTAAATGAGAAGCCCTATGGAAAAATGTCTCGATGCCAAGATGATAAAAAAAATTATCTCTTATATCACTGCTAGAGATCATTTTTTCAAGACCCCTACATTCCTTCTTTCCTGCTCCAAACTTTAGAATATAAGTTTGATTGTGTTTGATCCATGGTAGAAATGGGACCAATTAAAGTATCGATAGATTTTCATAGTCAATAGTTCTTTCTATTAAATTATTAAAGAATCAATTAATATATAAAAATAATTGAAGAAACTATAAATTAATCATAATGGTAGTATATTATCATAATTTTAAATAATACCTTTAATAATTATAATAGTGATTTGGTACACCCATGATATATGATATAAGTTACTATTATAGTAATTTTTTAGTGAATGCGTGCATATAATGAATCAATCTAAACTGATATATGATATTATTTTGGTCCTTGTAATGCTAGGTCTCATATTAAGAGGTTTAAGAGCAATATTACTTACTAATCTAATTTATTTAACCCTTTCATTGGGACTAGTTCATATTTGTATATCCTACTATATATTCTCTTTAATATAATTTTTTTAACTTTTACACAAATATTGATCTACATAGGAGTTGTCAATATTTTAACTTTATTTGCATAACATACAAATATTTAAACTTTATTCGACCATTGGAGATAGCATCACTTCAATTATTTGTACATGTCTTTTTTTTTCATAAATTACTATTATCTTAAACATATCATGCTTCAAAATATCTCTGACTTAAAAAAAAATCATATTTTGGAATGAGACCTAACAAACAATGTTCAAAGTATTCAGGCTCATTTGTACACTCAGTTTTTCCTTCCATTGAAACTTATTTCTATAATTTTTTTAGTTGCACTAATAGGAGCAATTACTATAGCTCGTCGCACGTGCAACTCGACGGCCGTGCCGTTCCTGGTTCTCTGGTTTGGTTCCGGTTCTTCTGGTTCGGGGTGTAGTTCTTTTTTGTTCGTAGTTTATTTTTGTGGAATGTTATAGAAGAATATGGCTTCAGCCGAGGTTGAATGAGGGCTTCCCTGGGCCACCGATGATCGGAGCCTGCATGATACCTTCAGCCCTTTTGGTGAGGTTTTGGAATCGAAGATTGTGAGTGATTGGGAAACTGGGAGATCCCGTGGATACGGCTTCGTAACCTTCAGCGAGGCGATGAGGGACGCCATTGAGGCCATGAATGGTAAGGAGCTTGACGGAAGAAATATCACCGTCAATCAAGCGCAATCACGTAGTGGCGGCGGCGGTGGAGGATACCGTAGTGGCAGCGGCGGTGGCGGTGGCGGTGGCTATGGCGGTAGCCGTGACCGCGGTGAACGCAGTTATGGAGGCGGTCGCGGCGGCGGGGGTTATGGCGGCGGGGTTTATGGCGGCGGTGGGAGTGGGGGTTATGGAGGCGGCGGTAGCGGGGGTTATGGCGGTGGTAGCGGTGGTGCGCGCTATGGCGGAGGCGGCAGCGGTGGATACGGCGGCGGCTTCCGCTTTGGTGGCGGCGGCGCTTCGGAAGGCACCTGGAGGAGATGAGAGTTTTGAGTTTTATGAGTGGTTTGTGTCAAGAGTTCAATAATTCTCTGTTATGGTGGGGTTTATGCTTTGCTAGATACTGCGAGATGGTTATAGCTGTCTGTTGTCGTAAATGCTTGTCCGGGCTCTCTATATTTGCAAAATCGAATATATGGTTACTTGTGTTCTGTATGGTTCTATGGATATTAAATGAAATCGTTTATACTGGTCGTGTGTTTGGATTTAAAAAAGAAAAAGAAAAAATTACTATAGCTCGATGAGAAGACACAATTTGAATAAAAAGTTGCAAATGAATGTTGTTGTGCATGTTATTCGGTTAAGTAGGATCGTCGATCTTCTAGATCATGGAGCAATCAGTTCATTCTTTAGATAATTGAAAATAACCACCTTGATTAAGGATCGGCTATAGTGGAGGGGGAGAACATATATATTCTCAGGTATAGGGATAGTGATGAGTTTCTTCTAACCACTTAAATTATAAATCAGGTTTGACTTATTTTCGGGTATAGGGATAGTGATGAGTTTCTTCTAACCATTTAAATTATAAATTAGGTTTGACTTAAAAAATGCATTGCTTTGTATAAGTAAATACTTTCTCTTGCATTCACTAAATGGTTTCTTCCTAGGAAAGCAGTAATAAAGTAGGAAAGACTTTAAAGCAAACCTACATAGGCTTGTAACTACTCTAACAACTAACTAGATTGACTACAGTCATGCTATTCCTAATCAAATATTGGAAAAAACAATCAACCAAGTAAGTTTAACTGAAAAACAATTCATTCAACATAAAGCAAAACATTACCTACCTACTTTTATTCTACAACTAACAAGAGAGAGTTTTTATGGACTATCCAGGTTTAGTGGGCCCTTGCTAAACCTGTAATAACATAAAAACTCTTCCTTTACAGGTCTAAAAATTACTTCAAGACACTAATATCAATTGTATACCATAACATACAGGTTAAAAACATTAAATATGCAAGAAAATAACTTTTATTCCTTCAAAATCCAAATAATTTTCAATGCTGGAAATGATTGATATAGGTTTTCCATACAAAAACTAGAATGTGATTGTTATAAAGAAACATTTTTATGCTTTATCTAACTTAAAAATTAATGTTTGCTATGATATTTATAACATCCTAGGCATCTTATTATGCAAAAAGCTCAATAAATTCTAAGATCTGTTTTAGAAATCAGTTGCAAAATTAAAGACTCTTGTTAGAGCCTATTTCTAAAAATGAAATAACTCTTTATTTGCTAAAAAAAATGGAAACACACGTCCCTTTCTAGTTGTGAATGCCAAAAAAAAGGTGTGAGATATCCAAACTAGTTCCTAACTACTACCTAACTACTTCCTAACTATCCTAGTTGTCATACTACTATAAAAACAAAATTTGTTTACTACAATTGTTGCTTTTTAACAGGTCACATGTCTTTTGCTACTATATTTATTCACTTTGGGTAGCTCCATAATTTTAGGAATATTTCCATAAAACATAGGAGGTTTCAAATCTTACTTTTTAGGAAATGTCACCCTATGCTCCTGGAATGATTATGTTTAAAAATAAATTTGTGAGGATTTTTTAGTTTTCTGGAACAAACCTATCGCTAAAAATCCTATTGTAGTACCTTTCGTAGTAATGAAATATGACCTATGTATAAAACAACACTATAGAGCAACAAAACACATAGAAATATAACAAATTATAGTAGCAATCACATTTATCCACTACATCTATTTCATTAAGCATTTAAGTGCAAATATCTCATTTAAGCAAAAACTAGTAAAGATGTCCATCATTTTTTAGTAATACTTAGTTTGGGTATGAAAATAAGGCTAAAAATCTAAAAAATATAGCCTATTTTCCTAACTCATCATTTCCCCAACTGAGTCAATTGCATGTCCTCATGCAATATTTCACCTATCAACCACTAGTATTAAATATTTTTCTTGAGTACTTTGTTGATAGTGTTGTTTGATGTAGCTGGAGGAGGTGCTAAAGTTAAAAATTTGTTTCTCTATTGGAGACTTCTTTTTGTGGAAATACAATCATTTTTTAGAATACCCTTCCCTACACTTAGGCTTTTGACTCATTTTTATCTTAAGACATGTAATTCACCTAGAGCATAATTCTTTTTGGCAATTTTCTTGGGTCTCATTTTGACTCCTAATGTTGTAGCATTGTCTGTAGTTGTAGGTGATTCTTGTTGTTGTTATGGAGTTGTGCCTTTCTACTAGTGTTTCCTCCATATCTCCCTTACTCTTTTTCTTCTACTTACCACCTATTTTAGGTTTGGTAAGAGGTAAGGAGACTTCAGGTTATTTTGCTATAAGTTTTTACTACGTCAAAGTCCATCAGCCTCTTTTACAAGTTTGTAAGTTTTTCATTGGTTTCATTTTTTAGCTCTATCAAATCCTCATGTTTTTGTATCATCATGATTGTATTAGATTTTTATATGTCCTAGTACTTTTGTTGTTCCTCGACCTTTACCTTCTTACTTTGGGATTTTGGTTCTTTCTCACTAGTGTCATCAATGTCTATCAAAGTAGCCTTAGTCCTCAAAGTTGTTAGGATTGTTTATCTTCAAAGTGAAGACTTGGTTTTAGAAGGACATAATGTAGTAGTTGGAGTCTTAGATTTGGGAGTACGTTTAGGTTTGAAAGCTATTTATGGAGCTGCCTTTACACTTAGAGCCTTCTTTCTACCCTACACTTTAGATTTCTTAATTTTCAAACATTCATGGCTACCCTCCTTTTTTTTTGTTATTCTAATTTTGAAGGAGTGGTAGACTCAGGTATTGAATGTGCAGGTGACAAAGGAGTTAATAGGGTAGCATAGTCCTCATCACTTCCTTCTACCTCTGTCTCCTCATTCTCAGACCTTTAATCTTCACTTTGTTCTACCCCTTCATTAGTTATCTCAAATGCTTCTTGTAATTGTTCCCTTTTAAAGTTAGCTTATTGTTATACCTCATTATCTTCTTCCTTCTATATTCCTTCATCTTCTAGTTGTGTATCTTCATATGAGTTATAGACATGGGATGATGTCAATATTTTACCCTAAGTGATCTTGGGTCTACTATAAATTTGGTGCAAGATAAGAATTTTAATTAACCCAAGGTGGGCAATGGCCTATTCATTGCCATTTTGCACCTACCTAGCCATAGTTTTAATGGACTATTTTAGGTAATAGGGAAAATTTATGTGATGTTATAGTTTTGCAAAATTATTCAGGGATAACAACATCTCAATAAAATGCCCATAGACCATTTTGAAAAAACCTTTCAAGGTGAAAAATTACATGATAGCTATGACTATATATTGCTAGACAGGTGGAAGAGAAGTAAGTAAATACCTTTAATAGTGTTGTATCCTTCTCTATTAAACCTCATCAAAATGCCCAACTGGTTCACCACTTTTGTGATATTGATGTTGAGTATTCTATACCATTTCTTCCCTTCATTTGGTAGGTCCAATATATGTGCAATATTTTCTATAGATACCTCCATAGTTACCACATAACTAAGTTGGGCTACCATACTCTTTAGGTCCAATTTTTGTATCAAGTCCTTATTGCCACATTTTGCACAGGGTGCCATGTTTTTAGTTTTCGTAAGTGACGTGCTCTTTTCCTTCCCTCATTATTTCTTTCCTTCTTCATTTCTCCCTTTATCCATATTCCTTGTAGTTTCATTCCTCCCTCTTCCCCTTGAACTTCCCCTAGTAAATTTTCCAACAAGTGTTCCCTAAAAATTTCTACGTGTTAGGGCGCACCCCAACTTCACAATGAAGTTGGAGTGCACCCTCTAGTTGGAGCACAGTAGGGAATGCAAAGTGTGCAAGCAGATAGGAACAGGAAAAATTTGACTAAGTATGGGGGCACAACCCGACTTCGCAGTGAAGTCGGGGTGCACCCCTCTTCCTGGATGAACTTGGAAAGCAGTGTGGCAAAAAATCAGCTAAGTGTTGGGGCACAACCCAACTTCGAAGCGAAGTCGAGGTGCGCCCCCATTTTGGTGTGTAGTCTGAACAATGGAGAAGACAGCAAAGTGCCAATGCATAACCCGACTTTCTAGTGAAGTCAGGCTACGCCCTCTGACCGGTGCGTAGTTGGGAAAGTAATCCCAAAAATTGACTAAGGCACGGAGGCCTCCCCAACTACACTATTTTTTACCTGTGCAACCTGACAATGCTCTGATCCTGGGCGAAGTTGGATAAATTATCTTTCAAGGCAGCCATGTGTCACTCATTAGCATCCGACAAGTGTCCAACCTCGAGATTCGAGCCAAGACATGACTAGAAAAATATAAGTATGGACCACCCTCTCTACACCAACTACCACCATTAAAGTTGATGTGAAGTGCCATCTGTCACAACTACCCGCATTCCTACTGATTTGAAGTTTCATCCAATGCGTTGCTACGTAGCTATACAGATTTTAGGGCGACCATGCCATAAGTACAGTCCTACACGATAGAAGTCAGCATTAGCATCTCTTCAGCCGCTTGTGTCAACTATTGTCTAGTCTGGGACTTTGTGCCCGTGATTATAATCGGGGGGAACTAGGGCTATAAATATCCACCACATTTTCATTTTAAAGGATGGAAGGGGAATATACTACTAGGGAACCATTTTAGCTATGGATTTTCTTCTAAATACAAGGCATATACTTGGCTCTGCTTACTGTATTTATCTTGTATGCTACCTCTCCTTGTCATTTTTGCCTCATATTTCTTGTATCATTGCTTACTATTGTACTAAACTCTAGACTTTGATATTTGATGATCAAGTATTCCTGGAATGCATAGATAAAGGATACATAGGATAAGCAATAGTTGTAGTTTCTATGTTATGTTTTGTATTTAAATTGTTGTTAGTAGTGGTGATTGATCGTTGTCGTGCTTCCTATTCCACCCACCCAACTCCAATCACATTTGGATTCTCTTTCTGTATTTTTATCTCTTTTGCTACACTCTCATATTAAACACTAAAACCCCATAGGAAGCCGGCCTTCTCCAGAGATTGGCACGTAAGGCATTCCTTCCTTTTGGCCTTTCAATATGGTGGGAAAATCTGGGCACAATAATACCAAATCCTTTCCTCATGGCAGATTCATAACCAATAGTTTCTCTAGTACACCCGGTTGGACATGGTAGTTTCCCACCCCTAAACAAAATTGAAGCATGAGTTTTCGCTTCATTATTGTTAAAAATTAGAGCACTTGGTGACTCTGCATGTACCTGAATACTATCTGAGTTCATAAAGACCGGTCCTAACACCTTCATGCAAACAAGAAAGTGGCAAGCAAGGAATTCGGGAAACCTGCCTGACTTTTATGAAATTGACATTGATGCTCCAGGCGAGCACATTAGGCTGGATGATCAACAAGCTCGTGTAGAAGAGCCTAAAACTAAAATTGAAGAGGCTGAGGCTGAAGAGCAATCTACATCCTCAGACAGTTTCGATACTCAGTACACTATCGAAGGAGAAGAAGACATGCTTGCCCAGCAGAATGATGATGACCTCTTCTCGATGATGGAATCTACAGGGCCCTTGGACCTAGTCAAACAACAAGCTATGCCCCCCATTGCCTTAAATTTTATCCCTATGTATGATGGCTACGGTAATATGACGTATGAACACATCCAGGACATTCTGGCCCTAGTTGTGCTACATTCCATCACTGACGAAGGTGTGAAGACCCGTCTACTGGCCCTTTCCCTAAGGGGAAAGCTTCTCTACTGGTGGAGATAACTGCCAGAGGAATCTATCATAGGGTGGCGACAGTTGGCTGGTAGGCTCATGAAAGGATGCAACAAGTCTGTTGATCCTTCTTCTTTGTTGCATCAATTTCAAAGCATCCAGAGGCACCCCCAAGAAGAGGTGTTTGACTTCAACATCAATTTTGTGAGGTCTTGGAAATGAGTACCTCGTGAACTCCAACCTTTAATAGGCTAGGCTGCACACTACTACCTAAGGTACTTCAACTCAGACATTTGCCTACTGTTGAAGATAGCCAGAATTGACTCATTCCCTGCCATGTACGAGGCTGTCCAGTAAGCTAAAATGGATATCATTTCCATAGGTATACTCTCGCATAGGGTACAGCCACCCATTTAACCAAAATTTCCATAGTCCTAGTACCCATCAGCTTTTGGTACAATGTCGTCCACTTCGAGATAGCAATCCTAGCAGCAATGGAACCTTGTGTCGATTGTAAACCCTTATGGCCCACCACAAATTCACCATTTGCATCCTCCTTCTCCACATTATCCAACACTCCCAGCTCCCCCGTAGTATGTATAATGTTCTACACCCCCTCCATTGGCTCCATTACCTCCCCCATTTTATTTTTCGCCTCCTGACAATGATATTCAGAATAAAATCCTTTAGGAGGTGCAACCTTTGGCCTCTGGATATCACACCATGTCCAACGACATGACCATTCTAAAGAAGAAAAAGGCCCAGATGGACCTTGTTCCAAGGAGGCCATATCCACCCCCGGTACTGACAAAATATCAAGCCCAAGAATTGCGAGATCAGAGGTGTCCCCTCTAAGAAATGTTGCCATTGAAGACCAACCTGGTACTTCTGACCAGGTCAATTGGTGCACTATGTGCAATGACCCGCATTCTGATGATGACTGCACACTACACCAAAACTACCTCCAAACCTTGGCCGACATCACCATAGAAGATGAAGAACTCTATATGATCCTGGATGACGAAGGCAACTTTGCTATCCCAGAGGAAGATCTGTTGTCACCTCCTACAAAGGAAGACAAAAAGTCTACTGAAGCTGATGAAAAACCCTTGAAGGTATACGCCAGGAGAGATAAGGTGCAACCCACTGGGCTACCACCTAACAAGATGTTGTGGCCCTACACAGCCAAAGATATGACTCCCGCAGTCAAGCCTATATATATATATATATATATATATATATATATATATATATATATATATATAAGAAATACCTCTTATACACATCTTCCATGGGGATTGAGATGTTGGAATTGGATAATTATATTATTATTGATGTTCATCAACTATTGTTGAAAATAGTCTCTTGAAAAAAGTAAACATAAAATGTAAACGTAATTGTTGAAAAAAATATTTAATAATAATTTGACCAATCGTGATGTTAATTATTTCTTCAAAAGATTTAAAATTTTAAATATAATTGACTGAATGATATTTTTTCTTTCAATAATAATTTGATCAATAGCTTTGTAAATTTCTTTGTTCACAAGATTCAAAAATTAAAAGATAAAATGAGATTTTATCTTTTATGATATGATGTGAATATTTTATGATGTGATGTGAAAAAGCCGACTACAAAAGTATATTGAGCAATATTGAGAATATATTTGATAGAAATGCAAAAAAAAAAATATTTGTTATAAAAAAATAAGCTAAATATAATTTATTTAACATAGTAACAAATAGAAGCCATTTAAAAAAACTTATTTAATAAATATATTTAATGAAAAAAAATAATGTGTAGCATAAGCTCAATTTCTACCAAAAATCATGATATCAACATAATTTATAAAGATCCCTTTAATTTTTTAAATATTGGATGTTTAATTCTTCATTCAATTAAATCTTAAATGAAATAATTTATGAAGGTATAAATAAGTTTTAATAAATATAACTTACTTAAATTCATAACTTAAATAATATGTTTTTAAGTTAATTTTATATATATCAATAACTAATTAATAAAAAAAATTGTTAATGAAATCTTTAATCCTTTACCAAAGGTGGCAACTAACTTTATTCCTTTTACTTACAATTTTAATATTTCTATTCTTCTAGGACACTCTTATTCATAGAGAATGCTTCTAAAAGTGTTAGATTCTTACTCCTTTTATAAAAAGGAGGCCAGTATCTTCATTCCTCTTATTTACAGTTATAACATTTGTATTCACTTATAACATTTCTATTATTCCAGGACGCTCCCGCATGTAGTTATCTAATTGCAATGTTTTATGTATGTGATAAAAATAAATCCTTCTTTATGAGATGGAGACTTAGAAGAACAAGCCGTCAATTTTGTTTCACTTGCTGAATTATTCATTATGAGATGAGCCGTCAATTTTGTTTCACTTGCTGAATTCTTCATTATGAGATGAGATTTAAAAGAACAAGCCGTCAATTTTGTTTACATCTAATGCCACCAGGATGGATGTGGTGTATGTCTTGGTCAGTAGTAAGTCTCTACTTGTGACAACAGTAAGGTTCAAGTAATCAATCACACCTTTGGGTCAAGGTGGATACACTTATCCTGTCTGGAACCAACATAGAGCCAAGGTGGATAAATTTATCCTGTCTCGAACCAACATAGAGCATCTAAGAGGGTAGCCATCCTCTCCTCTAAAAATTTCACATTTTACTCAAATTTCACCTTTTACTTGAAAATATATTATAACAAAAACATGTTATAACAATTTCAACTAACGAAAACATATTATAATAAACACAAAAGTCATATATCCTTTATCTTCTACCTCTCTATTAAGTCCCAAGTTTCATATTTTATTTGAAAACCCATATGGCTTTCACACAGCCATTTGATAAGATATCGTTAAGGCATATATCATTTATCTTCTACCTCTCTAATAAGACCCAAGTTTCATATTTTATTTGAAAACAAATACGGCTTTCACACAGCCAATTGATAAGATATCGTTGTCCTGGTTCAAATCTAAAATGCATTTTTTATAAAATAATTTTTAATAATAAAATATTTGTTATAATATAAAATAAAATAAAATTTTATATAATAATAATTAAATAAATTTTATTTTTATTTATTATAAAATTTAAAAAATAATAACAAAATATTTTTTATCATGACTTTAAAGTGTTAAAACAGATATTACCATTGAAATGTCTTATCAAAAACTATAAGCAATCCTCGAATATGCATTTCGTCCTTTTTCCACTTTGAAAGTTAATAGTTAATCCCACTCTCACACAAAAGAGAAATAGAAATTTAATTAATTCATTCTTCATCTACTTTTCAAAACACAAAAACCTCTTAATCACCGCGTCTGATACGGTGAGGTCTACTTTTCAAAACACAAAAATCTCTTAATCACCGCGTCTGATACGGTGAGGTCGGGGAACCTCTGAAACTTGGACGAAATGTCCGGATTGGTGAATTGGTGAACCTCAGGTCGTTTACGTTAACACACTTCTCCATCACTCTCTTTTTTAATTTCTTCTTCTTTGCAGAGAAGAAACACAGGCTTCGCGTTGACAAATAGCCGGCTCCTCGCACGTTTTAATCATTACAACCGAAAAGAAAATGAAAGAAAACCTCGGGCCCCTCATTTAACGAATCGAGAAAACAATTGAAAGAAAACCTCGAGCCCGTCATTTAGCGAATCGAGAAAAATGAAAGAAAAAACATCGGGCCCATCATTTTTCGATTCGAAGACCCGTGCTATATACGTGGAGCGTTAATATCAGATCTAAAATCCTAGAAAAAAAATGTGTACTCAATTTTCTCAATGTAAATAAGGTTTAATGTTAATATCAGATTTAAAATCCTAGGAAAAATCTGTGGTCGGTGTGTAATACGCAAGTTTATAAATATAAACAGGAAAAGGTCATTATGATTAGTCCTTCCCCTGTCTCGCGCAATAATTTTTCAGGCACTTTGAGTTACAAAAATCTTTCATAGAAAAACTGTCATACAAAAATCTTTGTTACATAGATTAAACAACATTCAGCTTGTTTTTTAATTAAATTTTTTATTTTTTATTTTTTTATATTTAATATATTTTTAGTCGTTCTTAAAGTGTTATGTTTTCAACAAATAATTTTTTAGACATCATTTTCATTAAGAATAGTAATAATACAATTTTATTGAACCCCCAAAGGTTAGGTGGATTGGTAAGTGCAGGTGTGTTTGGGCACTTACCAAGAAGATACCTAAGTTCAAACCTTAGGAGGAAGCCAACCATTTGCGAATGTAGTAGTTTGCTTCCAATCCTATGAGTGTGTGCCAGATCGACGATATGATGGTATGAACCCCGAGCGATCGGTGGTCCCCATCTCACACCAGATCAAAAAATCGACGATGATGGTATGAACCCCTAGTGACCGGTGGTCCCCATCTCACACCAGGTCAACAAAAACAAGACAGATAGGTTTGTTGGGAGCAGTCATTGTGGATTGAACCGTGATCTAGCCAATTACTAAAGATAGTGGTTGTAACCAACTCTCCTATGTAATAAAAATAAATAAATAAATAATACAATTTCAAGGGTATGATTATGAGATTTATTTTTAAGAATTTTATTATCATACCACAAATTTCAACAAATAATACAAAGTGTTATGTTTTCTACACTAACTTTTTAAACATTATTTTTATTAAGAGAAGTAATAATACAATTCCAAGGGCATGATTTTGAAATTTATTTTTAATAATTTTGTTATTCCTTGCATGCCATAACTTCCAACAAATAATGTTGTGACCAACCCTTTATAGAATACACAATGCTTTAGCTTTGGAATAATTAATTCAACATTTTGTCAAACCTTTGAAGGTTGATGGAGCTATCTAATATACTCTTGTAATAATTTTAAAAAGTAACCTCAAATGGTCAGACCAAAGGGATAGTGTAGTCTAATGTTTCTAAATATTTTTCACACAAGGTACATTATATCCTAGACTCTTTCCTATAAGAATCTTACTTTAAGTTGATAACCAAAAGAATATTGAGGCCTTAGGAAAACTCTCTAGTGTCCAAACATTATTCAAATGGAAATATTTAAGAGTAGAAAATTTTGATTACTCTAAATCCTTATATCTCAATTTGATTGCGTTTCCACCATATTTTGATAGATTTTAAACCAACTCTTTCATTAATGTAAGAATACAAAAATAAAACTCTTGAAGTATATTTTTAAGCTCATCTACAATTTCTTTAAGCTTCTCTCCTTCAATAAGGCTTCTAATAGAAATCCATGGTTTGGAGTTGTTGCTTACATTAATATAATCTTCGACCTTAAGAACATTGTAAGTTAAGCACATTTGAGCCAATTGTTTTCATTTTTAATGAGAAAAGAGGATAAGGGTTTAACTAAGCATCAAATAAAAAAAAGTATGATCTTCCTCATTGGTCGACCATATAATATGATTCTTGATCACATGCAAAATATCTATTATGAAGTTCAATATTGGCAATCCTTTGGGTAGGGTTCTTTCCTAAACAATTTCATTGCATCAAGAGAAACTATATATTTTTGAAGTAACATTTTTGTCCAAATATTTCCTTGAACTCTAAATAATATCCACCCATATTTTGCGCCTAAGGCCAAACTCATAAATATGTGACTATGAAAATATGATCCTCTAATATTCTTTCCTATGTAATCCTTATCCTCCTATAAAGAGGAAACCTAAAACTTTCCTTCACATGCTTTCTAAAGAAAGTCTCTTTTAATATTATTATATTTTAATACTATACCTAATGTAAGCAACATCATATAAATAGGGATGGGTCATAATATAGTCTTTATGATTTGTAGCCTTCCTACCATGGTTAGTAACTTACCTTTCCAACCTATCAAACAAGCTTTCATTCTATCCAAATAGGATATCCAAAGCTTATTTTTGTTTTATTTATGAAACAAAGGAATACCCAAGTAGGTTGATGATTTCCTTTTTAAATTATTAAATCCTATAATATCCATATTTATTTGTTGTAAATATTGAGTGGTGTTAATGAAAACACCTAGATATTTTAGTATTAACCAATTTTCTAGTACCCTTATCATAGCATGATAATATTGATTCAAACTCCATGGTCTCATTATTTAGGGATGACATAAACGAAATATATCATCAAAAAATTGAATATAAAATTCGAATGGAACAATTTTGCAACCTATATACCTTTGATAATTTTCTTTTATTTTATATTTAAGAAAGTTATCCCTAACGACTCCACAAGAACAATAAATAGATAAGGAGATATTGGATCATGTTAGCAGAGTCGACAAGATAACTTTGGGGTTTTAATTTATCATTTTTAAGGGATATATGGAAAAAGAAATCTAGAGGCCATAATTTTTGTATATGAAAGCATTTTGAGATCTTTTTTAAAATCACATAATTATTTTAGCTCTATGCATTGGTCACATCAATTTACATACCTATTCTAATATTAGGTCCTCAATTATGTGGAATTATCCTCAAGCCCTATTACCTTATTTTGAAAGAGAAAATTTACCATATTCTATTTACTCATAATATTTTGCATGATGTTTTAGGAAATATAGTTGGATTTATGATAGTTGTTGTAGATTTTGAGTATTTTGGAGGTTTACAAGAAAATGATTTAGGATATGCTTTAGTCAATCACTCTTATTCCATTGGACAATTTATTCAACTTATTCATGAATATATAATCATTCATAATCCTTTCCTCCTTCTCTATTTTTTCCACGTACTCTTAGAAGTCTCTAATAGCTTTTCTTTTAAGTAGTTTCATGTAAAGTCCTTTTTCATGATGGAAATCAAGTAGTCCAAGTGTAATGAAATTCTTGAAACAAGGTGATGTTTTTTGTAATAGGAAAACCCATGTCTTTAATTCATACCTTATATGACTATGGAATACTGAAGCAGCTTATTTTAGAGATGATGGTGATCTTGAATTTACTTCATAATTTGAAGGCTTAGCAGAAGTGTGTTTTGGATGTTTATGGGAGTATCTAATAGTAGTATTGATGACTATAATTTAGCTTAAGAAGAATATTGTGAAGAAGTATTTTTACAACAGAGGATCTTAGATGATGATGGTGTTGAATATGAGTCCATATAAAATATAAAGACCCACTAGAGCATCAATTATAATGTCATTAATGTCTTCTCTCCTTGGTCACTCAATTTAGATTATGAGGGAGTTTTGAAAGTGTAATTTGACTTCTAGCAAAGGTCAACATTATATGATGTAATTTTGGATAGACCTAAGGGTATTTCATTGTATAATTTATTTAATTTATTATAATATTTTATTATGTTATATTTATGGGCCATGCTTAATTTTATTAAGGTTAAACCCATCTTATGTACTGGTAATTAACCTTAAAGTCCTATTGTTACATTGGCTTAGGTTAATTTTATTTATGTAATTTACATTTTGGTATTGGTATAAATACCCCTGTCACTACATCATTTAATTATCAAAGTATTGTGATTAATTTATAGATAATATACTGATTATTTATGGTGCCTAGGTGACCACTATATCTTTCTCTTTTTCATCCTTTTTAATGCTTTCCATATAATATTTTGATTGAATGAATTGCTTTTGTTCATTTATAGAAAATATTATGAGTTATAATACCCTTATCTTAAATGCTAAGTCATCCCAACATAAGAATTTATTTCATAAACAAACTCATATGCAAAATTAATCTAAAATAATGTGATGTGCTCTATTAATATACTCCATTATGTTTACAATGGTAAAAATTATCATCAATTAATGAAAAACAAAAATAAACTTTGTTATAAATTCTAGTAAGCCAAAATACTATAGAATATTGGTGCATTAAAAAAATATTGTGGCTATCTAGGTCATCATATAGTGACAAAAGAAGATAATTGGTCCAATCTATTACATCCAACTCAAATATTTTCCTATCAATGTTGTGGAAGAAGGAAAATAAAAACTAGTTAGGTCTTCAATTAGTGATGACAAGTAATCATTTTAACATCTCCCCTTTAAAAATAAATTAAATTAAAACCATTATGATTTGGTTAATCTTACTATTAAATTTTCTCTATATAATTCTCATGTTTATTATGGCTACCCTACTCCTTTAAAGCAACTAGTGGATTCTCAGTAAAAAACAATGTTTTCCTTGCGCAAAATCAGCATAGGCCCCTAAAAAAAATGCAACCATATTTTACCCATGTTATTTATAGATAGAAGATCAAGCAAAATAATTTTGGTTTATCCCTCAAAATTATTTTCAAATAAAATGATAATGATTTCTATCCAACACCCATAACATGGTCTTTTCAAGTTTCATGGAAAGAGAAATTTAAGCCACTCTTCTTTATTTGCATGAAATACCTAACTCTATTATTTTAATAAAAACTTTTGTGAGGGGATTCACAATGTAAAAATAGAGAATTCCAAACAAGGATAGCTCCTCAAGCAACTTGATTCACCAGGTATTATATATGCATTAAATAAATAGGCATATAGTGCTTAGAATTTTGAAGTAATATTTGTGTGTCCAACCATCACTATCCCAAGTAAGAACAAAAATAAATGATATATTTTCAAAGAAGAAAAAAACACTTAGTTCTAATTTGGTTTACCTTCCAAAGAATAGAAATGCAAGCTATAGTAAAACAATAAAAATAATCATAACCTTATATAAACTAAAACTCTAGAGAGATCCTAAAATCCTTTTTCTTTATGTCCATCATGATTCTATGGCTTATATGATACCCATAAAAATTCTTAGGCATTTGAAACGTCTTTGTATTATCTCAAACAAGGTACATGCAAACACATTTTGGAGATCGAAGGAGTTTTAATTTAGAACAAGCCAAGGTTTCCCTCAAGACATATTTCCCCAAGTTGAAAAACAATAACATAACACTAACCAATTTTCTTATTCCCCCTCTAAACCTAGTTGATTTCTCCCAATATCAAGAGAATAAGAATGAAAAAATAAATGGTATACTCAAAGTGAAGACCTTTTATAAGATTACAAGAGAGAGTTTCTAAGCCTTAAATGGAAATGAAATAATGTTTTCTAAAGGTTTTAAACCTATTAAATGGATAACACAAGTAATATTAAGAGATTAAACAACATGCAAGTAGGTAGAAAGTGTGAGCTAAGGACACACCTCACCTTTTCTTATTTTAGAAAGCAAGAAAATGTTACAATTACAAACAAGAAGCAAGTGTAAGTATGGAGCAAGCCACACATTTTCTTGTTCTAGATATTTGAGGAAATTCAAACAACTAAAACATTATTTTGAGAAAAAAATAGGTAGAATGGAAAGAAAGTCATTTTCAAAATTTCTAATGAGAAGTAAGGACTCCCTAGCTAGAAGTATGGATGTCTTAGTTGGGGACAAAAGGAAGGTCAAATCTATGATGAAAAATTTCTAGGTTTGTGTTGGAAGTGATTATGAAGGATGATATGATCTACATGGTGTAATGATTCTTAAAAGCATAGGGATAATATGTAAGTTATGTGGATACATATTAGGTTTTCATAAAATTTCAAATTGGATCAAGTGGATAAGGGGATTGAATTCATATTATTCCATGAAATTTCTTTTAAAATAAGGTTGTGGACCATAGTTAAGAGGGAAATATGCATCATACTTAAGACCATGGAATGATAATTTATGCATGGAGATAAAAATTATTAAAATGCTTCTAGTAATGTTAGGTTTTGGTATTGGTAAAAGTACCCCCACCATTCCATTTAATTATCAAAGTGATGTGATTTTTTTTTTTAAATAAAGGGGTAAAAATTTATTGATAAAAATTTTGGACTATAGAGTACAACTAAGCTCCCAATCAAGACTCAAATAAGTAGAAAAAAAAGCTAAAACCACTAGACAAGGTCAAAATCCAAAGAAGACAACAAGAACAAACCACATTAAGTCTGAATATCCTTTTGGATCAACTCCCAGAGGTTTTAAGAGTCCTTATATGGGAGACTCTCCCAATTATCAATAATACAAGGATCCAAAAACTTAGAAGTCATTTTATCTAGGTAATAAACAACCCCATTCCATTCCCTTGGAATGTGCACAAAGGATATAAATTCAAACTCTTCACTAATTCTAATAATATGAATAGCCACCGAGGCTAAATAATAATTAACATCCTCCATCATTTTACTATTTAAAATATTAACCATAATTTGAGAGTTGGACTCGTAGATAATCTTGCGCTAACCAAGAGAAAACCCCCTCTATAAGGCCTCGAGAATCTTAAGAGCTTCCATAAAATTGTTGGAGTGAACAATTTTATAAATGGAAAAGAAAAAACTGACCACACTAGCAGAATCTCTCCCAACACCACCAGTTCCAACATGTCCAAGATTACCCCTAGATGACCCATTAGTATTAATTTTTAAAACTCCTCTAGGGGGTGGCCTCCACATACCATCTCTCCTAACCTTCTTGATGATTTGAGAAACCCTGTTAGGGCTAGAAGAGTTCACACAATCCATAAAGAGATCAAGGGCCTACCGTACCTTCTCCTTTGTAGAGTCCAAAAGAGGGTTCACAAAACATTTGCTATGGATAGTTTTCTTAACCATACACTATATCCTTTGTTAGATATGTTGAACAACCAAATGACTACCTTGAAATATGTGGTGGTTTCATTCAAGACAAATCTGCCAAATGATACAAGAAGGGCCCACAATCCATCTAAAAGAAGGGGGCCTTAACCGAAGGTCTACCAATACTACTACAAAATTCCACCAGGGAGAGCATATGCAAACAAGGATGGTTCCAGGCACTCCACCAACGGTGCCAAATGTCTCTAGCAAGGGATCATTGGAAAAATAAATGAGAAGAATCATCGTCATTCTTACCATAAAAGACACAAAAAGAGGAACCCTAAAATCCCCTCTTCCTCACGTTATCCCAAGTGAGGCATTTATTACAAGCTACCATATAGAGAAAGAAGTTCTATTTTGGCCAAGAAAATTTGTTCCACACCATTTTCCACCAAGTGACAATGAGACTCTTGAACTTTTGCTTATCAAGTACCTGATAACCACAGGCTACAAAGTAAGTTCCCTTGATATCAGGGTTCCAAACCAAAATGTTTTTACTCAAAAAATAACAAGGTCTCCTAGAAATAATAAGAGTAAGCACATCTCTATCATTGGCCAACCTCCCCTAGGGTCATTCCTACAAATATTTCCACTCGTACATCTCCATATTTCCAAAATATTATATTTTTTTAAATTCCTCCACACAATACCAACCCGCTTCCAAGAAAAAAACACTTAAGTAATGCAACCTAGGATATTGAGTCGATATAGGAGGGTGGCCATCCCAAGAATACTCTCAAAAAAGAGCATCTGATCCCTGATTGCAAATCCAGAACAAACCTTGCTTGATTAAATTAACTGCTCTTTTTAGAGTGTCCCAGATAACTGAACCTTTCCCAACCATGTTGACTCTAGGGATCTCAGCCTCAAAAATACCTCTCAAGTATTTACAAGATAATATTTTAGCCCAAATTTGATCTTAAGAGGTACACCATCTCCAATAAAGTTTCACAACTAAATCCTGCCCAAAAAGAGTCGTCTATGGCAACCCAAGGCCTCCCTATTGAATTGGACTACATATAGAATCCCATCAAACCAAACTATATTTAGATTGATAAAGTTTTCTAGACCACAAAAATTATCTTGAAAAAGCATCCATGTCCTTGATGAAATGAGAGGGATCTATTTGCACAAACCACCTGTAAATGGGTAAAGCTTGACCAATATATTTTAAAAGAAATAGTCTACCTGTATAGGATAGCCATATGATGTTACATTGATTCATCTTCCTTCTAAAATTATCAAGCATATATTGCCAATATGATCTAGGTAGAGGATCAGATGAAATCAGAATACCAAGATAAATGAAGGAGGGAGTCCCGATATGGAATCTTAGAATGCGAGCAATTCTGGCTTGAATAAGAGGAGGGGTATTGAAGAAGAAAATATAAGACTTGTCCTCATTAATCAACTACCCATAAGTACCAATATATATGTCAAGAGACCATCTAATGTTACCAGCTTCCTTGATAGTGGTAACTTCCAGCAAAGTAGTATCATCAACAAATTGAAGGTGGGAAAGAGGTGGCAAACTACTATCCCACTTCCAGACCTACGACTTGAGAAATCTACCCAACCCTTACATAATAATGATAAATAAATAAGTATATAAAGGATATCCTTACCTCAATCCCCTTGAGGCCTCAAACAACTTCAACAAATCATTATTAACAAGAACAGATAATGAGGAAGAAGAAACACAACTCATCACCCATCTAATCCATTCCTCATAAAATCCAAGAGTAGCAATAACTTTCTAAAGAAAGGAAAATCTGACCTGGACATAGGCTTTGGCCATGTCCAAATTAATGAACATAGTTTTCTCTTTAGAAGTTTCCATGGAGTGAATAGCTTCTGTAGCAATAACAACCCCATCTAGGATTTTTCAACCAACAAAAAAACCACCTTGATCCTCAGATATGATTTTTCTCAACCATATCTTCATCCTCTCAACAATAATTTTTATTATGATATTATACACCTCATTGCAAAGATCAATAGGCTTGAACATATCCAAGGAATTCACTCCCTCCTTTTTGGTAATAAGCACCACAAAGGTAGCATTTAGGGCCCTTAGCATATATTTGTTCTTTTGGGACTTGTGTACCAACTCTAGAAGATCAAATTTTATTAACTCCCAAAAATATTGATAAAACTCAATCGGGAACCCATCTGGGCCTAGGGCTTTCCCTTTTTTTTCATCTTCAATACAACATTTTCCAACTCCTCAAGGGATATTGCATCCATCAAGTTCTCATTTGTATCTCTAAACATAATCAACAGAATACAATTTAGAATAAGCTTTTCATCATCATCATATGAGAGGGAGTTATCCTTGAAGAGAGAGGAAAAAAACCTCCTAGTATCTTCTAAAATATCCCTAAAAGAAGATAGTAGGCCCCCTTGAGAATTCACAAGAGAGGTAATCAGGTTACCATTAAATTGAGCATTAACTGAGTTATAAAAGAAAGTCATGTTCCTATCCCCTTCCTGAAGCCAATCTAATTGAGATTTTTATTTCCAAAAAAAATCTTCCTTTAGGTCCCATTCAGCAAGGTCTTTTCCAGCCTCAGATTCCTCAATAAGAGGATCCTCCGTGAGTCCCTAATATCTAATATTCCTTGAAGCTTCTTCTACCCTCTTAAGATTCACCAACTTAGCCAAGGAAGCATTCCCAAAATTTAGTCTATTCCATCACTTCAATTTATGCTTAAAAATTTGTAGTTGCTTCATAAAGGAATACATAGTGGTGCCATGAGGAGTTTTGGCATTGGTCCACCATCCTCACATGAAATCATGAAGCTTAGGATCTCGAAGCCACATAATTTGAAAATTAAAGGAACGATTCTTATTTAGCACTAAATCTAGAGCAGAGAGTTTGATAGCCCAATGATCAGATCTCCTACCCTTTAAAATCACAAAACTAGCAATTTTGTTACTATCCATCCAAAAATTGGTGATCAAAAACCTATATAGTCTCTCTCAGATGGAATCTTCTCCATATATTCTATTGTGCCAGGTAAATATCCCATTATCCATATTTATGTCAACAAATTTTAGGGCTTGGATATGAGCACTACAGATAGAAGAAAAAGGCTCCATACGATCAACCCCACCGTGTTTCTCCTCCATACAAGTGATAGAGTTGAAGTATCCAGCCAAAATCCATGGGTATAGGGGAGTAAAACTTCTCACAAATCCAATGTACTCCCTATCGTTGTAATCAATAGGAGCATACACATTTGTAAGTAGGATGGTTTCACCTGATTCATTATCATGCCCAATCATCGAAATAGACCATCTACTAGAAATCCAAGTAAGAGGAGAGATCTTATAACTGGATTCTATAAACAAGCAATGCCACCAGCATATCCACATGTACCAATACACTAGAATTGACCCCTTCTCCACAACTTGGGAGTAATATTGAACATACTATTAGTAGCCAATTTAGTCTCCTAAATAAACACCACATCTAGAGAATGAACATGAACCAAATCACAAACAACTTTTTGTCTAGGGATTATGTTCAACCCCCTTACATTCCATGAAAGGATAATAATTTTTGGGGGTTAGAAAAATGCGAGTCCAATGCTCTCACAAAGCCTGAATACACCAAAGTCTCCCCCATTAACTTAATTTTATCCGGGTCTTTCTTTTGACCTACCTTCATATTCTTATTTGAAGCACCTTTTTTAATTATGTTTTGCTGCAATCCCAACACCGTAGGAGTTTTGCATTCCAAGGAAGACTGCATTGGTGCCTGAGTAGGAGATGGCATAAATAAATATTTCTCATTTTCTAAAATAATTTCCCTTCCATGGCTAGATCCAACCATATCACTTGTACTCAAAACCAAAGCCCTTTGTTTTTCATTTAAACACCCAAGTTTTGATTCTGTACATTCCACCTCAAGAAGAGACATCTGATTCGACCCTTTTATATCTGCATCAAGTAGTGATATTTTAGGTATCTCCATGCACTTATCAAGATAATATAGTATTTAAAAATTGTTTAGTAGAGCATCTGGATGGCTATCCTTAAGGTCTATTTTTGCCCTTCTTCCTCTATTTCGGGGTTTTACCGGAACAAAGCCTTCCTTATCCTAATTTCCTTCCTTTATCGAGACTTTTTATTTATTCAAATTTTGTGCAAATCGAGAGGGCCTAGGATTTGAAGCCACAAATGGGACAAACTTAGGGCATTTTCTTTGCAAATGGTTGTATTCACGATAGATCTGGCAACTAAATAGAAGAGCTTCATAGTCAATTTTTTGAACCCATGTAGTCGATCCAAACTATATTTCAACATAATCTGGAATATGATTGTTTAAATCAATTTCAACATAGATACGAGCAAAAAATATTATCTTTTTATCCATCGTCTGTTGTGACGGTCCAACCAAATTCCCAAGAAGAAGGGCAATCATATGTAAGATGTCATTTCTCTAGAATTCCAATGGTAAGCACGAAATTCAAACCCACACTGGAACCCGTGATGACCACTCCTCTGACGAGTTGAAACCCACATGCCAGGGTTTAAGAAAGAGTCCCACTTGGTTACATAAATAGGGACACCCTTCAAATGCTTTTTTACGATCCACAAGACAAGAGAAAACAATTATAAAATAACTATTCACACTCAGCTTCAGCTCCACATCACCTTTAGGGTTTCAAGTCTTCCTAACCCAAGCCTCCACAAAGAGAGGAGAAATTTGGATACCCATAAATTTACCAATAAGTACATTTTTTGTTAAATACTCCACATCTTCTACACCGAGTCTGGTTGAACTACTAGAATCGACATGGATTCACATCGTTCCAAACATCCATTGTTATTTAACAAGTGATTCCTAGTATGCAATGGGAAATCCTATTCCTTCCAATAATTTTTAGATAAAAAAATATCACTAGCATGCACGCTCTGTGACGGGCCCGATGCCATCACAACATTCCTCTAGTTTTTTAGACCTCCTCCAGAAACTGTTGCCATCCCCGTAGAGTAGTTTTTCCTCATCAAACTGTAGTAGAATAATTTTTCCTCATAAAACCCTCTGATGTGATTCTTATCTATAGATAATATAGTTATTATATAGGGTGACTATAGGTACCCACTATATCTCTCATTTTTATCCTTTTTTATGCTTTCTATATAAGATTTTGAGTGAATGAATTACTTTTGTTGATTTCTAAAACATATTGTGAATTCCAACACCATTCTCCTATATAATAAATCATCCCAAAATAATAATTTAATCTATAAACCAAACTCATATTCAAACTTCATATAAAATAATATGATGCACTTTATTAATACACTCCACCTTGTTTACAATGGTGAAATTTATCATTAGTTAATGAAAAATATAATATATCTTTCTATATATTCTTGTAATACCAAACACTATAATCTATTGGTGCATTCAAAAAATATAAATTTTATTTAGGCCATCATCTAGTGTTAACAAGAATACAATTTGTTCAATCTACTACAACCAACTCAAATATTTTCATAATGATGCTATGGAAGAAGGTAAATAAAAACTAGTGAGATCATCAATTAGTCATAACAAGTAATCCTTTTAATATATTATTGCAAGTGTGCATTATGAATTTACTTTTCATATTGCAAATAGGTCTAGCATCTAAAATTGATAAAATTTAAAGAGATTCACTTTCGAAAATATATGAGAAAAAAAATAGGTTTCTTCTTTGTAAGTGGAATACAATTTGTATTGAAAATAATATTAGAGGGGTAGGGTTGCATAATTGTAGTCTTATGAGTTTAGGATTAGAAAAAAACTTGGCTAGATAATAATTAAAGATAAATGAAAGAGTTGCACAAAAAAATTACGCCAAAAATCTTAATGCAATAGAATTGTTCAATAAATGAACCCTACCTATAGGATAACAAAAATGGAACTTCATATAAAATAGTATTTAATTGATCAAAAATGAGAAGTCAATCAGGGGTTCTACAAATTTTTGGTTAAATCCATATCTTCTTTTTTCTAGTCCAACATGAAAATAGTTGGCTCCAGCATGTCTAGCTTGTAAAGGTCCAAAGGTCAAATATTATACTAATATCAAAAATTATAAATCATATATTTCTACTAGTAACATAGCTAAAGGAGAGGAACTCAAAAAAAAAGTGAATGGATTTCAAAAGATGATTCAAAACTTCTATTTTCCTTTGCCTTTTGTTACATGGAAGGATGGATTGGTTTGGAATCTATCAAACAATGATGTATACTAAAATAAGTATTTAGACCAATTAAAATTTTCTACTTTCAATGATTTTTATTTGGAAGAATGTCTAGTAGATATTAAAATGAGGATTTAAACCAATCAAAATTTTCTACTTTCAATGATTTTTCTTTGGAAGAATGTCTAGTTGATAAAAGCCTTGCCTAAGGCATAAACATTCTTTTTTTAAGAGTTTAAAGCAATATTCTTACAAGAAAATTCCTATAATGAAGAAAATATCATGGACCTTTCAAGTTTTTAAAGCAATATTATTACAAAAAACCTTATGAAGAAGATATCATGGACCTTTCAAGTGTTCCTTATGTGAGGCAGATCTAGAAACATTAGATCATTTACTTATTTATTGTCCATTTTCTTACACAAATTGGGTTTTTTTTTTTAATACGAGAATTTTATAGATGGATCCATCAACATTGAAATAAATGATTAAGTGTTTAACTAATTATGTTATAACTAAAAAATTATGCATTATACGGAGGATTAGTCCACTTTGGAATTTATGGCTTGCAAGGAATAATAGAATTTTAAAAGATAAATCTTAGAATAATATCTAAGTTTGAAACTACATTATTACATATCTTAAATTATGTTTATAAACATGGTGTTCATAATGGAATGGTTATCTATAAATGAAGTTGATAGAAAGGATATGCTTAGATATACGGTCAAATAAAATATCAAGAAATTAATTTTAAACACTAATGATCTATTCGAAGGAAAGTAAAAAAAAATTGTGAACGTGTTCTTAGAAATAATAAAAGCAAAATTCTCTAAACTCAAAATATTATGTAACTTATCCAATTTAGCTGATTCTTGGACCAACATGTGCAGAATTTGAATAACTTTAAAAAGAGTGGTCATATGCATAAATCCAAGCAATATTTAGGGATATACGACCCTGTGAAGTCAAGCATTCAGGACAAGGGTAGCGACGAATTTTTAAATTGCAAAAAGTAAAATTGCAAAGTACGAAGGATTAGAAAAAAAAATCATCTTTTAAGAACCATATCTTCGTGAAGAGTTATCCAATTCAACTAATTCTTGAACCAACATATGCATAATTTGAATAGATTTAAAATGAGTGGTCATATATAAATATCTGAGAAATAATAAGGGAGATACAATCCTATGAATTCAACCATTTGAAATAAGGGCAGTGACGACTTTTCAAGTCACGAAAAACAAAATCGCAAATATTTGCTAACTAGAGTTTGAATGATGTGAAGAACAATGAAGAGCTAGGACTTTAGAGATGCAAGACATTCTATCTAAAAAAATATTCTTTCAACTAATTATTTTTTTCCCTTTCTTTATCTTAGACATTTTGCATGAAATTTTTATAAAGTCTTTATCAAATATTATATTTGTTATAGAACTTTCAGATAAATTTCATTATATTTTGAGTTGTAGTTTCCTTTCCATGGATTGATTTATAGTTAAATTCTTAGAATCATCCCTAGTGGTAGAGGTTAGTGAGTGCACCTCAGGGAGATCCACATTGCTCCAAGATAGGGTAATTTTTGGTAAATTTAATGTTTATTAGCCAGGGTTCTTAGCCTTGATAAAATGGATAGATAGGAGTTGGAAGTCTCCAAGAGTGATTCTATCATTTATTCCTAAAGGTTTATTCTTAGCCATTTTTTATTCTAGGGAATAAAGTGAAGAACACAAGCTTATACTAATATAGGGGGTGAATAGTATAAGATAAAATTTTACTTTTATTTCCAATTTAGTATTATCCAATGTTATGAATTGCAATAAATTTTCAAATAAGTATTAACCAATATCATAAATAGTAGTAATGAGAGAATGCACAAATAATCACACACATGAGAGACACTGATTTAACGTGGTTCACCCAATGTGGGCTACATCCATAGAGATAATATTTCTTACAAATTTTCTCAACCAATCTCTTTGGAACCAATTACCAATTACAATGTTTATGGGCACCAACACAAAGGAGACACCAATCCCCTATTCTCAAGTTCATGGACCTCTATCCACAGGAGACCTCCATCCTCTTTGTTTTAATTCATGGACCTCTATCCATAGGATACCTCAATCCCGTCTACTCTAGATTGTGGACCTCTATCCACAGGATAACTCTATCCCCTCTACTCTACTCTACTTCAAGCATTTACACAAATATTTCTCAAATAATTTTACCAAAACCTACTCTTAATTATGCTCAAATATGCCTCAAGCCTTCACATAAGACTTGATCAAATATGCTTACCAAAATATATTTTCAACTATGCTCAGATCTTCTTCAAGTCTACACACAAGACTTGCTCAAATTTTCTTACCAAAACTTGCTTTAATTCTTCTCACAATACTTGCTCAAATTTGCATCAAACCTACTTTTAGTCTTCCCACAAGACTTGCTCAAATCTGCCTCAAACCTACTTCAAGTCTTCTCACAAGACTTGCTCAAATTTGCTTCAAACCTGCTTTTAATATTCTCACAAGACTTTCTCAAATCTGCCTCAAACCTACTCCAAGTCTTCTCACAAGACTTGCTCAAATTTTGATCATAACATATGCTCAAATCTAATCATAAAACATGCTCAAATATGATAATAACACATGCTCAAATCTTCTCATAACACATGCTGAAATCTAATCATAACACATGCTCAAATTTGCTTTAATCCTACTCATAGAAATGACTCAACCATTTCCAATTATTGCATACAAAAAAAATCATATATCATTCCCAAAATTGATTTTCTTAACTAAAATAGTTTAGACATATTCTACCCAAAATTCTTTGAACCTCTTGAACATATAGAGAATGATATGTACTATTAAATTCTGAATATGTTCTTCACATTTACATTTCTCACATTTATTTCATTTTAATGCTAGCTCTAGTATAGCACTTTGATAACTGACCTTATTATAAATTTTCCACAATAAAAAACTGATGCACGCACTTGCTTCACAAATCTAATTTCTAACACTTTCACATTCACTTTTCAATGTCACTCAAACCAATGCCTAAATGCTTCACAAATCTATTTAACAATGATGCACAAATTTATTCTCAATCTCTAGCACATATATGACCAAAAATGCTCATGAAATCTGATGGAGAGCCAAACTTGCTCAAACCAATTCTCATTCAAAAACTTGGAAAAGATTCCTCACAAACCCTCATTTTGTGGCTATATAGCCAAAAAACCCTAAAAACTAAAAATGAGTCGGATGGGGCCCAAAATTGGGGTGCACATCCCTATTACAATAGACAAGCCAAAAATAAAGTTTCAAGTCCTAAATCTAAATACATTAGGAGATATTAACCTCCGAACAGCTCAAAAAGCATAAAAAACTAGGTAAGTAATTTTAAAACCCAATTTTGGGGCACTAGATGATGGAATTTGACCCCAAAAACGAGATTTTTTTGACAAATAGGACTCAAAAGAGTCATACTTGTTTATAAATCTCCCAAATAGATCCTTTTCAACTTTCACGTCAATCGGAGCTACGGTTGAGAAGTTATGGCCCCAAAAAAATGCACTAAAATTTAGGGAAAAAAAATAAAATTTCCCAAATTTCATTGGATGCTCCTGCATCAGACACACGGGTGTATTGAGAAGTGACCTTCACTTCTATACTATTATAGGAAAAACCATGCCGTCAATCTCTATTTTTGACAACCAAGTTGCATCTTCTATAGGTCTGCCCTTCCACTTCACTAAATATTCTGAATACTGCATGTTCTTGGTACTTCTTCCTTCTTGAGTGTCTAGTATTTCCTCTATCTCATCTATGGCTAGAGTAGACATGGGAATACTCCACAAATCTGTACTTGGCATCTCATGACTGCCTCCTTCATGCTATTCTACCAAGTCTGAAATATTAAAAATAGGTGATATATTCAGCTCACTTGGCAGTTCCACTTCGTAGGCATTTCCTAAATCTCTTTTACCTATGATCCTGCATGGTCCAAACCTCTTCATATTAAGATTTTTGTAGGTTTTTCTATGAAACCTTTCCTTTCTAAAGTGAACCATGACCTCATCTCCCACTTGGAACTCCTTGAAACACCTGTTCTGATCTATTTTGGCCTTATACTGAGTATTCATCTTAATGATATGTTGTTGTACCTCTTCATGTAAACTCTTTATGTGCTCTGCAAAATATTCAACCTCAGCACTGCTCTTTTCTCCTTTACCCATTGTTCTCAACTCAGAAGCATTCCTTGGGTTGTTCCCATACATAATTTGGAATGATGATTTACCAGTACTTCTGTTGATAGAATTATTGTAAGCAAATTATGCCTGTGGCAAAATCAAATCCCATCCCTTGGGATTATCTCCTACCAGGCATCTTAGAATATTACTCAAACTTCTATTCATTACCTCTATTTGTCCATTTGTCTACGGATGGTATGCAGAACTGAACTTCAAATCCGTTTTCATCTTCTTCCACAAATTCCTCCAAAAATAACCCACAAATTTGGTATTTTTGTTAGATACTATACTCTTGGGTAGACCATGAAGGCATACCACATCCTTGAAAAACAAGCTTGCAACATGAACTGTATCACTAATTTTCTGACATGGAATAAAATGAGCCATCTTTGAAAACCTGTCAACCACAACAAAAATGGAGTCATTCCCTCATTGTGTCCTTGGTAGGCCAAGAACAAAATCCATACTGATGTCCTCCCATGGTCTCTCCGATATAGGTAATGGCTGATACAATCATGTATTCTGTCTCACTCCCTTAGCCATCTAACACACTCTGCAACCCTACACAAATTTCTTCACATCCTGCTGCAACTATGGCCAATGGTAGTTTTCACTAACAAGGGCAATGGTCTTATCTTGACCAAAATGTCTAGCTAGTCCTCCACTATGCTTCTCCTTTATCAGATTCTCCCTCATTGAACTTCTAGGAATGCACAATTGGTTCCTTCTAAATAGCATCCCATCTTGGATTATAAAATCCAACCACTTAGTTCTATCAAAAGTAGTAGGAGACAAACATGCCTTCCAAGCCTCTGCAAAATCTGGATCCTATGGATATAAACTCTTGATTTCTTCAAACCCAATGACTTCCACTTTCATATCTATCAACAAATTTTGCCTTCTACTCAAGGCATCTATAACTCTATTATACTTCCCAATTCTATGCTTCAAAACAAAGGTATAACTCTGTAGGAATTCAACCCACTTCAAATGTCTTTGATTCAGTTTTCCCTGACTCTTAATATATTGCAAAGCTTGATGATCAGTATATAAAACAAAATATTTTTCTAACAAATAGTGTCTCCATTTCTTAAGAGCCTGAAATATAGCATAAAATTCTTGATCATAAACAAAATATTTCTTCCTAGCATCATTTAAATTCTCATTAAACTATGCAACAGGTTTACCTTCCTAACTCAACACAACTCCAATGGCACTGCCACTAGCATCACAATCAACCTAAAATACTTTATTAAAATCTGGAAGTACCAAAATGGGTTGTTCTGTCACCTTATTTTTCAACATCTCAAAACTTGCACCTACCTTTGCACTCCACTTAAACTCCTTCTTATCCCCTCTCATGGTTTCTATTAGGTTTGCACAAATACTGCTAAATTTTCTAATGAACTTTTTGTAGAAACTTGAAAGACCATGGAATGATCTTACCTCCATTATGTTCCTTGGATTAGGAAACTCAATGATAGCCTTCACCTTCTCTGGATATATTTTTAGACCCTCATCTAATATGAAAAATCCCAGATATACCAACTCATTCTTAACAAAACTGCACTTCTTCAAATTAATCAGCAACTGCTCCTCCCTTAGCTTTTCAAAAACTATCCGAACTTGCATCAAATGCTCTTCCAATGTCTTACTAAAAATTAGAATATCATCCAGATAAACAATAACAAAATTCTATAGGAATTCTCTCAACACCTCATTCATCAGCCTCATGACTGTACTAGGTGCATTGGTTAACCAAAATGGCATAACCAACCACTCATACAAACCCTCTTTGGTTTTGAAGGTTGTCTTCCACTCATCACCCTCTCTTATGTGAATTTGATGATACCCACTCTTTAAATCAATCTTTTTGAAGTATTTAGCTCCACTCAAATAGTCTATTATATCGTCCATTCTAGGTAATGGAATCTATACTTAATGGTAATATTATTTATGGCTTTAGAATCAGTACACAGTCTCCATTCTCCATCCTTCTTTTGTGCTAGTACTGTAGGTACTACATAGCAACTCAAAATCTCTCTAATCAACTCCTTCCTCAACAACTCTTGAACCTATCTGTTCAACTCTTCACTCTCCATGGGAGACATTCTATGGGATGCCTTATTGGGTAAACTAACTCCTAGAATCAAATCAATTTGATGGCTAATATTTCTCACTGGTGGCAAACCCTCATGCACATTATCTGACACAATATCAAGAAACTCTTCTAACAAAATTTCAACCTCTACTGGAATATTCATACATTGGTCCTTCTTAACAGTAAGAATTAATGCATAACACATAGAATCCCTCTTCAGGTCATCCAAAAATTTTCTACCATCTACCAAACATATTCTAGCACTACTGCATACATTTTCATCCACTTTCTTCAATGGCTTCAACTTGTTATGCACTCCATCTTTCATCAGAGAGTAAGTATTCGCATGCCCATAATGCACCGCATGTCTGTCAAATTTCCATGGCCTCCCAAACAACAAATGGCAAGCATCCATAGGCAAAACATCACACAAAACCTCATCTTGATAATTTCCAATATGAAATTTAACTAAACACTGCTCACTGACTAATGCTCTATGATATTTCTGCAACCACACAATCTGATATGGATGTAGGTGCTTCCTCTTCTCCAATTTCAACTTAGCAACCATTTCTCCTAAAACTAAATTATCTGTGCTACCATTATCTATGATAACATTACATACCTTACCTGCACATTTGCATCTTGTGCAAAATAAGCTCTTCCTCTAATCCACATATTTTCCTCCATTCATCAATGTTCTTCTTGTCATCAACACTTCTCCTCCTGCTTCTTCAGAATGTTCTAATTCAGCACCTTCATCTGCTATAGAATCTCTGGCATGACCCTCAGGTCTCTTATTCGTCCTCTGTTGGTGTTGAGGACACTCATATGCCTGATGTCCTTCTTCACCACAATGGAAACAGGTTTCATGAAATCCTCATCTTCCATACCCACGTCTATATCTACCTCTTCCTCTTTGGTAACCATTGTTCTGATCATAGGGGTGGTAGGTATTCTCTTATTTTTTATCTTGGTTATTACTTGTTTCACAAGTCTTCTTCTGATCTTCATATTTTCCTCCACTGGTTCTTGCAACAGTTCTTCCACCATGACCTCTTCCTCTTTGTTTGCTTTCAAATCTTCTGTTCAACTTCTCTTAAACCTTCAAGGCAAACTGATATGCATCCTCAATGGTGTTCATCCTGACCAAATTGAGTTCTTCTTGGATATGCATTCTTAACCCATTTATGTAACGAGCTACTTTCTCCTTATCAGCCTCTGAATGGCGAGTTCTGATTGAGATCTTGTAAAACTCCTCTGTATATTCTTTGATAGATTTGCTTGACTGTCTCAAACTCTGCATTTTCCTCAATAGATCCAATTCGTAATCTATAGAAATAAACTACCTCTTCAACTTCTCTATCATTCGATCCCATCTGGTTATCTTTTATTTTCCTCTTATATTTCTTTCTAGCTGCACTTCTTTCCACCATATGCTAGCATGGCCTTTCAAATTTGTGTTTGCAAACTTGATCCGATCTGGATCTACAACCTCCTCATACTCAAAATACTCCTCCATATAATTGATCCAATCAATCAAATCCTCTAGATTGATATTCCTATAATATGTGGATACATAAAACATTGGCCTTTTCTCGATCAGAGATATGGCCCTAAATAATCTAGCTTCTATAGGATCCATTGCTTCTTCTTCATCTGATGGATCATCAACCTCCCAAGCTTCATCTTCACTATGGTATTCTCTCTTTGGATCAACCCCTCTTCACAACTCCTCTTGCAGGGCTTGCACTTGCCTCTGCAAAGCTCTTAAATCTCCTTCAAGTACAACATTTCTCCCACCACCATGGTTTCTTCGTGGAGGCATTCTTCCTCACTCTCTTCTCGCAACCCTTCCACATATCCTGATGCAAACTGCCTCACTTTCGATGATCTGCTCACACACTTAGGAACCCTAGGCTCTAATACCACTTGATGGGGAGCCAAAATTTCTCAAACCAATTCTCATTCAAAAACTTGGAAAATATTCCTCACAAACCCTCATTCTATGGCTATATAGCCAAAAAACCCTAAAAACTAAAAATGAGTCGAATGGGGCCTAAAATTGGGTTGCGCAACCCTCTTAAAATAGAAAATCCAAAAATAAAGTTTCAAGTCCTAACTCTAAATACATTATGAGATATTAACCTCCGAACAGCTCGAAAAGCATAAAAAACTAGGTAAGTAATTTTAAAACCTAATTTTGGGGCATTAGATGATGGAATTTGGCCCCAAAAACTAGATTTTTTTGGACAAATAGGACTCTCAAGTGTCATATTTGATTATAACTCTCCAAAATAGATCCCTATCAAATTTCACGTCAATTGGAGCTACGGTTGAGAAGTTATGGCCCCAGCAAAATGCACTAAAATTTAGGAAAATAAAATAAAATTTCCCAAATTTCGTTGGATGCTCCTGCATCAAAATAAATACTTTTATCTCCACCTCATATAACAACACAAGTATTGTTTCCAAACCAAAATACCTTGAAGAGTTAAAACAACATACCTCACAAAGCTACCTAGAAGAAGATGTGCCCTTAAAAACCTATCCCAAAATAATTTCCTTTCTTTGCAACTTCAAAATACGGTTAGCAAATCTTCTTTTCAAAACATTCACCCTAATATCCTTTCTCAAAACATGTGCACAAGAATGCTCAAGAATAATACTCTATAAATTTCCTTTTAGTCTTACAAAATAGAGCTTGTAATAAAGACTAAAATATCAAATCCCTCTTTTCTAATATGTGCCAAAATACAAAGAACCATGAACATAGATACAACTTATATCTCCTTTATTTAAATGACAACCAACCTTATAAATATTTCACTCAATGTGCAAAATAAATTTTCAAATAATCATAAAATACTTTATATCTCCTTCAAAAAATAATTCTCTCACACATTATACAAAGCACAAATTTCAATCAAGTCTAATACACCTTATAACTCCCTCTTTAAAAATGCAACCTCAACCCTTTTTCACACTAAAATAAATACAACTTTTAAACTCTCAAAACACAATAAAACTTCCACTTTAAATTTAGTGTAGAAAATAATACTTTCACACGTTATGGTCTCCAAGGTAAAAATTAAATCAAATTATTTCAATGCACCTTGTAAAATGTCATGACCACCTTAATAAATGTCAAGCAATTTAAAATTGAAGTACCTTATGCATGACATGAATCGAAACTATGACCTCCCCAACATAGTGCTTACCCAGGCACCTTTTACTAGTTGTGCTATTGCAGTGGTTAGAGCAAAAATAAATACTCATAACTTTATCTACCCTCTATGCACATTGAATGGAATGTCCTACATTTTCCTCTCTATCTTATCCTTACATAAAAAGAAATTCCTTAAGTTTTCCTCTCTGCCCTATATGCACATCGAAAGGAATGCCCTATTTTTTCCTCTTTGCCCTCTATACAATCAAAATGGAGTTCCTTATGTATCCCTTATGCCCTATGCATAAATCGAGACAGAGTGCTCTATGTTTTCTCTCTGCACACTTCTTAACAATCACTGGATTTCTCACTTGCTATTCTCATCATTTATCACAAAGTATTTTAGTAAAAAATCCACTGGATATCTCTCTATCATCTGCATCAATATATCAATAAAATTTCACTGATATCTCTCTGTCGTTCACATAAGCACACGTGTATTTCAATATCAATTATTACACACTTAATGGAGGAGAAGTGACAAATATTTATATTTCATAAGCCAAGAACCTTCGAAACTTTAATAACGTCGGTGCATCCTTGAAATTGAAAAATGTTGGCCCTTCAAACCTTTGGAACTTTATAATATTATAAAATATTATACCATAGTCTTATATGTTGGAGCCTAAATCCTTTATAAAGTTTATTTATAATATTATAACATAATACTTTTAGGTCCATTAAAATATATTAAACCTTTTAAATAAAATAATACAAACTTGTGACCCATGTAAACCTAGTTCTTCATTTTGCAGAGTCCTTTTATCTCATGCCTTTAAACATACTTGTTCTAAGCCTCTTAAACCTTTTCTTTTATAATATTTAAATATTATAGTCCCTAAGAATATTTGCCTTGCATTGTAATACACCTTGCTATATGTGTCTTGAATACCATGCTCTCTTTATCATCCAATTATAACTACCTCATGTAACTTTTGACATCAATGACAACTCAACTACTCAATATTTCCAACAATATCCCCCTTTGTCATTGATGAAAATCCTTTCAAAAAAAAAGTATTCTTTGAACTAATTTTTTTTTCCATTTCTTTATCTTAGAAATTTTGCATTAAATTTTTATAAAGGCTTTATCAAATATTATATTTGTTATAGAACTTTCAGATAAATTTCATTAGATTTTGAGTTGTAGTTTCCTTTCCATGGATTGATTTATAGTTAAATTGTTAGAATCATCCCTATTGGTAGAGGTTAGTGAGTGCACCTCATAGAGATCCACATTGCTCCAATATAGGGTAATTTTTGGTAAATTTAATGGTTATTAGCCAGGGGCTTTAGCCTTGAGAAAATGGATTGATAGGAATTGGAAGTCTCCAAGAGTGATTCTATCATTTCTTCCTAAAGGTTTCTTCCTAGCCATTTTTTGTTCAAGGGAATAAAGTGAATAACATAAGATTATACTGATATAGGGGGTGAATAGTATAAGATAAACTTTTACTTTTATTTCCAATTTAGTATTATACAATGTTATTAATTGCAATAAATTTCCAAAGCAGTATTAACCAATATCATCAATAGTAGTAATGAGAGAATGCACAAATAATCACACATATGAGAGACACTAATTTAATGTGGTTCACCCAATGAGGGCTACATCCATAGAGAGAATATTTATTACAAATTTTCTCAACCAATCTCTTTGGAACCAATTACCAATTACAATGTTTATGGGTACCAATACAAAGGAGACACCAATCCCCTATGCTCAATTTCTTGGACCTCTATCCACAGGAGACATCAATCCCCTTTGTTCTAATTCATGGAACTCTATCCATAGGATACCTCAATCCCCTCTACTCTAGTTTGTGGACCTCTATCCACAGGATAAATCTATCCCCTCTACTCTAATCTACTTCAAGCCTTTACACAAAGCTTGCTCAAATATATTTACCAAAACCTGTTGTTAAATCTGATCAGATATGCCTCAAGCCTTCACACAAGACTTGATCAAATATTCTTACCAAAATATATTTTCAACTATACTCAGATCTTCTCCAAGTCTACACATAATACTTGCTCAAATTTTCTTACCAAAACTTGCTTTAATTCTTCTCACAAGACTTGCTCAAATCTGCATCAAACCTGCTTTTAGTCTTCCCACAAGACTTGCTCAAATTTGTCTCAAACCTACTTCAAGTCTTGTCACAAGACTTGCTCAAATTTGCTTCAAACCTGCTTTTAATATTCTCACAAGATTTTCTCAAATCTACGTCAAACCTACTTCAAGTCTTCTCGCAAGACTTGCTCAAATTTGCTTACCAAAATTTGATCATAACACATGCTCAAATCTAATCATAACACATGCTCAAATATGATAATAACACATGCTCAAATCTTCTCATAACACATGTTCAAATCTAATCATAACACATGCTCAAATATGATAATAACACATGCTCAAATCTTCTCATAACACATGCTGAAATCTAATCATAACACATGCTCAACTTTGCTTTAATCCCGCTCATAGAAATGACTCAACCATTTCCAATTATTGCATACAAAAAATTTCATATATCATTCCCAAAATTGCTTTTCTTAACTAAAATAGTTTAGACATATTCTACCCAAAATTCTTTTAACCTCTTGAACATATAGAGAATGATATATACTATTAAATTCTGAATATACTCTTCACATTTACATTTCCTAGATTTATTTCATTTTAACGCTAGCTCTAGTATAGCACTTTGATAACTGATCTTCTAATAAATTTTCCACAATCGAAAACTAATGCACACACTTGCTTCACAAATCTAATTTCTAACACTTTCACATTCACTTTTCAATGTCACTCAAACCAATGCCTAAATGCTTCACAAATCCATTTAACAATGATGCACAAATTTATTCTCAATATCTAGCACATATATGATGAACAATGCTCATGAAATCAATACTTTTATCTCCACCTCATATAACAACACAAGTATTGTTTCCAAACCAAAATACCTTGAGGAGTTAAAACACCATACCTCACAAAGCTACCTTGAAGAAGATGTGCCCTTAAAAACCTATCCCAAAATAATTTCCTTTATTTGCAACATTAAAATACGATTAGCAAATCTTCTTTTCAAAACATTCACCCTAATATCATTTCTCAAAATATGTGCACAACAATGCTCAAGAATAATACTCTATAAATTTCATTTTAGTCTTACAAAATAGAGCTTGTAGTAAAAGACTAAAATATCAAATCCCTCTTTTCTAATATGTGCCAAAATACAAAGAACCATGAACATAGATACACCTTATATCTCCTTTATTTACGAGACAACCAACCTTATAAATATTTCACTCAATGTGCAAAATAAATTTTCAAATAATCATAAAATACTTTATATCTCCTTCAAAAAATAATTCTCTCACACATTATACAAAGCACAAATTTCAATCAAGTCTAATACACCTTATAACTCCCTCTTTAAACATGCAACCTCAACCCTTTTTCACACTAAAAAAATAAAACTTTTAAACTCTCAAAACACAATAAAACTTCCACTTTAAATTTAGTGCAGAAAATAATACTTTCACACCTTATGGTCTCCAAGGTAAAAATAAAATCAAATTATTTCAATGCACCTTGTAAAATGTCATGACCACATCAATAAATGTAAAGCAATTTAAAATTGAAGTACCTTATGCATGACATGAATCGAAACTACGACCTCCACAATGTAGTGCTTACCCAGACATCTTTTACTAGATGTGCTATTTGTTGAGCAAGGTGTAGCAACAGTATTGTAATTGTTGTCAACACAGTCAGATAGATTTGTTGATGCAATGGATAGGAAGTTCAAAAGCTATTCAGATGCAGAAAACAGGAGTTCAAAGGTTATTCAGAGTATGTATAGTGATTTTCCAAGAAGACCGAAGTGGCCCATATGCAAAAGATCAAAGAAAAAAGACAAGTAAGAAAAGTGTCGCGATATAGTGACATATACAGCAAGAAAGAAAAACTGTCGTGAAGAGAGAGAAAAAGCAGGAAAATTTTTTGTTATTTTGTGACATGTTGGAAGAGAGAGAAAAAGCAAAAAAAATTGTCACGATTTTGCAACATGTTGGAAGAGAGAGAAAAAGCAGGAAAAACTATCACGATTTCGTGACATATTGGAAGAGAAAAAGGCAAGTGGAAAAACTGTCGTGATTTTGTGGCATGTTGGAAGAGAAAGAGAAAGTAAGAAAAAGTGTCATGATTTCATGACAAGTTCAAAGAAAGAGAACAAGTAAGAAAAGTGTCGCAATTTTGTGACATGTCACATTTTCGCGACTAAAATAGGAGAGAGAAAGTAAGTTTGAAAAGTGTTGCGATATCGTGACATGTCACATTTTTGCGACAAAAGAAAGAGAGGAAGCGTACGGAAGCAGAATTGTCATGATTTCACGACAAGTTTGAAGAAAGAGAACAAGTAAGAAAAGTTTCACGATTTCATGACATGTCGCATTTTTGCGACTAAAATAGGAGAGAGAAATTAAGTTTGAAAAGTGTCGCGATATCGCGACATGTCACATTTTCGCGACAAAAGAAAGATAGGAAGCGTACAGAAGCATAACTATCATGATTTCACGACAAAAGCAAACAACAAGACTTCGAAAGCAAAAGTGTCGCGATTTCATGACAAAAGCAAAGAAGTAAAGTACGAAGCAGAAGTGTCATGATTTCATGACAAAAGCAAAGAAGAAGACTTCAAATGCAGATGTGTCGTGATTTCGTGACAAAAGCAAAGAAATAAAGTACGAAAGCAGAAGTGTCGTGATTTCGTAACAAAAGCAGAGAATAAGACTTCGAAGGTAGAAGTGTCCCGATTTCATGACAAAAGAAAAGAAGCTAAGTATAGAAGCATAAGTGTCGCGATTTTGCGACAAAAGCTAAGTTGAAGACTACAAAGGCAGAAGTGTCGCGATATCACCACAAAAGCAAAGTCGAAGTCTATGGAAGCAGAAGTGTCACAATATCGTGACAAAAGCAAAGACAAAGTATATGGAGGTGGAAATTTTGTGATATCACGACAAAAGAAAAGACGAAGTCTATGGAGGCAAAAATATCGTGATATCATGGCAAAAGAATAGAGAAAGCGTATGGAGATGAAAGTGTCGCGATATCGCGACATGTATTTTCGTGGCAACAACAACAAAAGAAGCTACAGAGGTCAAAATGTCACGATTTCACGACAGGTCATAAAAGCACAAGTCAAGAAGGAGAACCCGATTGAAATGAGAAGTATGACAGTGGACCGACATCACTATGGCATTTACAAGGGTAGTTACAGAGTGATTTCATACTGCTAAAATACGAAGAGTGATCAAAATTCAGTATGGCGATTACATGGTCTGTCCATAATGAAATCATCAAGCGATGGATAAACCGAACATCTTCTTGAGTTGAAGCCAATGAAGACCGATGACAGCCAACTAAAATTAGGGTTTATAATTTTTATGAAAGCTGGCCAAGATTAGGATTTACAACCAACTAAGATTAGGGTTTTCATCATAAAAAATATTGTTATAAAAGGAGGGTTGTTTGGAGAATTGAGAAGATGGTGGAATGTGTGTGAAATATGGTCGTTGTGCATAGAGAGCAAGTCATTTCGAATCGTGTTAAGTGCAAAATTTGCAAAGAGAGCAGAGTGGGCAAAAATGGAGAAGGCGATCATGAAGTTTGACTGTAACAAAGCAGAGTGTGTGAAGTGACTGCATAGAGAGAGCAGAGTGCGTAGAGAATGCAAAGGTGAAGGAGACTAGTCAGGGTCTTGCAAAAGCAAAGGTATCTTACTGTCAAACTTATAGATTCAAATTGAAGTCTAGGTTGTAGCTTGGCATCAGGGTTTGGTGCTCCTTCTAGTTGGTGCTGGTAAATCAGGGGTTGGTGCTCCTTTCTGTTGGTGCAGATAAATTAGAGGTTGGTGATCCTTTTTGTTGGTGTAGATAAATTAGGGGTTGGTGATACTTTCTATTGGTGTAAATAAATTAGGGGTTGGTGCTTCTTTTTATTGGTGCAAATAAATCAAGGGTTGGTGCTCCTTCCAGTTGGTGCTGGTAAATTGATTGTAAAGTTGGTGTTTTGCAAAGGCTAGATTTGGATGGTATTCCAAGAAATCAATTTTTGGAGTATCCACATTGGCGAACCTCATTAAATCTTGTGTTGTGTGATGCTCGTTTGTTATACTTGTTGTATCTAGTAATAAGTTTTAATTATTGTGATATTAAGAGCTATAAATTTAAGTTTATAGAGCTACACTGATTCACCCCCCCTCTCAATGTCATTGTAAGACTAACAATTGGTATCAGAGCTAAGTTCCTGTACAAGATTAATCGGCTAGGGTGATCTTGGAAGTAACACAATGGCAGGTGGTGAAGGCTTCTCATCAAACAAAGCACCATTTTTTGATGGATATAATTACATGTTCTAGAGAATCAGGATGCAGACATATCTCTGTGCTTTGGGATACAACATCTAGGATTCAGTAGTTAGTGGATGCACAATACCCATCACTCCTCCAAAAGAGGATTCTAAAGAGGAAATAGGTGAAGCTCTTATCATGGCATTTGAAGAAGTACAATTATAAAAGGAAGAAGGGGTGAACTATAAAGTATGTGGTGAAAACCCTGAGGCTGAAGTAGATCTAGAAGGTGAGTTGATCTCTGCACTTGAAGAGTGGAAAATAGAGAGGATAAAGAATAAAAAAAAATCAAAAAAGCTTGAGGATGCAAACAAAATCATAACCAGTCTGAAAGTATAGACAAAAGAATAAAATAAAATATCTAAAGATCTCGAAGTACAAATTACCATGAAAATAGATTATTGCTGCAAATTAGAAGAAAAGAATGTTGGTTTATGAACTTAGATAGAAGAGATGAATCACAAAATTAGTTGCTATCACAAACACGAAGAAAGTTCTATGAAGCTGGATAATATTATAAATGACCAAAGTCCTGCAGGCATCAAATTTGGTCTGGGTTTCATCGAAGGATAATCATCAAATGGATCAAAGGCTAGAAATGTAGAATCCATAAAGAATGAAGATAAGAAACAGGTTGATCAAGGAAAAATTTATCATGCAAAAGAAATCAATAATGCCAGGCACGAAAGGAGAATTGAAAATGGTGGGTTCACCAATGTCACACATCAAAGAAGAAGAAGATCTATGGCTCCTACGTCAACATGGCAAAGACCATCACCAAGGTTCAACTATCCATTTTCTTGTTTCTATTTTAAATGCAATGGCTATGGACATAAAATCTCAGACTACAAATATAATGTATGACCAAGGAATTTCACCAGTAGAAATACTTTTTCTCCTCTGATGAATTATACAAGTAGAATGTTATAACTGTCATAATTTTGGGCACATGGCAAGAAACTGTAGAAGTACATTTGCATCAAATCAGTTTCAGGGAAGAAAATTTCAACCAAATAGGATGAGACAAAATAGAAAACTTCCTGAAAAACATGCATAAGCTATTGATAAGGGAAAGGCAAAACAAGAGCCCAAAAATACTATCAAAATGGAATGGAAAGAAAAAGAGCAACTTAAGGAAGAAAAGGAATCCTTAATCATACAAACAAAATTTAAAGCACAGAATAAATATTTGCCATGGATACTTGATAGCGGATGCTCCAGTCATATGACAGGTTACAAACAAAAATTTGAGAAGTTACAGAAATATGAAGGTGGTTCAGTAAAGTTTGGAAATAATGATGGAGCTAAGATAGTTGGCAAAGGTTAAGTTAAAATTAGTGACAGAAAAATTAAGTCATAAGAAGTCTTGTTTGTGGATGGTTTGAAACATAACTTGTTGAGCGTAAGTCAGATTTGTGATAAAGGTCATGAAGTAGTTTTTAAGAAGCAGGGTTGTGTAGTCAGAAAAACAAACAGTGGAAAATTGATAGCAACTAGATCAAGGACATCTGAAAACTTGTACATGTTCTCAGAGACTTCAGAAAGAGCTTGTTTAGTTGGATAGGAAGAAGAAAATTGGTTGTGGCACAAGAGACTCGATCATATCAATTTTGATAATATAGTAAAAATCAACTCAAAAAGGGTGGTGAGAGATATTCCCACCATCAGCAAACCTGCAAACAACATTTTTGCTTCATGCCAAAATGGGAAACAAACTAGAGTCACATTCAAAACAAAATAGTGCTACACAAGCAAACCTTTGGAACTAATACACACTAATTTATGTGGACCCATGAGAACACAAAGCATAAATGGTGAAAAATATTTATGTTGTGCATTGATGACTATTCTAGAATGACATGGATATTTTTCTTGAAGCATAAATCAGAAGCTTTTGAAATGTTCAAGAATTTCAAAAACCAAGTTGAGAATGAAACATGAAAGAGGATCAAATGTTTAAAATCAGATAGAGGAGGAGAATTCATTTCAGAGTATTTTACAGAGTATTGTGAAAAATACGGTATTAGGAGACAGTTTTTAGAAGCCAGGATACCTCAGCAGAATGGAGTGGTAGAAAGAAAGAATAGGAAAGTGCAGGAAATGGCATAGACTATGTTGGCTGAAAATAGAGTAGTAGACAGATTTTGGAAAGAAGCAGTCCATACTGTGGTGTATATCCAAAATAGATACATTATGAGAACACATGAAAGAAAAACTCCTTATGAGTTGAGGTTCGGTAAAAGGGCAACATCAAAATACCTCAATTTTTTTGGCAGCAAGTGCTACATCAAAAGAACTGAAGATAATCTTGGTAAGTTTGAATATAGAGCGAATGAAGGTATTTTTGTTTGTTATTCATCAAAAACCAAAGCTTACAAATGCTACAAAAAGAGGATAAAGAAAATTGTGGACAATGTCGATGTTAAATATGATGAATGTAGAGAACGAGTAATTAGCTATGACAAGAACTACCCAATTTATGAAGAGGTTATTGAAGGAGATGAGGAAAATGAAACAGAAAAGATACAAAAAATTGACTCAGATGATTTAAGTTGTGATTCAGAAGTGGAAGAAAATAAGAAATTCAAAACAGGCAGCTGGTAGAAAAATCATCCTAGAGAGCAAATAATTGGAGACCCCAAAGTTGGTGTTCAGACAAGAAGAAGAGTAGTAAGTAACTACTCTCTATTATTCAGCATTGAGCCCAAAAATGTTGTTAACGCAAGCAAAGTTTAAATTTGGATGAAGGCAATAAATGAAGAATTAGATTAGATTGAGAAAAATGAAACTTTGGAGTTAGTACCTAGACCTACAAATAAAATTATAATTAGGACTAAATGGATTTTTCGAAACAAATTGAACAAAGACGGACAAGTAGTCAAAAATAAAGCAAGATTGGTATGTAAGGGTTATGCACAAGTTGAAGGCATTGACTTTAAGGAAAATTTTCCACCAGTAGCTAGACTAGAGGCAATTAGAATGTTTCTAGCTTTAGCAATCTACAAGAATTTCAAAGTTTATCAAATGGATGTGAAATCAGCGTTTTTGAATGGGAAACTTGAAGAAGAGGTTTATATTGAGCAACCAGATGGTTTCCAACTTGGTGATGATCCCAACTTGGTTTGCAAGTTGAAGAAAGAATTATATGGCTTAAAACAAGCACCCCAAGCATGGTATGCAAGGCTAGACAACTATCTCACTCAACAAGGGTTTAAGAAAGGTATGGTGGATAGTAATTTGTATGTCAAAACAGAAAATGGGCATCTTATTGTTCTTGTTGTATACGTAGATGATATCATATTTGGCAGTAGCAAATATGAGTCGTGTAAATATTTAGCAAATAAGATGTAGAAAGAATTTTAAATGTTAATGATTGGTGAACTTTCGTATTTCCTTGAGTTGCAAGTTAATCAAAATAAGAAGGGCATATTTATTTCTCAAGTTAAATATGTGGAAGAGATGTTAAAAATGTTCACAATGGAGGATTGTAAGCCAGTTAGCACTCCCATGATGTAGGTTGCAATTTGAGCAAGGATGACAAATCTCCACCTGTTGATCAAACCATATACAGATCTATGATTGGGATCTTACTATACCTAACAGCTACCAGCCTAGATATTTTGTAGGCAGTATGCATGGTAGCACAATTTTAGGCTAATCCCAAGGAGACTCATGTGACAGTAGTGAAGAGGATTCTTCGGTACCTTAAAGGTACTATGGAGTATGGGTTATGGTATTCGAAAGGTAAATACTTCACCCTTATTTCATATTCAAATGTAGATTTGGCAGGAGGTGTCGATGATAGAAAGAGTACCAGTGGAGGTGCATTCTATCTTGGAGACAGATTGGTCGTGTGGCACAGTAAGAAACAAGAGTCAGTTTCTTTATCGATAGTGGAGGCAAAATATATTGCGGCGACAACATGTTATACGTAGGTATTGTGGATGAAACAAACCCTGAAATATCTTGGTATTAGCTTCAGTGAGCCAATATCAGTTAAGTGTGATAACACCAGTGCCATTAACATCTCCAAGAATCCGGTTATGCATTCACGCACAAAACACATTGCTATTAGGTATCACTTTTTGAAGAAGAAAGTTGTGGAAGGTGAGGTTAAGTTGGATTTTGTTCCAACTATAGAGAAAGTAGCAGATATCTTCACAAAACCATTGCCCAAGGAAGTTTTTGAGTACCTTCACAATAAATTGGGAGTGGTCACACTTCCCAAGAATTGACTAGCTACATGAATCACATTCTCAGGGGGAGCATTTAAGTATTTGATTATCTTTTTTCTCATGTTCATGATTTTTGCTAAGTATAATAAATTTTTCCTGAGAATGTTGTGCATGGACTCAGGGGGAATCTACAGTAGCCCTTTGGTATTATTGTCAAAGGGGGATAAGAGTTACAGGAAATTGCACATGTGTTGCCAATAATTCCAAAGGGGGAGATTGTTGAGCAAGGTGCAACAACAATATTGTAATTTTTGTCAACACAGTTAGATAGATCTATTGATGCAGTGGATAGGAAGCTCAAAAGCTCTTCAGATGCAGAAGACAGGAGTTCAAAGGTTATTCAGAGTATGTAGAGTGATTTTCCAGGAAGACTAAAGTGGCCCATATGCAAAATATCAAAGAAAAAATACAAGTAAGAAAAGTGTCACGATATCGCGACATATACAACAGGTAAGAAAAACTATCACGATTTCGCGACATTTTGGAAGAGAGAGAAATAGTAGGAAAAATTGTCGCGATTTCGCGACATGTTGGAAGAGAGAAAAATTAGGAAAAACTGTCACGATTTCATGACATGTTGGAAGAGAGAGAAAAAGTAGGAAAAACTATCACGATTTCGCGACATGTTGGAAGAGAAAAAGGCAAGTGGAAAAATTGTCATGATTTTGTGACATGTTGGAAGAGAAAGAGAAAGCAAGAAAAAGTGTCGCGATTTCATGACAAGTTCGAAGAAAGAGAACAAGTAAGAAAAGTGTTGCGATTTCGTGACATGTCACATTTTCGTGACTAAAATAGGAGAGAGAAAGTAAGTTTGAAAAGTGTCGCGATATCACGACATGTCACATTTTCATGACAAAAGAAAGAGAGGAAGCGTACGGAAGCAGAACTGTCATGATTTCGCGACAAGTTCGAAGAAAGAGAACAAGTAAGAAAAGTTTCACGATTTTGCGACATGTCACATTTTCGCAACTAAAATAGGAGAGAGAAATTAAGTTTGAAAAGTGTCACGATATCGCAACATGTCGCATTTTCATGACAAAAGAAATAGAGGAAGTGTACGAAGCAGAACTATCATGATTTCACAAAAAAATTAGAAATCAAGACTTCACAACAAAAGAAAAGAAGTAAAGTACGAAAGCAGAATTGTTGTGATTTTGTAACAAAAGCAAAGAAGTAAAGTACGAAAGCAGAAGTGTCATGATTTCATGAAAAAAACAGAGAAGAAAACTTTGAAGGTAGAAGTGTAGTGATTTCGTGACAAAAGCAAAGAAGTAAAGTATGAAAGTAGAAGTGTCGTGATTTCGTGACAAAAGCAAAGAAGACTTTGAAGGCAAAAGTGTCGTGATTTTGCAACAAAAGCAAAGAAGCTAAGTACGAAAGCAAAAGTGTCACGATTTTGCGACAAAATATAATTTGAATACTACGGAGGCAGAAGTGTCGCGATATCGTGATAAAATAAAAGTCAAAGTATATGGAAGCAGAAGTGTCGTGATATCACGACAAAAGCAAAGACAAAGTATATGGAGGCAGAAATGTCATGATATCACGATAAAAGAAAAGACAAAGTCTACGAAGGCAAAAATGTCGCGATATCATGACAAAAGAATAGATAAAACTTACGAAGGTGAAAGTGTCACAATATCAAGAGGATGTCAATGGGCGGGAAGTCTATAGTGGAGATCGGGAGCGGCAGTGGTTCGGTTCTTGGATGCAGCGGAGCAATCATAGGGCATCAAGAATTCGATGGAGCGAAAATGCCTGAGCCCATTGAAGATGACCGGGTTGGCAACGGTATTGGTCAAGGTAAGGACCCACCAGACAAAGGGGTGGTGGGGCTCAAAAGTCTTATGCCCAGGAAACGGCCTTAGAAACCCTAAATGGGTTTTTTACCAAAGAGTTGTTTCCGATTGGGGATGAGCTGGACATCTCGACGGAAGTTCTTTCAAGCTTCATGGAGTTTGAGAAATTTACCCTAATAGGTAAATTCATTGGAGGTCGTCCCGACATGGAAACTATCTAAAAATGGGCAGCAAGAAAATGGAGGACTTCTGGCCATTTGGAGCTGGCAACCCTATCCCGGGGTTTTTTTGCCATTAGATTGAACAATAAGGAGGATTACTATAAAATTTTGGCTAGCGGGCCATGGTTTTTGGGCCGCAAAAGTTTATTTCTCAGGAAGTGGGACATGGATTTCAGTCCAAAGACCCAAAACATCAACATTGCCCCAATATGGGTTAGGCTCCCGAATCCTCCCCTCTTTGGCTAGCATGAAAATGTCATAAGAGGTATTGAGCGTTCCATTGGGGAGTTGGTCACCATTGACCCTCCCACTCGAGCTTGAACAAGGTTCGTCCAAGCCCGATTTTGTGTTCTGGCAAAATTTGGAGGCAGAAATCCCAACTTCCATCACTCTTTAGTGTGGAGGTACCATTCTTCATAAACAAGCAATTGTCTATGAAAATATACTAGCTTTCTGTACCCAGTGTCGGTCGCAAGGGCACCTCCAGTCCCAGTGTCCTCCTCAAAAACTGGGAAAATAGAAACATGAAAATGGCAACCCCCTGGAGCACAAGGAATATCAAGCAAAGCAACCACATATCCCAGATGTGAAGGGCCATGGATCCCCAGGCCCCTCTAGAGATTGTGGTAGACTCTCTCAGCCTGAAGAGAATCCCTCTCTCCAATCGGACCCCAAGCATCTTGAGGCTGACAACCAACAAGGAGCAGACTCCCACTTGGAAAGTGAACCGCAAGAAGAGATGGAACAGACACCTTCCCAAGTTTTGACTCAGGTTGTTCCTCTGCTCCAAGATACGGGTCATCCCGATTTCAGTCAGTCATAGACGCTGCTAGAAGATTACCTCTTAGGAAGGAGGGGTGAATAGTCCGATCACATTAGCCCCCAAAATACGAGGATCCAAAAGCAAAGTGTGGATTTTGGTAGTGAGAGGAAGCAGGGCCGTCCTCCTAACAAGGAAAGGTGAGACAAAGAGACTGCAACTGACATTGCAAATGGAACCCAGTGTTTGTTGGTTTTGGATGACTGTGACACATAGTCGGACGAAGCACATGCATCAAAACCTCCCCCTCAACAAGGAAGGGGAGGCAAGAAAAACTTCAAACTATCCAAATGAAAGTCCTCTCATGGAATGTGAGAGGACTGAATGGTGCAGCCAAGCAAAGGTTAGTGGCTGATCTCCGTAGGAGGATTAACCCTTCTATCCTTATTTTGCAAGATACCAAGCTTAATGCTATCTCCTCTGACAAAGTGGCGAAGGCCATTTGGGCCAAGGAAAATTGTCTGTCTAGCCTTGTAGTGGGAACAGCAAGAGGACTCATGGTTCTGTGGGACCCTTCAAGGTTTGAGGGCAGCTTGCTGTCAACTTCCAACAGAATCATCAATGTACTGTTCTAGTCCAAAACCTCCAATTTTTCCTAGATTATGTCCAACGTTTATGCTTCAAATTCTACCACAGAGAGAGCAGAAATGTGGAAAGCTATCTCTCTGATGAGGGAGAATTTTAGCAACTTTCCCTAGGTTTTAGGGGGTGACTTCAATTGTCCCCTTCATCCTTCAAAGAAAAAAGGAGGGTTTGACCACTCTAGTCGCAGCTTGGAAGATTTCAAAGATTTTGTCTCTGCTAATGGACTGCTTGACATCAAACTCAAAGGGGCTTCCTTCACTTGGAGTAACAGAAGTATTGGGGGTGATTTGATTCAATTCAAACTTGACATATTCTTCATTTCCCCATAAGCCATTCCCATCCTTGTCGGGGCTATCATTTTGGCTCATCCAAGGATTGGGTCTGACCATAACTCTATTTTCTTTGAGGTGAACGATGGGCCTATTTTTATGACCCCTTTCAGATTTGAATCCATGTGGATTTCCCACAAAGACTTCAAAGGATTGGTTTATGCATGGTGGCAATCGAAGGTGGAAGGAAGTGCTCCTAAGGGAGTGGCTTTAAAGCTCAAAATGGTCAAAGAAAAATTAAATATTTGGAACAAGGAGGTTTTTGGCAACATTTTTAAGTCCAAAAAATCCATCGCTGAGAACCTAAAGGTTGTGGAGGAAAGGATGGCTATTGAAGGTTACACTGAGGATCTCAGGGAGGAAGAGTGGAGCCTTTTTGTGGACTTTCATTCTATTCTTGCTAGGGAGGAAACGTTCTGGCACCAGAAATCTTGTGACCTATGGTTGAAGAATGGATATTACAACACAAGATTTTTTCACGCGTCTACTATGAGGCACAGGGGGGCCAACAAGATCAGAGAAGTGACTTGTAAGGATGGGCACATTACCAGGGAGATTGAGGAAATTAGGATCGAAGCGGTTAATTTCTTTCAGGATTTGCTTGGCTCTCCTCCGGATAGCAACCTCCAGGTCCAAAAATCTATGCTTGCCAATTTTCCAACTAAAGTTGTGCATGAGGTAAGCATGAAACTTCTAGAACCTTTTTCCTTGTCTGAGATTAAGGAAAATTTGTTCTCCATGCAACCAGATAAGGCCCCTAGGCTCGATGGTTTCCCCCCTCAATTCTTCCAAGTCATGTGGGAGGTCATGGGCCCGGATGTGTGTGATGCTATTCGGGTTATTCATGCATCCAGATATATCCATCCAAAACTCAATTCCACCTTTCTTGCCGTCATTCCTAAGTCTCCTTCCTGAAAAATTTTCTCTTACTATTGACCCATTAGCCTGTGCAATGTTTTTTACAATATCCTTACCAAGTCTATAGCCAACAGACTCAAAACAGTCCTCCCCCTCCTGATTGATCCTTGTCAGGGAAGCACTGTCAAAGGCAAAAACATTCTTGATGGTGTTATCACTGTCCATGAGACCCTTCATTCCGCTTACCGCTCTAATAATTCTACTCTTTTTCTTAAGCTCGACATGAACAAAGCCTTTGACCATGTCGACCAAAATTTTTTGTGTGCAGTCCTCAAGTTTGGCTTTCATCCCCATTGGATTGACCTTGTCTACAGCTATATATCCACTCCATTTTTTTTTTCTTGGTCAATGGGTCCCCATATAGGTATTTCCAGAGCTCCAGAGGCCTCAAAAATGGCGATCCTCTTTCTCCCATCCTGTTCATTCTTCTGGCAGAGGTTCTGAGTTGGTCCATGAAAGAGGCTCTTCGGCAGAATAAGATTTTTGGCATCTTGTCGAATTCTAGAATTAATCCTATCACTCATCAACAATTTGTGGATGACACCCTCATCTCCACCGGGGCGTCCGTTGCTCAAGCCAAGTCACTCAAGAGGATCCTATCTCATTATGAGTATGCTGTAGGGCAAAAGGTCAATTACATCAAGAGCAAAATTTACTTTATTAACACTCCTCTATGCAGACAAATTCGGATTGATAGAATTCTTGAATGCACTATTGATTCCCTGCTTACGTCCTATCTAGGGTTGCCTCTATCTTATAGCGGACGGTCTAGTGGGGACATGTGGAACATGATTCTTGAGCGCCTACATAGGAAACTCAGCACTTGGAAGGGCAAACTCCTATCGCAAGCTGGGAAAGCCACCCTTACCAAAGCCTGTCTTTAGGGGAAATCATATTTTGAGAGAAGTAAATCGCGTGGCTGACCACATGGCCAATAAAGGGCTTGCGACTGCGTTCCTGGTTGTGTGGTGGTCTCGCTTCCCATTCGAGGTGGAAAGATTGGCCAGGGCAGACATCCCTTCCTGATGTTTTCCTTATGTAGTTTTTGGAAGGCCCATTCTGACGTGTTTTGGGGATTGTGATTAGCTATCCTTGGTGTTTGTTTCTTTGTTTTTGGCTTCTTTTTGGGTTTCTCTCGGGTCTGTCCTATTTTCTTTTTGTTGTTGGGTCTCCAGGCCTAAAAGCCCTTTTTGCTGTTTTCAAGTCTGCAACATTAGGATGGCTTTATTTTCATTTAGGTTTATTGTTACAGCCAAGAGGTATGATGCATCATTAGAAAGTTGGCTAATTTTTTACATAAGGTTTTGGTATCCTCTATAAAAACCCACTATTAATATATTATAATAATTACCAAAAAAGTGTCGCGATATCGCGACATGTATTTTCACGGCAACAGCAACAAAAGAAGCTATAGAGGCAAAAATTTCATGATTTCATGACAAGTCATAAAAGTGCAAGTCAAGAAGGAGAACTTGACTGAAATGAGAAGTATGACAGTGGACCGAAATCACTACGACATTTATAGGGGCAGTTACAGCGTGATTTCATACTACTAAAATACGAAGAGTGATCAAAATTTAGTATGACGGTTATAGGGTCTGTCCAAAATGAAATCATCAAGTGATGGATAAACCGAACATCTTCTTGAGTTGAAGCCGACGAAGACCGATGACAGCCGACTAAAATTAGGGTTTACAGTTGTTATGAAACCCGACTATGATTAGGATTTACAGTCGCCTAAGATTAGGGTTTTCATCATAAAAAATATTGTTATAAAAGGAGGGTTGTTTGGAGAATTGAGAAGATGGTGGAATGTGTGTGAAATACGGTCATTGTGTGCAAAGAGCAAGTCATGTCGAATCATGCTAAGTGCAAAATTTGCAAAGAGAGAAGAGTGCACAAAAATGAAGAATACGATCATGAAGTTTGACTGTAACGAAGCAGAGTGTGCGAAGTGACTGCATAGAGAGAGCAGAGTATGTAGAGAACACAAAGGTGAAGAAGACCAGTTAGGGTCTTGCAAAAGCAAAGGTATCTTACTATCAAAATTATATATTCAAATTGAAGTCTAGGTTTTATCTTGGCATCAGGGGTTGGTGCTCCTTCTAGTTGGTGCTGGTAAATCAAGGGTTGGTGCTCCTTTCTATTGGTGTAGATAAATCAGGGGTTGGTGCTCTTTTCTGTTGGTGTAGATAAATCAGGGGTTGGTGCTCCTTTCTATTGATGTAGATAAATTAGGGTTTGGTGCAGATAAATTAGGGGTTGGTGCTCCTTCTAGTTGGTGTTGGTAAATTGATTGTAAAGTTGGTGATTTACAAAGGCTATATTTGGATGGTAGTCCAAGCAGTCAATTTTTGAGGAGTATCCACATTGGTGAACCTCGTTAAATCTTGTGTTGTGTGATGCTCATTTGTTATACTTGTCATATCTAGTAATAATTTATACTTCAAGTCTTCTCACAAGACTTTCTCAAATTTACCTCAAACCTACCTTTTAGTCTTCTCACAAGACTTTCTCAAATCTACCTCAAACCTGCTTCAAGTCTTCTCACAAGACTTGCTCAAATCTGCTTACCAAAATTTTATCATAACACATGCTCAAATCTAATCATAACACATGCTCAAATATGATCATAACACATGCTCAAATATTCTCATAACACATGCTCAAATCTAATCATAACACATGCTCAAATTTTCTTCAATCCTGCTCATAGAAACTACTCAAACATTCCCAATTCTTGCATACAAACAATTTCATATATCATTCCCAAAAGTGCTTTTCTTGACTAAAGTAGTTTAGACATATTCTACCCAGAATTCGTTTAACCTCTTGAACATATAGAGAATGATATGTACTATTAAATTCCCAATATGTTCTTCACATTCACATGTCTCACATTTATTTCATTTTAACGGTAGCTCTAGTCTAGCACTTTGATAACTGACCTTCTTATGAATTTTCCACAATAAAAAATTGATGCACACACTTGCTTCACAAATCTAATTTCTAACACTTGCACATTCACTTTTCAATGTCACTCAAACCAATGCCTAAATGCTTCACAAATCCATTTAACAATGATGCACAAATTTATTCTCAATCTCTAGCACATATATTTCCAACAATGCTCATGAAATCAATCCTTTTATCTCCACCTCATATAACAACACAAGTATTCTTTCCAAACCAAAATACCTTGAGAAGGAGTTAAAACACCATACCTCACAAAGCTGCCTTGAAGAAGATGTGCCCTTAAAAACCTGTCTCAAAATAATTTCCTTTCTTTGCAACTTCAAAATAGGGTTAGCAAATCTTCTTTTCAAAACATTCACCCTAAGATCCTTTCTCAAAATATGTGCACAAGAATGCTCAAGAATAATACTCTATAACTTTCCTTTTAGTCTTACAAAATAGAGCTTGTAATAAAGACTAAAACATCAAATCCCTCTTTTCTAATATGTGCCAAAATACAAAGAACCATGAACATAGATACACCTTATATCTCCTTTATTTAAGTGACAACCAACCTTATAAATCTTTCACTCAATGTGCAAAAGCAATTTTCAAATAATCATAAAATACTTTATATCTCCTTCAAAAATAATTCTCTCACACTTTATACAAAACACAAATTTCAAGCAAGTCTAATACACCTTATAACTCCCTCTTTAAACATGCAACCTTAACCCTTTTTCACACTAAAAAAATACAACTTTTAAACTCTCAAAACACCATAAAACTTCCACTTTAAATTCAATGCAGAAAATAATACTTTCACACCTTATGGTCTCCAAGGTAAAAATAAAATCAAATTATTTCAATGCACCTTGTAAACTTCCATGACCACCTCAATCAATGCAAAGCAATTTAAAATTTAAGTACCTTATGCATGACGTGAATCGAAACCACGACCTCCCCAGTGTAGTGCTTACCCAAGCACCTTTGACCAGCTATGCTACCACAATGGTTAGAGCCAAAAGGAATGCTCACAACTTTATCTCTACCCTCTACGCACATTGAAGGGAATGTCCTACATTTTCCTCTCTACCTTCTATGCACATCAAAGGGAATGCCCTACATTTTCCTCTCTACCCTCTATGCACATCAAAGGGAATGCCCTATGTTTTCCTCTTTGCCCTCTACACAATCAAAATGGAGTGCCCTATGTTTTCCTTCTACCCTCTACGTAAATCGAGATGGAGTGCTCTACGTTTTCTCTCTGCACACTTCTTAACAATCGCTGGATTTCTCACTTGCCATTCGCATCATTTATCACAAAGTGTTTCAGTAAAAAATCCACTGGATATCTCTCTATCATTCGCATCAATATATCAATCAAAGTTCACTGGATATCTCTCTGTCGTTTGCATAAGCACACACATATATTTCAATATCAATACTTACACACTTAATGGAGGAGAAGTGACTAATATTTATATTGCATAAGCCAAGAACCTTCGAAACTTTAATAACGTTGGTGCATCCTTGAAATCGAAAAATGTTGGCCCTTCAAACCTTTGGAACTTTATAATATTAAAAAATATTATACCATAGTCTTATATGTTGGAGCCTAAATCCTTTATAAAGTTGAGTTATAATATTATAACATAATCCTTTTAGGCCCATTAAAATATCTTAAACCTTTTGGATAAAATAATACAAACTTGTGGCCCATGTAAACCTGGTTCTTCATTCTGTAGAGTCCTTTTATCTCATGCCTTTAAACCTCTTTGTTCCAAGCCTCTTAAACCTTTTATTTTATAATATTTAAATATTATAGTCCTTAAGAATATTTGCCTTGCTTTGTAATAAACCTTGCTATATGTGTCTTGAATACCATGCTCTCTTTATCATCCAATTATAACTGCCTCATGTAACTTTTGACATCAATGACAACTCAACTACTCAATATTTCCAACAATATCCCCCTTTGTCATTGATGGCAACCCTTTCAAAAAATATTATTTTAGTGCAACTGGATACTAAAACTACTCCCCCTCACTAAAATCTCTCTCCCTTACTGAAATCTCTCCCCCTTTGACATCAATGGCAAAGGGCTCTTTGGGGCTAAAAATTAAACATTTAGCATAGCCCCCTCACCACCTTCTCTTGAGGTGATTAATTTTGGGATGGGAGTAAGGCTACTCCCAACTTACAATGCTCTTCTTCTCTTCCAATATTTTTCCAAACTTTTGAAGCCATACTTCTTTGAACATTTTGACTATCCTTCTTCTTGCTTGTCTTTGGAAGTTCCAGAAATTCTGTTCTACACCACTTTGCTTTATGCCCAAAATTATTGCAATTGTAACATCTGATATTGTAATTCTTGAGAGGTGCAAATGAATTGAAGTTTCTCTTGATGAAGCCAAAATAATTCCTGCTATGAACCCTACAATGTATAGCTCTATGACCAAAATGATTACATGAGTAACAATGTCCTTGAAAGAAGTATTTGTCTTGTCTTGGAGAGTGTGGTCTCATAGTTATTTCCTTTCCCTTTCTGTGATGATCCCTGTTCCTTGTTTGTGCATTGTTTTCTTCCTCTTTGATGCTTCCACTTCTCAACTCACCATCATAGGTCTTAGGTTCTTCTTCAATTACTTCCTTTGAAACTTCTTTTTCTTTTGAACTTGACTCCCCTTTTTGTATCTCTTGGCCCTCTTCATAACCTAGTCCTGTCTTGATAAATGGAGATCTCTGTATTTTGAGAATGCCATCCAAGGTTTTAGAGCTTTCCTTAAACCTAGTTAACTTATCAAGATATTTCCCAAGTCCTTTATTTAGAGAGATAACTTCATCTTCTAGCTTTTCACACTCTAACTCTTTTGCCTCTAATTTTTCAGCCATACTTTCTTCAACTCTTCTTGCCTCTTCAACCTGAACACTTAAATTAGTGAGATCTTGTAGAAGCTTTGCTTTTGTTTTCTCTTCCTCTTGAATTTGAGCCTTTAATATTAAGTTCTCCCTTTTCATTCTTTCTAATTCTTCAAGAGCTGTAGTAAATTCCTCTTCCATATCAACTATGGTTCCTTTATTCTTTTCTGAATTCTCTTCTTTTTCTAGGTCTTCAATTATAGGAGTAACTTCTTTCTCTTCTACTCGGTCTTCAATGGAAGTATCCTTTTCCTCTTCTATTGCCAAAAATAGAATATCTTATTTTTCACTATCTGAAGAACTTTCATCACTGTCACTTGAAGCACTGCTTGCTTCTTCAACATAGAAACTTTTCTTGTGCCTTTGAAAAATATTCTTCTCATGCTTGCCTTGACCATGCCTATCTTTCTTTTCATGCCTAAATTTTATTTCTTTCTTCTTCTTGTAATCTTGTTTATCCTCACTGCTACTATACCCATTTTATGGACAATATGTTGCATAGTGACCAATATTACCACAACTAAAACATTTCACATTTTGCATACTCTTTGGTTTCCTTGAACCCTTCTTATTTATTTTCACAAAATTAGCCTCTTCATCACTGCTTGATTCATCACTTGATTCTGATTCTTTATCCTTTGTTTTCTTTGAAGATTTGAATGTTGCCTCCCTTTTGGATGTTTGATCCTTTTTTGTTCTCATTTCATAAGCTATGAGAATCCCATGTAGTTCATCTATCCTCAAAGTTGCGAGATCCTTTATTTCTTCTATTGTTGAAACCTTTGCATCATACCTCATGGGTAGTGATCTTAAAATTTTCTAGACAATAGTAGAATCCTCCATATTTTCTCCAAGTCCATGAATGGTGTTAACAACTTCATCAATACGAAGTAGATACCTAGAAATATCTTCCTCATATTTCATTTTCAATTCCTCAAACTTCCTCCTGTGAGTCTAAAGTTTTGCCTTCTTAACCTTGTCATCTCCTTCATATGTATTCTATAATTTGTCCCACATTTCTTTTTCTGATTCGTAGTGCATAACCTTCACAAATTTTATTTCTTGTAAACCACTTAAAATTGCATTCATTGCCTTGGTGTTGGGAAAAAATATTGTTTAGTTTTCTATGTTCAGATTCATTGCCTCATTTAATTTGTCAACTTGGGATAGCTCGTAAATTTGTGAGCAACCTTACAAAATATATGCTTGTAATTTATCCTAATTAGATGAGTCCCTTAGATTTATGGATTGGGGGGTGTTGGTGTTTCACTGGAGTTATGATTTAGTTTCCAAACCACCAATATATCCTACATTATCTAAGACATAACTAAATTATATTCAAAAACTGAAATTGCACACTTGGTGGAAATTACAAAAAATAAGGGAAATAACAAAAATTAAAATTAAGCTAGAGGAAATAAAATAGAATTGAAAAATATAGAAAATAGGGAAAAGGTAAGGGAATAACATTGTTGAGAGTGGGCCCATGCTTCCAGCAAGTTCTACCCGCATTGAATCATTCACCGAACACAAGTTGATTTAATCAAAAATATTTTATTGAAATTGTAGTACGATAGGTACAAAAATATTTTGGGATCACGTTTTTAGGGGTGGAATTTATAAGATATGTGGCCATGCCCTATTACATATTGGAAATAAATCAAATGTTTGATTCTATATTTCAATAGTATGAATGAATAAATGGAATCGAGTAAAATATCAAGCTTTTTAGACTATTTCAACATATTCTATTTTATCAGAATACATCTGATATTTGTTTTTCTTGATTTACATAGATTTTTTACATAACAGTTGAAAAAAAGATAGCTGATCATATTTGACATTGTTTCTAGTCTGGATTCAACACTGAGACTCCATTTGCATCCTTTTCTAAAATTATGTTCTATTTTACCGACAATAGATTCATGTTGGAATTCAACTTCAATGGGATTTAGGAACCTTATCTGTAAAATTTAGGAAATAGGTTCTAAAATGGGATTCAGGCACCTAACGGAAATTAAGCACCCGATAGTCAAGCACAAAATGGGAAACAAGCACCTGTTAGTCAAAACAGGAATCAATCGCTTCAAATGGAATTGAGTGCCTGACTTAGCACTTCACAACGATGTACTATAGACATTTTTACTTTCCCTTTACCGTCATAAAATTGAAAGTGTCAGGTCCGAGTGGGACCTCGACATAAACATGCTAATACACAACAAATTATATAAAATCTACACAAAAATAAACTCAGAAACAAATATTAAATATCATGCAAAATAAACTGTTAAACAAATATAAAATTCTCATAAAACATATATATATATATATATATATATATATATATATAACTAGAAAGAATAATTTTCACAGTTCATAGGGAAAGTAGTACAAAAATGAACATATATAGAGCTCATCATTACCCCATGCTTAAGGGTTGGCACATCCCTATGCCACTTTATACTGGTAATTACTAGTTTCATTTACAACCTTCCAATAAGCCTTGACTATTTCTTTCCTCTTATTTGTAGTTATCTTAGCTTTTTTCATATCTCTAGTCTTTTGCCCTTTTGGTTCTTTGGGAGTGGTTGCCTCCTTTTCCTGTTGCATTTGGTTCTTGCTATGCCAAACTGGCTAACTTGGACCTTGTCTTTTACCTGGTTGTTCCCTTGTACAGGCTACCTTTCCTTTTTCAAATTTCAAGTAGCAACCAATAAAAATGGGGGCATCCTTCTAGAATGTAGGCTCAACAATATTTTAGTATTCTGGTGAATGGGTAATAATTCTCCCACTAGTACTATAGATTCATCACCAAACAAGATATTGTACTTCTTAGCAACCTTGTCTATGACCATATTGGCCCTTTTTGGGTCAAGTTTAACATTCTCCTTAGACTTTATTTCTTCCATCGAAGGGTTTTTTCTACTTGTTGCTTGATTTGTAGGTGGTACAAGACCTAAAAATCCCATATTCATGAAATATACCTTCATATTTGAAGGTTGATTACCTATTGATCCATACAAGTCCTAGAACTGCATTTGTCAAGCAACCTCGATTTTTGGTTGGGGAGTGTTGGATGCCTCTATGGCTTCTTTTCTAGTTTTCTTGGCCACTCTCTTAGAGGTTTTCTTACAATCCTTTTTATCTGCTTTGATATCCACATTGAACTATTCAATATTTAATTTCTTCTTCTCAAATAAATTCAAGGTCTCTATCCATTCCTCATCAAAATTCACACTCGATTCCTTTAATTGTTTAGTTCTTGCTCTAGTTCTAGGTCTTCATTAAGATTCCCTTACATCCTTTATTTTCAATCCTAGCTTTTTCGGATATCTTTCAGAGTATGTTGGTGTTGTTGTTGCTTCCTATTTTTCAATAGATACAGGTTGTTGAGTCTCCTCTACTTGTCCTAAATGTATGGGCTTAGGTTAATTCTTAGTTTATTTTTGTGCAACATATTGCTACTCTACTAGAATTACCTTTTCCTCATGAGGTTGTTCAGCCCCTGCATCCACTTGATAATGTTCTGGCTCAACCCCTATATCTTGGTTAGGTTTATGATCTATCAAATGGGTAGACTCTTGAGACTTTTTAGCATCCAAATTACCTTCTTCATATTTATATAAAATATGAGGCTCTTAAGCCTCCACTTCATCCTCCTTTTCATATTTTGTTTCTATAGATTTTTCTTAATTATGAGGTTCTTCAACCTCAACTTCATATTCCTAATTTACATGTCCTATAGAGTGATATTATGAACAACGATTCTTCACTTTCATTAGATAACCCATACCTTGCTCATTTTTAATGTGAGAGTGTAGGGAATTACTTTCAATTATAATTGTGGGGGATCTGTATCGCTCTAAATTTTTTGCACCCTTACCTTCAAGCTAAAGGATCCGTGCCCATAAGGGGGATGCGAGAAGGATGGGATGGTACCTCAAACTAAGAGGCCCTTTGAAGGTCCCGCCTCTCGAGGGTTTAGTAGCAGTTTCCACATCTAGGTCAGGAATGTGTTTAATGTGTTCAAATTTAACTTTAAACATCCAAATCCTAGGTTTGGCCAAATGAATCTAAGTTGCTCTATTATGAAAACGCAGACTAAATGAATACAGAAAAAAAAATAAACAAAAAACACAAAGAATAAATTAAGTGAAGAAATCCATACCTGGTTTCGGATGTCTGATGGAGGTTCTAATTTTTGAAGTAGTCAAGATCGTCTTGAATTTGACAGAATCATCTCCTATCTGACAAGATCATATGATATCTGAAGAATTCGTCATACGAATTCGTCAAAGACCTACAAACAGAGAACTATATACAAAATACAGAAAATGCAGCTATACTAATAAAGGAAAATGATGTGAAATAATAATAAGGATGTTAATAAGATAATCCCGAATAGAAATGCAAGTAAATTACGATGCTTTAATAGCTAATGATGATTTTATTATGCAATTAAACTACATGGGTGAACTCCAAGATGCAGTATAATAGGAAATAATAATAAAACTAACTAAATGCATAATAAAATAACAGCAAAGTATAGGAAAAGAGCAAACTCTAGGCACTGATTGCCCCTAATGTAGACTGCAGTCGAAATCGTCTCGAATTTGATGGGATCATCCAATATTGTACCGGATTGTCTGCGATGATCTGAGCTTGCTCCGACTGAAGAATGACAAGGTTCCTACAAGAAAACTTGGAAAGCATAGATGCAGATGGTAATCCAGGGTATTCTAATGCACGTAAAGGTCAAGTTACAGGAAAATTCAGCTAGGGGAATGTCAAGGGGGGTCCTAAGGTTTAAATAGGCTTAGGAGGGAGGTTAGGAGGTTGTGGATCATCCTAATTTGGAAGATCTCCAATGGGGGAGGTCTCTAACGACACAGACATGCTTTTGCCCAACTTAGAGACACTGTTGAAACATAATCTAATTATGCACAAATCAGTTTTGGACGAGATCGTCTGGACATTTTTCTCCAGACGAAATCGTCTTATCGGAGGCGATATCGTCTGATCGGCGACGATATTGTCCAATGGAAAAAACAAACTCTAAAAATGGTGCAAAAAATAAGGAAACGGGTAGCAGGCGGTTTTGGAGCAGTTTTGGGGTTGAAATTTGAATTTGAATTATTACTAAGGTAATTTTAATTATTTGCTAAGATTTACTGCGCCAATTTTAAGGTGCTACATTTTGCCCCCTCTTTAGCGAATTTTTTGAAGAAAATGCGTTAAATATGAGTTCTTCTTGATCTACGAGAAAGCAAAAATTATTCTCATTTTTAGGCGATGATGCTAGGTCGACTCGTATGACAGCTTACTATGGTGCCCCCTCCGTGTTTTTACCCAAATCGAACGTTTGAGGTAAAAACACAGGAAAACAAGAGTTAAAAATGTTGTTAAGTGTTTTTGAATAAAATTAAGAAAAATAGGGAACAACCCTAATTCATTGTTACTATTCATTTTCATTTTCTAGTTTCTGGAGCTCTGTAGACAAGATGGTCGAGACAACGCACAGATCGACAGAGGTCCGACGTGGGCTACGGGTAAGGGTCCAAACTTAGTTTAGAGTGCTTTAATTTTGAATTTCATGTTTTTTAGATTAATTTTAAATGATTTTTGAGCATCACGGCCATTTTTTGGGCCGTCGATGTCATCGAGACGAAATCATCTCGATTTTGCCAAAATCGTCTCGATATTGCCGATTTCGTCCAAGGGCGAAATCGACGATATGGGGACGATTTTGTACAATAAGGGACGATCCCTCTCATGCAAAATTGAAGACGAATTTGCTCAAATTGGGGACGATATCGTCCAATAGTGGACGATATCATCATTTGTATGAAATTGAACTTGTTTTACTTGCATTTTTAATCACTGTTGTATTAATGATTATTGTTTTGTTGTTTATGTTGCAAATAGGATTACTAAAGAGTCAAGAATGGAAATACGAAAGGCTGAGGGATGACTTGGCCACTCTATCTCAGGCAAAGCGAGATCAATTGGCTCAAGTCAGCTTGCAGCATGTGGCATATATGCCATAGGTTTCTACAGATATGGGGCTATTGACAGCCCTAGTAGAGAGGTGGTATTCGGGTTCTTCCTATTTTTAGTTACCGACAGGGGAGATGACTCCCACATTGGAGGATGTATGGAGGATTTTGAGGATCCCCATACAAGTACGGCTAATAACTCCCATGGCCAATCAAGGCCACGTGATGATGCAACTGTACGAAGATCCGAGCTTCGCCTTGGAGAAGGGCAGAGTGAACATTGAGTCGCTATGCCAGATGCCTGGGGCATCTAGACTGACACAGGTTTTGGCTAGGGTTGTAGGTGGTTTGCTGCTATGCCATCTGAGTGGATGCAAAGCACCATGGCTACTAACAGATGTGGTCTACAACATGAGAGACCACGGGTACAGGTTTGCTTAGGGGAGCTTTGTATTATGCCGATTTTATAGGATCATGCATGGGGTCATATACAAGGGTGACCGATGTCTGGTCATGACATCACTACTACAATTTTGGTGCTGGGAGTACATCACGGTGCGAAGGCTAGTAGGGCTCCCACTAATAGGGATTGACATGGAGAGGCCTCGAGCTTTCTACTAGTGGTTTTGGAGAGGGTCACAGCGATGGATAGATCTACCAATGTCTCGGAGACTACTTGATGACCTTGTCTTCGACCAGATCACCTGGAGGCCTTGGAGAGATCATCCAGGGTGGGCCAAGGATGGACAAGAGCTGGATTACATTAGGCAAATCTATTTGCTGAGGATGGAGAGGGGAGAGGTGGAGCTCTATCGCTACGATCGAGTTTTGAGGTATTTCGGTCTATAACAGGGGATCCCATCTCTCAGAGACTACGAGTTTTCCCAGACCATCTAGGATAACACTACAGTTAGTGAGGCTCTAGATATGTAGTTCTTCTAGATTCAAGATGCAGATGATGCCCCGATCTAGCCAATGGATGGGGATGACGCTGGGGTAGCCGATGGCTATTATGCCTGGTACACAGGCATCTGCCCTCCTCGGATGATGAAGGCTCAGGGTCTGATTCATGCGGTTGTGTGTCGGATGGGGAGGCAGCACCAGGTGACCATTGAGGCAACACAAGGTCACGATGAGAGAGAGCAGAGGAGGCCACAGGCTCAGTAGAGACCATGACAGCGATAGAGGAGGGAGGAGAGACCCCCTTCTCCACGTAGAGAGAGGCCACCATCGCTCGATAAGGGCAAGGGTGTGGACACAGGAGAGAGTAGTGAGATGGCTACTCTTCGGGCAAAGACTGTCCATCTCTAGGCACAGGTGCAGACTTTACAAGATGAGGCTACACACCATCGAGTAGAGGCTACACAGCTCAGATATGAGGTTGCACGCCTTAGAGCATGAAGCGGAGGAGCGAGCACTCAAGAGCTAGTGCGGTTGATTTCTCAGACCGTGTTCTATCAGGGTATCTAATTCTAGCTGGTTCCAGAGGGCCAAAGGGTACAGCTGCCAGCCGACATTGTAGATTCGATCAGGGTTGGGTCATCGAGGACTTCATCTCGATCGACAACTAGGACTCGCAGTACCACACATACTGCAATGGGGCCACCTCGTCCACCTCAGGGCAGGGGAGGAGATGAGGCTGAGAGCTCGAGGAGTTCTCAAGGCTAGGCTATTGCACTGCACAGACTGAATATATGATTGAGAGGATTGAGTATGCCAAGATGTAGATTATGGAATGCCAATCTAGTTTTGATATGATGTACATATATTGTTGAGATATATATATATATATATGATATTTTTGATCATATGACTTGTCTTATGTGTTTGTATGATGCTTTAATGTTTTGATGTGATTGATTTTATGATTCATGTAATTATGTCGTTTGAAAATATTATGGTTTGAATGTCATGCTTGTCAAAATTTAAATGAAATAATTTGATGTAAACAAATTGGTTGTTTGTGGGATAATTTGATAAAAAATAAAAGGGACTTTTAACAATAATTTCAAAGGACATTGTCACTATTATAGACCATTTCATGGAGTCGCCGCTCACTCGGTCGTCAAGCTAATCCCAGTATAGAAATATTGTTAAAAGTAAAAGAGTGCTTAAGAGACTGTCTTAAGACTTTGTTGTGATGATGCAAATGATGATGATGATGGTGATTTGTTTTTAGATTTCCATGAAAATATTATGCATGAAATATATTAAAGATGATTTTTGCTAGGCATAAATTCCTAAGTGTGATAAAATTTTGAATAATTCTCTAGGAATTATACCATGGTTGCAACAATTGAATTTGAACATAATGTCATGAAATAGAATAGGTGTTTGTTTGTTTGTAAAGCATAATTGTGTAACATAATGATTTAAGTCATATGTTTTTATGATTTTAAATAAATGGGAAAATAAAAACAATGGTTTGCACTAGGCATAGAATATTTAGGTATAGACTTATACCATCATCGCGAAATCCAAAGAAGAAAATAATAGTTTTATTGCATGGTTGATTTTTAATTTTTGAAAATAAACAGAAAATATGAAGATGAGGACTTGCGCTAGGCATGAAATTCCAATTTAAGTTTTGGAACTATACCATCGTCGCGAAAGTCAAAAGTTATATATAAATGTAACTTTATTGCATGCTTTTTTTTTTTAAATGATTTTGATTTTTTTTTTTTTGGTAATGCATGTAGTTGTCTTTATACTAAACAACTATTCTCAGATAAGAAAATGAAATTATTCCAAACAATTTGCAAAAATATTTCAAAGTATCTTAAAGACAAAAGTTAGATTTATAAGGAATCCCATGTGCGTATGTGAGTTCATTACCAATCTTGATTTATCATAATGATATACAAAATCTCTCAAATACAAATGTGTGTGCGATTGTATTGTTCATTTACCAGTTTTGAGAAAGATAATTTGATACAAGTGATTTAAATTAACCAAATAAGTGTTCATTTACCATGATTTAGATGCATATAACCATACCAGACTACTATGTAAGTCGGGTAATCAAGAGCTAGCTAATCCATAAGCAGACATAGGTCTATACAAAAGAAGGTCGCTAATGTGACAGACATATCACCATGCTAGGAGTTACCAAAGGCCAAGCGGGTTGGGCACAAACCACCTGTTATGGGGCTTACCTCACAGTTTTCAAATAATTGAGAATTCCAGGGATTCAAGCTCATCAACCCTTCTTTTCTTTTCAATGGGTAGGGAAAGGGGATTTTATTGCTTTTGCTTTTGCTTTTCTCTTTTTTTTTTTTCTTTTCTCTTTTGTATCTTTTACTTTGATATTTAAGATAATGCTGAAATTTTGCTGTAATGATTCAAAATAACCTTTTTTTTTTTCTCATTTTTCTTGAACTTTTCTTTTCTTCCTATGCTAGGGATACTTGCTTGGATTAGCTGTAGGGCAAGGGATTTTTATTCTAGGTAGGGGTGAGCTTGTCCTTTTGTCAATTCTCAAAGATTCTAGACCATGTGCATGATAGGATAGCAGGGGAAACTTTTTGCTCAAGAAACCACTTCTACTATGTAGCATAGCATGGACATTACAAATATAATCATTTTATTATGAAAGGATATGCTTGGTTTAAGTAAATAACAAGATCAATTCTCTGTGCTCAAACTTTATTTAATTGAATTTTGTGTACTTTGATATAAGAGAGATTAGTAATCATGCCAGATAAAATCAAGATATTTATTTTTGTGTTTGCAAAAGTGAGGGATTCCAAATAAATGCTAATTTATCCAAAATAATTTGAAAATATAACTGCAATATGTCACAATTTGAGAAGTACAAAAATAAAAGATGTTTTTGAAGATTTTGATGATTTTGAATGTTTTTTAGATTTTTAAGTTTATAAATTGAAAGAAATACAAGATAGTGGTTTTTTGAAATATTTTAAACAAATATATACAATGATGAAATGACCAATTTTGTTATGCATAGTAACGTTTAAGATGCAAAATATTCATGGGTTCTTTAAGTTCTTTACCATCTAAGGTAGATAATTTGTATGCTAACGATTCAAATTTAGCAGTGATAATTTATGGTCCAAGCTAGTTAGGCTCAAATTTACCTTTAAGGTCTTTAGTTGCATTAGTATTTTTTTTATTTTCTTTTAAAACAAGGTCACCGACCTCAAAGGATTGATGATGAACTTTTTTAGCATATGATCTTTTAAGCTTGTTTTGGTAGGCATGAAGATGCTCCAAAGAATTGATGCGCTTTTCATCGAGGAGTTCCAGCTGATTGAGTCTGCCAGATCGATATTCATATCCTACTTCGGTATCTTGAAGTAGTAGAGCCAAAGAAGGAACTTCTAATTCAAATGGAAAAATGGCTTCAGCGCCATAAATGAAAACAAAGGGTGAAGTTCCAGTGGGAGTACGAACACTAGTTCAATAGGCCCACAAAGCAGGATATAATTGAATGTGCCAGTCGCGGCCAGATTTATTGACCAATATTTTAAGGATTTTGATTAAGGTTTTTTTAGATGCTTCTGCTTGACCATTACCCTGAGGATAATAGGGAGTGGACCAGCGATGTTGAATCTTATATTTTTGGCATAATTTCTTAACATCTTTATTTTTGAAACAAGTTCCATTGTCTGAGATGAGATTTGCAAAAATTTCGAACCTACAAATGATTTGATTAAAAATAAATTTAGAGACTTGTGTTCTAGTGCAGGAATCTAAAGGCATAGCTTCAACCCACTTTGTAAAATACTCAGTGGCAGTTATGATGAATTTGTGTCCATCAGATGACACAGGATTAATTTTTCCAATAATGTTTAAGCCCCATTTTGAAAAGGGCCAAGGAGATGAAATAGCCTGCAGTTCTTGTGCAGGGGCATGGACAAGGTCAGCATGTTTCTGGCACTTGTTGCAATGGCACACATAATCATGTGCATCATTCTCCATGGTAGGCCAAAAGTATCCTATCCTAAGGAGCTTTTTAGCAATGACACTACCACTGAAGTTTCCTCAACAAGATCCGTCATGGGCTTCACGCAAAGCTGATTTGGATTCTTCTAGATTCAAACATCTCAATGGGATACCTTCAAAATATCTCCTATATAAAGTTTTTCCAATTATTACAAATCGAATTGCTCATCTACATAATAACCGACGCTGGTTTCTATTATAACTTGTAGGGAAAGTCCCATTGTGAAGAAAATCAAATATATTCGTATACCAAGGTTCAAGAGTAGTTTCATTGATTAGAAACACATCCAAAGGTTCTAAGCATGACTTATTTGAAGCGGGTTCCTGGAGTCGACGAATAATGATGGTGGCATATTCGTCATCTAACTCCAAGGGTAGAAGAGATGCAGCTGCGGCCATAGCATCAACTACACGGTTGCTAGTTCAAGGAATAGCTTCCAAAGTAACTTCATCAAATAGAGATATTAACTGTAAAACATATGCTTTATATGGGCGCAATTTATCATCTCGGGTTTGATAAAATTCATTAATTTGGTTTATAACAAGTTGAGAATCACCAAAAACTAGCAGATATTTGATTTTTAACGCCAAGGCAGCTCGTAATCCAAGGATTAGAGCTTCATATTCAGCAGTATTATTAGTGCAAGCAAATGTTAATTTAAAGGACAAATGTATAAGATGTTTTTGTGGGGATATTAAAATAATACCCGCACTAGTCCCACTCATGCATTGGGCTCCATAAAAGTATAAGGACCATTGTTCAACATGGTTTGCCTCTAATTGAAGGCATTCATCAAGAAACTCAATAATGATGGGATGGGTAGACTCTAAGGGTGCAGCAGCTAATTGATCTGCTATGATTTGACCCTTAATAGACTTATGTCCTATAAACGTGAGTTCAAACTCGCTTAGAGCAAGAACCCACTTGGCTGTGCAACCCGATAAATAAGGTCGACTCATAAGATACCGCAAGGGATCATATTTAGCAATGACATACATTTTTTGACTAAGCATATAATGACGTAATTTTTGCATAGAAAATACGACTTCTAGACATAGTTTTTCTAATGTTGTGTAACCGGTTTCATAACTGATTAAAGTTTGACTAATATAATAATTAGCACGTTCTCTTTTCTCATCATCAAGCTGAGCTACCATAGCTCCTAAAGCAAAATCTGAAGCTAAAATATATAGGATAAACGGACGATCAGGTCTAAAGCACAGGTGGGTTAAGGAGGTATTTTTTAAGAAGTTCAAAAGCTTCCTTACATTCGTCATCCTAATTAAAAGGGACATCCTTCTTAAGGAGCTTAAGAAAGGGACCAGTTTTTTCTGCCAGCTTATCGATGAAGCGACAGATAGCTTTAATCTTACCTTGTAAACTTCATAACTCAGATATATTGGTAGGTGCAGGCATATCGATGATAGCCGCAATCTTGAGAGGGTCAATTTCGATACCATGTAAAGAAACTATAACCCCTAATAGTTTACCGGACTTAACGTCGAATATGCATTTAGCAGGATTTAGTCGAATAAGATATTCTCTTAATCGATTAAATACTGTCCTTAAATCATTTAAATGATCATCTTTTTTGATGGAATGAGCTATGATATCATCTACATAATCATGTAGGATATCATGCATCATATCATGAAAGATATAAGTCATGGCTCGTTGATATGTTGCACCTGCGTTCTTTAGGCCGAATGGCATCACTTTCCAACAAAAGGTACCCCAGGGGGTAATAAAGGCTATTTTAGCTTGATCTTTAGGAACTATCTGGATCTGATTATAGCCATAGAATCCATCCATTAGGGACATAATTTCACTTCCAGTAGTAAAGTCAATGATTTGATCCATGTTTGGAAGAGGAAAATCATCTTTAGGGCATGCAACATTAATATCTCTAAAGTCAATGCAAACCCTAACTTTGGTAGCTTCTTTCTTGGTTACTGGAACTACATTCGAGATCCATTCAACATAGTCAATAGCTTGTATAAAAACAACATTCAGGAGTTTTTGTAACTCCCCTTTGACTAGCAAGGCCACTTTGGGATGCATTTTTCTAAGTTTCTATTTAACAAGTTTAGCATCCGGATGGACTACTAGGTGATGCATGACTACAAAAGGGTCCAGAACTGGCATGTATTCATATGTCCAAGCAAAGACAACTTCATATTCTTTAAGGAATGCAATGTATTGCTCTTGTTTTTCTTGACTTAATTCTGATCCAATATTAATTATGTGGGGATTATCCTCAGTTCCAATGCTAATTTTAATGACGTTTTCTACTTCCATGTGTAGATCTCTTTCAAAATTAGCTGGGGTGGGTGAAACACCCAATTCTTGTAATTATTTTAAGGTTAACTTGGATAATTCATCTTGAGGAGTTGTGGCCTCAAGCTGGGCTATAGTTGGTATAGAACCATCAAAATTAAAACCATTGTGTAACAACTCTTCAATGGAGACATCATGAAAAATATCTCCTTCCAACTCATCATCGGATTCAACAATCAATTTGGGGTAAGCTATGGATAGCATATTACAGGTAAAATTATTCTTTGGATACAAAGAATCTTGTTTGTCTAGATAATCTTTATAAGATATGAGATGGTCATCACCCTCAAATGGAAAGGGCTGACCCTTACTAGGAAATAGGCCCACACCACATCGGGCGGGCCATGGTTCTACCTCAATAGGTTCTTTCATACCATTTTAGAAAGGTCCCAAGCCTTTCCCTTTATAGCCCATTTTAAGCATTATGGGTTTAGCTTTAATATATTCATTAGTAAAGTAACATCGAGCATATCCCTCATGATGAGTTTTGATGTTCTTGGGTATTCTTCCCTAGTCATATCCTTTAAAAATAAAAGCACAACTCCCAACTTGGTAAGTACTTCCCATAGGTTGTGGGAGGCCCAAAGTACGAGGAGATGTTGGCAAATTATTTAAAAGAAGTGAATCTTGCATAGAAGCATTTGTTTTTTTTTATATTAAAATGTTAGATAAATATGGTAAAAGTTCATCAGAAAGAGCATAAGATGTAGAAGGATCACTCCCTATATCTTTAGATGTGGAAGGTGTGATAGATGTAGATAATGTGGAGGTGTTAATAGATGGGTCTATAGGTTTTGAAATTATAGGGATGGAACATGAAGGATTGGTTGTGGATTTAAGATCTTTTTGAGGTTCTTGTGTGGTTTGTTTAGAAGATTGTTGATCTATATATGAGGGTGAAATTAATGGAATAGAAATAGATGAAGTTATGGGTGTGTGTTTCACATGTTTTGATGAAAAATAAGAATTGGGATGTGTGGATGATAGAGCGGGGCAAAATTGCACTCCAACAGTTTCTGCCAAAGCACACATATCAAAGGGTCTAGGGTCACCATGGATAGTGACCAACTGATTTTTAAATTTGAATTTGACACATTGGTGTAAAGTTGATGGGACAGCCCGCATTGCATTTATCCAAGGATGACCCAAGAGTATATTGTATGATGCGGGGCAACATACAATAAACACGATCGTATCTAAGGTTCTTGGACCAACTTGCAATGGGATGGTGATAACTCCACATGTTTCTTGTGTTTCGTCATTGAAATCTTTTATGATCATGTCAGTTTTCTTCATTTCATCACTTCTAAACCCAAATATTTGGTAGAAGTCAAAAGTGCAAATGTTTAGAGATGAACCATTATCAATCAAGACTCGTTTAATAGCTACATCTCCAATTAAGGCAGTAATATATAAGGGGTTATCCTTATGTAAATTGTGTTGTGGTATATCTTTATCCCGGAAGTCAATACAATCAATTTCTCGAGTTATTATAGTATTGGTCATGGCTTCGGGTTGAATATCTTGTGGTACCATCATTTGGCTTAATGTAAGAATTAATTCATCCCTATCGGTAGGAGAAGATCTTAACAAGTACAAAAGGGAAATTCTAGATGTAGGATTGGATAATTGCTCATTAATATTGTAAGGAGGTTTAGGTTGAACATTAGACATATGATTTCCTTTAGTGGGATTTTTCAAAACAAATGGAGTTGATCCATCGTTATGATTTGGTTCTTGTTGAGAGTTTTGAGCTTGCTGTCTGGTAACGGCTCCGATGGTACCTACAATGTTATATTAAAGATGCTGAACTGGTCTTGGTTGAGCATTTATGGCTTGTTCATTAGGAAGGAACTGATTAGAAGAGGGTCGAGTTGTAACTCTTGTAGGAAATGGTTCTTCCGGAACCATAGAATCTATGATAGGTTGAATAGGATCTGATTCATTTTCAAAACTATTCGATTGATTTGAGGTGATGTCTATTTCACTTTCAGTATCTGATTCTTCATCACTAGGATCCAATGTTTGAGTATTATATAGTGGTATGGACGTAACCATGGAGAAATTTGTGTCAAATATTTGAGGATCTTGAACAGAGAATTGTTCGCTAATAGTCCCTACATATCGGGTAGGAGGAGGGACATTATGATGTTTGATTTGATTGGCTACCTCTTTACCATGTTTTGGTAAAGGATGTTGAAATATATCTAATGATTGATTAGAATTTTTATTTTGATTTTGGGGAATGTTATTTTGAGCATTATTAGGAGCATTTTGTTTAGGTTGGAAGGCTTGCACCTCCATTTCGTTATTATCAATCAGATCTTGTATTTTATGTTTTAACCTTTTACAAGAATTGGTAGAGTGTCCACGCCCTCTATGGAAATCACAGTGTAAATCGGCTCTATATCCGGGTATGGTCGGATCAGGTTCCTGAATAGCTGGTAATTGAATCAAACCTCTTTCAAGTAATTGGGGTAAAATAGTTGATAATGGTTGGTTCAATCTAGTAAACTCTCGAGGAGGTTTATCAGGAGGTTTCAATATAAATTTTTCTGTTGTCTTCATTGTATTGATATTAGCAACATTTCTGTTGTTAGTGACTCCGTCACCCACAACTTGTTTGTTTTTGTACTGATTTCTAGATGTTTTCTCATCATCTTTTTTTTTGAGCTGACCTCTCCTGATGAGAGCATCTTCTACTCTTCGAGCTCAGTCTATAGCCTGATCGAAGGTAGTTAAGGTAGCAGTTGATAACTCATAAGATATTTTTTCTTGCAAATTATTAATAAAAATGTCCAAAATTTCCCTATAAGGTAGCACAAAGTGCAGTTTTCCTGTCAACTACCTCCATCTAGCTAAGAAATCCGCAAAACATTCATCTTTGTCTTGTTTTAAGTTGTACAAATCTTTGATGGTCACGTGACTCTCGATGTAGGCACTAAATTGATGGACAAAAGATTCGGTTGTTTCTTCAAAATTTCTCAAAGAATGAGTGGGTAATTGATAATACCACTCTAATGCCATTCCTCATAAACTTTTTGGGAACATTTTTAGTAATAGCAAGTCATCATGTGATATATCATGACATGCTATCCTAAACATGCGAAGATGCTCTATGGGATCTTCAGTTCCTTTATATATAGGTAGGACTAGCATGGGAAAGTTTTTAGGGTAAGGCTGTGCTACAACTATGGGATCCAAAGGCTGACTACACATCTCTCGATAATTGTACGAGGTATGGTAGGGATCTATCTGGTCCATGCGGGAAGCTAACTATTTCACCATGGCTTCCAGATTACTGGTTTGCCCACCATATTGGTTTGGTAGGGCATTAATATGGGATTTGTGAGCATATGATGGAGGGACATGAAGATTAGATGCTATATTGCTATTGTGTAAATTGTTGGTAGGAAAGGTGTTATGAAGAAGTTTTGAAGTTGTATTATGTTGTATCCCAGATTGTTGAAATTTGGTGTTTGGCTTCATTTTAGGTTTTTGTTGATTTGAAGCATATTGATCTATAGTTTGGCGAAATAAAGCAGTGAATGAAGGTCTCTTTTGTGTTGGAATGATTTTAGGCTCAATAAAAGGTTCCTTAGGAGGTTGGGTAACCTATTGTTTTTGCATGTTCAAAATTATAGTGGCCATATCGATATTGGATGGTCCAGCTTTATCACTTTCTTGATCGATAAAAGACAAAGGATTAGTGTGCACGTTAAACATATGTTCCATGGCTGCTTGAGTATCACTAATTTGTCCTCTATAAATATGAACTACCATATTAAGAGCACCAATGTTATTATTGAAAAATTTCTAGAAATGTTCTAAGTTATCAAAAGCAATAGTTCCATCTGGAGCCATTATAGGGGATGAGGATCCTTCCTCTTTAAGATTTTCTTCTTGTTCATCTACAACAAGCTCATATTCTAGATGTTCTAGAGTTTCTCCTTCTAAAATTGAATCCTCAGGAAGGACATTTGGGTTTTTTGTTTTGTTTCCTAGCCAATCTTCTTCTTCTCCTTCAGTTTGTTTACCATTCCTAAGTTTAGTCATTGTGCTTAAATTTAGATTTCAACAAATATATATATACATATATATATATATATATATATATATATATATATATATATATATATATATATATGCAACAAGCTTAAGAGGTATATATTTCAATTATATACCTACTATAGTATTTAAAATAAAATGTTTTTGTTTTTGTTATGTTTTTTTTGGTTTTTCTTGTTTTTTTGTTTTTGTAACAATATTATAAAGATAACAAACAACACAATAAATGCAAGAAATAATAATAATGAAATCAATGATCTAGTTTTCTATAAAAAATTTATAAATATCATTAACAGGCTCAAGTTCTTCAGGAGTCATGAAATGTTCTTCTTCAAATTGAAAATTTTCTTTCAAGAATTTGACAAAAAGTGCTATAGTGATATTATTTGTCTCAGACTCTGGTTGGTAGAAATAAAGTTTGTGGCAATACTCTCGATATAACACAGCTCTAGGAACTCTATTCCACCTTTCCCTATCCGTAAGAATGACCTCTTGATCTTCTACATGACCTAGGAATTGGTGTATAATAGCTACATTCTCGAGGTATTCCTCAAAGGTGAATAATTCTGAAGTCACAAGAGCTCTCCTATAAGCTAACCACCTATGGCAAGCTCTTTGAAGTTCATGATAAAAAATGAGTTGAGGAGGATCCAGGATTCTGTCTAGGACAAGCCTCTTGATTTGTTTAAGTTCTGCTGACATAGATGAAATGATACCTAGTCTCCTATTAAGTTTGTCCCACAAAAGTTGGTTTTTATTTGTTTCAGGCACACTAAGCACATAATTAATTTCTATGGCTGCTAATTGGTTTTCAACATTTATAGTAACTGCTAGTCTTTTCTTAGGAGATACCATCTAAATATGATATGCAACTTAGTAGTTTTAAATGCATCTATGTTTTTGTTTTTTTTGTTTTTGTTTTCAAAAGGTTTTAGTTTCACGTCGGGTTCACCAAAATGTATCGCTCCAAATTTTCCACACCCTTACCTTCAGTCTAAAGGATCCATGCCTATAAGGGGGATGCGAGAAGGATGGGATGGTACCTCATACTGAGAGGCCCTTTGAAGGTCCTGCCTCTCGGGGGAGGGGTATTAAGGTGATTTTTAGACGGATGGTGGGGTTCACCAGGAAACGTTTAGTGGCAGTTTCCATAGCTAGGTTAGGAATGTGTTTAATGTGTTCAACTTTAACTTTAAACATCCAAATCCTAGGTTTGGCCAAATGAATCTAAGTTGCTCTATTATGAAAACGCAGACTAAATGAATACAAAAAAAAGAATTAAACAGAAAACACAGAGAATAAATTAAGTGAAGAAATCCATACCTGGTTCTGGATGTCTGATGGAGGTTCTGATTTTTGAAGTTGTTAAGATCATCTTGAATTTGACAAAATCATCTCCTATCTGACAAGATCATCTGAGATCTGACGAATTCATCAAAGACCTGCAAACAGAGAAATAGATACAAAATACAGAAAATGCAGCTATACTGATAAAGGAAAATGATGTGAAATAATAATAAGGATGTTAATAAGATAATCCTGAACATAAATGCAAGTAAATTACGATGCTTTAATAGCTAATGATGATTTTATTATGCAATTAAACTACATGGGTGAACTCCAAGATGCAGTATAACAGGAAATAATAATAAAACTGACGAAATGTAGAATAAAATAGCAGCAAAGTATAGGAAAAGTGCAAACTCTGGGCACTAATTGCCCCCAATGTAGACTGTAGTCAACATCATTTCGAATTTTATGGGATCGTCCAAGATTATACCGGATCGTCTGCGATGATCTGAGCTTGCTTTGACTGAAGAATGACAAGGTTCCTGCAAGAAAACTTGGAAAGCACAGATGCAGATGGTAATCCAGGGTATTCTAATGCACATAAAGGTCAAGTTACAAGAAAATTCATCCAGGGTAATGTCAAGGGGGGTCCTAAGGTTTAAATAGTCTTAGGAGGGAGGTTAGGAGATTGGGGATCATCCTAATTTGGAAGATCTCCAATGGGGGAGGTCTCTAATGATGCAAACACACTTCTGCCCAACTTAGAGACGTCGTTGAAATAGAATCTAATTATGCACAAATCAGTTTGGGACGAGATCGTTTGGATGTTCTTCTCCAAATGAAATCATTTGATAAAAGGCGATATCGTATGATCGGTGATGATATCGTCCAACGGACAAAACAAACTCTAAAAATGGTGTGGAAAACGAGGAAACGGGTAGCAGGCAGTTTTGGAGTGGTTTTGGGGTTGAAATTTGAATTTGAATTATTACTAAGGTAATTTTAATTATTTGCTAAGGTTTACTGCACCAATTTTAGGGTGCTATAGGGACCTTTTATGAGATTGAGGGCTCCTCTATTCAGAAATTTTTGGAGAAAAATCCATAGAGTGGTCTCATTTCTTAGTCTCTTGGCTGGCATTTCTGGAATCTGACATCCAAGAAACAAATGATACAACATTCTCTTAATAATCTATAGAGGTAGTGGATACATCCATTGCTCAATTAGTTTGAACCCCTACATCCACTTTAATTGACTACTCGGCTTCCACTAGCTTGCCCTACAATTGTAATTATCCTATTTCGCTATAGTTGTTGAATCGTTTGATACAATTCATGCATTTTTAGTGCAACTACTTTCCTTGACTCTTGAAATAGAGTTTGTTCTTCCTTAAATTTGGTTTCCCAAGTGGAATCCAATTCTTTCAATCATTGCAACTGTTGTTGTAAATCCTTCATATGGTCCTCTTGTTGTAAATATTTTGTTTGTACTTCTTATTGAGGAGTATGCCCCCTATAAATGTCCTATAAAATATAGGTTAGATACTCATCCTGGTTCAGCTCATTAATTGTTGCTTCATCATATGATGAGCTAGAAACCACCATAGACACCTTTGTCCTTCTACTTCTAGTTTTGGTGGAAATTTACATGAAAGTAGGGCTTTTCAGATCATGCCCTACCTCATTATAAAATTAATGGTTAGTAAGGGATAAATCGTGTCCTAATTTCTCATCAAATTAGAGAAAAATAGGGGATGAGGCTTATCCTACTTTTCCTGTATTTTCCTTAGGCAGGGATGCAAGCGTTGTCTCTGCTTGCTATGTTGCCTTATTTACCAATTGATCCATATGTTCTAGCATTTCCACTTCTTATTCTACCCCTAGAATTAAATTATTGACCACAAATTCGTCAATTATCACAATTTTTTTGTGACTCTGCATATCACACAAAGGTCAAAATTAGGCCATGGTGAGCCAAGGCAGATGTTGTGTCTGCCTGGTACTGCCTAGTATCATCTTTGAGTGCACATGTAAGGTAATGGGGGACATTGATATTTTCCCCATGCAGTGTATGGTTGGGGAAACAAAAATCATTAGAGTTGATCTTGGAAAGCCTACCCGTGCAAGTGAAGATCCAAGCAATCTACTCAAAAACTAGCATCTAAAGCTTAGGGATGTGCTTCTTAGGTAAACCAGTGCATGTCAGGTACTAATTTGGATGCCTAAATAATATTTATGCACATAGAGCTAGGTTATCTTCTTTGTACGTGTGCTCCCATGTTAGGAGAATGTTTGTCACCATGGAAAATATTCTTCAATGACTAGAATCTCTAGTCCTCCTATATGAATAACCCATCCCTCATGGATTCTACAAACTTATTAGCTACTTCTGGATCTTGGACTTGGTGGACTAGTCGACAGTACTCCATCCAAACTACAACATCAAATTATGTTTGGACATCTGTAGAAATACCTAAGTAGTTAGTAGGTTCACTTTTATTTAAATCATGATTCTTAGACTTTCTCCCCATAGATTTGAGTGTAAATTTCTCCTTGGTTCAAGATTCACTCTGCAATTATTTCACACTCTGGTTCTTCTAGATTATGACACTCTATAATTTCCCTCCTTACATGGTAATTGTTTGGTAAGTAGTTTCTGAAATTGGTTGCTTCCTTGGAAGCAGGTGGTTAACTATCGCAATTAGAAGTAATTATGTTTATTTGTGTAAAATTTCCTTAGAACATGTGTCAGACCGTGTGTAGGTGATAACCATAAGTGTTTTACAAATTAGATCTAGCCAAGTGGAACAATACGGGTGGCTAGGATTATAATGGGAGTTGTGCCGACACTTTTTAATAAACACACATGCGTATGAAAATAATATATACAAAAAATAGAGAATTTAATCATGTACCTAAATTTGTTTCATGCGTGTACCATGCATAGATATTCATGGTGTATTGTTATTTGCTGGTATATGATGACTGAGCAAATGACAACGAAAAATGATGGTCATATTTTCCATGTAGTAAATTTTTCTCCGTTTGACTGGTTCTTGATAACTATAGTATGATATATTCGAGACATTCTACAAGGTTTAAAAACAAAGGTTATAAAAAACATATCTTCGTGGGATGACAAACATCCCCTCCTCATAAGTTGTTTGTTGATAACTTTTCTCTTTGGTATGCATACAATCTCTTTAACAAATAAAATTAAAATAATTTCATCCATGATAGATTTGACTTTGCACATGAGTGGAGTGCTGACGTGGCTCAAACCACTTTCCAATGTTAAAGTTTATTTTTACGAGGCACAAATGCCCATGAAAATAAAAATAAAGCACATTTTTCTATGTGTAAATTAGGCACCTTCTTTCGAATCAAGGCACACATGTGCTTGGAAAATAGAAAGCAAACACCTTAGCAATTGGGCGTCATGCTTAACACGAAAAGTAGGTGTATTTTTCTCATATTAGGGTTTCGTAGTTAAATAAAACATTATACAAAACTCAAAAATTGTATAGACCCCTTTTTTTTGTTTGTTCAGGAGATTAGGTGTTGCTTTCGCAAAAAGTGGAAGTTGTGCACCGTTTCATTGAAAAATAGAAATCATGCGTTAGTATACCAAAAAAAAGGATGCATGTGCCTTTTCCTTGACATATTGGGAGTCAAGAAAATTGTACCATACAAACAGGAATCGAGTGTCGCCTTCCAAAAATATAGGAATCAAGTGTATTTTTAGTAAAATAAGAATTGGGTACCATTTTCTCTAAGAATCGGGAATCAGGTTCCCTTCTCATCAGAAAATGGAAATTAGGTGCTCCTCATTTATTTTGACATCTTCTTGATATGCCCACTTATGTACACTTAAGTTTGATCAGGCCTTTAGCACTCTGGTTGAATAACAGGGACAAAATTAGCATCCACTACCTGAACCAATAGTTGAGTATTTTATTGTCCATAAAGACCAACCCAAACACTCTTATACAGATTCAAGTACAATATTCTCATTTCTAAGTGGGTACAAACTACTCCTACTATAAATAATTATTCTAGAAATCTAGGAAGAAGCAGGTTCATGGATCATGTGCTTGTTAGGCCTAGGTTTCCCAGGTTGCCTAACAGTTGCACTTAGGGCATCATTCCTACAAAATAGAAATACAACTAAAAAAATAAAAATTTAAAAGAATAATTATTTTTGGGACCATGTGGACAACTTCCACATATTACTGACTCAATTTGAAATTAGAATCAACTAGGGTCTCCCCCATGCCTAAAATAGACTTCATCATGTACATTTTAGACTCATGATATGGATGCAAGTGGTAACCATTGAATATTAATGTAATGTTACTACCATCAATTGTTCTAATCTTAACAAATCCATTGTTGATGACTTAAGCCACTTCATATGGCCCCATCCAATGTTGCATGAGTTTATTTTTCCTTTCTTGGAATCGGGAGTCATACAGTAATATCCATTCTCCCAATTTGAGCTACTTCGGCCTAGTGTGGCAGTCATGCCACTTGGCACTTTTTTTCTAGATGACATATATTATTTTTAGAGTAGTAAGGTGGTATTCATCTAGTTGGTTAATCTGTTGAATCCATTCCTTCTATGCATCATCCAAGTTTATATTCAAATCCTACAATTCTAAGTGTTTTCACTTTAAACTCTATAGGCATCATAGCATTATTCCCATATACTATTTAGAGTGGTGTGAAACCAGTAGTAGTCTTCCAAGTGATCCTATAGGTCCACACTAATTTTGGTAATCTAGTGGTCTAGTCCTTCCTATGTTTTTGTACTGTCTTTGTCAATATATTCTCCAACTCTCTATTGGTTACCTTAACTTGCCCATTTTCTTGTGGGTGGTAGGGAGTGGGTTTGTTATGATTGATTTTATATTGGTGTATGAGTTCCTTAATCATATTTGAAGTAAATTGAGGTCCTTGATCATTTGTGATCTCCCTTGGAACCCTAAACCTTGTGAAAATAGATGAGTACAAGAATTTTCCTAAAGTCTTCTCTTTTGAATCACGCAATACCTGCACTTCAACCCACTTGGTCACATAGTTAGTACAAAATAAGATATACCTCTTATCTATTGACTTTGGATTAATTGGTCCTACGAAGTCCATCCCCCATTTATCAAATGTTCTTATGTGTCATGTGGTTAGAGTGATATTTCATCGCTGAGAGTAGATCTAGCCATCCTCTGACATTGATCACACTAGCTCACATTCTTGGCTACATCTTTGAATAGTGTAGGCTAATAATAACCATATTGCAACACTTTGTATGTAGTAATTGTTCCTAAAAAATGACCACCACAAGGTTATGTGGTTTGTGAGAGAAAAATTAGGAGTGAATAAAAAATAATATATATTGAACCTCAAAAAATTGAGATTACAATGGTATTTATAATGGTAACTTCAAACGACTTTAGGGAATATAGGGAAGTTAGGAAAATAGGAGAAATAGGGAGGAAAAGAGAAATGGAAATAGAATTGGTTTTCCTTGCTACCCTTTTCGTGCAATCCACCTAGTCAGCTACCGTCCAAGGAGGTAAAAGGGGTAATATCCAAAGCTTACAACTAAAACAAATTTTTACACCTTTTTACTCCTTTTTCTAGCTTTATTTCCAACATTATCTATCTTAAAGTTGAGAGGACTGACTATACAGTATCTCAGCTTTATATATTGAGCTTTAGCTATACCTTTAGTGAAGATGTCTGTAATATTATCCAAAGTATTACAATATTGAAGCTCAACTATCTGTTGTTCCACCATATCTCAAATGAAGTGATACTTCATATCGAAATGCTTTGATCTGTTATGGTGGACTGGATTGTATGCCAACTAAATGGCACTTATGTTATCATAATATAGTCAATTTGGACCACTCTGACTTTCTCCAATATCTTCAAGAACTTTTCTTACCATAGATCTTGAGTACTAGCATGAGTTATGGCTATATACTCAGCTTCAATTGATGACAATGCTACAACAATTTATTTCTTGGAACTCCATGTAATTAGTCGTGATCCTAGACTAAAACAATTCCTTGATGTAGATTTCCTATCATCTATGTTGCTACCCCAATCACTGTCACTGAAGCCAACTAATTTCATAGAATTACATTTTTTGTAATGGATTACAAAATCTAATGTACCTTTTACATATCTTAAAATTATTTTAGTTTCTCATAAATGCAGATCAGATGGACTAGTCATAAACCTTGAAACTAGAGAAACTATATATTGAATATCAGGCCTGGTATTGGTGAGAAACATCATACTCCCAAACATTCTTCTGTAAGTGGCCATGTCAACCTTTGATGCTCCATTGTCCTTGCTCAATTGGATCCCATGTCCAGTTGGAGTTGCAACTAATTTTCACTGCTCCATGGCAAATTTCTTGATCATGTCTCGAGCATACTTGTGTTGACATATGAAGATCCCTTTATTTTATTGATGCACTTACATGCCTAGGAAGTATCACATTAAACCAAGATCTTCCATCTCAAACTATTTCATCATGGAGTTTTTGAACTCCATATTAATTTTATTGTTGCTACCCATAAATATTAGATCATCTACATACAAACAAACTATGATAATGTGTACTCCTTACTTTAGGTAGTACAGAGTTGGTTCAATTTTACTTCTAGTGAATCCATACTTTCTAAAAGAGCCATCAATGCATGAGTACCAGGCTCTTGGTGCTTGCTTGAGGCCATAAAGTGCTTTCTTCAATTTGTAAATAGAGTTTTCCTTGTTCTTGAAAACCTTGAGGTTGTTGAACATAAACCTCTTCTATAAAGTATCCATTTAGAAAAGCACTCTTCACATCCATGTGTTGTACATTCCATCCTTTATGGGCTGTTAAGGAAAGAACTGATCTAATTATCTCTTGTCGTGCAATAGGAGCAAATTTTTCCTCATAGTCAATGCCAAATTTTTGAGTAAAAATATTTGCTACTATTCTCACCTTATGCCTTTCAATGCTTCCATTAGCATTGTACTTGGTCTTGTAGACCCATTTACACCCAACACATTTTTTTCCTTTGGGTATCTTTACTACCTCCCATGTATCATTATTGTTTATAGAGGTTATTTACTTTTTCATGGCTTCTTGCCATACATTTTGAGTACATGCCTTCTCATAGCTAGATGGTTCTAGCTGTGGACTAGAAAATAAAGCATAATTGACTACATCTCCTATAGGATCATGGGAGTCATCATCTCCATATAATTGCAAATTTTTAAGCTATTGCAAAACTGCATTCATCTCACTAGCTTGACTTGTAGTGAATCTTCTCTGGAAATTCTAATCCAACATTTGAAAGGATGGATTATTTTATAATATTCTTCTTCCTCTTGATGGAGAGTCTATGTCGATGTCCATTGGTGAAGAACTTATTGATCTCTGTGGAGAAGGACTTGTAGTGTTTGTTGAATTACTTTATGTAGTACTCCTATATGGGCTTGGAGGGGGTAGTGTGCATTTGCTTTTCTTTGGAGACACCTGCTATACCTATGAAGAACTTACATCTTGGGACTCATCATCAACAAAAATTATTTGATGACCCCATTCTCCCCCTTCATCAAAAATTACATCCTGTAGACACCAAAACAATACCAATCCGATTATGTGACTACAAACACTGATCGCATTGACATACATAGATTTTAGGGCATCCCTCAGAGGTCAAAAAGTGGTCCTAGCCACTTACACAGCAGTTTAGAAGGTCGAAAAGTGAACAAAGCAAAGTCGGTCATTTTAAAGCCTTAAGCAAGAACAAGCCTTAATCCAAAGAAAGCCTTAAGCAAGAACAAGCCTTAATCCAAAGAAAGCCTTAAGCAAGAACAAGCCTTAATCCAAAGAAAGCCTTAAGCAAGAACAAGCCTTAATCAAAAGAAGGCCTTGGTCGAAGTGTCACGATATCGCGACGTCGTGATATCGCAACACTTCGATGCCCAAGGCAGAGCCTTGGCCGAAGTGTCACGATATCACGATGTCATGATATCGCGACACTTCGGCACCCAAGGCAAAGCCTTGGCCGAAGTGTCGCGATATCGTGACACTTCGATGCCCAAGGCAGAGCCTTGGCCGAAGTGTCACGATATCATGATGTCGTGATATCGTGACACTTCGATGCCCAAGGTAGAGCCTTGGCTGAAGTGTCGCGATATCACGACACTTCGATGCCCAAGGCAGAGCCTTGGCATAAGTGTTACGATATCGCGACACTTCGACGCTCAAATACGGACATTAAAACACTCAAAGATAGACATTAAAACATTCAAAGGCAGACATTTAACCAATCAAAGGCGACATTAAAATGAATTAAAGTGACCGTTAGACAGGTGGTAGCCGAGGACAGTCAGTTATTGCTGCCTGCTATGCATGCGCTTGTAGGTGGGCAGATTGGTAGTTAGCGGACTGTCATAAGGGTAGTCATGTAAGCCCAAGTCAAGGAGGAGTCTCCTCCCTCTTGGGAAGGCATGGCCACCATGTGGCATCCCTGCGTGCCCCCTCCAAAGAGACCCCATGGGTCTATAAAATGGCGGACTTTCCCGCCCAGAAGAGGAGAAGCTGGTAGACATTTTTGAGTGACGAAGTGCTGCCAAAATCAAACACCCGATTGCATATTTTGAGATTCATCTCTTCTACACCCGTAATCTCTTTCGCAAGGGAGGTTATTGGTGGCTGCTAGAAGCATGGATCTAGACCTAAACCCAACAGTGGATCACAATAATTCATCAATTCGATGACAACTCAACCTAAGAGATTCTGGGCCCTTCCTTAGTGGATTGGTGCCGTAATCAAGTTCCAACGGGGGGCGGCCCACTTGGGCACCCTGCATCTTTTTGTTAGCTTCAGTTTAATATATATTTGGTTATTATCTATTCATAATACATTTATGCTTTACGTTCTACGTCTGCATTACATATTTTGTTACAATATATCTTGTATTACGTTTTACGTTTAATCTGGATTCAGAAGATTTTATCGAATAGAAGTGTCATGATATCGTGACACTTCGGTGCCCAAGGCAGAGCCTTGGCCGAAGTGTCGCGATATCGTGACACTTCGGTGCCCAAGGTAGAGCCTTGGCCGAAGTGTCATGATATCGCGTCATCACGATATCATGACACTTCGGTGCCCAAGGGGAGCCTTGGCCGAAGTGTCACGATATCGCGACGTCGCGATATTGCGTGACACTTCGACGCTCAAAGGCGGACATTAAAACACTCAAAGGCAGACATTAAAACATTTAGAGGCAGACATTTAACCAATCAAAGGTGAAATTAAAATGACTTAAAGTGACCATTAGACAGGTGGCAGCCGAGGACAGTCAGTTATTGCTGCCTGCTGTGCATGCACACATAGGTGGGCAGATTGGAAGTTAGCGGACTGTCACAAGGGCAGTCATGTAAGCCCAAGTCAAGGAGGAGTCTCCTCCCTCTTGGGAAGGCATGGCCGCCATGTGGCATCCTTGCGTGCCCCCTCCAAAGAGACCCCATGGGTCTATAAAATGGTGGACTTTCCCGCCCAGAAGAGGAGAAGCTGGTAGACATTTTCGAGCAACGAAGTGCTGCCAAAACCAAACACCCGATTGCATCTTTTGAGATTCATCTCTTCTACACCCATAATCTCTTTCGCAAGGGAGGTTATTGGTGGCTGCTAGAAGCGTGGATCTGGACCTAAACCCGACAGTGGATCACAGTAATTCATCAATTCGATGACAACTCAACCTAAGAGATTTTGGGCCCTTCCTTAGTGGATTGGCGCCGTAATCAAGTTCCAATGGGAGGCGGACCACTTGGGCACCCCGCATATTTTTGTTAGCTTCAGTTTAATATATATTCGGTTATTATCTATTCGTCATACATTTACGCTTTACGTTCTATGTCTGCCTTATGTTTTCTACTAGAATATATCCTGTATTACGTTTTACATTTAATCTGGATTTTAGAAGATTTTATCGAATATATCATGCTTTTGCGGCTTCTGCTATCCCACTAACGTGCAGGTAACAGCGATCGGATCAGCCGACTATTTTAATGACAGCGGACCTCTGGTAAAGTTTTTGGTTTCTTTCAAACGTGCAGGTCGTTAAAAATCACTTTACTCACTATTTTAGACAATCGTTTACATGCGTATTTTGTTAAATTCAAAGAAAAAACTCTCTCTCCATGTGCAGCAGGTGCTACTAATGCTTTTATTGTTTCTTTTATTGCAGGAGAAACAACAGCAAGCAAGGATTCATCCGTATAAGCGGTGGCAACACTTTGGCCCGCCCGTTTCAAATGTGGGCATGCGGAAGAAGATCACTGTGCACTTTTTGTAATGGAAATTATGCTAACTCTCCTAGCCCTTAAAAAGGGAGGAGACGTGTTGTAACCGAGTTGGAATCACATTAATAAAAAGGGTTGTGCTCCTACTTTTGATTTGATTATATCCATGTTATTTCATGCATCAAGCTAGTTAGTTTACATTGTAGCAATTAGTGTTTCTTTTATTTTTGGAATCTCATGCTTTCAGTGGCGATCATGGTGGGACAATTGCTAAAAATATCAACTATCTGTCAAACCCGGACTTCGCTCTAAGATATCTCGGCCAATGCAATTGGCATGGATACGGGCTAGGCAGATATGAGCAAGGGATGCATGTCCTTTGCCAACCAAGATATCAGATGCCATATGATAAGTCGGGAGTAGGGTTCAACCACCCCTTGCCCCTAGAAATCTTGGTAGAAAATATGCAAGGCCTAGGAATAGGCAACAAGGGTGGGATTGGCACCAGATCTTTATTCCAACCCAAATATAGAATATACATTGGGAGATTACCTCCCATGGTCAACAAACACCCTTGGCAACATCAATAATCCCTCTCCTTTGCTAGAGAGAGGTGAAATTTTAGACATTAATCCCCAAAGAGAACATAAACGATGTTCGAACATCTTTTTGAAGCTGTTCCCCTTAGAGGTTCCAGTTGAGTCAATACAGTGTCAAGAGAATTAGGTCCCTCCACCAAGAGTGGAACAACCGCAGTGGGACCAGATTAATTTGCTGGAACAAGGAGAACCCTCAACGTCGCAAACAATTGCTGAAGAGAATGAGCATTTTTGGATTTTCGAAAGTGATTCAAAATATGAGACTGAGATGAACTATCTCAATCATGCATGACGGCATAATCGCCCTTTAACTCATGAAGATATGATGGGACATATGGGCATAAGGTTAGGGCATGAATGGTGGGTAGACCCAGCGGGGTGGGACCAAGTGTTGGATCCATGGCTCCAAATTCATGATGAGCACCGTCCACCTCGAGACCCTATCATGACATCAATGCCGAGAGAAGAACCTGTCTTCCTATTAGCACATAGGGCCGATCCGTTTGTGCCCGTTCCCCTAGAGCCAAATCCATAGTATAGGAGACCAAATTCATTCCATCAAGTTATCACACCCGTGGTGATGGAGACCAAATTCATTCCATCCACATGATCTCCATTGATTTGACTGCATCCATCCGCAATCCGACCGATCCAGCACGGTCATTGCATCTAGACATAGATGCCATCGACTGGGATCACGTCAATTCACCTTTATCACCATCAGAGTACTGGAATTTCGGTGAAATGCCTCATTTTACCCCAAGGACAACTCAGGATATTTTTCAAGCTGAAGAGGGACCCGAGGTTCCCAATGTAGATCTAAACTCAGCTAATGATATCCATTTGATCCCGACTCCACATTAGTTGGAGGACGGATCCCACATGTCAGTCGAGGAGACGACTGACATAGATATCGACACAGATCCAATGAATCCATAGATTCTCAAGCTAGGGGTAAGTCTTTCCCTCGAAGAGCAAGCCGAATACATTGCCCTTCTCAAAGAGAAGAAGGAGGTTTTTTCATGGTCATACAAGGATATTCCAGGACTAGACCCGCAGCTAGTCACGCATAATTTAACGCTTGATCCGACAATCAAGCCTGTAAAGCAAAACTACATAAGATGCACCCAATAGTGGCCTTGATGGTCAAAGAAGAATTACAAAAGTTGTTGGATGCATAGTTTTTCATCTGCATGGATTATCCGCCATGGCTGTCCAACATGGTTCCCATCAAGAAGCCCGATGGGAGGATTCACATATGCACTAATTTTTGAGATCTAAACAAAGTGAGTCCTAAGGATGATTTCCCCTTGCCCAGCATCGATGCATTGGTAGACGCTACAGTAGGTCACGAAATGCTCTCCCTCATGGATAGTTTCTCAGGATATAATCAGATTCATATCAATCCTGAAGACCAACTAAAAATGGCGTTCACAATGCCTTGGGGGACATTTTGTTATAAGGTCATGCATTTTGGCCTTAAAAATGCTGGTGCCACCTACCAACGTGCCATGACGTACATCTTCCACGACTACATGCATAAAACTTTGGAAGATTACATGGATGATTTGTTAGCCAAGTCTCTTTTGCGCTCAAATCATATCGATGACTTAAGCAAAATCCTCGATCGCCTCATGGAGCATAAAGTTAGACTAAACCCCAAGAAGTGCATATTTGGCATCACATCTGGAAAACTCTTGGGTTTCATAGTCTCAAAGCGAGGAATCGAGGTGGACCCAAAGAAAGTCAAGGCAATCCTTGAAATGGTTCCCCCAACTACAATCAAGCATCTCAGAAGTCTATAGGGAAAGGTCACGTCGATTAAATGCTTCATCATGCAATTATCTGACAAGTGCCAACCCATGAAAAAATTATTGCACAAGGGGGTTACATTTCACTGGGATGACGAGTGCCAGTCAGCCTTTGAAAAAATCAAACAATACCTGGCTTCGCCGCCAGTATTGGCACCACCTAGACCAGGAGTGCCATTCTACTTATACATCTCAGCCATCGATGTGGCTCGAGGTGCCATGTTAGCCCGTAAGAATGAACTTCACAAGGAATAGGCTACTTACTATCTTAGCCACAACCCGGTCAGTTATGAACTTAACTATGCATACGTTGAGAAACTCTGCTTGGCAGTGGTGTTTGCTACCAAAAAGCTATGCCACTACATGCTAAGCAACACTACGTATGTTGTGTCTAAGGAGAATCCATTGTGATACATGATGAGTCATACTTATCATAGTAGTCGCATGGCGAAATGGATCATGTTGTTGACGGAATTTGACATAGAGTTTATTGGACAAAAATCTATCAAAGGACAAGTCATAGCCGATCAACTAGCAAAGGCTCCTCTTGAATACGATCAGCCTATGGTCATAGAACTACCCGATGATGGGGTCTTCCATGTCTTAGAATCACCAGATTCTGATGAGCCTGAGTCATAGGCCGACATAACCCTATTCTTCGATGGTTCTAAATGTGAGCAAGGTGGTGGCACGGGAATTGTATTCTTCACACCGCAAGGCGCTCCAATGCCCCTATCATTTAAATTAAATTTCTTGTGCACCAACAATAATGCAGAGTATGAAGCCTTGCTCCTAGGTCTTCAGACAACAATCGCCATGAACATCAAATGACTGAACATCTTTGGTGATTCATTGTTAATAGTCAATCAATTCAAAGGGGTATATCAATGCAAATGCCTAGTCCTACAGGCTTATAAAGCTCTCGTGGACAAATTCCTGGCAAAACTTGAGTGGTATGACATCGAGGCACTCCCTCGATCATCTAATCATTTTGCGGACATAATGGCCTCCTTGGGGTCACTAATCCCGTAAGACCTTTCTGGTGATATGAAAACCATTCAAGTCAAAACCTTATCGCAATCCGCGATGGAGCGTGCAAGCTCAGACTTGATGCCAGGAATCCACATGATCCAGATTGAACCATCCTCGGATAAGTTCTTTCGAATCTAAGATCGTCAGAAGCGCGCCAACTGGGGGTCCTTGTTCTCCCCTACTCCCATTAATAGCAACACAATGCTATTATTACAGGTTCTATCCCATTCAATGTTTGCTAGGGATGAACTTCAAGAGGGATTGGTTGTTCATACTGTCAAGGTTTTTGATCAACAGGACTAGTATTTACCCATTAGAGACTACCTCAAGTTAGGTAATATCTCACTTGGATTGACTCATGCCACAAAATGAGCACTCAAGCAGAAAGCGGCTAAGTATGTCTTGATAGGAGACATTTTGTATCGTCGTAGCTATGAAGGAATCCTTATTCGTTGCTTGGACCAGCAAGAGTCCACTTGGGTAGTCGCCCAAGCGCACGATGGTACATGTGGTGGCCACTTTAGTGGTATGGCCATCACAAAGTGCATTCTTTGCATGGGCTATTATTGGCCATATTTAGAGCGAGATTGTTGCACCTATGTCAAGAAGTGCGTGAAGTGTCAACATCATGCCAATTTGATGCACGTACCTTCCCAGGCCTTGCAGACAGTCCAATATGCTTGGCCGTTCTCGCAGTGGGGCTTCGATCTAATTGGAAAGATCTCCCTGCATCGTCAGGCTATCACATGTTTATCATAATGGCCACAGAGTATTTTACCAAGTGGGTGGAAGTGATTATGCTTACCTCTACGACAGGACCCCGCATTGTGGAGTTCATTTTGCATAACATCATATGTCGTTTTGGTATTCCATCCAAAATATTCTTGAATAATGGGACGCCTTTCAAGAACAAAGACGTGCGTGCTTTGACCATAAAGTACAAGATTCAGCATAGATTTTTGACACCCTATTATTCACAGGTGAATGGGCAAGCAGAAGCGTCAAACAAAATGCTAGTTGCCATCCTTAAAAAGACCATCGCAGACAGTCATAAGGATTGGCACATTCAAATCCCACTTGCCCTATGGGCCTATCGCACTAGCATTCGGACACCCACTGGGGCCACTCCATTTTTTCTCATGTATGGCTCTAAGGTAGTCATGCCTCTAGAGTTGGAGATTCCTTCCCTGCGCATATCAATGCAGGAGTTCATTGATGATGACACTACGCGCCAGGCCCGGCTAGACCAGCTTACATTGCTTGAAAAACAACGCGTTAATGCTCTCGAGAATTTACGTATTTATCAAGAGCGACTTAAGAAATCTTACAACATGAAATTTCACCTCAGAGACTTTCGGGTTGGTGATTTGGTTTTGAAGGAAAACTAGCAGAATTCTAGTTTGCCATCCCACCTAAGGGACAAATTTGTGACAAATTGGTTAGGTCCATATGTCATTGATAGCAAAATAGGACCCGGGACATACCGGCTAGCTTCTCTTGATGGTATCAAGGAAACAGAACCCTTGAATATCAGTCATTTGTGACCATTTCATATCTAAGAGAGCCATATCCCAAAAAAAATGCTCCAAGGATCCATAAAATCGCTTGGTCAAATCCCAAAAATGCTCCAAGGATCCCTAAAATCACTTGGTCAAACCCCAAAAAAGCTCCAAGGATCCTAAAATCACTTGTTCAATCCCAAAAATGCTCCAAGGATCCCTAAAATCGCTTGGTCAATCCCAAAATGCTCCAAGGATTTCCACAATCGCTTGGTCAAAAATCAAGAAAATTCAAAAACAACAAAAATCATCAAAAACAACAATTTTTTTTTTTGCATCTCATTTCTAGGCATACTCAAATTCATCAATAGAGAGCTCTTCTCGCACCTCATCTTCATATTCACAAAAATCAATCCATCAAGAATACAAAAATACATAGCTGCATCAAAGCATTGCATCCATACATTGCATATTTGTGGTCGTACGGGTCAAAGGCACCATAGGCAGTAATTGCTTTGCTAGTCCATCTTGTTCCACACTATTCCATATTACAAAAACAACAAAAACACCATGCATTGCTTTTTACCACACTAGAGTTAATGGTCTTTTAATGTATCAAGAGTTTTCGTAATTCAGTCATCATTTTGCTTTTTAGCTACGTCATGTATCGAGTCAGACAGATTTTATGAAGGTAGAGTTACACTTGAAATACGCCTTGCTACGTAACATACCCACACAAATTAAAACACATAAAAATTCCCAAGTTGTGTGAACGAAAGATGAAACCTGCACAGTAATCCAGGTCACCATAAGCGAAACGGTTATCTTGCTCATCCCCCCATGCGAATGGTTCTAGAATGCTGAGAATTGACAAAAGGACAAGCTCTTTCCTATCCATTCACCTCCATATACAGTGGTTTTCACCACTACCAAATCCCAATCATAGTTGATTCCCAAAGTTGTAAGGATTTGTACTACACGTCCCTGCCAAGGATGGGTAGTCATCCCCAAAACCTAAAGGGATCAACACCATTCATAAACAAAATTCCAAAAAATCATCATCCTAACACTTTCCATTCACCTTTGGTCTCCAAGTTGTAAGGATTTGTACTATCCGCCCCTAACCAGGATGGGTAGTCATCCCCAAGGCCTAAAAGATCAATGCCCTTACTCCATAATCTCCATCACCCCTTGGTTCCCAATGTCATAAGGATTCATACTACACATCCCTGCAAAGGATGCGTAGTCATCCCCAAGGCCATAAGGATCAAGGCCACTCACCAGCCCAAACTCACAATATTCAAAATACAAAATCAAATAATAGTGGTTATCACTACTATTCAAAATCCTTGCTCAAAAATAATTAATAGAAAATAAACAGTGATTTTCATCACTATATAGACAAGCAACTTTCTAAATCATTCAGCCAACAAATATCCCAAACTTGAATCCCTAGAATTCTCAGCATTCAAAAACCATCTAGGTGATCCTCATTACAGGTTTGGTTGATAGCCTATCTGGCAATGGTGGTATCCTACCCGCATGACGATATGTCTATCACATTCGCTTTGCGTGCGTGCAGACCAATGTTTGCATAAGGATGAGCTAGCTTATGGTATCCTGGATAACACCACAGATTAATCTAACTAAATACAACAAAGGAGTTAGTGGAGCTAATTAGGTGATCCTCAGTATAGGTTCGGTTGAAAGCCCATCTGGCACTGGCGGTATCCTGAAAAATACCACATAAATGAACTCAATTGCACACACAGGGATGTGAAATAGCTTGGTCAAAAACAAGTCCGATTCATACCTTGTTCAAAAGTATTATAAGATAAAGTACAGTCATGGCTAGTAAGTTAAAACCGTCTGAGTCTCAGAAAACCTTAGCTATATTTCTAAACCAACTATGCTACTTTTCATCCTTACAATACCATCAGAAAATACAAAAAAAAGAAAAACCACATGTCTACATACAAAGTCATGCATCACAGCAATCTCCTAAAGACAAAATAATAGAGTTCTAAACAGTCTATGGTGCCATAGCCAAACATCACGAAATTCTATCCATCCATTTCATTTCTGCATATCACATATAAATAAAAAACATTTGCATTCATCACAACATATGCATCCATCAAAATAAATCAACATACAACAATCACATTTATCATACCATATGCATACATCAATATAAAGTAGCATGCATCCATCAACATCAATCATTATGCATAACATAAAATCATGACATACACAAAACAAGAAAATCAAAACAACAAAAACATCCCAAAAATGTAACACAAAAACATTAGCAATAAGCATTGCCGGACACAAGTGCTCTTGCACTTAACCTCTTGGCATATAAAAATCGATGTCGGGGTTCAAATTGTCATTCTCCTACTTCCCCAAGAAGGCTACCATAGCCGGACCGCTCCACGGGAAGACGGGTTTTTGATGATTTCACCCCATTATGGCATCACCAAAAGGGTTAACACCCACCAAAAATAGGTCCAAATGTCGGGAAATTGCACGTGCTTAAATGGTAAAACATCTAAAGGCACCCTTGCACAAGTCATCTTGGGTCAAGCGACTCGTTGCTTTTCTCATGAAGGTCATTCCCTCATCGATTCGTCGCTTGAGGGGGTAGTCACACTTAGTCACCAATCAACAAGCACACACCCAATCAAAGCAATGACATGCATTCAAAGAATCATTGACAAAGACAATTATGCTCCTGCTTGGGGCAGTAAACAAACAATCATTAAATTGATCAAACACTTGGTATTCCCGAAGCATGAACACAAGGTTCCCCCTATGGACAAAAGGTTACGCCCTTTGCCTAATCATGACTGATCAATGTCCAAGCTCAAGTCACACCTCACCAAAATAGGTTAACACTTGAAATCAAATTCCTTAGCTCATCAGAAGCATGGATTCAAGAATGCATGCCCTTTCCATACTTGGGGCATCAAAAGTTGGTTAGGTTACCAAGAAACCCTAATCATTAGTGCTTTGTTTATCTATTTTTTCTTAGCACTACATCACCCGTAGCGCTTCCCAAAAAGGGGCATCTGTAGACACCAAAATAACACCAATCTGATTATGTGACTACAAACACTGATCGCATTGACATACATAGCTTTCAGGGCAGCCCTTAGAGGTCAAACAGTGGTCCTAGCCACTTACACAGTAGTTTAGAAGGTCAAAAAGTGAACAAAGCAAAGTCGGTCATTTTAAAGCCTTAAGCAAGAACAAGCCTTAATCCAAAGAAAGCCTTAAGCAAGAACAAGCCTTAATCCAAAGAAAGCCTTAAGCAAGAACAAGCCTTAATCCAAAGCGAGCCTTAATCAAAAGAAGGCCTTGGATGAAGTGTCACGATATCTCGACGTCGCGATATCACGACACTTCGACGCCCAAGGCAAAGCCTTAGCCGAAGTGTCGCGATATCACGATATCGCGACACTTCGACGCCCAAGGCAGAGCCTTGGCTGAAGTTTCACGATATCGTGACGTCGCGATATCGCGACACTTCATTGCCCAAGGCAGAGCCTTGGCCGAAGTGTCGCAATATCGTGACACTTCGACACCCAAGGCAGAGCCTTGGCCAAAGTGTCGCGATATCGCGACACTTCGACGCCCAAGGGGAGCCTTGGCCGAAGTGTCGCGATATCGCGACACTTCGATGCCCAGGCGGAGCCTTGGCGAAGTGTCACGATATCATGACATCGCGATATCGTGACACCCGGTGCCCCAAGGGGAGCCTTGGTCGAGGGTGTCACGATATCACGACACTTCGACACCCAAGGCAGAGCCTTGGCGACATCGTGATATCATGACGTCACGATATCGTGACACTTCGGTGCCCAAGGTAGAGCCTTGGCCGAAGCGTCGCGATATCGCGATATCGCGATATCGCGACACTTCAGCGCTCAAAGGCGAACATTAAAACACTCAAAGGCAAACATTAAAACATTCAGAGGTGGACATTTAACCAATCAAAGGTGACATTAAAATGACTTAAAGCGACCGTTAGATAGGTGGCAACCGAGGACAGTCAGTTATTGATGCCTGCTGTGCATGCATGCGTAGGTGGGCAGATTAGCAGTTAGCGGACTGTCACAAGGGCAGTCATGTAAGCCCAAGTCAAGGAGGAGTCTCATCCCTTTTGGGAAGGCATAGCTGCCACGTAGCATCCCTACATGCCCCCTCCAAAGAGACCCCATGGGTCTATAAAATTGTGGACTTTCTCGCCCAGAAGAGGAGAAGCTGGTAGACATTTTCGAGCGACGAAGTGCTGCCAAAACCAAACACCCAATTGCATATTTTGAGATTCATCTCTTCTACACCCGTAATCTCTTTCGTAAGGGAGTTTATTGGTGGCTGCTAGAAGCGTGGATCTGGACCTAAACCCGACAGTGGATCACAGTAATTCATCAATTCGACGACAACTCAACCTAAGATATTCTAGGCCCTTCCTTAGTGGATTGGCGCCATAATCAAGTTCCAACGGGGGGCGGCCCGCTTGGGCACCCCGCATATTTTTGTTAGCTTCAGTTTAATATATATTCGGTTATTATCTGTTTATCATACATTTACGCTTTACGTTCTACGTCTGCATTACATTTTCTGTTAGAATATATCCTGTATTACGTTTTACGTTTAATCTGGATTTCAAAAGATTTTATCGAATATATCATGCTTTTGCGGTTTCTGCTATCCCACTAACGTGCAGGTAACAACGATCGGATCGGTCGACTATTTTAATGACAGCGGCCCTCTGGTAAAGTTTCTAGTTTCTGTCAAACGTGCAGGTCGTTAAAAATCACTTTACTCACTATTTTAGACAATCGTTTACATGCGTCTTTTGTTAAATTCAAAGAACAAACTCTCTCTCTATGTGCAGCAGGTGCTACTAACACTTTTATTGTTTCTTTGATTGCAGGAGAAACAACAGCAAGCAAGGATTCATCAGTATAAGCGATGACAACACTTTGGCCCGCCCATTTCAAATGTGGGCATGCGGAAGAAGATCACTGTGCACTTTTTGTAATGGAAATTATGCTAACTCTCCTAGCCCTTAAAAATGGAGGAGACGTGTTGTAACCGAGTTGGAATCACATTAATAAAAAGGGTTGTGCTCCTGCTTTTGATTTGATTATATCCGTGTTATTTCATGCATCAAGCTAGTTAGTTTACATTGTAGCAATTAGTGTTTCTTTTATTTTTGGAATCTCATGCTTTCACATCCCTAGATATTACAACTTTATGAGTATTGGTATTGTAGAGTCTATATCCTTTTGTAGACTCACAATACCCTACAAATATACAAGCTTGAATTTTTGGATCAAGCTTCTTCATTTTCTTGTCAAGAATGTGTACATATGCTAAAGAACCCAATACTTTGAAATGATTTACATTCGGTTTCTTTCTGTACCATGCCTCATAAGGAGTAACACCATCTAAACTAGAATTTGGACTTATGTTTAGAATATATACATTGGTTCTTATAGCCTCTACCCAATACATATTAGTTAGATGCTTAGATTGTAGCATCAATATTGCCATCTCAACTATGGTGCAGTTTTTCCTTTTTGCCACACCATTCTGCTATGGGGTATAGGCAGTGGTAAGTTGCATTTTAATCCCACTTGCTTTACAATATTTCAAAAAATATTTTGAGGAGTATTCACCTCCTCGATTTGTCCTAAGACATTTTACATAATTCCCACTTTGATTCTCTACATTGTTTGTAAAATCTATGAAGCAATCAAAAGCTTCATATTTTTGTTTTAGAAAGTAAATCTAGCACATTCTAGAAAAGTCATCTATGAAAGTGAGAAAATAAGAATTGTTTTAGAGAATTTGTGTTTGCATTGGACCACATATGTCCAAATGTACTAACTATAGTGGATAGTTGGCTCTCCATGCTTGTCTTGTCAAAAAATTTGACCTTGAGTGCTTTCCCAAAGCACATCCTTCACATACCTCCTTTTGTTCATTGATTTTTGGAAGTCCTATCACCATAGCTTGAGAAGTTAGAAATTTCAAGCTAGCAAAATTTTTGGTGACCATATCGCAAGTGCCAAAGGACACTTGGATTTGTTATAGCTACATTTACAATTTGATCTCCCCCTGGCTCATAAAACTTGAGAGGGAATAACCTATTATTGGTCATGGAGACCTGTGTGATGACACGATTACAATTATTCTTATAAAAAATAATACATTGTCCTTCATCAAATACAATTTTGTAATTGTTCTCCATCATTTGTCCAACGCTTAGCAGATTGTGTTGGAGCTTTTGAGTGTAATATATGTCATGCACTTTATTTAGTCCTTCTTTGGTTGGAAACTCCATGGCTCCAATACCCTCTACTTGAAATGTCTTATCATACCCTAATTTGATTTAAGATTTTTAAGTGGAATTGAGAGTAGCAAATAAATGTTCTTTACCACTCATATGGTTGGAACAACTAGTATCCAAAATCCATGTGTCATTTATATTATGTTTTTATTGGCCATATGATAGAAAAATATTAGAAATATCATCTTCTTCTCCATAATTACCATATTGACTGTTGTTGCCTTGTGAAGATTTCGACCAACAGTCACGAGCAAAGTGACCCGGCTTGCCACAGTTGAAACATGCTAATTTGTACTTGTCACTTCCTCACCCTTGATTTCCACTTTGTCCTTGATTTCTACCTTGATTCTAATTTCCACCTCTTTGTTGGTTGCCTCCTTTGTATGAGTTGCCTCCTCTATTGGAATTGCCTCCTCTGTTCTAGTTGCCTCCTCTGTTGGAATTGCCTCCTCTGTAGTTTCCTCTACCTCTACCTCTTTGATTACCTCTACCCTAAACTCTTCCCCATCCTCTTCCATTATTTTCATTGGTAGTGAAGTCCTTATCATCGCCTTCGTTGCTTCTTGAAGGAGTTTTAGGAAACTTCTCTTCATGTGACATTAACGATCTGATCAATGCATTGAATGTTAAAAGGAAAAGATCTTTGGATTCTTATATTATTATGGAAATATGGTTCCATTTATATGTAAGTGTTCTCAACACTTTTGTTACAATTATCTCAAGATTTATTTCTTTGCCTAGTGTAACCATTTTATCTACAATTTCTTTTACTCTAACACAATAATCACCAACTTTTTCATCATCTTTCATTCAAATATTTTTAAAATATTGCTTCAATATTTGAAGCCTTACCTGCTTCACTTGATTACTACCCTGGGATCCATTACTAAATGCTTTCCATACAGCTTGTGTAGTCGTACAAGTAGCGAGTTTGAAAAATATGTTTTTCTCCAATGTAGCTTGGAGATGAGAAAGAGCAGATGAGTTGCTATTTTTCTCTTCTTTTCATGTTTTCTTGTCTGCAACACTAAGTGTTGTCCATTCTGAGGGTTCTGTGTAGCCCTCTTCTATGATGTCTCACAAAACTCTACCTATGAGCAAGGTCTTCATATTTATAGACCAATACTCATAGTTATAACCGTTAAATTATCGTATAGGTAAGCTATTGTGTGAGGCCATAGTTACCAAAAAACTCCCTTTATTTCACGATTACAATAAAGTACTTTTGCTATTTGAAAGAAGGAAAAAAAGAAGAAGAAAGAAGGAAGAGCTTACAAATTAATGTCAAATATGACTTGTTCTACTCTATCATTTACTGCTTGTTCCTCTTGATGTAGGGATGTTATCTCTTGATTTACAAAGTTATCTGCCACTTCTTCTTTGTCATCACTTATCTATATGATTTTTGGTGATTCTGGTTCGAGGATTTCTATTGAAATACTGTAGTGTGTGTACTCTAATTCTTGTGGTGCAACTTGTATGGATTGTGATTGTTCAAATTGACTCTTGAATGAGTTATATTCAAAAATTTGCTTCCTACCGTGAGTCAGGATGCTTCTGATGTGCGATTACTACATTTTTGAGTTGACTAAACACAATGTTGAGTCCATAACCTCTTACCTTTTCATCAAACCTTTTTGCACCTTATCTTGCTAGAATTGCACATAATACATGATAACAGTCATTCAGTATTATCATCAATGCTCTTTACAAAAAAAACTAAGCCTCTTAGGCTTATTACACACTCTTTCCTCTTAGGAAAGTTTTAACCTCTTTTACAATCTCTGAAATTTTCACAAAATGTGAAATTTACAAGGCTCCAATAATTGACAATATCAAGCCTCTAGGGCTTTTACGATAAAATTTTAAAATTTAAACTTAATAAAAAATTAAATATTCATATTTAATAAAAAATAAATTTATAATTATTAAAAACCTAAGTTTTAAAATAATTATAAATTAGTTTTAATTTTATTAAATTCATATTTAATAATTTTAAATATTCTAAAGTTTAAATAATGATAAAAACAAATTTAATAAAATTTATCCTCTAGCCCATTCAAACTCATAACCTCTTGACCGTCACAAAACTTTTGACCAATGTGCCACAGTGTCTATTTGAAACATAAAGGATCTGGTATCCTTTTATAGATTGTGCTTCCCAAAGATAAAAAAATAAAAATAAACTAAAAACATGCCTGGCAGGATTCAAACCCGAGACACCCTACTCACAAGTGCCCCTCCTTAGCCGCTCGAGCTACGACCATTTTTGGGTATGAAGGGGGAATATTTTCTATTTGAAATGCAGTGGAAGACAATTTTAATAAAAAAATTGAAATTATTTTGTCCCACATTCAGCAGGATGGGAGCAAAAACATGGTTTATAACCCTATGCAGGTGAGTAATGAAGTGATTACATTTAGGCAATCAACGATCACCCCTTTTGCCTCCTACTCCTCATGCCACATGTTTGTCCGCATCAGCTCCTGATTCATCCTCCTCTTTCCATGTGTCACTTTGTGATAGGTCCTCCTATGTCACTCCTATCTTCGTGTGCTTGTTGTGCTGGCCTGCTCCAAAATTTGCTTCGATCCATGTGCTTTAGGCTTATCTCACCTCAAGCTATATGTTGTGGTCCCCAACTGGATCTCACTTCGGGCTGTGTTCTACGGGATTCTCTCACCTCAATCTTTGGGCCTCCCTCACCTTGATTCGCATGCCCTCTCAGCTTTGGCTCTGATACTAGATGTGGTTTATGAGAAAAAAATTAGGAGCGAATAGAAAATAATATATATTGAACCTTAGAAAATTGAGATTACAATGGTATTTATAATGGTAAATCCAAACGACTTTAGGGAATATAGGGAAGTTAGGAAAATAGGAGAAATAGGGAGGAAAAGAGAAAGGGAAATATAATTGGTTCACCTTGCCGCCCTTGCCATCCAATCCACCCAGTCAGCTACCGTCCAAGGAGGTAAAAGGGGTAAGATCCAAAGCTTACAGTTGAAACAAATTTTTACACCTTTTTACTTCTTTTTTCTCCTTTTACTAGCTTTATTTCCAACAGGTTCATCATGGCAAGCCTTAAATATTTCTATTATCTCATTCTCAACAACACACCTCATGAACCTAATAATTGAGTGATTAGTATGTACAAAAACCTGATATCTTGTTATATAATGATAAAATTTGTTAAGAGCATGTATAAATGCAAGAAATTTATTTTTTGTGATAGTATAATTGAATTTAGCACCTGTGAGGTGTTTACTAACATAATAGATGGCATAGAAATCATCAACACACTTTTGTACTAGCACTAACCCTATTGTATTATTAGATGCATCATCATATATGTGAAAAGGTATGGTCAAATTTGGACCTCTCAGTACTAGAGCAGTAATCAGTTTTTCCTTTGAGGTTTTAAATGCTTGTTCACATTCCTCTATCCTTAAAAACTTTATGTCCTTTGATAACAATGCACTCAAGGGTTTAGCAATTTTGTTAAAGTCTATTATACATCTCCTATAGTAACCAACTAATCCCAGGAAACTATGGATATCCTTTTGTGTTTTGGGAGTAAGCAGGTTTTGGATAACTTATGTCTTCTTCTTGTCTACTTTGATCACATCCACATAAATGTGATGTCCTAAAAGTATCCATTCCTGTATAAGCATATAAAATTTCTTATTGCTTAGGGACAGGTTAGTTTCCTCACATTGCTTAAGTATTTTCCCTAAAATTTTTTTGGCTATTTCAAAAGTTTCACCATATACAGTGAAATCATCTATGTATACCTCCATAATTTCTCTAATCATGTTATATAATATGCTCAAAACTACCCTCTGAAATGTGGTAGGTGCATTGCACAGAACAAAAGGTAAAACTCTGTAAGCAAAATTTCCCCAAGGGCAATTAAATGTGATCTTGTCTTGATATTCTTCCCCTATTTGAATTTGATTATATCCACTAAACACATCCAGGAAAGAAAAATACTTCTTACCTGATAAGGTGTCAAGGGCCTGATCTATGAAGGGTAGGGGGAAGTGGTTTTTCTTATTTTCTTTGTTCAGCAACATATAATCCACACAAATTTGCCACATGCCATTTTTCTTGGGCACCACCACCAAATGTGATACCCATTCACTATCTAAAATGGGATAGATGAACTCAACTATGAGGATTTTTTGAATTTTAGCTTTGAAAATTTCTTTCATAGCTAGATTCATCCTTCTCTATGGTTTTCTTACTCGTTTAACCTAGTATTCTAGATATATCTTATGAGTACAGGTTTTAGAAGCTATTCCTCTCATGTATGAATACTCCCAAGAAAATGCATATTGATGTTTTACCAATGTTTCTTTTAGTTTGATTTGTTGTTCAACATCCAACTTGTCATCTATGTTCAACACTCTGCCAGGTGTAACATCTATTTGATGAATATGGTGGTATTTTCCTCCCACTAATGGCAAATCAGGAGGAGGACAAGAGGGTTCTCCTTGAAAAAACTATGATATCACCCTATTCTCATCACTTTCATCCTCCAAATCATCAAGTGTCATGACATATTGGATCATTGATAGACCATCAATGTTTTCATTTTCATTTTTAGGTTCTCCCAACAATTTTTTAGGTGTATGGATGATCAATTTTTTTATGTTCTAACCATCAAAAATGGTCATTTGGCCATCTCTATGACTTATGTAAGAATCAATTGTTGGCGTCCAAGGTCTACATAAGATTGATAGATATCCACCCAACCTAGACTTGGATTATAACACTAAGAAATCTGCTAGATACTCCCATGCATCTACTATAACAATGATATCCTCTAGCATTCTATTTGGGAGTATTGTAGACCTATCTTCCAACTGGAAAAAAGTCTTGGTTTACTTCTTGTTAGATATATTAAGTTTTTGCATGGTTTCTTTTGGCATGACATTAATGGCAGCCTCTAAATCTACTAATGTATTTGGTAAAACACAACCCTCTATTTTTATAGTTAGGACAAGGCTTCCTAGATCTGAGTATTTTTTGTTTTAGGTGTTCCCTAACAAAATATTAGCTAACTGACCCACCAAAATAATTATCTTTGTAGGTTTTCTTCATGGTTTCTTCAAGCACAATTCTCGTATGGACTTTCCATAGATAGGAATATCTCTAATGACCTGAAATAGAGGGATTATGACTATCAGGTTTTTTAGACTAGAGAGAATATCAAATTCTAATTGTACTGGCTTTTTGGGTTCTTGCAAACTTTGTGGAAAAGGTGGAAATCCTTATTTATTATTTACATGTGTTGATTCTTATTCTAATTTGACTATAACAAGTGATTCCCTTTATCCTAATTCTATGTTTTCCTCTTCTTCTACCAGAGTAGTGACTTCTACACCTACTTTTTTCCCTAATATTAATTATATTGGACTACATTATACTTTAATATTGGAAACGGGGTACATCTAATTCTCAATTTTAAAAGATAGTTGTTTTTTATTATTTGGATTGGATGTAGATTGTGCTAGCAGTTGAGAAGACCTGAAAGGAGGATCTGGTAGGGTTGGCTATGATGGAACTGGAGCAACCTACTATAGGTTTTTATTCCAAGAATTCTAGTTCCTCCACTACTACCCAGGCTACTGGTATTGCATCAATAGATAGGGTTTGTAAGGATTTTATCATTGGTGATATTGATTCCAAGGTTGTTGTCCCCACCAACCCATGTTGGGTGGCTGAGTTTGACCTTGGTTTTAAAATTTGTTTCCCCCATAAGATGGCATTCATGATGGCATGTTGTTTTCCATAGGATATTGTTTCTAGTTTCTCCTATTACCCATAAAGTATACCTCTACTACCTCAGGTTCCTCTCTAGGTTTTGAAAATTACATGCACAACTTTATTTTGTGATCCTTTGAACATACAACACAAAATTAAAAATTGTTTTTAGGACATTCATTTCTAGGGTTTTTTCCCCTGCATTTGGAAAAAATGTAGGCCAATGCTACCTCATTTTTCTACTTATTTTTCTAAATAATAAGGGTGTCCATTTGAAGATCCAGAGATGATAACATCTCGCTCTTGAGGTCTTCAAGCAGATTGCCTATTTCTATTTTAGTGACAGTGGTTAATTTTTTGATATTTCTAGGGGTCAACTTACCTTTCCTCCTTAAAAATTTTCAATACAAATGCTAAATATCATCCATATGATGTTGATAAAAATCCCCTCCAAAAATCATGTTTAAAGCTTCCATAGATTCATTTGCAAGTCCCTTTAATAAAATGCTTCTTAAGGACCTGTCTCCTAGTTTTTAATGGGGTGATATTTGTAGATTAAAGTTGAACCTATCCCAATAATCCTCCATAGATTCTCTTTTACTTTGTGTCATATCTAGGACTTATTCCTTTGCATCACATGCTTTGCAAAAATTCTTTTACTGATTTAGGAAAATTTTCTTCAATTCTTCCCAGGTAGTTATCTGTTTATTCCCCAAACTGATGAACCAGCGTAAAGTTGAATCATCAAGAGTGGAAGGGAATAATTTTATTTTTTGGGAATCAATCGTATAATCCACTAATATGCATAGGAAATCAAATATAAACAAAAATAGATCTAGATCTTCTATTGGTGGTCCTATAGATGTTGAAATGTGAGCAGGGGATATATGTCTCCTCGTGCCAGTCCTATAGGAAAATTAAAACTAGTGGATGCTTCCTTTGCATTAGCTATCTTGTATGTGAACAAGGTATCTACACCAAATTCATTCAAAGTAGCTTTCAATATTTCTAGTTCATTTCTCTTATCCTATAGAAGGATTACTAAATATATGTTTAATATAGTTCCTTCTCTAACTACTTTCTAGCATTGAAAGTTCAATAAGTCTTTCTTATACTGAACTCCACTTGTCTCTGATTCTTATCTAAGATTTTTTTGATTTTTTTTAGAAGGATCCTATGCAAATACTAGATGTTCAAGCTAATGCACAAGTGGATATTATGGAGAAGAGGTTTTAGTATCAATATCAGGTACAACTGAAGCAAAAGATTTTTGAGAAACATATTTTTTTTTAACAAAATGATTGTTCGGTCCTCTATTCTTAGGTGGACTCATACAAAGCTAAAATGGAGGTTCTATAGGTAGCAACCTAAACTACTGCTAACATGCTTCCTTCAAAACAAGAAATTATAATAGGCTACTCCTTGACAATGATGCCAAAATGTTGAGCAAAACATTGGTTAGTTTTCAATGTTCAAATTCATTGCCTCATTTAATTTGTCAACCTGGTGTAGTTCATAAACTTGTGAGCAACCATACAAAATATATGCTTGTAAGTTCTTGCAATCATATGAGTCACTCAAATTTATGGTTTGGGGGATGTTGGTGTTTCACTGGAGATCCAATTTAGTTTCCAAACCACTTATCTATCCTACATTATCTAATACATGACTAAAGTATATTCAAAAACTGAAACTCCACACTTGCTAGAAATTACTGAAAATAGGGGAAATAATAGAAATTAAAATTAAGCTACAAGAAATAAAACATAATTGAAAAAGATAGAAAATAGGGAAAAGGTAAGGGAAGAACACTATTGAGAGTGGGCCCACACTTCCAGTAGGTTCTTCCCACATTAAATCATTCACCAGATGCAAGTTGATTTAATCAAAAATGACTCAAAAATATTTTATTGAAATTGCAATAGGATAGGTACAAAAAAAATTCAGGATCACATTTTTAAGGGTGGCCTACATATTTATAAGATATGTGGCCATGTCCTATTACAAATTGGAAAAAAATCAAAATTTTTATTCTATTTTTCAAACAAATGGAATTGAGTAAAATATCAAGCTTTTTAGACTATTTTAGCATATTCTATTTTATCATAATACGTCTGATATTTGCTTTACTCGATTTACATATATTTTTTACATAACAACTCAAAAATAGATAGTTGTGTTGAGCAAGGTGCAGCAAAAGAATTGCAAAAGTATTGTCATTGTTGTCAACACAGTCATATTGATGCAGTTGATGCAGTTCAGAGGTCAGTCAGATCAAGTGCAGAAAGTTTCAAGGAAAATGAAGTGACCCGATTAGAAACTGGCAAAAAGAGACAAGGAAGAAAACTGTCGCGATATCGCGACATGTTTTCTGTCGCGATTTCGCGACATGGTCGAGGAGAGAGAAGGCGCAGTCGAAAATGTCACGATTTCGTGACATGTCGAGTTTTCATTGAGGAGAGAGAAAATGTGTCGTGATTTCGCGACAAAAAGTAGGAGAGAGAAAATGCACGCCAAATTGTCGCGATTTCGCGACATGGCCGAGGAGAGAGAAGATGCGAGCAAAACTGTCGCGATTTCGTGACATGCTGGCAGAGAAGGAAACAAAGGTGTAGCGATATCGCTACATGTTGAAATGAATGGAAACAAAGGTGTAGCGATATCGCTGCATGATGAAAATACATGGAACTAAGGTGTAGCGATTTCGCTACGTGTTGAAACAAAGAGAAACTAAGGTGTAGCGATTTCGCTACATGTTGAAACAAAGAGAAACTAAGGTGTAGCGATGGCGCTACATGTTGAAACAAAGGGAAACTAAGGTGTAGCGATTTCGCTACCATTCAAAGTTGCAAAAATTAAAGATGTAACAAGTCAAAAGCACAAGGCACAAAGTTGTAGCGATTTCGCTACTGCATGGAGCAAAGAGCGTACGGAAGCCAGAAGCGTCACGATTTCGCGACAAGAAGGATGATGACGTCAGCAAGAGCCGGAAGCGTCATGATTTCGCGACATGTTCCATTTTCGCTGGAGTTTGCAAGCAAAGCTGTACGGAAGAGCAAAGTGTCACGATTTCGCGACATGTTCCATTTTCATTGGAGTTGGCAAAGAAGAGTGTACGAAAGCTAGAAGTGTCGCGATTTCACGACAAGCAGGATGATGACGTCAGCAAAGTTGAAAAGTGTCACGATTTCGCGACAGGATGAAAGGAAAGCTACTGGAAGCCGAAAGCATCATGATTTCACGACAACATTGAGGATGACGTCAGCAAAAGTTCAAAGTGTCGCGATATCACGACAAGATGCAGGGAAAGCTTGCAAGAGCCAAAACGGTCGCGATTTCGCGACATGCTTAAGGATGACGTCAGCAAAAGTTCTAAGTGTCGCGATATCGCGACATGAGCGGGGGAAAAGCTTTCAAGGCCAAAATGGTCATGATTTCGCGACAACCTTCAGGGTGACGTCAACATAAGTTAAAAGTGTCACGATATCGCGACAGGTAACAGTCTGGCAGGTAAAACCCGTAGGAGCATGCAAGGTGACACGTGTCAAAAAAGAAGACAGGAAAATCATGCAGCCAGTTACGTAAAATGTAACTGATGTCAGATCTCTGTTACAGTATTGACAAGTGTCAGTCATGCATTCGAACAGTCGTTTGCATGTATTCGAAGAATCAAATTTAAAGTATCGAAAGGTTTTCGAAAGGTCGTATTTGCAGGCATTCTAACAGACGTATTTGAAGCATACAGAAAAGCCGAACATGAAGAATCGAAAAGCTTTCAAAGAATCACATATGGAGTTTCAAAAAAGCATTCGAAAAGTCGTATTCGAAGAAATTGAACAGTCAAAGTGCATGAAACAAAATTGTCGTATTGCATGGTTTCCAAAAGATGTATTGCAGGGTTTCGAACAGTCGAAATGCATGGAACCGAATAGCCGTATTGCATGGATTTGAACAGTCAGAGTATGTGATTCGATTGCATGCAGAATTGAAAGGTTATAAAAGAATAATCGTACAGAGAAGATGTTGCTGCTGTTAGAGAGAAATTGCTGTAAAAGGAGAGTTAGAAAAGAATCAAGAGAAAAATAAGCAGAGCCGTGAGAGTGTGCAGAGTTGGGTTAATTGTAGACCAGTCAGGGTCGTGCATAAAGTGAAGACATTTTTATGTCATTCTAAATTTATCAGAATTGCAGTCCAAGTTGGTGCTTGGTACTAGGAGTTGGTGCTCCATCTGTTGCAACAGAAAATTACAGGGGTTGGTGCTCCTTCCAGTTGGTGCTGGTAAAGTGTTTGTAAAATTGATTTTGCAAAGACTGGATTTGGATTGGAGTCCAAGCAATCATTTTTGAGGAGTAGCCAAATTGGTGAACCTCGGTATATTGAGTGTTGTGGTGTGCTCTCTTGTTCAAGTTGTTTTTCAGTTGTCAAGTTCTCTTTATTTCATATTAAATGTCGTAGATATAAAAATTAATAGCTACACCGATTCACCCCCCTCTCGATGTCATTATGTAATCATCAATTGGTATCAGAACGAGGTTCCTTGTACAAGCTTGATCAGCTAAGGAGATCTTGGAAGAAACAATGGCAGGTGGTGAAGGATTTTCATCCAACAAAGCTCCCTTATTTGATGGAACAAATTACACCTTCTGGAAACTCATAATGCAAACATATCTGAGTGCATTGGGATACGATATTTGGGATTCTATAGATAGTGGATACACAGCACCCACTACCCCTCCAACAGATACTTCGAGAAAAAGAAATTTGAAAACAACTCCAAAGCTAAGAATGCCATAATGTGTGGGCTTGTTGACAATGAACTAATAAGAGTCATGAGTTGTAAATCAGCAAAGGACATGTGGGATAAACTGAAGAGCATCCATGAAGGAGACAGTAAGATTAAGGAAGCAAAACTGCAAACTCATCGAGCATAGTTCGAAGCACTACAAATGAAGGAAGATGAAAACATAGAAATTTATATGCTGAGAGTCAACGGAATTATTAATGCAATCAGAGGACTTGGTGAAGAAATTGATGATGCAGTTGTTGTGAAAAAGGTTCTCAGAACACTTCACAAAATATTTAACTCCAAAGTCTCCGCAATAGAAGAGGCAAAAGATCTAAACAACTTCAAAGATGGATGAGTTGCATGGTTCCCCGACAAAGCATATGAAATGAGAATAGGACAAACCAAGTCTACGAGACAGAGAAGCAGACTTTTAAAGCACACAAGAATGTAAAAGCTGAACATGAATCCGAGGATGAAGGAACACTCGGATGAAACAGAAGCCAATTTTGTTCGAAAACTCACAAAAGGAAAAGGAAAATATAGAGGGAAGCTACCTTTTAAATGCTTCAATTGTGGAGGAGTCGGTCATTTTGCAGCCAAATGTCCAATGCAGGAGAGAACCAAAAATGGTGAAGGTTCACACCAAGAAAAAGGTGGACTGGAAGAAGAAACAAAATTTCAGAAAGAACAACTTCAAGAAGAAAAGCTTCATAACCAAGAATGTCAACAGTTCTGAAGAAAGCACAGATGAGGAGTCTGAAGAAGAAGGAGGTGAAGCTCTGTTCATGGCACTTGAAGAAGAAAGAACAGAGGAAAATCAGGAAGGTGATGAAAATTCCAAGGATGAAGCTGAAGTGTATTTGGAAGGAGAATTGGTTGCTGCACTTGAAGAGTTGAGTGCAGAAAGGAAGAAGAATAAATTTTTTTCAAAGAAATTAGAGAATGCCACAGACATAATAAACAATTTGAAAATACAGACAGAGGAATTCAAGAAAATGTCTGAAGTTCTTGATGAACAATTAACTGTAAAGACAGTTGAATGCAGCAAGCTAGAGGAAGACATTGTTAAGTTAAGGATGCAGTTAGAAGAGATGAATAGAAAATTGAACTACTTTCATAAGTTTGAAGAAAGTACTGTAAAGATGGATAAAATGTTAAATAACCAAAGGCCTTCTGGCATCAAATTTGGTTTAGGCTTTGATGAAGGAGAATCTTCAAAGGATTCAAAGAACTTGAATATAGAACCCATAAAGAAAGAAGAAAAGATCACGGTTGAACCAGAAAAACAAAATCATGCAAAAGAAAACAATAATGCCAGATTCAATAAGAATACTGACAAATATGGATTCACAAAAGTCACACATCCGAAGAGGAGAAGAGTCATGGCTCCTACTTCAAACTGGAAAAGACCGGAACCCAGGTTTAATCATGCATTTTCTCGGTTATTGTTTTAAATGCAATGCTTATGGCCATAAGATTTCAGATTGCCAGCATAATGTATCTCAAAGGAATTTTACCAAGAGAAATGTTTTTTCTCATTTAATGAATTATGCAATTGAATGTTATAATTGTCATAATTTTGGACATATTGCTAGAAACTACAGAAGCACTTTTGCATCAAATAATTATCCGGGTAGAAAATCTCAGCCAAGTGGGTTGAAACAAAACCAAAAATTTCTTGAAAAACTGGCACATGCTAATGAAAGGACAAAGACAAAATAAATAGCAAAATCTGCTATCAAACCAGAATGGAAAGAAAAGGAATCTTTGATTGTCCAGACTGCTTTTAAAGCTCGTAACAAATCAGCACCTTGGATACTTGATAGTGGTTGTTCCAATCACATGACAGTGACAAGCAAAAGTTTGAGAATTTACGAATTATGAAGGTGGTTCTGTGAAATTTGGAAATAATGATGGAGCAAAGATTGTTGGAAAGGGATCACTCAAGATCAGTGATGGCAATATAAAATCAAAAGAAGTCTTGTTTGTAATTGGCCTAAAGCATAACTTGCTAAGTGTAAGTCAAATATGTGACAGAGGTCATGATGTAATCTTCAAGAAGGAGGGTTGTGAAGTAAGAAAGACAAAAAATGGAAATTTAATAGCCACTGGACTGAGAACTTTAGGAAATCTGTATACACTTTCAGAAACCGCAGAAGGAACATGCTTGATGGGACAGGAAGATGAAAACCGGCTATGGCACAAGAGGCTTGGGCATATTAGTTTTGACAATCTGGCAAAAATCAGCTCAAAAAGAGCAGTTAGAGATATACCAAACATTGGCAAACCCTTAAATAGCATCCGTGAGTCATGCCAAAAGGGAAAACAAACCAGAGCCACTTTCAAAGCAAAAGAATACTTCACTAGCAAGCCATTAGAACTAATTCACACTGATCTATGTGGACCCATGAGAACTGAAAGCATAAATGGACACAAATATTTTATGCCGTGTATAGATGACTACTCAAGAATGACATGGGTACTATTTCTGAAACTCAAGTCAGAAGCCTTTGAAATGTTTAAAACCTTCAAAAATCTTGTTGAAAATCAATCAGGAAAAAGAATTAAATGCCTAAGATCAAACATGGGAGGAGAGTTTATCTTCGAAGAATTTGCAGAATACTATCAAAAACATGGGATAAGAAGACAATTTTCAGCAGCTAGGACACCTCAGCAAAATGGTGTTGTAGAAAGGAAGAATAGAACAAAGGCAGGAAATGGCAAGGACAATGTCAGCAGAAAACAAAATAGTCGATAGATTTTGGAAAGAGGCAGCTCATACCGTAGTTTACATTCAAAACAGTGCATGCCGAGACCACATGAAAGCAAAACAACTTATGAGTTGTGGTTTGGCAGTAAAGGCAACAAGAAGACATTTCAAAGTATTTGGCAGCAAGTGCTACATAAAACGGACCGAAGATAACCTCGATAAATTTGAAGATAGAGCCGATGAAGGTATCTTTCTGCTACTCAACAAAAAGCAAGGCATACACATGTTACAACAAGAAGTTGAAGAAAATTGTTGAAAGTGCCGATGTAAAAGTTGATGAAGGTAGAGAACAAGAAACTACTTATCAAGAAAACTACCCTATGTATGAAGAAGTCATTGAAGGTGATGATGAAAAAGAAACAGGAGAAGAATCGAAAATTGATCCAGATAGTGTAAAAACTGAATCTGAAGAAGAAGAAAACAGGAAATTTAAAACAGGAAACTCGCAGTAAAAATCATCCAAGTGAACAGATTATTGGGGATCCCATAGATGGTATTCAAACAAGAAGAACAACAGTGAGGAACTATTCTCTATTATCTAGTATTGAACCTAAAAATGTTGCTGAAGCAAGCACTGATGAAAGTTGGATGAAGGCAATCAATGAAGAACTAGATCAGATAGAGAAAAACAATACCTGGGAATTAGTACCTAGACCAACAAATAAAAACATAATTGGTACTAAATGGGTTTTTAGAAATAAATTGAATGAAGATGGGCAAAGTTGTCGTAAATAAGGCAAGATTGGTATGTAAAGGCTATGCTCAAAGTTGAAGGCATTGATTTTGAAGAAACTTTTGCACCGGTAGCCCGACTAGAGGCAATCAGAATGTTTCTCGCATTAGCAGCTCATAAAAACTTCAAAGTATATCAAATGGATGTAAAATCAGCATTTTTGAATGGAAAACTCGGAAGAAGAGGTTTACATTGAACAACCCGATGGCTTCCAACTTGGTGAAAATCCAGATTTTGTTTGCATGTTAAAGAAAGCTTTATATGGATTAAAACAGGCACCCGTGAGCATGGTATGCAAGGTCGGATAATTATCTAATTAAACAAGGGTTTAAGAAAGGTTTGGTGGATAGCAACTTATATGTCAAAACAGAGAAGGGTCATCTTATTGTTCTTGTTGTTTATGTAGATGACATAATATTTGGCAAGCAAGATGGATGAATATTGCAAAGACATATCAATTAAAATGAAAAAAGAATTTGAGATGTCAATGATTGGTGAACTTTCTTATTTCTTAGGACTGCAGGTCAATCAAAATGAAAAACGCATTTTTATTTCTCAAGTTAAATATGTAAAAGAAATGCTGAAAAAGTTCACAATGGAAGACAAGAAACCGGTCAAGACTCCCATGACAACAGTCGCAAGTTGAGCAAGGATGATAAATCCCCGTATGTAGATCAAACAATGTACAGTGTCTATGATTGGAAGCTTGTCTGTATTTAATGTACCACTAGACCGGATATATTACAAGCAAGATGTATGGTTGCAAGATTTCGAAGCCACTCCCAAAGAAACTCATGTAACAATCAGAAAGAGGATTTTCAGATATCTCAAGGGCACTATGGATTATGGGTTGTGGTACCCAAAAGGTAAAGATTTCACTTTGATTGCATATTCCGATGCATATTGGGCAGGATGTATTGATGACGTAAAGAGCACAAGTGGAGGAGCATTTTATCTTGGAGACAGTCGGTAGCATGGCACAACGAAGAAACAAGAATCGAGATCTCTATCCACTCGAGAGGCAGAATACATTGCAGCAACAACATGCTATACTCAGATATTATGGATGAGACAAACGTTGAAAGATCTTGGTATTCATTTCAATGAACCAATTTCAATTAAATGTGATAACACTAGTGCTATCAACATATCCAAGAATCCACAAATGCATTCAAGAACCAAACATATTGCAATCCGATATCATTTCTTGAAGGATAAAGTTGCGAAGGAGAGGTTAAATTGGATTTTGTTCCAACTACAGAGCAAGTAGCTGATATATTCACAAAACCTTTGCCTAAGGAAGTATTTGAATACCTTCGAAAGAAGTTGGGAGTAGTCACACCACCCAAGCACTGACTAGCTATGGGAAACACATTCTCGTGGGGAGCATTCAAACTTTTTAAGTCTGAGAATGTTGTGCATAGACTCGTGGGGAGTCTCACATAGCCCTTTGGTATTATTGGCAAAGGGGGAGAAGAAATTAAGCAAGGTTGCAGATTTGTTGCCAACAATTCCAAAGGGGGAGATTGTTGAGCAAGGTGCAGCAAAAGAATTGCAAAAGTATTGTCATTGTTGTCAACACAATTGATTGATGCAGTTGATGCGGCTCGAGGTCAATCGGATCAAGCGCAGAAAGTTTCAAGGAAAATAGTAGTGACCCGTATTCAAACCGGCAAAAAGAGACAAGGAAGAAAATTGTCGCGATATCGCGACATGTTTTCTGTCGCGATTTCGCGACATGGTCGAGGAGAGAGAAGGCGCAGCTGGAAATGTCACGATTTCGTGACATGTCGAGTTTTCATTGAGGAGAGAGAAAATGTGTCGCGATTTCGCGACAAAAAGTAGGAGAGAGAAAATGCACGCCAAATTGTCGCGATTTCGTGACATGGCCGAGGAGAGAGAAGATGCGAGCAAAACTGTCACGATTTCATGACATGCTGGCAGAGAAGGAAACAAAGGTGTAGCGATATCGCTACATGTTGAAATGAATGGAAACAAAGGTGTAGCGATATCGCTACATGTTGAAATGAATGGAAACAAAGGTGTAGCGATTTCGCTACGTGTTGAAACAAAGAGAAACTAAGGTGTAGCGATTTCGCTACATGTTGAAACAAAGAGAAACTAAGGTGTAGCGATGGCGCTACATGTTGAAACAAAGGGAAACTAAGGTGTAGCGATTTCGCTACCATTCAAAGTTGCAAAAATTAAAGATGTAACAAGTCAAAAGCACAAGGCACAAAGTTGTAGCGATTTCACTACTGCATGGAGCAAAGAGCGTACGGAAGCCAAAAGCGTCGCGATTTCACGACAAGAAGATGATGACGTCAGCAAGAGCCGGAAGCGTCGTGATTTCGTGACATGTTCCATTTTCGCTGGAGTTTGCAAGCAAAGCTGTACGAAAGAGCAAAGTGTCACGATTTCGTGACATGTTCCATTTTCGCTGGAGTTTGCAAGCAAAGCTGTATGGAAGAGCAAAGTGTCGCGATTTCGCGACATGTTCCATTTTCGCTGGAGTTGGCAAAGAAGAGTGTACGGAAGCCGAAAGTGTCACGATTTCACGACAAGCAGGATGATGACGTCAGCAAAGTTGAAAAGTGTCGCGATTTCGTGACAGGATGAAAGGAAAGCTGCTGGAAGCCGAAAGCGTCGCGATTTCGCGACAGCATTGAGGATGACGTCAGCAAAAGTTCAAAGTGTCGCGATATCATGACAAGATGCAGGGAAAGCTTGCAAGAGCCAAAACGGTCACGATTTCGTGACATGCTTAAGGATGACGTCAAGAAAGTTCTAAGTGTCGCGATATCGCGACATGAGCAGGGGAAAAGCTTTCAAGGCCAAAATGGTCACGATTTCGTGACAACCTTCAGGGTGACGTCAACATAAGTTAAAAGTGTCACGATATCGCGATAGGTAACAGTCTGGCAGGTAAAACCCAGAGGAGCATGCAAGGTGACACGTGTCAAAAAAGCAGACAGGAAAATCATGCAGCCAATTACGTAAAATGTAACTGATGTCAGATTTGCTATTACAGATTGACAAGTGTCAATCATGCATTCGAACAGCCGTTTGCATGTATTCGAAGAATCAAATTTAAAGTATCGAAAGGTTTTCGAAAGGTCGTATTTGCAGGCATTCTAACAGACGTATTTGAAGCATACAGAAAAGCCGAACATGAAGAATCGAAAAGCTTTCAAAGAATCACATATGGAGTTTCAAAAAAGCATTCGAAAAGCCGTATTCGAAGAAATTGAACAGTCAAAGTGCATGAAACAAAATTGCCGTATTGCATGGTTTCCAAAAGACGTATTGCAGGGTTTCGAATAGTCGAAATGCATGGAACTGAACAGCCGTATTTCTTGGATTTGAACAACTGAGTATGTGATTCGATTGCATGCGGAATTGAAAGGTTATAAAAGAATAATCGTACAGAGAAGATGTTGTCATCGTTAGAGAGAAATAGCTGTAAAAGGAGAGTTAAAAAAGAATCAAGAGAAAAATAAGCAGAGTCGTGAGAGTGTGCAGAGTTGGGTTAATTGCAGACCAGTCAGGGTCGTGCATAAAGTGAAGACATTTTTATGTCATTCTAAATTTATCGAATTGCACCCAAGTTGGTGCTTGGTACTAGGAGTTGGTGCTCCATCTGCTTGCAAGAAAAATTACAGGGGTTGGTGCTCCTTCCAGCTTGGTGCCGGTAAAGTGTTTGTAAAATTGATTTTGCAAAGACCGGATTTGGATTGGAGTCCAAGCAGCTCATTTTTGAGGAGTAGCCAAATTGGTGAACCTCGGTATATTGAGTGTTGTGGTGTGCTCTCTTGTTCAAGTTGTTTTTCAGTTGTCAAGTTCTCTTTATTTCATATTAAATGCTATAGATATAAAAATTAATAGCTACACTGATTCACCCCCCCCTCTCAGTGTCATTGTGTAATCATCAAGTTGATCATATTTGACATTGTCCCTAGTACAGATTCAATACTGAGACTCCATCCGCATCCTTTGCTGAAATTGCATTTTGTTTTGTGAACAATAGATTCATAATGGAATTTGGCTTCAATGGGAATCATGCACCTTATTTTTAGAAGTCAGTAAGTAGGTGCAAAAATGGGATTCAAGAACCTAACAAAAATTAGGCACTCGATAGTCAAGCACCAAATGGGAATAAAGCACCTGTTAGTCAACCGCAAAACAGGAATTAGATGCTTCAAAGGGAATTGGACGTCTTACTTAGAACTTCACCTCATTGTACTGTAGATGTTTTGCCTTTAATTTTTCCATCATGAAATTGAAAGTGTCAGGTTCGAGTGGTACCTCAATGTAAACATGCTAATACACAACAAATTCTCCAAAATCTACACAAAAATACACTTAGAAAAAAATATTAAATATCATGTAAAATAAACTATTAAACATATATATCTACAAAAATAAGTTCTGCAATTTACAGGGAAAATAGTACAAAAAATGAGCATATACAAAGCTCATCACTTGGCATTATTTTCATAAATTTTCTTACCACTTATATTTTTTGGAGGAGTTGTGGGTGTTGTGTAACCATTCTCAACTGATTGCCATGTATCAATTCCCTATTCCATAAAAAATATCTTCATTATGACACTCTAAAAATAATAATTATTCCCATTAAACAATGGATCTATATGAGTTAAAAATCCTTCCTTATGAGCCATCTGTGTTCCTGTAAGATATTTCTTCAAAATATTAGGCTTCCCTAAAGGAACCTTTTTTGATACAAATTGATGAACACAATCTTATACTAAGAGGGGGGTGAATATTATAAGATAAAATTTTACTTTTCTCTTCAACTTAGTATTATCCAATGTTAATAATTGCAATAACTTTCCAAAGAAGTATTAATCAATATCATCAATAGTAGTTATGAGATAATGTACAAATAATCACACACATGAGAGATACAAATTTAACATGGTTCATCCAATGTGGGCTACATCCAAGGAGAAAATATCTCTTATAAATTTTATCAACCAATCTCTTAGGAACTAATTTCCAATTATAATATTTATGGAAACAAACCCAAAGGAGACACCAATCCTCTATGCTGAAGTTTTTGGACCTCTACACATAGGAGAACTCCATACCCTTTATTTTTATTTGTGGACCTCTATCCATAGGAGACCTCAATCCCCTCTACTCTAGTTATTGGACCTCTATAAACAGGAGAACTCTATCTCCTATCCCCTATGCCCTACTATGCTTCAAGCATTTACAAAAAGATTTCTAAAATATATTTACCAAAACCTACTCTTAACTCTGCTCAAATCTACCTCAAGCCTTCACACAAAACTTGCTCAAATTTTCTTACCAAAATATGTTCTCAACTATGCTCAGATTTGCTCTAAGTATACATACAAGACTTACTATAATCTGCTTACTAAAACCTGTTTTAAGTATTTTTATAAGACTTTCTCAAATTTACCTCAAACCATTTTTTAATATTCTCACAAGACTTGCTAAAATCTACCTCAAAACTACTTTTAGTCTTCTCACAAGACTTACTCAAATCTACCTCAACCCACTTCAAGTCTTATCACAAGACTTACTCAAATCTACTTACCAAAATATGATCATAACACATGCTCAAATCTGATCATAACACATGCTCAAATATGATCATAAAACATGCTCAAATTCTATCATAACACATGCTCAAATCTGCTAATAACACATGCTTAAATCTTCTCATAACACAAACTCAAATTTGATCATAAAACATGTTCAAATCTGCTTCAATCCTACTCACATAAATTGCTCAAATATTTCCAATTCTTGCATACAAACAATTTCATATATCATTCTCAAAAGTACTTTTATTGACTAAAGTAGTTTAGACATATTCTACCCAAAATTCGTTTAACCTCTTGAACATATAGAGAATGATATGTACTATTAAATGCCCAATATGTTCTTCACATTTACATGTCTCACATTTATTTCATTTTAATGATAGCTCTAGTCTAGAACTTTGATAATTGACCTTCTTATAAATTTTCTACAATTAAAAACTAATGCACACACTTGCTTCACAAATCCGATTTCTAACACTTGCACATTCACTCTTCAATGTCACTCGAACAAATACCTAAATGCTTCACAAATCCATTTTACAATGATGCACAAATTTATTCTCAATATCTAGTACATATGTTTCCAACAATGCTCATGAAATCAATCATTTTATCTCCACCTCATTTAACAACACAAGTATTCTTTCCAAAACAAAATACCTTGAGAAGGAGTTAAAAAACCATACCTCACAAAGTTGCCTTGAAGAAGATGTGCCCTTAAAAACCTATCTCAAAAAAATATCCTTTCTTTGCAACTTCAAAATAGGGTTAGCAAATCTTCTTTTTAAAAAATCACCCTAAGATCCTTTCTCAAAATATGTGCACAAGAATGCTCGAGAATAATACTCTATAACATTCCTTTTAGTCTTACAAAATATAGCTTTTAATAAAGACTAAAACATTAAATTCCTCTTTTATGATAAGTTCCAAAATACAAAGAACCATGAACATATATAAACCTTATATCTCCTTTATTTAAGTGACAACCAACCTTATAAATCTTTCACTCAATGTTCAAAAGCAATTTTCAAATAATCATAAAATACTTTATATCTCCTTCAAAAAATAATTCTCTCACACTTTATACGAAGCAAAAATTTCAAGCAAGTCTAATACACCTTATAACTCCCTCTTTAAACATATAAGATCAACCCTTTTTCACACTAAAAAAATACAAATTTAAAATCTCAAAACACCATAAAACTTCCACTTTAAATTCAATGCATAAATTAATACTTTCACACCTTATGGTCTCCAAGGTAAAAATGAAATTAAATTATTTTAGTGCACCTTGTAAACTGTCATGACCACCTCAATCAATGTAAAGCAATTTAAAATTTATGTACCTTATGCATGATGTGAATTGAAACCAAGACCTCCCTAGTGCAGTGCTTACCAAAGCATCTTTGACCAGCTATGCTACCATGGTGGTTAGAGCCAAAAGGAATACTCACAACTTTATCTGCCCTCTGTGCACATCAAAGGTAATTTTCTACATTTTCCTCTCTAAATTCTACTCACATCAAAAGGAAAGCCTTATGTTTTGCTCTCTTCCCTCTATGGACACCAAGGGGAATGCCCTACGTTTTCCTCTCTATCCTTTACACAATAAAAATGGATTTCCCTATGTATTCCTTATGCCCTCTACATATATCAAGACAGAGTGCTCTACGTTTTATCTCTACACACTTTTTAGCATTCACTGGATTTATCACAAAGTGTTTCAGTCAAAAATCCATTGGATATCTCTTTGTCATCTGCATCAATATATCAATCAAATCTCATTGGATATATCTTTGTTGTTCACTTAAGCCCACACATATATTTCAATATCAATGCATATACACTTAATTGAGGAGAAGTGACTAATATTTATATTGCATAAGCCAAGAACCTTAAAAAATTTAATAACGTCTGTGCATCCATGAAATAAAAAAATATTGGTCCTTCAAACCTTTGGAACTTAATAATATTAATAAAATATTATACCATAGTCTTATATGTTGGATCCCAAATGCTTTATAAAGTTGAGCTATAATATTATAACATAATACTTTTAGATCCATTAAAATATCTTAAACCTTTTGGACAAAATAATACAAACTTTTGGCCCATGTAAACCTGGTTCTTCTTTCTGTAGAGTTCTTTTATCTCATGCCTATAAACCTCTTTGTTCTGAGCCTCTTAAACCTTTTCTTTTATAATATTTAAATAATTATTTTAATATTATAGTCCTTAAGAATATTTGTCTTTCTTTATAATAAATCTTGCTATATGTGTCTTGAATATTATGCTCTCTTTATCATCCAATTATAATTAACTCATGTAACTTTTGACATCAATGATAACTCAACTAGTCAATATTTCCAACCAAAGAAATAATTCTAAAAGGGTGTCCTTGGTTTATGGGAAGAGCAGGGCCCTTCCTTACCTGTTGGTATGAAGGCTTTTCACTTGAAAATGTAAATCTATCCTTAGTACCTGTCTGGTTTAGGATGTTTAACTTTCCCATTGAATTTTGGGAAATAGATACCTTCAAGGTAATAGGAAACACTCTAGGAGAATTTATTGAGATTTTAGATACAAAAAATATGGATTTTTGGCTATTTATGCTCGAATATTGGTCATGACTAATATAAGTAAATATTTACCAGAATCAATCATTCTTAAGTATGGGAATAAGATGTGTATCCAAACTATAGATTATGAAAACGTATCTTTTAGATGTAGAAGATGTCATGAGGTGGGGCATATTGAGATATCATGCCCTAAGAAGAGCCCTAGCAGAATAATTTGTATAAAATCGTAAGAGAAATTTACAAATGGTTATGGATAAAGATGGTTTTAAACTTCCAAAAAATAGATCTAGAAAAATAAAAGAAAATAAACAGTGGAGACCAGTAATAAAAGATACTAGAAGAAATTCCAATTCGTTGGATTCTTTAGCCTATGAAAAAAAGTACATCAAAACTTAGAGGACACATGACAACAATTTCAACATATTAGCAAGGAACCATCTATTCAAAATGATCCTAACATAAGGAAGAACATTCTCAATGAACCCAAGGAATGTGTTTCATCAAATTTTTAAGACTCTCTTGAAGTACCATGCACCATTCAGGATAAAATAATTGGTAAAAAAAATATAGTTATAGAATTTAATACCACTGCCATTAATAAGAAAATACTAGAAAAATGAGCAAGATAAGTCAAAAGCTTCTATAATAGATCCAGGAAAGGATAAATATGTTGTAAAACAAAATGGTGAAATAATATTTAGGAATAGAATAATAAGACCTACTCATGATATAGGCAAGGCAAAAAGAGGAAAACCCTCAAACTATCAAGCAAGATCCAGGTTAGCAAGAGCTAACATAGAGAAAGGAACACAAACTAAGTTGGTTGAACTTATCTTTACCAAACAAAAAAATTATATTGGTAATACGCAATAGGGGCCAAAAGCCCCTAATGAGACATGATTATCATATCATGGAATATAAGGGGTGCTAATGTGACATAGATATTATTGTGCTAGGCATAGGTTTAATAAAAACCTAGGTTAGGACTTAATTAGTCTTATTTTTAATTTTATGTGAGCTTTTGTTGCTCACGTAGCCCTTGCCAACATCTTCTAGATTAATAGTTGGCAATCTTCTAGATAGGGTTAGTTACAACTTATCCTCCTTGTTTTGAGGATTAATGTTTATCTTCCAAATATGCATTTTGTTGCTATTTGGAAGGGCAATTAGTTGTATTTTATGCTTATTTAAGCATTGCATTTTTAATGTAAATACATCTAGGAATTAATTTCATATCTTGATAATTAGTTCCTTATCATTGGTATCAGAGCCTCGTGACTCCTGACCTATGAGGGGGAATTTCTCCCCCACTGTCTCCCTCTTGTCAATTTGCTGCAAAATATCACTTGTGACTTTCTTGCAAATGTTGTTGATGATTTTTGTTTAGCAAAATTTAATTGTAAATATATATATATATATATATATATATATATATATATATATATATATATATATATATATATATATATATATATTGTCAACAATGTGTTTTTGTTGACAATATTGGAAGGTGATAAGTTTTCAGGTGTATTTTGGTTGGCGAATTGCTACACCTATAGCATTTGATACCTCTGACCGCATCAAATTTGATGGCTAGCAAATTCTAGCTAGCCATGTATGTCCTCTGGTAACAGAACCTGACACTGACTCTTGTTGTGTCAGATTTTATCTGAAAATATCAGGTTTTTTTTTATGCGATTGGCATTTGATGTTGATATTTTTATCGCAAACATCAATGTGTCTTGATGCAAGTTATTTTGAGTTTGTAAGAACTACCATCCACTGATAGATATGACCCTACTGATGCAAATCTATCAGATCCTGCCCCATCCACTCCAATTATGTGCTTGATCAAAGTTATTTGCTTATGCATTGATCGAGATATGAAGTTGTATATGCTCATTTCCACTGTGACTAACAAGCGATCGGTGGCTCTTCTTTGTTGTAGTCCATGATGTAGACTTCTATGTAGTATTTTGTGGCACAATAGCCACACCAAACATATACTATATTGAGGATTTGGATGGCATTGCAACATCTTGGTCCTACGCTAGATCACCCTCGACGATTGTGAACAAGTTTGCTACACCATTGGAGGATTCAAAGTTTTAAAACTCCAATGATGGATCTATTATCGATTGGAGTAATTACACACTCGAATTATCGATAAATATAATGTCACATTCTATGATGTAATGTCGTATTTGTACCTACAATAGCCCATGCTCTGCACGATATGGCATCCAATTATTTGGCTCATATCGCCTCTCATACAAGCAACATTTATGGGTTCATCACCGTTCATGAATAAGGTGGACGACTCACAACAAATCAACAAAACTTTTAATTGGTGATTTTCATTGGTGATCTACGAATTTTAATTTTGGTTTCGTGCAAGATATGCTGCACGTAAAACTTCTACTACCACCTATAAAATAATCTTCCCTCTAAAGCCAATAAAATTTCTACGGGTGTTCGATCTAAAATTGAGGCACTCAAATCAATCCTCACACAGACGTAGAGGCCTACTACTCCTCCAATATGCATTCAATCCATAATGCGACGATGCCTTAAACCTGGGTGATCTGACATAACTGCTTTAAGATCCATTTACCATGGTATCTTTGGTTGTAGATCATGCAGGTCCAGACACAATCAGACTTCACAGTATATCATGCAGCTCCAAGCACAGACAGAAATCATCATAGACGATGCCTTCTTTTTCCTCCTAAAGGCATGATTGATTTATCATTGCACATGGCCACCCAACTTCTTCGCATGTAGTAAATAGATGATGCAGACAAAAAATTACTGCCACTCTAAGGTCAAAAATCTGACCAATCAATATCCGATTTTGCAATGTGGCAAACAACTGGTGGCAATATTAGGAAATTTATTCCATGACACGTGGCTTGTTCTAATATTGCAATCAATATCTTCTAGCTTTCACATCAGTTGCTTCTAAGTATTGACTAAAGAATATGAGGAGATCCATTTTACTCCTCTTATTGGGTGTACTCATCATTTGGTGCATCATGTCCTATTTTAGACTTTATTGTACTACATGCCACTTGTTAGCTTTTCATAGCTATTATCCACCTGCAATTGTGGATATTTGAGGAGTCACATTACTCCTCCCCCTTGGGATTTTACAAAATTTATGGATTTGTAATGAAGTGCATCTCGGTGGTACCCGACACTTCATCCTTTTATTTACATCCATTGTATCCCACTTGGGTATTTTTACTACTCCCTCACTAAGATTTGAAGGCATTCACTTCACTTCATGACTTCCATGAGCCAAATACTACAGGGATTTGACACTTCGAACACCAACAAACTACCAAAGACTATAGAGATTCGACACTTAGAACACCAAATTTCTGAATACTATAGAGATTCGACACTTCAAAACATGCCTACATGTACCTTTTTCTTCCACTCTTCCTCCATCGTTAATAGTTTCAAGATGATTTCCTGATAGGATAATTTGAAATTAGTTTTGGGTGCATGCTTATGGTTTAGCATGATTGGTGTGAAGAGTTGCACCTTCTTGAAGATTGAACGATATTTTGACAAGGCCCTTTTTTAGCATAGTAGTGTTCATTCCTACATGCTTGAGGCTGACCCCAGTGGCAATAGACCTCGAGATTCCATTGGGTTTCCTATATGGACCCTTTCAGTGTTGAGCATGTGTTTTGCTCATTGTTGCTCCCTTTGATGGAGTCATGGTGATCTCTTTGGAGCTTTGTACATCGTCTATCTCTCTTCTTTTTAGAACCACTTTGGAGGATTTCATTTTTTGGGCACTTCTATTTGTACTATCTTCTCTCCCAAATTCTTGTAAAAGCATTGGAGTCCAATGCTTCCATTGTTGGGAGGAATGATATAGATATTATTGTGCTAGGCATAGGTTTAATAAAAACCTAGGTTAGGACTTAATTATTCTTTTTAATTTTATGTGAGCTTTTGTTGCTCACGTAGCCCTTGCCAACATCTTCTAGATTAATAGTTGGCAATCTTCTAGATAGGGTTAGTTACAACTTATCCTCCTTGTTTTGAGGATTAATGTTTATCTTTCGAATATGCATTTCGTTGCTATTTGGAAGGGCAATTAGTTGTATTTTATGCTTATTTAAGCATTGCATTTTTAATGTAAATACATCTTGGAATTAATTTCATATCTTGATAATTAGTTCCTTATCATAATGCCCCCTTAAAGCATAGGTGTATTAAGGACCTATTTTTAAGTAATAAACGTGATATTATTTGTATCTAGGAGACTAAAATATAAAAGAAGTTCTAAAAAATATGAAAATAGTTTAGGCTAGATGTGAATGGGATGCTATGGATTCTAAAGGAGCAGTAGGGGAATTCTAACTTGTTGGAATCCTTCTAGAACCTCTTGTGTAATTATTCATAAAACTAGGCATTGGATAGCCTCTTTAGTCACTTGGTACTTTGATGATATTCACTTCATCTTTATCAATGTGTATGGTCGTACAACTCAGTCAGGTAGATTAGATGTTTGGAGTGGGATTGAGGTATTTATGAGAAGTAAAGACCAAGAAATCCATTTCATGATCATTGGATATTTTAATGCCATTACCAAGCTAAATGAAAAAATTGGGGGAGTTAGAAAATTGACCAAAAGTATAAAATATTTCTTATATTTTATTCAAAACAACAATCTATGGGAATTTGAGTTTGAAGAAGACAACTATACTTGGACAAATAACATGAGAGACTAGAACCTAGTAGCAGAAAACCTATATAGATGCATTCTATCATATCATTGGCTAAATGAAGGAAATTGTACTAAAATTAATACCTTAACAATAATTGGTTCAGATCACTGGCCAATAAGATTTAAAATGATTATTAGTGAATTTAAAAAAATATCATATTTTAAATATGAGCAGATGTGGGAAGACCATCCTCAATTTGTTGATAAGATAGCTCAAACATAAAATTCTTTAGCTAATGGTGGGTTGTATGCTATTCCAATACAAATTAAAGCTGTGACATCTAGATTAAAATAATGGAACAAGAACACATTTGAAAATATTTTTGAGAAGAAAGAAGAACTAAAAGATAAACTTTCAAAATTTCAAAAAGCTGATGAAAATAATACAAGATCAGAGGAAAGGCAGTTGCCTAGTGAATATCATAATATTTTGAGTAAGGAAGAGAAATATTGGATATTAAAATCAAGACATACTTGGTTAGAAGAAGGAGATAAAAATACAATTTTTTTGATAGGATGGCTATAGTACAAATATCTTCTTCTAGAATTGGTAGAATTAAATCAATAGAAGGGGTTTGGATTGAATATCGGAGTGAAATTAGAAAAGAGGCTAAGTTATTTTATCAAAATATTCTAGGTTTAGAGGAGATCGAAGTTCTTAATGATAAACTTTTTCAAGATGTTCCTTCATTTATAACAAATGAAGACAATCGGACAACTGGAAATTGATGGATCCTATTACTCTAGAAGAAGTTCATTTAGCTCTTTTCTCTTTTAATAAGGATAAATACCCTACTCTAGATGGGCTCTTTGTATATTTTTACCAACATAATTGGGATATAGTGAAGGATTCTTTATTGGTGATAGTGGAATAGTCTAGGGTAAAACAATACATTCCTTATAAAATAAATGTAACTTATCTTACCCTAACTCCAAAAAATAAGGATGTTGAATTGTTTGATTCTTTTAGAAACATAAGCCTATGTAATATGGCTTAAAATATTATTTTCAAAGTGATGGTGAATAGATTAAGTCCATTGTTAGACAAAATTATTTTAGAAGAGCAAAGAGGTTTTGTGAAAGGGAGAAATTTTGGATGGGATCATAGTAGATTCAAGAAAAGAGAAATAAATATCTTAAAACTTGATATGAGTAAAGCCTATGATAGGGTTAAATGGAATTTTATTTTTACAATTTTAGATAAGTTTATTTTTGGAAAGAAATGGGTAAGATGGATTAAATCTCGTGTCTCTACAATTTCTTATTCAGTGTTGGTCAATGGGTTAGTGATAAAATATTTTAAAGTCAAGAGAGGCCTTAGACAAGAATATTTTCTATATCCTTATTTGGTCATTATTGTGGTAGAATTTTTTAGTAGGAACTTACATAAGGCTTAAAAATATGGGTTTATAAGTAGACATAAGGTTAGTAATAACATCTATAACATCATTCATAAATATTTTTTAGATGATACAACCCTTTATGGAAGGGCAATGATAAATGAGGCCAAAGCTTTAAATAACTTTTTAAAAGAGTACAAAAGAGCTTCACGATAAAAAATTTATAGGACTAAATCCAAATTTTACTTTCTTAACACTCCTGCTAATATCAAAGTAAAAATTTGTATGCTACTTCAAATGGAGGAGGTAAATCTAGAAACAACTTATCTAGGGATGCCTTTATTTGAAGATATAACGAGGATAGATTTATGGAATCAAGTTATTAGTAAAGTTCAAAATAAACTTCCAGCTTGGAAAGGTAGATGGTTATTATTAGTAGGAAGAGTGCAATTAATTAAGTCAATTTTACAAGCCATTCCAACATATTATATGTATTTGTATTCTATGCCAAAATCAGTTGAAAAAAGTTTAATCTTTATTATGTGATCATTTTTATGGTCGGATTTACATGATAAAAGGAAATTTTCTTTGGTGAAATGGAGCAAGTTGTGTGATGACAAAACTAGGGGAGGTCTTGGTTTAAGAGCTCTTAAAGATGCAAACTTAGGTATTAGGAAAAAAATTATCTAGAGATTGTACAAAGAGAGTCAAAGATAATGTGCAAAAATTCTTCTAAGTATATTGATCCCAAAGACCCAAGTTTAATTTGTAATGCATTATCTCTTCCAAATGGCTCTCTCTTTGGAATGGTTTAAAAAAATCTATTGATATTATGATTAAAGGTTTAAGATGGGTGGTGGGACTTGAGAAAAAATTGCTATTTGGATGGATACTTTTGTGATAAAAAACCACTCAGTTTAGATCCAATTTGGAAATATTGGATGAGATTGCTTCAAGATAAATATAGTGATAGGGTTTCAAATATTTTGTACAAGGATAGAGAAGGAAGATAAAAATGGAAAGAGGATTTATTTACAAGTATACAAGACATTGATGCTAGGAGGCAATTGAGTAGAAATATAACAATTGTAATTATTATGAGGGGTGCCAAGGATATATTAATTTGGGATTTGAATAGCTCGAGAGAATACACAATAATAAGTGGATATAATGTTCAACACGACATAATAATAATATCACTAGAATTTGGAGAGATATTTGGCGCAGCCCAAGTATTCCTAAAGTTAAAATGTTTGGTTGGCTAGTAGGTCATAGAAGAATTTTATCCTGGGATTATGAAAAGATATTTTCATGGCCCCTCTAAATGTGTTTTTTGTAATAAGGAGGAGAGTATTGACCATATCTTGGGACATTGCTCAATAGTATGGAATCTATGACAATGGATTCTTAATATGTTTGGTAAATGCATGGTGATGAATAACAAAATTGAAGATTGGTTAAAGCAATGGTAAAGCACTTATAAAAGTGAGGCATTTTTAAAAATAATATGGGATATATAAAAAGATACAATATTTTGGACTATATGTCTAGAAATAAATAGAAGAATATTTAAAGGAAAGAAAAATAGTTTAGATGTAATGAAAAATAAGATATTTTTTATCCATAGACGAGTCTAAACCAACCATATCAACTCACCCAATCACTAATTTGGATGCAGAGATTCTTGGCATATGGATTCAAGTCATTAAATGAAATTATGATGTTGGTTATAAGAGAAGCAAAAATAAGGTAAATAATATAAAGTGGAAACCACAAAATGTGGAGTGAGTTAAATTAAATTTTGATGGAGCATCTAAAGGAAACCCAGGACAAGGAGGAGGAGGAATAATTAGAAATAATAGAGGAGATATTTTATCTCATTATGCTTTCAATTGTGAATTTAAGACAAATAATGAAGCTGAAACTTGGGTAGCTTTAGAAGGGTTAATAATATGTAAACAAATGAAATGATATAGATTTTGGATGGAAGGTGATTCTCTTATAGTAATAAATACATTTTTAAGGAAAGGAAAGGCTCCATGAAACATACAAGATATAATTGTGGAAATTAAATATTTTGCTAAATATTTTGAAGAAATCATTTTACACATATATAAAGGGAAGGAAAAAATGTGCAGATAAGCTAGCCAATAGAGAGGTTTTAATTGAGGATCGTGAAGGAAAAAATGTGTAGATAAGATAGCCAATAGAGAGGTTTTAATTGAGGATCATGAAGTTAACATTTCCTTTTCATGGTTAGAGGAAGTAGAAAGTTTAGTTGAAGCTCACATAAATTGTTGATTGCCTAATGATTAAGATTTACTTTAATTTTTTCCATTGGTAATATCTTTTTTATTTTGTAACAATAATGTGTGTAACTATTTATTATAATTTTTGTGGTTGCACTTGTGTTTAGAAAAGAAACTAGCAATCTAGATTTGGTAAAGCGAACTACTATTTATTATAATTTTTGTGGTTACACTTGTGTTATTTATTATAATTTTAGTGGTTGCACTTGTGTTTCAGGAAGGAAACTAGCAATTCAGATTTGGTAAAGCGGACTATGTTAGTGTGATGTTTTGGAAATATTACTCTACTAAGATGCAAGGCATAGATAATAAAGGTGAATTTTTGGCATTCTGGGGGATGCTATAGGAAAATGTAAAGAAAGATGCTAAATTTTGGAGTAATTGTACTCATATAAATATTTGAAAAGATTGAAAAAATAAAAATCAAATATTTAAACATTTTATGTAAAATTATGTAGGTTTCTAACTATAGCATCTCAATTGTTGTTATGAGAATTGTATCTATTTGTAAACTTTCAAGATCTAAAGAAGAGATATGTAATTTATTAAGGGTGGGTGACCCTAGTACAACCCTTTTTTATCAAACGAAAAAAATCTTATGTAACTTCAACTAGCAACCATGAAAATTCTAGAGCAATTTTTACATGGATCAAATTTACCTTTGAAAAATGAAAAAAAATATTTTAATCAAATGGGATTCAAAAATTATTTGTTAATTCTATCAATACATACAAATGGATGTAAATGGATGTTGGAATGCATCAAATTTACCATTGAATAAAGAAAAAATTATTTTAATTAAAGGGGGTTCAAAATTTATTGTTAATTCTATCAATACAAATGGATGTTGGAAGGGGATACAAATATTATTGCTTATGATCATCAACTATTGTTGAAAATCGTCTATAAAATATAAACTTAGTTATTGAGAAGAGATATTTAATAATAATTTGACTAAAAGTGTATGTTAATATTTTTCTTACCAAAATTCAAAATTTAGAAGATAATCGATGGAATGAGATTTTATCTCTTCACGAAAATGATGAGAAAGAGGAGACTACCAAAATATACTGAGGAAGATAGAGAATATATTTGATAGAGACGTAAATTAAAAAAAAAATTGTAAAAAAAAAAAAACATTCTCCATATAGTTTATTTAAACTAGTAACAAATACAATATAATATTATTTGGATAAGAAAGGTCTCTAGAACCATATAAAACTTATTTTAAAAAAAAAATAAATGTATAAAATAAGCTCAATTTCCACCAAAAATCATAATATCAACAAAAATTCATAAAACTTCTTTTAAAATTTATAAAATAAGCTCAATTTCCACCAAAAAAAACATAATATCAACAAAAATTCATAAAACTTATTTTAAAATTTTAAATAGTAAATCTTTAATTCTACATTCAATTATATCTTAGATAAAATAATTTATAAAAAAATAAATTTTAATAAATATAACTTACTTAATTTTGTATATATCAATAACTAATTATTAAATAAATGTTACTGATGTATTAAATACAATTAAATCTTTAATTCTTTTATAAAATGGTGGTCAATAACTTTATTCCTTTATTTACAGTTATAACATTTCTATTCTTCCAGGACACTCTTATTCTTAGAGACTGCTTCTAAGAGTGTTACGGACACACTTACTCTTAGAGAATGCTTCTAAGAGTGTTACGTTCTTACTCGTAGAATAATTTTACACTAACGTAGTCTTTTTTAGTCTTTTAACTTTATTCCTTTTATTTACAATTATAACATTTCTATTCTTTGGGACATTCCAATTCTTAGAGAATGCTTCTAAAAGTGATACATTCTTACTCGCGGAATAATTTTACACTAGCGTAGTTTTGTCTTTTTAACTTTATTTCTTTTATTTACAGTTATAACATTTCTATTCTTCTATAACATTTATATTCTTCTAAGACACTTATTCTTAGAGAATGCTTCTAATAAGTGTTAGATTCTTAGCGTTGCATTCTTTCTTGTAGAATAATTTTACGTTTTGTGTATGTAAGTAAAATAATCCATAATTAGGGGAGGGTGGGGATGACGGTGGGCGGGAAGGCTGTTCTGGGAGAGCACAGGAGCGTAGGTAGGTCGAACCAGGGGTTCGGTAGGGTGGAGGGAGGGCAAACAGAGTCTGGGGACGCCGAGGAGTCCTTGCCAAGTCGCGGCAAGGATCCGCCAGACAAACGGGGAGATGGACCTCGAAAGTCATATGCTTTGGCAGCAGCCTCTGAAACCCTAAGCGGGCTCTTCTCCAAGGAGTTATTTTCGTCCGGGGACGAGTTGGACATCCCGGCGGAAATTCTCTCAAGATTTGTGGATTTCAAAAAATTTACCCTCATCGGTAAGTTTATTGGTGGTTGTCCTGACATGGAGACCATTTGCAAGTGGGCGTCTAGCAAATGGTGGACCTCTAGTCACTTAGAGCTGGTTGCCCTAACCCGAGGTTTTTTCGCGATTAGGCTGAGCAATAAGGAGGACTACTATAAAATCCTGGTTGGAGTGCCTTGGTTCTTGGGTCGTAGGAGTCTCTTTCTAAGGAAGTGGGGTTTGGACTTTAACCCCGATACCCAAAATATCAACATTGCTCCAATATGGGTTAGGCTCCCGAGTCTTCCCATTTTTTGCTAGCATGAAAATGTAATTAGAGGTATTGCTCGGTCCATCAGAGAGCTGATCACTTTAGACCCTCCCACCAGAGCTCGAACTAGATTTGTCCAAGCTCAGTTCTATATTTTGGCGAACTTGGAGATGGACCTCCCATCCTCCATTACTCTGTGGTTTGGGGGTACTTTTCTACTCAAGCAAGCTATTTTTTATGAGAACAGGTCAGCTTTCTGCCCTCAGTGTAGTTCTCAAGGGCATCTTCAGTCCAATTGTCCTCTCCAAAAGCCAAGGAAGAAGAAGCGGGATCCCTACAACCCTCTGGAGCATGGTGAAGGTCAGACGAAGCACCCTTTTGCGAAGGGCCATGAATCTCCAGGTCCATCCAGGGACCATCTCGAATCCTCCTTACCAGAACAGGAAATCACCACCCATCCGGACTCCGAGTAGTGTGGTGGGCACCCCCAACTAGGACCACAGGAGGAAAAGGAACAAGCCCCCCCTTATCACCACACAGGCAGATTCACCCAAAATTTATGATCGAAACACTCTCGAGGCACAAAAGATATTGGAAGACTACCTGTTGGGAAGAAGAAGTTACCAGCCTGGTAATATTAGCCCTCGAGGAGTCAAAAGCGAGGGGTGGATTTTGGTAGTGAAAGGAAGCAGGGCCGTCCCCCCAACAAGGAAAAGAGAGACAAAGAAACTACGGCTGATGTTGCAAATGGAACCCAACGGTTGTTGTTTCAGGATGACTCCAATTCTCTGATGGGTGACGCATTTATCCCAAAACCTCCCTTCCAGCAGGGAAAGGGAAGTAAGAAGAACCTCAAACCGTACGGATGAAATCCTGGATGTGAGAAGACTAAACGGAGTGGCCATTTGGACCAAGGCAAAATTTTCCAGCAGGATTTTCAATGGTTTGTTTCAGTCCAGTCATTTTTCTTGGATCCTATCCAACATGTATGCTTTGAATTCTGCCTCCGGGAAAGCAGAAATGTGGAAAGTTATTTCCTAGATAATGGGAAATTTTTTTGTAGTTTTCTTAGCTGTCTTCTTCTGCTTTCCGATGGTCCAGCTTTTCCGGCTAGTTTTTGTTTTCCCAGTTATAATGGCCATGGTTTCCAGAATAATCAGGCAAAAATGCGTTACTTGTAGCCCTCTAGCAATTAGCAGCTTTTTGTTTTTTTTTGCATACAGGTTTATTCTTCCAACCAAGAGGCATGAAGCACTATTTAACAAAGCACTATTTAACAAGGCTGATTTTGTATATAAAATTTTGGGATCCTCTATAAAAACCCACTGTTAATCTATTATAATAATTACAAAAAAAAAAAAAATCCATAATTAGTTATCTTTACAATGTGGATTAGTTATAGTTACAATGTGCTCTGTTGTGTAAAATAATCTTACTAAATATTTAATTACAATGTGGATTAATCATAGTTACAATGTGCTGTGTTGTGTAAAATAATCTTACTAAATATTTAATTGTAAGATTTAAATGTTTTACAAGGATCATGATTTACTGAAGATATGAAGACTTAAAAGAAAAGCCCCACCACTTACTGAATTATTATGGAAACAAGCCCTCAATTTTGTTTAAGTCATTTCCTTACATCTAATGACAAAAATTTCGTGATTTCTTTACATCTAAGGAGACCAGGACCAGGATGACACCAGGATGTGGTGTATGTGCTGGTCAGTAGTAGGCCTCTACTTGTGACAACACTAAGTTTTAAGTCATCAATCACACCTGTGGGTGGAGGGTGGGCAGCAATAACAACTGCTGCACAAGTGTGTGCAGCAGTTGTTATTGCTGCCCACCCTCCACCCTCAAATAACTGCTGCACACACTTGTGCAGCAGTTGTTATTGCTGCCCACCCTCCACCCTCAAATGAGGGTGGAGGGTGGGCAGCAATAACAACTGCTGCACAAGTGTGTGCAGCAGTTGTTATTGCTGCCCACCCTCCACCCTCCAATAACATCTGCTGCACAAGTGTGGAGGGTGGAGGGTGGGCAGCAATAACAACTGCTGCACACATTGTGCAGCAGTTGTTATTGCTGCCCACCCTCCACCCTCAAATGAGGGTGGAGGGTGGGTTTTCTGCCCACCCTCCACCCTCAAATGAGGGTGGAGGGTGGGCAAAATAACAAGCGCCGCACACCGTGCAAAGACAGTTATTGCTGCCCACCCTCCACCCTCAAATGAGGGTGGAGGGTGGGCAGCACAACAAGCGCCGCACACTTGTGCAAAGTAGCTGTTATTGCTGCCCACCCTCCACCCTCATTTGAGGGTGGAGGGTGGGCAGCAATAAGTCGGCTGCAAAGAAGCAGTTATTGCCGCCCACCCTCCACCCTCATTTGAGGGTGGAGGGTGGGCAGCACAATAACCGCCGCACACAGTGCAGAAGTTGTTATTGCTGCCCACCCTCCACCCTCATTTGAGGGTGGAGGGTGGGCAAAGAATGCTGAGTGTGCAGAGCTTGTTATTGCTGCCCACCCGCCACCCTCATATGAGGGTGGAGGGTGGGCAGCAATAACAACTGCTGCACAGTGCAGCAGTTGTTATTGCTGCCCACCCTCCACCCTCATTTGAGGGTGGAGGGTGGGCAGCAATAACAACTGCTGCACAAGTGTGTGCAGCAGTTGTTATTGCTGCCCACCCTCCACCCTCATTTGAGGGTGGAGGGTGGGCAGAATAACAAGTGCCGCACAGGAGAGTTGTTATTGCTGGCCACCCTCCACCCTCATTTGGTGAGGGTGGAGAGTGGGCAGCAATAACAAGGCCGCACAGTGCAGAGTTGTTATTGTCGCCCACCCTCCACCCTCATATTGAGGGTGGAGGGTGGGCAGCAATAACAGGTGCACACGAAGACTTGTTATTGCCGCCACCCTCCACCCTCAAATGAGGGTGGAGGGTGGGCAGCAATAATCGCCGCACAGGCAGAGTTGCTATTCCACCCTCTAATGAGGGTGGAGGGTGGGCAGCAATAACAGTGCAACGGAAGATGCTATTGCCGCCCACCCTCCACCCTCAAATGAGGGTGGAGGGTGGGCAGCAATAACAAGCCGCAAGGTGAAGAGCTGTTATTGCTGCCCACCCTCCACCCTCATTTGAGGGTGGAGGGTGGGCAGCAATAACAATGCTGCACAGGCAGAGTTGTTATTGCTGCCCACCCTCCACCCTCATTTGAGGGTGGAGGGTGGGCAGCAATAACTGCCGCACATGTGAAGCTGTTATTGCCGCCCACCCTCCACCCTCATTTGAGGGTGGAGGGTGGGCAGCAATAACAACGCACATGTGAGTGTTATTGCCGCCCACCCTCCACCCTCATGAGGGTAGGGTCAACAATCGCCGCACATGGCAAGATTGTTATTGCTGCCCACCCTCCACCCTCATTTGAGGGTGGAGGGTGGGCAGCAATAACAATGCCGCACAGTGCAGCACTTGTTATTGCTGCCCACCCTCCACCCTCAAATTGAGGGTGGAGGGTGGCAGCACAACAAGTGCACAGAAGATTGTTATTGCTGCCCACCCTCCACCCTCATTTGAGGGTGGAGGGTGGGCAGAATAACAAGTGCCGCACAAGGGAGAGTTATTGCCGCCCACCCTCCACCCTCATATGAGGGTGGAGGGTGGGCAGCAATAACAAGCCGCACAGGGTGAGCTTGTTATTGCCGCCCACCCTCCACCCTCATTTGAGGGTGGAGGGTGGGCAGCAATAACAATCGCGACAAAAGCTGTTATTGCCGCCCACCCTCCCCCCTCATTTGAGGGTGGAGGGTGGGCAGCAAAGTGTGCAGCACTTGTTATTGCCGCCCACCCTCCACCCTCAAATGAGGGTGGAGGGTGGGCAGCAATAACAAGTGCTGCACAGTGCAGTGCAGCCTGTTATTGCCGCCCACCCTCCACCCTCATTTGAGGGTGGAGGGTGGGCAGAATAACAATCGCCGCAAGGCAAAGTGTTATTGCCGCCACCCTCCACCCTCAAATGAGGGTGGAGGGTGGGCAGCAATAACAATCGCTGCACAGTGTGCAGCTTGTTATTGCTGCCCACCCTCCACCCTCAAATGAGGGTGGAGGGTGGGCAGCAATAACAAGTGCACGCACACCTCCCCCTAGGGAGGTGCACAAACAATGCCGCACAGCAAAGGTTATTGCTGCCCACCCTCCACCCTCATTTGAGGGTGGAGGGTGGGCAGCAATAACAAGCAAAGATGTTATTGCCGCCCACCCTCCACCCTCATATGAGGGTGGAGGGTGGGCAGCATAACAAGTGCCGCAGAGGCAAGTTGTTACTGCTGCCCACCCTCCACCCTCATTTGAGGGTGGAGGGTGGGCAGCAGAATAACCGCCGCACAGTGCAAAGCTGTTATTGCTGCCCACCCTCCACCCTCATTTGAGGGTGGAGGGTGGGCAGCAATAACAAGTGCTGCACTCCACCCTCAAATGAGGGTGGAGGGTGGGCAGCAATAACAACGTCGCACGCAGATTGTTATTGCCGCCCACCCTCCACCCTCATTTGAGGGTGGAGGGTGGGCAGAATAACAATCGCCGCAGAGGCAGAGCTTGTTATTGCTGCCCACCCTCCACCCTCAATTTGAGGGTGGAGGGTGGGCAGCAATAACAACCGCCGCACACGGAAGAGCAGTTATTGCTGCCCACCCTCCACCCTCATTTGAGGGTGGAGGGTGGGCAGCAATAACAAGCGCCGCACAGGCAAGATTGTTATTGCCCACCCTCCACCCTCAATATATGAGGGTGGAGGGTGGGCAAGAAAAAAGTGCCGCACTCCTATGTGGTCACATGTTATTGCTGCCCACCCTCCACCCTCAATTGAGGGTGGAGGGTGGGCAACAATAACAAGTGCTGCACATGTGCAAGACTTGTTATTGCTGCCCACCCTCCACCCTCATTTGAGGGTGGAGGGTGGGCAGCAATAACAAGTGCTGCACAGTGCAGCACTTGCTATTGCTGCCCACCCTCCACCCTCAAATGAGGGTGGAGGGTGGGCAGCAATAACAAGTGCTGCAGTGTGCAGCACTTGTTATTGCTGCCCACCCTCCACCCTCATTTGAGGGTGGAGGGTGGGCAGCAATAACAAGGCCGCACGCAGATTGTTATTGCTGCCCACCCTCCACCCTCATTTGAGGGTGGAGGGTGGGCAGATAAGCGACACGAGCTGTTATTGCTGCCCACCCTCCACCCTCAAATGAGGGTGGAGGGTGGGCAGCAATAACAAGCGCCGCATGGAAGACTTGTTATTGCCGCCACCCTCCACCCTCATTTGAGGGTGGAGGGTGGGCAGCAATAACAGTGCAGGGGAGAGTGTTATTGCTGCCCACCCTCCACCCTCATTTGAGGGTGGAGGGTGGGCAGCAATAACAGCCGCACAAGTGAGCAGTTATTGCCGCCACCCTCCACCCTCATTTGAGGGTGGAGGGTGGGCAAGAATAACAAGGGCAGCAGGTTATGCTGCCCACCCTCCACCCTCATTTGAGGGTGGAGGGTGGGCAGCAATAACAACTGCCGCACTGTGCGGCAGTTGTTATTGCTGCCCACCCTCCACCCTCAAATGAGGGTGGAGGGTGGGCAGCAATAACAACTGCCGCTGTCACCCTCCACCCTCATTTGAGGGTGGAGGGTGGGCAGCAATAACAATCGCCGCACACAGGTATTGCCGCCCACCCTCCACCCTCATATTGAGGGTGGAGGGTGGGCAGCAATAACAAGCCGCACAATTGCTGCCCACCCTCCACCCTCATTTGAGGGTGGAGGGTGGGCAGCACAATAACCGCCGCACAAGGTGTTATTGCCGCCACCCTCCACCCTCAAATGAGGGTGGAGGGTGGGCAGCAATAACAGTCGCCATTTCAAAATTGTTATTGCTGCCCACCCTCCACCCTCAAATGAGGGTGGAGGGTGGGCAGCAATAACAAGCGCCGCACAGCAAGAGTGTTATTGCCGCCCACCCTCCACCCTCATTTGAGGGTGGAGGGTGGGCAGCAATAAGCGACAGGGCAGAGTTGTTATTGCCGCCCACCCTCCACCCTCATTTGAGGGTGGAGGGGCAAGCATAATAACGTGCCGCACAGGAGACTTGTTATTGCTGCCCACCCTCCACCCTCAAATGAGGGTGGAGGGTGGGTAGCAATAACAAGTGCGCACAGGAAGCTGTTATTGCCGCCACCCTCCACCCTCATATGAGGGTGGAGGGTGGGCAGAATAACAAGCCGAAGCAGGCTGTTATTGCTGCCCACCCTCCACCCTCATTTGAGGGTGGAGGGTGGGCAGCAATAACAGTGCGCACAAGGTGGAGCTGTTATTGCTGCCCACCCTCCACCCTCATATGAGGGTGGAGGGTGGGCAGCAATAACAACAGAGTTGTTATTGCTGCCCACCCTCCACCCTCATTTGAGGGTGGAGGTGGGCAGCAATTGTTATTGCTGCCCACCCTCCACCCTCATTTGAGGGTGGAGGGTGGGCAGCAATAACAAGCGCCGCACAGGAGAGTGTTATTGCCGCCCACCCTCCACCCTCATTTGAGGGTGGAGGGTGGGCAGCACAACAATGCCGCATGCAGAGTGTTATTGCCGCCCACCCTCCACCCTCAAATGAGGGTGGAGGGTGGGCAGCAATAACAAGTCGCACAAGTGAGAGCTGTTATTGCCGCCCACCCTCCACCCTCATTTGAGGGTGGAGGGTGGGCAGACAATGCGCAGAGCAAGAGTTATTGCCGCCCACCCTCCACCCTCAAATGAGGGTGGAGGGTGGGCAAGAATAACAAGCCGCACAGCAAGGTATCACTTGAGGTGAGTGGGCAGCACAAAAGTCGCACGCAAGCTTGTTATTGCCGCCACCCTCCACCCTCAAATGAGGGTGGAGGGTGGGCAGCAATAACAAGTGCTGCACTATTGCCGCCCACCCTCCACCCTCATTTGAGGGTGGAGGGTGGGCAGCAATAACAAGCGCAGAAGCTTGTTATTGCCGCCCACCCTCCACCCTCAAATGAGGGTGGAGGGTGGGCAAGAATAACATGCCGCACGGAGAAGCTGTTATTGCCGCCCACCCTCCACCCTCATATGAGGGTGGAGGGTGGGCAGCATACAAGCGAGGGAGGCTGTTATTGCTGCCCACCCTCCACCCTCATTTGAGGGTGGAGGGTGGGCAGCAATAACAAGTGCTGCACACAGCAGTTGTTATTGCCGCCACCCTCCACCCTCATTTGAGGGTGGAGGGTGGGCAGCATAACAATCGCCGCATGGAAGTGTTATTGCTGCCCACCCTCCACCCTCATTCAAAGAGGTTATTGCCGCCACCCTCCACCCTCAAATGAGGGTGGAGGGTGGGCAGCAATAACAAGTGCTGCAGAGCGAGCTTGTTATTGCCGCCCACCCTCCACCCTCAAATGAGGGTGGAGGGTGGGCAGAATAACAAGCGCGCAAGGCAGTGTTATTGCCGCCACCCTCCACCCTCATTTGAGGGTGGAGGGTGGGCAGCAAACAAGTGCCGAAGTGAAGACTTGTTATTGCCGCCACCCTCCACCCTCATTTGAGGGTGGAGGGTGGGCAGGAATAACAAGCGCCGCACAGGTTGTTATTGCTGCCCACCCTCCACCCTCAAATGAGGGTGGAGGGTGGGCACAATAACATGGTACTGCAGTTATGCCGCCCTACCTTTCCACCCTCCACCCTCAATTGAGGGTGGAGGGTGGGCAGCACAATAAGTGCCGCACAGGAGTTGTGCCCACCCTCCACCCTCATTTGAGGGTGGAGGGTGGGCAGCAATAACAGGGAGGTGCAGAGCTGTTATTGCTGCCCACCCTCCACCCTCATATGAGGGTGGAGGGTGGGCAGCACAACAAGTCGCGCAGCTGTTATTGCTGCCCACCCTCCACCCTCAAATGAGGGTGGAGGGTGGGCAGCAATAACAAGTGCTGCCCACCCTCCACCCTCATTTGAGGGTGGAGGGTGGGCAGCAATAACAAGTGCTGCACAGCGCAGCACTTGTTATTGCTGCCCACCCTCCACCCTCATATGAGGGTGGAGGGTGGGCAGCATAACAAGTGCCGCAAGGAAGACTGTTATTGCCGCCCACCCTCCACCCTCATTTGAGGGTGGAGGGTGGGCAGCATAATAAGTGCCGCACAGGCAGAGCTGTTATTGCCGCCCACCCTCCACCCTCAAATGAGGGTGGAGGGTGGGCAGCAATAACAAGCGGCACAAGAGTGCTATTGCCGCCCACCCTCCACCCTCATTTGAGGGTGGAGGGTGGGCAGAATAACAGCCGAAGAGCTGTTATTGCTGCCCACCCTCCACCCTCATATGAGGGTGGAGGGTGGGCAGCACAACAAGTGCCGCAGTAGATTGTTATTGCCGCCCACCCTCCACCCTCAAATGAGGGTGGAGGGTGGGCAAGAATAACAAGTGCAAAGACTGTTATTGCCGCCCACCCTCCACCCTCAAATGAGGGTGGAGGGTGGGCAGCAATAACAAGTGCTGCACAGGCAGCACTTGTTATTGCTGCCCACCCTCCACCCTCAAATGAGGGTGGAGGGTGGGCAGCACAACAAGCGCAGGAAGCTTGTTATTGCTGCCCACCCTCCACCCTCATTTGAGGGTGGAGGGTGGGCAGAAAAAGTGTCGCCCTCCCTCAATGAGGGTGGAGGGTGGGCAGCATAACAAGGCTGCACAAGGGGAGCTGTTATTGCCGCCCACCCTCCACCCTCATTTGAGGGTGGAGGGTGGGCAGCATAACAAGTGCCGACAGTGGCAGAGCTTGTTATTGCCGCCCACCCTCCACCCTCAAATGAGGGTGGAGGGTGGGCAGCAATAACAAGTCGCACAGCAGATTGTTATTGCCGCCACCCTCCACCCTCAATTGAGGGTGGAGGGTGGGCAGAATAACAAGTGCCGCAAGGCAAAGCCTGTTATTGCTGCCCACCCTCCACCCTCAAATGAGGGTGGAGGGTGGGCAGAATAACAAGTCGCAGGCAAAGATTGTTATTGCTGCCCACCCTCCACCCTCATATGAGGGTGAGGGTGGCAGACAAGTGAGCATGTCATTGCGCCACCCTCCACCCTCAAATGAGGGTGGAGGGTGGGCAGAATAACAAGTGCCGCACAGTGAAGTTTGTTGCTGCCACCCTCCACCCTCAAATGAGGGTGGAGGGTGGGCAGCAATAACAAGTGCTGCACTGTCCACCCTCAAATGAGGGTGGAGGGTGGGCAGCAATAACAATCCCACCTCATATAGTCACAATAACAAGTACAGGTGCAACTTTCTTGCCGCCCACCCTCCACCCTCAAATGAGGGTGGAGGGTGGGCAGCAATAACACGCCGCACAGGAAGAGCTGTTATTGCTGCCCACCCTCCACCCTCAAATGAGGGTGGAGGGTGGGCAGCAATAACAAGTGCTGCACAGGCGAGCTGTTATTGCCGCCACCCTCCACCCTCATTTGAGGGTGGAGGGTGGGCAAGAATAACAAGCCGCACAGGAGAGCCTTGTTATTGCCGCCCACCCTCCACCCTCAAATGAGGGTGGAGGGTGGGCAGAATAATAACTGCCGCAAGTGGAAGCTTGTTATTGCCGCCACCCTCCACCCTCAAATGAGGGTGGAGGGTGGGCAGCAATAACGTGCCGCACAGGAGCCTGTTATTGCCGCCCACCCTCCACCCTCATTTGAGGGTGGAGGGTGGGCAGCAATAACAAGTGCTGCACAGTGGCAGCACTTGTTATTGCTGCCCACCCTCCACCCTCATTTGAGGGTGGAGGGTGGGCAGCAATAACAAGCCGCAGCAGAGTTGTTATTGCTGCCCACCCTCCACCCTCAAATGAGGGTGGAGGGTGGGCAGCACAATAACGCTGCACAGGCAGACTTGTTATTGCGGCCCACCCTCCACCCTCATTTGAGGGTGGAGGGTGGGCAGCAATAACAAGTGCTGCAGGAGATTGTTATTGCTGCCCACCCTCCACCCTCAAATGAGGGTGGAGGGTGGGCAGCATAACAAGTGCGCATGTGCAGATGCTGCCACCCTCCACCCTCATATGAGGGTGGAGGGTGGGCAGCAATAACTGCCGCACAGGTGAGCAGCTATTGCCGCCCACCCTCCACCCTCATTTGAGGGTGGAGGGTGGGCAGCAATAAAGTGACGGAAGCTGTTATTGCCGCCCACCCTCCACCCTCAAATGAGGGTGGAGGGTGGGCAGCAATAACGCGCAAGGGAGCTGTTATTGCCGCCACCCTCCACCCTCAATTGAGGGTGGAGGGTGGGCAGCAATAACAAGCCGCACAGTGCAAAGATGTTATTGCTGCCCACCCTCCACCCTCATATGAGGGTGGAGGGTGGGCAGCAATAATAAGCGCCGCAAGGCAAGACTGTTATTGCCGCCCACCCTCCACCCTCAAATGAGGGTGGAGGGTGGGCAGAATAACAAGGCCGCATAGGAGATGTTATTGCCGCCCACCCTCCACCCTCATTTGAGGGTGGAGGGTGGGCAGAAGTTGTTATTGCTGCCCACCCTCCACCCTCATTTGAGGGTGGAGGGTGGGCAGCAAAACGGCGATGTTATTGCCGCCCACCCTCCACCCTCAAATGAGGGTGGAGGGTGGGCAAAACGGAGGTTGTTATTGCCGCCCACCCTCCACCCTCATTTGAGGGTGGAGGGTGGGCAGCAAACAAGTCGCAGCAAGCTTGTTATTGCCGCCCACCCTCCACCCTCAAATGAGGGTGGAGGGTGGGCAGCAATAACAATCGCCGAAGCAAGATGTTATTGCCGCCACCCTCCACCCTCATTTGAGGGTGGAGGGTGGGCAGCAATAACAAGCCGAAGCAACTTGTTATTGCTGCCCACCCTCCACCCTCAAATGAGGGTGGAGGGTGGGCAGCAATAATAAGCGCAAGTGAGATTGTTATTGCTGCCCACCCTCCACCCTCAAATGAGGGTGGAGGGTGGGCAATAACAAGTAAAGCTGCATGTGCCACCCTCCACCCTCAAATGAGGGTGGAGGGTGGGCAGCAATAACAACTGCCGCACCGTGCAGCAGTTGTTACTGTTGCCCACCCTCCACCCTCAAATGAGGGTGGAGGGTGGGCAGCAATAACAAGCCGCACGGAAAGCTTGTTATTGCCGCCCACCCTCCACCCTCATTTGAGGGTGGAGGGTGGGCAAGCAATAAAGGTCGCAGGTAGATTGTTATTGCTGCCCACCCTCCACCCTCAAATGAGGGTGGAGGGTGGGGCAATAACAAGTGCTGCACAGTGCAGCACTTGTTATTGCTGCCCACCCTCCACCCTCAAATGAGGGTGGAGGGTGGGCAGCAATAACAATCGTCGCACAGGAGACTTGTTATTGCGCCCACCCTCCACCCTCAATTGAGGGTGGAGGGTGGGCAGCAATAACAAGCGCCGAAGTTGTGTTATTGCCGCCCACCCTCCACCCTCATTTGAGGGTGGAGGGTGGGCAGCAATAACAGGCGCAAGGTGCAAGCTGTTATTGCCGCCCACCCTCCACCCTCAAATGAGGGTGGAGGGTGGGCAAGAATAACAGCCGAAGTGAGATTGTTATTGCTGCCCACCCTCCACCCTCATTTGAGGGTGGAGGGTGGGCAGCACAACAAGTGCCGCACAGAATTGTTATTGCTGCCCACCCTCCACCCTCATTTGAGGGTGGAGGGTGGGCAGCAATAACAAGTGCAACAGTTGTTATTGCTGCCCACCCTCCACCCTCAAATGAGGGTGGAGGGTGGGCAGCAATAACAACGTCGCACAGGGAGCTTGTTATTGCTGCCCACCCTCCACCCTCATATGAGGGTGGAGGGTGGGCAGAATAACAATGCCGCACATGAGTTGTTATTGTTCCCACCCTCCACCCTCATATGAGGGTGGAGGGTGGGCAGCAATAACAGCGTCGGAGATGTTATTGCCGCCACCCTCCACCCTCATTTGAGGGTGGAGGGTGGGCAGCAATAACAAGTGCTGCAATTGCAGCACTTGTTATTGCTGCCCACCCTCCACCCTCATTTGAGGGTGGAGGGTGGGCAGCAATAACAAGTGCGGGGGTCCGGTGTTATTGCGCCCACCCTCCACCCTCAAATGAGGGTGGAGGGTGGGCAGCATAATAAGGTCGCAGAGTGTTATTGCCGCCCACCCTCCACCCTCATTTGAGGGTGGAGGGTGGGCAGCAATAAGTGCAAGTGGTGCAGAGCTGTTATTGCCGCCCACCCTCCACCCTCAAATGAGGGTGGAGGGTGGGCAGCAATAACAAGTGCTGCACAGGCAGAGCTTGTTATTGTCGCCCACCCTCCACCCCTCAAATGAGGGTGGAGGGTGGGCAGCAAATAAGTCGCACAAGAGTTGTTATTGCCGCCCACCCTCCACCCTCATTTGAGGGTGGAGGGTGGGCAGCAATAAGCGCCCTCCCTCATTGAGGGTGGAGGGTGGGCAGAAAATCGGCAAGTGTGTGAAGCTGTTATTGCCGCCCACCCTCCACCCTCAAATGAGGGTGGAGGGTGGGCAGCAATAACAAGGCCGCACAGCAGAGCTGTTATTGCCGCCCACCCTCCACCCTCAATTGAGGGTGGAGGGTGGGCAGCATAACAAGCCGCAGGAAGGTGTTATTGCTGCCCACCCTCCACCCTCATTTGAGGGTGGAGGGTGGGCAGCAATAACAACTGCCGCACAATTGCTGCCCACCCTCCACCCTCATTTTGAGGGTGGAGGGTGGGCAGCAATAACAAGGCCGCACGGAGAGCTGTTATTGCTGCCCACCCTCCACCCTCAAATGAGGGTGGAGGGTGGGCAGCAATAACAGCCGCAGCAGAAGCAGTTATTGCCGCCACCCTCCACCCTCAAATGAGGGTGGAGGGTGGGCAGCAATAACAAGCCGCAGTTTTGAGCATTACAAGAGAGTTATTGCTGCCCACCCTCCACCCTCATTTGAGGGTGGAGGGTGGGCAGCACTAACAAGCCGCAGGCAAAGACTGTTATTGCCGCCCACCCTCCACCCTCATTTGAGGGTGGAGGGTGGGCAGCAATAACAATTGTTGCACAGTGCAGAGTGTTATTGCCGCCCACCCTCCACCCTCAAATGAGGGTGGAGGGTGGGCAGCAATAACAAGTCGACGGCAAAGCTGTTATTGCCGCCCACCCTCCACCCTCATATGAGGGTGGAGGGTGGGCAGAATAACAATCGTCGCAAGGAGCTGTTATTGCGGCCCACCCTCCACCCTCAATTGAGGGTGGAGGGTGGGCAGCAATAACAAGTGCTGAGAGAGCTGTTATTGCTGCCCACCCTCCACCCTCATTTGAGGGTGGAGGGTGGGCAGCAATAACATAGCAGCAATTGTTATTGCTGCCCACCCCCACCCTCAAATGAGGGTGGGAGTGTGGAGCAGTTGTTATTGCTGCCCACCCTCCACCCTCATTTGAGGGTGGAGGGTGGGCAGCATAACAAGTGCCGCACGGCAGAGTGTTATTGCCGCCCACCCTCCACCCTCAAATGAGGGTGGAGGGTGGGCAGCAAACGTCGCAAAGGAGTGTTATTGCCGCCCACCCTCCACCCTCATTTGAGGGTGGAGGGTGGGCAGCAATAACAATCGCTGCACAGCAGCAGTTGTTATTGCTGCCCACCCTCCACCCTCATTTGAGGGTGGAGGGTGGGCAGCAATAACAAGTGCTGCAGTGTGCAGCACTTGTTATTGCTGCCCACCCTCCACCCTCATTTGAGGGTGGAGGGTGGGCAGCACAAGGCAGTGTTATTGCGCCACCCTCCACCCTCAAATGAGGGTGGAGGGTGGGCAGCAATAACAGTGCCGCACAAGAGGTTTATTGCCGCCACCCTCCACCCTCATTTGAGGGTGGAGGGTGGGCAGCAATAACAAGTGTCGACAGCAACAGTTGTTATTGCTGCCCACCCTCCACCCTCAAATGAGGGTGGAGGGTGGGCAGAATAACAACTGCTGCACACAGAGTTGTTATTGCTGCCCACCCTCCACCCTCAAATGAGGGTGGAGGGGGGCAGAATAAGAGGTATTGCCGCCACCCTCCACCCTCAAATGAGGGTGGAGGGTGGGCAGCAATAACAAGGCGCACAAGTATCGCTGCCCCCTCCACCCTAATGAGGGGGAGGTGGGCAATGGGAATTTCGCAGAACGTGCATGTTATTGCTGCCCACCCTCCACCCTCAATTGAGGGTGGAGGGTGGGCAGCACAACAAGTGCCGCACAGGAAGAGTGTTATTGCCGCCCACCCTCCACCCTCATTTGAGGGTGGAGGGTGGGCAGCAATAACAAGCCGCACTGCAGAGTGTTATTGCTGCCCACCCTCCACCCTCATATGAGGGTGGAGGGTGGGCAACAATAAGCGCCAATGTTATTGCCGCCCACCCTCCACCCTCAAATGAGGGTGGAGGGTGGGCAGCAAACAACGTCGCGAGACTTGTTATTGCCGCCCACCCTCCACCCTCATTTGAGGGTGGAGGGTGGGCAGCAAAACGGCGCGTGTTATTGCTGCCCACCCTCCACCCTCATATGAGGGTGGAGGGTGGGCAGATAACAAGCGAAGGGCAGAGTTATTGCCGCCACCCTCCACCATCAAATGAGGGTGGAGGGTGGGCAGCAATAAAGTGCCGCACAGCAAGACTTGTTATTGCCGCCCACCCTCCACCCTCATTTGAGGGTGGAGGGTGGGCAAGAATAACAGGCCGCAAAGAGTTGTTATTGCCGCCACCCTCCACCCTCAAATGAGGGTGGAGGGTGGGCAGCAATAACAGTCGCACGTGTGCAGCTGTTATTGCTGCCCACCCTCCACCCTCATTTGAGGGTGGAGGGTGGGCAGCACAACAGTCGCACGGAAAGACTGTTATTGCTGCCCACCCTCCACCCTCAAATGAGGGTGGAGGGTGGGCAGCAATAACAGTGCCAAGGATGTTGGCCACCCTCCACCCTCATATGAGGGTGGAGGGTGGGCAGAATAAAACGCCCACTTACTAAAGATGTTATTGCCGCCCACCCTCCACCCTCAAATGAGGGTGGAGGGTGGGCAGCAATAACAAGTGCTGCACACCCTCCACCCTCATTTGAGGGTGGAGGGTGGGCAAGAATAACGGGACTTGTTATTGCTGCCCACCCTCCACCCTCATATGAGGGTGGAGGGTGGGCAGAATAACAAGGTGCACAGGAGACTTGTTATTGCTGCCCACCCTCCACCCTCATTTGAGGGTGGAGGGTGGGCAGCAATAACAAGCCGCAGGCGGTGTTATTGCCGCCCACCCTCCACCCTCAAATGAGGGTGGAGGGTGGGCAAGAATAACAAGGCCGCACGTGCAGAGTTGTTATTGCCGCCCACCCTCCACCCTCAAATGAGGGTGGAGGGTGGGCAGCAATAACAAGTGCTGCAAGACTTTGCTGCCCACCCTCCACCCTCATTTGAGGGTGGAGGGTGGGCAGAATAACAAGCCGCACACGGGAAGCTTGTTATTGCCGCCCACCCTCCACCCTCATTTGAGGGTGGAGGGTGGGCAGCAATAAACGCCGAAAGGCTGTTATTGCCGCCCACCCTCCACCCTCAAATGAGGGTGGAGGGTGGGCAGCAATAACAATGCGCAGCAGAGTGTTATGCCGCCACCCTCCACCCTCAAATGAGGGTGGAGGGTGGGCAGCAATAACAAGTGCTGCACACTGAAGAGCTGTTATTGCCGCCCACCCTCCACCCTCAAATGAGGGTGGAGGGTGGGCAGCACAATAATGCCGCAAGGAGTTGTTATTGCTGCCCACCCTCCACCCTCATTTGAGGGTGGAGGGTGGGCAGCAATAACAAGCCGCAGTGAAGAGCTGTTATTGCCGCCCACCCTCCACCCTCAAATGAGGGTGGAGGGTGGGCAGCAATAACAAGCCGCAGGAGAGTTGTTATTGCTGCCCACCCTCCACCCTCATATGAGGGTGGAGGGTGGGCAGCAATAACAAGTGCTGCCCTGCTCATTTGAGGGTGGAGGGTGGGCAGAACAAGGCGCATGGCAGTGTTATTGCTGCCCACCCTCCACCCTCAAATGAGGGTGGAGGGTGGGCAATAATAACAAGTGCTGCACCTCCACCCTCATTTGAGGGTGGAGGGTGGGCAGCAATAACAATGCGAGGAGAAGCTGTTATTGCTGCCCACCCTCCACCCTCATTTGAGGGTGGAGGGTGGGCAGCAATAACAATGCCGCACAAGTGTGAGAGCTGTTATTGCCGCCCACCCTCCACCCTCAAATGAGGGTGGAGGGTGGGCAAGCAATAACAAGCCGCAGGCAGCTTGTTATTGCTGCCCACCCTCCACCCTCAAATGAGGGTGGAGGGTGGGCAGCCATAACAATGTCGCAAGGGAGAGCTGTTATTGCCGCCCACCCTCCACCCTCATTTGAGGGTGGAGGGTGGGCAAGCAATAACAAGCCGCAAGCAAGCTTGTTATTGCTGCCCACCCTCCACCCTCAAATGAGGGTGGAGGGTGGGCAGCAATAACCGTGCCAGCAAGCTGTTATTGCCGCCCACCCTCACACCCTCAAATGAGGGTGGAGGGTGGGCAGCAATAAGAGGGTTGGCCTCGCAGCTGTTATTGCTGCCCACCCTCCACCCTCATATGAGGGTGGAGGGTGGGCAGCAATAACAAGGCCGCACAGGCAGAGTTGTTATTGCTGCCCACCCTCCACCCTCAAATGAGGGTGGAGGGTGGGCAGCAATAACAAGCCGCACAGGGCAGCTTATTGCTGCCACCCTCCACCCTCATATGAGGGTGGAGGGTGCAGCAGTTGTTATTGCTGCCCACCCTCCACCCTCAAATGAGGGTGGAGGGTGGGCAGCAATAACAACGCCGCAAGGGAGACTTGTTATTGCTGCCCACCCTCCACCCTCATTTGAGGGTGGAGGGTGGGCAGCAATAACAAGCCGCACAGCAGAGCTGTTATTGCCGCCACCCTCCACCCTCATTTGAGGGTGGAGGGTGGGCAGGAATAACAAGTGCACAAGTGAAGCTTGTTATTGCCGCCCACCCTCCACCCTCATTTGAGGGTGGAGGGTGGGCAGCAATAACAAGCGCCGCAGGGCAGAGCTGTTATTGCTGCCCACCCTCCACCCTCATTTGAGGGTGGAGGGTGGGCAAGAATAACAAGGTCGCACAGGAGACTGTTATTGCCGCCCACCCTCCACCCTCAATTGAGGGTGGAGGGTGGGCAAGGACAATGAAGTGCCGCACTCACCTATTGAGAGCTGTTATTGCCGCCCACCCTCCACCCTCAAATGAGGGTGGAGGGTGGGCAGCAATAACAAGCCGCACAGTGCAAAGCTGTTATTGCCGCCCACCCTCCACCCTCATTTGAGGGTGGAGGGTGGGCAGCAATAACAAGTGCTGCACGGTAGAGCTTGTTATTGCCGCCCACCCTCCACCCTCAAATGAGGGTGGAGGGTGGGCAGCACAATAACGCCGCACGTAAAGACTTGTTATTGCCGCCCACCCTCCACCCTCAAATGAGGGTGGAGGGTGGGCAGCAATAACAAGTGCTGCACACAGCAGCACTTGTTATTGCTGCCCACCCTCCACCCTCAATTGAGGGTGGAGGGTGGGCAGCAATAACAAGTGCTGCACAGTTTTGAAATGTAAGAGATTGTTGCTGCCCACCCTCCACCCTCAAATGAGGGTGGAGGGTGGGCAGCAATAACAAGGCCGCACAGGAAGACGTTATTGCCGCCCACCCTCCACCCTCAAATGAGGGTGGAGGGTGGGCAGCAATAACAACTGCTGCACAGTGTGTGCAGCAGTTGTTATTGCTGCCCACCCTCCACCCTCATTTGAGGGTGGAGGGTGGGCAGCAATAACAAGGCCGCAGGCAGAGTTGTTATTGCCGCCCACCCTCCACCCTCAAATGAGGGTGGAGGGTGGGCAAGCATAATAAGGCGCAAGGGGAGAGCTGTTATTGCTGCCCACCCTCACACCCTCAAATGAGGGTGGAGGGTGGGCAAACAATAAGCTGCACAGGTGCAGAGCTTGTTATTGCTGCCCACCCTCCACCCTCATTTGAGGGTGGAGGGTGGGCAAGATAACAAGGCCGCATAGGTGCAGCTGTTATTGCCGCCCACCCTCCACCCTCAAATGAGGGTGGAGGGTGGGCAGCAATAACAAGTCGAGGTTTGGCCCTCACCCTCAAATGTGAGTTGTTATTGCGCCCACCCTCCACCCTCAAATGAGGGTGGAGGGTGGGCAAGCAATAACAAGTGCCGCACAGTGCAGACTGTTATTGCTGCCCACCCTCCACCCTCAAATGAGGGTGGAGGGTGGGCAGCAATAACAATGCCGCGAGTGTGGAGGGATGCGAGGAGATGTTATTGCCGCCCACCCTCCACCCTCAAATGAGGGTGGAGGGTGGGCAGCACAATAACCGCCGCACAAGGCAAAGCTTGTTATTGCCGCCCACCCTCCACCCTCATTTGAGGGTGGAGGGTGGGCAGCAATAACAAGTGCTGCACAGTGCAGAGCTTGTTATTGCTGCCCACCCTCCACCCTCAAATGAGGGTGGAGGGTGGGCAGCAATAACAAGCGCTGCACAGTGCAGCAGTTGTTATTGCCGCCCACCCTCCACCCTCAAATGAGGGTGGAGGGTGGGCAAGAATAACAAGTGCCGCACAGGCAAAGATGTTATTGCTGCCCACCCTCCACCCTCATATGAGGGTGGAGGGTGGGCAGCAATAACAATGCCGCACAGGGCAAGCTGTTATTGCCGCCCACCCTCCACCCTCAAATGAGGGTGGAGGGTGGGCAGCAATAACAAGTGCTGCACGCACCCTCAAATGAGGGTGGAGGGTGGGCAGCAATAACGCCGCACAGGTGCAAGCATGTTATTGCTGCCCACCCTCCACCCTCATTTGAGGGTGGAGGGTGGGCAAGAATAACAACGCGCACAGGCAGAGACTGTTATTGCCGCCACCCTCCACCCTCAAATGAGGGTGGAGGGTGGGCAGCAATAACAAGTGCTGCAAGTGGAAGAGTGTTATTGCTGCCCACCCTCCACCCTCATTTGAGGGTGGAGGGTGGGCAGCAATAACAAGTGCTGCACAGGCAAAGATGTTATTGCCGCCCACCCTCCACCCTCAAATGAGGGTGGAGGGTGGGCAACAATAACAAGGCGCACGGCAGGCTTGTTATTGCCGCCCACCCTCCACCCTCATTTGAGGGTGGAGGGTGGGCAGCAATAACAAGCCGCACAGCGAGTGTTATTGCCGCCCACCCTCCACCCTCAAATGAGGGTGGAGGGTGGGCAAGCAATAACAAGTCGCACATGTGAAGCTTGTATTGCCGCCACCCTCCACCCTCAAATGAGGGTGGAGGGTGGGCAGCAATAACAAGTGCGACAGGAAGGTTGTTATTGCCGCCACCCTCCACCCTCATTTGAGGGTGGAGGGTGGGCAGAATAACAGTCGCATAGAAAGATTGTTATTGCCGCCACCCTCCACCCTCATATGAGGGTGGAGGGTGGGCAGCAATAACAATCGCGCACATGGCAGAGTTGTTATTGCCGCCCACCCTCCACCCTCATTTGAGGGTGGAGGGTGGGCAGCACAACAACCGCCGCAAGGGCATGTGTATTGCTGCCCACCCTCCACCCTCAAATGAGGGTGGAGGGTGGGCAGCAATAACAATCGCCGCAGGAAGGCAGTTATTGCCGCCCACCCTCCACCCTCATATGAGGGTGGAGGGTGGGCAGCAATAAGCGGTGAAGTGGTGCACCTCCACCCTCAATGAGGGTGGAGGGTGGGCAGCATAACAAGTGCGCAAGGAGATTGTTATGCTGCCCACCCTCCACCCCTCAAATGAGGGTGGAGGGTGGGCAGCAATAACAAGCCGCACAGGCAGAGCTTGTTATTGCCGCCCACCCTCCACCCTCATTTGAGGGTGGAGGGTGGGCAGCAATAACACGCCGCACAGGCAGAGTTGTTATTGCCGCCCACCCTCCACCCTCATATGAGGGTGGAGGGTGGGCAGCAATAACAACGCCGCAAGGGTGCAGAGTTGTTATTGCCCACCCTCCACCCTCATTTAAATGAGGGTGGAGGGTGGGCAGCAATAACTGCCGCACAGGGAGTTGTTATTGCCGCCCACCCTCCACCCTCATTTGAGGGTGGAGGGTGGGCAGCAATAACAAGTGCTGCACACCCTCAAATTATTGCTGCCCACCCTCCACCCTCAAATGAGGGTGGAGGGTGGGCAGCAATAACAAGTGCACAAGGCAGAGTGTTATTGCTGCCCACCCTCCACCCTCATTTGAGGGTGGAGGGTGGGCAGCAATAAAAGTGCCGCACAGTGCAGAGCTGTTATTGCCGCCCACCCTCCACCCTCAAATGAGGGTGGAGGGTGGGCAGCAATAACAAGGCAGCAAGTAGACTTGTATTGCCGCCCACCCTCCACCCTCAAATGAGGGTGGAGGGTGGGCAGCAATAACAAGGTGCAGGCAGATGTTATTGCCGCCCACCCTCCACCCTCATTTGAGGGTGGAGGGTGGGCAGAATAACAAGGCCGCAAGCAGCTTGTTATTGCCGCCCACCCTCCACCCTCAAATGAGGGTGGAGGGTGGGGGAATAACAAGGCGCACAGGTGTGCAGTGTTATTGCTGCCCACCCTCCACCCTCAAATGAGGGTGGAGGGTGGGCAGCAATAAGTGCACAGGCAGAAGCTTGTTATTGCTGCCCACCCTCCACCCTCAATTGAGGGTGGAGGGTGGGCAGCAATAACAACTGCTGCACAGTGCAAGAGCTGTTATTGCCGCCCACCCTCCACCCTCATTTGAGGGTGGAGGGTGGGCAGCAATAACAATTGCCGCACATGGTGCAGAGCTGTTATTGCCGCCCACCCTCCACCCTCATATGAGGGTGGAGGGTGGGCAGCAATAACAAGTGCTGCACAGTGCAAGAAGTGTTATTGCTGCCCACCCTCCACCCTCAAATGAGGGTGGAGGGTGGGCAGCAATAACAACGCCGCACAGTGGCAAGCTGTTATTGCCGCCCACCCTCCACCCTCATTTGAGGGTGGAGGGTGGGCAGCAATAACAAGTGCGCACAGTGCAGCGTTATTGCTGCCCACCCTCCACCCTCAATTGAGGGTGGAGGGTGGGCAGCACAATAGCGCAAAGGAGATTGTTATTGCCGCCCACCCTCCACCCTCAAATGAGGGTGGAGGGTGGGCAGCAATAACAAGGCCGCACCGGCAAAGACTGTTATTGCTGCCCACCCTCCACCCTCAAATGAGGGTGGAGGGTGGGCAGCAATAACAACTGCCGCACAGGGGCAGAGTGTTATTGCTGCCCACCCTCCACCCTCATTTGAGGGTGGAGGGTGGGCAGCAATAACAACTGCCGCACAATTGCTGCCCACCCTCCACCCTCAAATGAGGGTGGAGGGTGGGCAGCAATAACAACTGCCAGTGTGGCGATAGGAGGGAGCTGTTATTGCCGCCCACCCTCCACCCTCAATTGAGGGTGGAGGGTGGGCAAGAATAACAAGTGCCGCACAGTGCAAAGAGTGTTATTGCCGCCACCCTCCACCCTCATTTGAGGGTGGAGGGTGGGCAGCAATAATCGCCGCACGGTGAAGAGTGTTATTGCCGCCCACCCTCCACCCTCAAATGAGGGTGGAGGGTGGGCAAGAATAACCGTCGCACACATTGCGCCACCCTCCACCCTCATTTGAGGGTGGAGGGTGGGCAGCAAAATCGCCGCACAAGAGTGTTATTGCTGCCCACCCTCCACCCTCATTTGAGGGTGGAGGGTGGGCAGCAATAACAAGCGTCGCACAGGAGTTGTTATTGCCGCCCACCCTCCACCCTCAAATGAGGGTGGAGGGTGGGCAAGAATAACAACCGGTGAAGGTGGGCAATAACAATGTGATGGGCAGCAATAACAATCGCACAATGTGTGCAGCAGTTATTGCCGCCCACCCTCCACCCCTCATTTGAGGGTGGAGGGTGGGCAAGCACAACAACCGGCACACTGGCAAGCAGCTGTTATTGCTGCCCACCCTCCACCCTCAAATGAGGGTGGAGGGTGGGCAGACAATAACGTCGCACAAGTGTGTGCAAGAGCTTGTTATTGCCGCTCACCCTCCACCCTCATATTGAGGGTGGAGGGTGGGCAGCAATAACAAGTGCTGCACAAGTGTGCAAGATTGTTATTGCCGCCCACCCTCCACCCTCAAATGAGGGTGGAGGGTGGGCAGCAATAACAATCGCCGCACAAGTGTGCAAGCAGCTTGTTATTGCTGCCCACCCTCCACCCTCATTTGAGGGTGGAGGGTGGGGCAATAACAATGCGCAAGGTGGGCAGCAATAACAACTGCTGCACAAGTGTGTGCAGCAGTTGTTATTGCTGCCCACCCTCCACCCTCATTTGAGGGTTGAGGGTGGAGGGTGGGCAGCAATAACAACCGTCGCACAAGTGTGTGCGAGCTGTTATTGCTGCCCACCCTCCACCCTCATTTGAGGGTGGAGGGTGGGCAGCAATAACAAGTGCTGCACACTGCAGCACTTGTTATTGCTGCCCACCCTCCACCCTCAAATGAGGGTGGAGGGTGGGCAGCAATAACAAAGGGTGGGCAGCAATAACAAGCTGCACAAGTGTGTGCAGTGTTATTGCCGCCACCCTCCACCCTCATTTGAGGGTTGAGGGTGGAGGGTGGGCAGCAATAACAAGCGTCGCACAAGTGTGTGCGAGCAGTTATTGTCTGCCCACCCTCCACCCTCATTTGAGGGTGGAGGGTGGGCAGCAATAACAAGTGCCGTGCACAATACGCGACAGGTGTGCAGGTAGGCAGCAATAACAATCGCTGCGCACAAGTGTGTGCAGCAGTTGTTATTGTCGCCCACCCTCCACCCTCATTTGAGGGTGGATTTGAGGGTGGAGGGTGGGCAGCAATAACAACTGCTGCACACAGGGTGGGCAGCAATAACAACTGCTGCACAGTGTGTGCAGCAGTTGTTATTGCTGCCCACCCTCCACCCTCATTTGAGGGTGGAGGGTGGGCAGCAATAACAACTGCTGCACACACTGCTTATCCTGTCTGAAGGACCAACACGGAGTCAAGGCGGATACACTGATCCTGTCTGAAACCAACATGGAGAGCATTTATAAGAGGCTATCTATCTCCATTCCTCTTAAATTTTCGTCTTTTACTTGAAAAGATGTTAAAAAGATAGCAATTTCAACTTTTACTTGAAAAAATATTTTAATGAAAACATATTATAACAGACACAAAGAGCATATATCCTTCATCTTCTACCTCCCTAAGAAGACCTAATAAGAGGGGAGTTTCACATTTTATTTGGAAACACATATTTGGCTTTCACACAGCCAATTGATAAGACATTTTGAGACTCACATTTTATTTAATAACACATATGGCTTTCACACAGCCAACAGATAAGATATCTTTCAGAGTCCTAATTTTTAACCATAAAATATTTATTATAATATATTGATAAAATAAAGTTTAATATAACAAATTTTACATAATAAAATTTTCAAATTTAATTATTTTATTATTAAATTAAAAAAATATTTTTTTAAAATATTTTTTATTATCTCTTATCAAAAACTATAAGCAACCCTCGAATTCTCATCCCGGCCTTTTTCCACTATGAAAGTTAATCGCGCTCTCACACAATAGAGAATTAAAAATTTAATTAATTCATTACATCTACTTTTTCAAAATACAAAAATCTCTTTATATATAATAAACCACAGAATTAAAAATCTAATTAATTCATTCCATCTACTTTATAAAACACAAAAATCTCTTTATATATAAATAAACCACATCCGTTTTGCATCTCTTCACCCTCGGATTCATTTGAAATTTCCCTCATACAGTTTCCCGGATGTGACATCCTAAAACTTACATAAACTGTCTTTTCTTTTATAACATCTTCGATCCACGTTCCCTATTCGTAAGCCTTTTCTGAAAATACCAACTAGCAATTACAAAAAACCAAAAAAAAAAAAAACAAGGCAATATAAAGCCTCAGACGATTAGAGAAAACACTACTAGACGGAACCAACAACAGCACAAAACGCTACCCCGCCACTGAACAAGCCCCATTCACGGTATTTCTTATCATTTCTTGTTGTTGGACTGTGCGGATTTGTGAAGTTTCCAGTAGCCATAGCCAACGAGGAGAGCACCTGCAGCAACGGCCAACAGCCCCGTCACAACGGCCCCGCTTTTCTCCTCAAAACACACTTCCGAAAGCGACTGCCTCGAACTCACTCTCCCCAAATCGAGTGAAAGCGGGCTTGAAACCTCCGATTTGCCTCGAATTTTTGGAAAAAAGTTTGGATCTTTGCGCTTCATATTCTCTTCGTCACCATGACATCGAGACATAAAATCATTTTTAGTCATCTTCGCTTTGAACTGGCCCACACCAGCCTTTCGCAAAACGTAGAGAGTGCGGTTATTCTCGCACCACAGCACGCCCTCCTTGTCCTCATGAACGGTGATCGTCTTGAATTTTTCAAGCGGATCCAAGCAGCCTTTTTGAATCTGTCTCACCGCGTCTACTACGCTCAGGTCTGGAAATTCCGTAAATCTTGACGCAATGGTGGGATTGGTGAACCTGAGATCGCTTACGTTAACCCACTTCTCCATCACTCTCTTTTTTATTTTCTTCTTCTTTGCAGAGAAGAAACACAGTCTTGAAGTTAATAAATAGCTGGCTCCTCGCATGTTTCAATCATCACGACTGAAGAAAAATGAAAGAAAACCTCGGGCCCGTCATTTAGCGAATCGAGAAAATTAATGGAAGAAAACCTCGAGCCCGTCATTTAGCGAATCGAGAAAAATGAAAGAAAACATCGGGCCCGTCATTTAGCGAATCGAAGACCCGTGCTATATACGTTGAGCGTTAATATCTGATCTAAAATCCTGGAAAAAAATGTGTCGTATTCAAATTTATCAATGTAAATAAGGTTTAATGTTAATGTCAGATTTAAAATCTTTGGAAAAATCTGTGAGCGGTGACTAGTACGCAAGTTTATGGATGTAAAAAGGAAAAGGTCATTATGATAAGTCCTTCCCCTGTCTGGCGCAATAATTTTTAAAGCAGTTTGAGTTAAAATAATCTTTCATCGAAAAACTGTCATGGGCTGTATATGTAGTAGTGTAATTTGAAAAGGTTTTCTTCTCTTCAATTTTATTTGGTTCCGGCATATTCTCTCTTCCCGTAGAGTTCTGAGTCTCACCGAATAATTATTAATTTTTTTTTAAAATGATATGATATAAATATACATAAAATAGTTTAAGTCATATATGTAGTAGTGTAATTTGAAAAGGTTTTCTTCTCTTCAATTTTATTTGGTTCCGGCATATTCTCTCTTCCCGTAGAGTTCTGAGTCTCACCGAATAATTATTAATTTTTTTTTAAAATGATATGATATAAATATACATAAAATAGTTTAAGTCATATATGTAGTAGTGTAATTTGAAAAGGTTTTCTTCTCTTCAATTTTATTTGGTTCCGGCATATTCCCTCTCCCGAGTTCTGAGTCTCACCGAATAATTATTAATTTTTTTTTAAAATGATATGATATAAATATACATAAAATAGTTTAAGTCATATATGTAGTAGTGTAATTTGAAAAGGTTTTCTTCTCTTCAATTTTATTTGGTTCCGGCATATTCTCTCTTCCCGTAGAGTTCTGAGTCTCACCGAATAATTATTAATTTTTTTTTAAAATGATATGATATAAATATACATAAAATAGTTTAAGTCATTTATCTTCTAAAATTGGTTACTGTTTTATTCATATTATATAGCGATTATCTATTTGTATTATAATAATTTGATTAATCCTTTACAATATAATTTATAATTCAAATATATTTTTAAATTTTTAATTAAATATTTATACTTGAATTATAGGTGAGTTTGAGTTTTAACTTATTGGTGGAAAGGGACTTAAGCTTAATCAGTGACCTCTACGCCATAGCGGATTAGCCAAAGCCATTATTAAGAATGACACAATAAAATAGTTCTTCAAAGTAAAAGTTGATATGTAAATTCGATAAAAACTTTGCGAATTTTTTTTAAGATTTAAAACTACTATTCAGGGCATTTTCCTTTATAGAAATTTATTTTTCAATAATTTTTTTTATTTTAAAAATTTAGAATAAACTGAGATGGGTTAGCTTTTATGCATGTAAAAGTTTTACGTTATTTTTATTGGAATTACTTTTATCAATATATTAAAATATTACATTTGTTGTTAGATAAATTAAATAATATTTAGTTTGTTTTTTTATTAAAAATATATTTCATTTTATTTTCTATTTAATATATTTTTAATCATTTTTAAAGTGCTATGTTTTCTACAACTCTTTAGATATTATTTTTACTAAGAAAAGTAATAATACAATTCCAAGGTGATGATTTTTAAATATAATTTTAAGAATTTTATTATTCCTTGTAAGCCATAAATTCCAAGGAACAATTGTATGACCAATCTTCCATAGCATAGTGTTGGCAATTTTTGGTATTTTGGGTACATTGCTTTTGCTCAAGTGTATAAGTTGTCATTGATGTCAAAAGGCATTTTTGTGTTGATATCAAAAAGAGTGTGATATCAAAAATATCTTGAGAAAGCTTCATATTGTTAAAGGGTTTTTATTAAAACCATGGTGACAAGGTTAAAGGTTTTTCTTAAAACCATTTGGACTCATTAAGGGTTTTTATTAAAACCAAGCTTAACTTAATGCAAAGGTTTTTGCTTCTTGAAAAACCTTGAAGGTCCATGTTTATTATTAATAATTAAATTAACTCAAACCTTTGAAAAAGTTCTAAGTTTAATTTATTATTAATAAAATAATAATTATTATTATTTTAATTATTATTAAAGGGTATTTTAACCCTTAAGCGACGCAGATAAAGTTTTCTTTCGATGTGTTGCCATCGTTGGAGGAGCGCCGACGTCAAAAATTTAAGGAGAAATGGCTATATAAGTGGGGATGATTTTCTAAAGTAGGAGTACCACCGATTATTTGGAGTCTTCGATTTGCGTTTGCTCTATATCTTTTGAATAGCGCTTGAGTATTCGATTTGCATTTGCTCTGTATCTTTCGAATAGCGCTTGGTGTCTTCAATTTGCATTTGCTTTATATCATTTGAATAGCGCTTGGTGTCTTCGATTTGCGTTTGCTCTGTATCATTCGAATAGCACTTGGTGTCTTCGATTTGTGCTTGCTCTGTGTCTTTGAATCTCCAATTGACGTCTTTGAAATCGTGCTTGATCTATGTCTTGGAAACCGTGCTTGGCATACTCAAATTTGAGCTTGGGCTGCATCCTTAACTTTTTGTTTGATGTTAGTGGATTGGCAATTGCACCTGAACTGTGTTTTTCTAGACTATGCTGTGAGATGATTAATGCAAGCATTCAGTGATTTATGTTTTCGATAGTGCTAGGAAAACAAATACGTTTTCCATATCCTACGATGAAGTGAAGATAAAACAAAGGATAGTTTAATATTTATTTGTCAAGAACTTGTGCTCCAACGATGATGGAGTTTGAGTAAAGGCGCTTTCTAGGCAGAGATACAGGTTTCGAATCATGTCGAGTGCATTTTTCCTTTTGTTGCGATGCACGAAGGAGAGTGGCTATGATTGGGCTACGTAAGTAGAGGCTCCTCATTTCTCCTAAGGTTGGAGAACTAAGTATTGCCAAGGTAAATCCTTTGATTGTTGACTTGGGATATTTGAGTTGATTTGATCAAGGATTATTGATGGTGGTATAAGGTTAAGTTGTAATCTTTGTTTTTGACATTGTTATTATTAATGCTTGATGCTTATGTGGAGTAATAAGGTGTAAAGAGATTTTACTTTGTATGTATATTATATTTTTGGTGGTTAATATTAAGTTGGAGTAATAAGGTGTTATTTTGGATCTTTATTATTGTGTATTATTGTATAGTTGCTAACTCTAATTGGTGGTAAATTGAGAGTTAATGTTGTGATAGTTTTTGAGTTCTCCTTCTTCATCAAAGTAAAGGTATTGGCACATTATTCCTTGGTTGTTATTGATTGATGGTTTTCTGAAAATAAATGTGGAGGGAAAAGGATTTCTACTTGTTTCCTTTTCTTGTGATGATTGGTTGAATGCTTCAAGGTTGATGTTGAGTTGAATGGTGTTGGTTGACTAAACCTTGTTTGATGAGCATTTTTGTTAAAAACCTAATTGGTTGTTGAAAGAACATGAGTATCATTGTTATATGAGATATTGCATGGTTGGCAATTTTTGGGTTGTGTTTCACGTTCTTGAGAAAAGCATACTACATCTATCGTATTCTGTTGAGATTGAGATTGAGTTGAGATTAATATTGGGAGTTAAGTATAGAACATATTGAGTCTCTAACAATTCTCTTTATGCTTCTATGAGGTTTATGAATCACATTGGGTCTCTAACAATTCTCTTTGTGGGTTCATGCTAAGAAAGTTTTTCTTGGTGAGCTTGCTGAGGTTTTGGACAGGTTTCGATGGGGACTTGTGAGTAGGTTTTGGACAGGTTTCGATAGGGACTTGTGAGCAGATTTGGATAGGTCCTAGCAGAGGACTTGTGATCTGAGTTTGAGAGTTCTATCAGAGAACTTGAGGACAGAGGTGCATTGGTTCTTTGAGAAGAACTTGAGGATAGATTTGGCAAGTCTTTGAGAAGGCTTGTATGCAGAGGATTGATTTTTTCAAGAGTTGGACAGATCTGACAAACAGAGGAATACTTGTACTAGATCGACTGACTGTGTTTGGTACAGGTTGTTGAGCTACTGTGGACATGATCATAGAATGCAGAGGTCTCTTAGGCTAAGCATTAAGGATAGGAGGTCTTCGATGGAAAGGAGTTCCACGTGCTAGCAAGAGGTAGAGGTAGTTGATATTCTGAGGGATCATTTCCAAAGCAGAGGGGAAGGTATCTCCTTTGAGCAGAGGCTCATAAATTTAGATAGAGGAGAAGTTATCTCCTTTGAGTAGAGGCTCATAAATTTAGATTGGGGGAAGGTATCTCCTTTGGGCCGAGGCTCATAATCATTGTAATTGGGAAGGTTTCCCAAAGAACTTTGAGATAACTTTTAGAGAAAAAAAATTTGGACGTAGCCCAGGATTTCTGGGTGAACCATGTTAAAATTGGTGTCACTTTGTGGATGGTATTGTGCTTTGTATTGATATTTCTTTGGGTATATTGCTTTACTATTTTGAAGTATAAAGGAAAAAGTAAAAATAGGTCTTATACTGTTCACCCCCCCTCTCAGTATAAGCTTGTGTTCTTCAATTGGTATCAGAGCAGGTGCCTTCGAAAAGTTTAACAACTTGAAGAAAAAGCTAGTAAAGAACACAATGGATTACTCAAGTAGCAATGCAGCACCTATTCATGATGAGTCTTCTAGTGATGGAGAGGCAAATTACAGCAAGAAAGACAAGTTCTCTAGAAAGCACAAAAGTATGAAAAATATAAGATGTTTCAATTGTGGAAAGTTTGGTCATTATGCTACTGACTGTAGTATTCCTAAGAATGAAAGTGATGAAGATAAATAGGATTCTAAGAGCAAGGATTCTAAAAAGCACAAGCATCATAGGAAAAAAAAATATGAGCACAACAATCAAGGAAATAGGTATTCTCACAAGCACAAGAATATTTTCTACCTAGAAAAAGCAAGTAAGTGTTCTAGTAGTGATAGTGAAAGTTCTTCAAGTGACAATGAAAATGAGATGTTGTTCATATCAGAAAAAGAGGAAGAACCGAAACATAGATTCATTATCATGAAATGTCTTAGATGTGGAAATTTTGGTCGCCTTGAGGATGATTGCACAAATAATTATTTGGTTTCTAGTATGTATGAGGATGCTTCAAAAAACTATAAGGAAGATGCATGTATGGTTTTTGAAAAGGGTAGCACCTCTAGTGATAAGAAATCTGAAAAAGGCTTTGATGATTCAAAAAGCAAACATATAGAGGAAGGTGAAGTAGATCTTAAAGGTGAACTTATTAGTGCTCTTAGTGCTTTGAAAAAGGAAAGAAAGAAGAATGCTAGACTCAAGGATAAGTTAGATGAATGTTGTATGGAGAGAGATGATCTTATATAAAGTCTTGACTTCTCTATAGCTAAGACACAAGAACTCAAGGATGAGTTAGAGTCTAAGGTTCTTGAGTATAGTGAGTTAGAACAAAAAATGGCTTCTTTAAAAGAGGAAACTAAAGAGTACAAGGATAAGCTTCACAGGTTTCAAGTAGCTTCAAAAAGGTAAAGTCTGTCATCAAAGATCAAAGAAGGGCAACAGATAAAATAGGTATTGGTTTTTGTAAGAAACACAAGGAACGGGTTGGGGAATCTAGTAAGAGATTCCAAAAAGAAAAGAGTTCTGATGAGGAGAGTATTTTAGAGAAAGAGTCCTTAAGTGATAGATGCACAAAAACAGAAAATAGGAAACAGAAAAATGAGAGAAAGTTTACAAGACCTAGAAAGCCATTTACAGGAAAGTTTAATGGCAGATGTTTTGCTTGTCACAGGTTTGGTCACATAGCTTCATATTGCATGACTCAAGTAAGGAAGGTAAATGACGAGTTTCAGAGGTGGTAATTTCTTTCAAGGGTATTGCTACTCTTGTAAACGAGTTTGGGCACAAGGCGGTTTATTGCAAGGCAAATATCGGGAACAAGTTTGATCAGAACAGGTTTGGTTAGAAGAGCTGTGGTCAGAACAGGTTTGGTCAGAACAGGTTTGGCCAAAACAGGTTTGGTCAGAATAGGTTTGGTCAGAACAGGTTTAGTCAGAATAGGTGGATTCAAAGAATAGGTATGCCTAAAAGAAATAACATTGTTACTTGTTATAAGTGCAACAATGAAGGTCACACAACTAGATAGTGTAGAGCTGAACTTATAAGGTACAGGAACAAGAACAATGGTATGAACAAGTCCAAGGATCAAGGCATGGATAAGAACAGGAATGATAACAAGGACAAGAAAAGTGACAGGAATAGGAACAGGAATATGGATAAAGAGTTCAAGAGAAGACCCGACAAGAAATTTATAGACGCTGATGATGATCAGTGCCTAATGGGAGTTTTACTCCCACCCCAGAATTAATCACCTCATCAGGAGGTGGGGGAGGGACTAAGCTAAGAGGCTCATTCTTAGTCCCGAGCCCCAAAGGTGACCCTTTGCCATTGATGACAAAGGGGGAGAGCTTCAAAGTGAAGAGGAAAGCTTCAAGTCAGGGGGAGAAAAACTTCAAAGGAAGATTCTTAGTTGTGGGCATAGTTGATCAGTTGTTAGCACAGTTGGTTTCAGTTTTGGCTCTTGAGAAGTGTTTTCAGTAAAGGTTTGCCATCAATGACAAAGGGGGAGATTGTTGGCAATTTTGGGTACTTTGGGTACATTGCTTTTGCTTAAGTGTATAAGTTGTCATTGATGTCAAAAGGCATTTTTGTGTTGATATCAAAAAGAGTGTGATGTCAAAAATATCTTGAGAAAGCTTCATATTGTTAAAGGGTTTTTATTAAAACCATGGTGACAAGGTTAAAGGTTTTTCTTAAAACCATTTGGACTCATTAAGGGTTTTTATTAAAACCAAGCTTAACTTAATGCAAAGGTTTTTGCTTCTTGAAAAACCTTGAAGGTCCATGTTTATTATTAATAATTAAATTGACTCAAACCTTTGACAAAGGTCTAAGTTTAATTTATTATTAATAAAATAATAATTATTATTATTTTAATTATTATTAAAGGGTCTTTTAACCCTTAAGCGACGTAGATAAAGTTTTCTTTCGACGTGTTGCCATCGTTGGAGGAGCGCCAACATCAAATAGTTAAGGAGAAATGGCTATATAAGTGGGGATGATTTTCTAAAGTAGTAGTACCACCGATTATTTGGAGTCTTCAATTTGTGTTTGCTCTATATATTTTGAATAGCACTTGGTGTCTTCGATTTGCATTTGCTCTATATCATTCGAATAGCGCTTGGTGTCTTCGATTTGTGTTTGCTCTGTATCATTCAAATAGCGCTTGGTGTCTTCGATTTGTGCTTGCTCTGTGTCTTCGAATCTCCAATTGACGTATTTGAAATCATGCTTGATCTATGTCTTGGAAACTATGCTTGGCATACTCAAATTTGAGCTTGGACTGCATCCTTACCTTTTTACTTGACGTTAGTCGATTGGCAATTGCACCTGAATTGTGTTTTCCCAGACTGTGTTGTGAGATGATTAATGCAAGCATTCAGTGACTTATGTTTTGGATAGTGCTAGGAAAACGAATACATTTTCCATATCCTACGATCAAGTGAAGATAAAAAAAAGGATAGTTTAATATTTCTTTGTCGGGCACTTGTTCTCCAACGACGATGGAGTTTGTGTAAAGGTGCTCACTAGGCAGAGATACAGGTTTCAAATCACATCGAGTGCATTTTTCCTTTTGTTGTGATGCACAAAGGAGAGCGGCTGTGATTGGGCTACGTAAGTAGAGGCTCCTCATTTCTCCTAAGGTTGGAGAACTAAGTATTTCCAAGGTAAATCCTTTTATTGTTGACTTGGGATATTTGAGTTGATTTGATAAAGGATTATTGATGGTGGTATAAGGTTAAGTTGTAATCTTTGTCTTTGACATTGTTATTATTAATGCTTGATGCTTATGTGGAGTAATAAGGTGTAAAGAGATTTTAATTTGTATGTATATTATATTTTTGGTGGTTAATATTAAGTTGGAGTAATAAGGTGTTATTTTGGATCTTTATTATTGTGTATTATTGTATAGTTGCTAACTCTAATTGGTGGTAAATTGAGAGTTAATGTTGTGATAGTTTTTGAGTTCTCCTTCTTCATCAAAGTAAAGGTATGGGCACATTATTCCATGGTTGTTATTGATTAATGGTTTTCTAAAAATAAGTGTGGAGGGAAAAGGATTTCTACTTGTTTCCTTTTCTTGTGATGATTGGTTGAATGCTTTTGTAGAAACCAAAACAGCACCAATCCGATTATGTGACTACAAACACTGATCGCATTGACACACAGCTTTCAGGGCAACCCTCAAAGGTCAAACAGTGGTCTTAGCCACTTGCACAGAAGTTTTTGAAGGTATCAATCTGGTTACATATCCTCCAAGTCCGGTTCAAGCTTTTAACACTCAGGTGAAAACTGCTTTCAACACTGAGACAAAAACTGCTTTCAACACTTAAGCAATGCAGCACTTAGGCAAAAACAAGCTCTTAACACTTAGGCATATGCTGACTGTTGTGATATCGCAACGGTCGCAATATTGCGACAGTCACAGCATCGTTATATTGCGATAGTCGCGATATCACGACAGTCACCGGGTCGTTGTCGCGATATCGTGACAGTCATGATATCGCGATAGTCGTGACGTCGCGCTATCATGATATCGCAACTATCATGATATCACGCTGTCGTGATATCACGACCGTCACGATATCGCGACAGCTCCCACCCTGTTCCCTGTTTTCATTTTAGTGGCCCGATATCGCGACGTCGCGATATCGCGACAGACTTCTGCCTTATGCGCCTGGCGGAAGTTAACCGTCGAAAGCGGGCATTAAACCATTAAAATCAGATTTTAAACATATGAAAGCAAACATTAAACCAATCAAAAGCAAAAATTAAATGCGGACATTAAACAATTAAACACAGACATTAAACATTTGAAGGTGGGCATTAAACAATCAAAAGTGGAAGTCAGTCAAGCACGTGGGCCGTTAGAGGACTGTCACAGAGGCATTCATGAAAGCTCAAGTCATGGAGGACTTTCCTCTCTCGTGGGAAGACATGATCGCCACATGGCACTTATGACCAACACATGGCGCTTACGCATGCCTATCCAAAGAGACCCACTGGGTCTATAAAACAGTGGACTTTTCCACCCAAAAAAAGGAGGAAGCATTTTTCAAGGAACGAAGTGCTGCTGATTTGATACCACGCCTTTGTCCTTTTGATTTACATTCTCCACATCCTTAATCTCTTTTGCAAGAGATGTTATTGGGTGACTATTGGAAGTGTAAAACCGGACCCAAAAACCAGACATTTGGCCACTTGAATCAACCAATTTGCTGACAACCCCTTCTCTGAGGTTTTGGGCCCATCCCTAGTGGATTGGCGTCAAATTCAAGCTTCAACGGGGGCGGCCCGCTTGGGCACCCCACACTTTTGTTTGTTGCATGATTAATTTATTCTATCATTGCGAATATATCTTGTATTACCATATCTATCGAATATTATCATGCATTATGCTTTATCGAATATTATCATGCTCTCGCGGTATTTGCTATCCCACTAACCTGCAGGCAGCGACTTTTAATTCGACAGTAGATTGGCCGACTGTTTCAATGGCAGTGGCCATCTGGTGACGTTTTCTGTCAGAGTTGCAAGTTGCGTAGAGTTATTTTATTCATGTATTTAATCAATCTCTGCACGTATTTCTCATTGATTTTTAAAAGTCAAACATTCTATATTTTGTTGCAGGTGCTACTAACGTCTCTATGTTTCTTTGATCATAGGAGAAACAGCAGCAAGCAAGGATTCATCAGCATAAGCGGTGGCAGCACTTTGGCCTACCCATTTCACATGTGGGCATGCGGAAAGAAGATTACTAATCATGATTGTAACTAAAAATATGTAACTGAGGAGATGTATTGTAACCGAGTTGGAATTAATATAAAAGGGCTGTGCTCCTGCTTTCTCTTTATATTTTGTCTCGATTTGATTACGTTCTTCCTATTTCATGCATCGAGTTAGTTTTTGTTTTCATTGCATCTTAGTATTTCTTTTTTATTTTTGGAATCTCGTGCTTTCAATGGCGATCACGGTGGGACCCTGTCCCCTATTTTTTTTTTAAGATTCGAAAACTGATTAAAGCTTGTGTTTTTGTGCTTGCAGGTATCGGGCCAAGAATCAGAAAAAGCCGATTTGGGCGGAAAAGACAGCCGATTTGGGCAAAAAAGAGGTAACGGTTTATAACCATCCCTGTCATTTTCTGCTGTGATATTTCTGTTTTCTGTCATGTTTGCCTTCTTAGGAAAAGTTTTAATCTATTAAAAAAAAAAAGATCATTTTTATTTGTTTATTTTTACTTTCATTTTCTTTAATTGCTTAAGAAGGGTAGAGAAAGTTGTCGTCAATTTTCATGCTTTATTCATTTATTTAATTGTTTAAAAAAAAAAAAAAGATCATTTTTATTTGTTTATTTTTACTTTCATTTTTTTTAATTGCTTAAGAAGGGTAGAGAAAGTTGTCGTCAATTTTAATGCTTTATTCATTTATTTAATTGTTAAAAAAAAAAAAAAAATTTACGCTTCGTCAAATTTCTATTTGCTGTTTTCTGGTTTTTAGTGTTTGTATGGCTTAGGGAAAGTTTTTTTTTTTTTTGCTTCCTGTTTCATTTTTAAAAAGAACCACACACATTTCACGTGGTAAAATTAAACCAAGGAGCTAGTCGTAAAACCCCAGCCCTTGATCAAGACCATCGATGGATTTCATCACCACCTTGGCTTGATTTTGCATCCATTACCCCGATTGTCACTGTTGTTAGGCGTAAATCCTGATGAAAGCTGACCGAGTGTTGCTGGGGTGATTCCCAGCACGCGAGGATAAGTCTTCTATGGTAGGTGCCATTAACAAGACAATCCCCCTTCCGTACCGCCTATGTACCACGTACCATCTGCTCTCACATACCTATAGTCTCCCTCTCGTAAGGGCGGGTATATAGAGAGGTTGGTATATCGACCTGGTTGGTATATTGAAGGGGCGACCATTTTGGGAGTTATATGAGCGTTTATTATGCATTTAAACGTTCTTCAAAAACATTCAAAAACAAAAACAAAATCATCAAAATGCACTAAAACCAGTCTAGGACACACCATTAATCTTTAAAAGAGATAATCACAGTTTGTGTATGTGTGTGTTCATTTTTGCTTAGTGTAACAAAAAAAAAAATCATAAATCATAAATCATAAACAAAAGATAAAAAGCACCACAATGGTGTACACCCATAGCCAAGCCCAATCAAGGGCAGAAGCTCCGGAGGGTGCACAAGAAGCAGGCACAAGTCGCCTTCGCTTTAGTCTCGAGGACTTGGTCATACCGCCTTGGCGGTCTGGCCTACAAGAGAGTCCATGTCAGACCACATCAAGAAGGAATTATTGGGACCCCCCTCTGTGGGGTATGCCCATTCAACACAACCCCTTTCGGGAAGAAGCTTTACATGCAGACCTCAACGTAAATAGAGAATCGCCTTTTGAGGTTAGACATGAGTTGCCACAGCACGATGAAGCGCTAGAGAGGCATAGTGTCCATTTGGAGAGACAACGTGGATATGGCATCTCTCCTTTGCCTCCCATTAGAACTAAAAGACAAATCCCAGAGCGTAGGGCTCTTCACACAGGGTGAGCTAACTTCGCCCGCACCTTTCACACCCATGAAAGGGAGTACAAGGAAGGCCATCACATTCCTCGAGAACAACATATAACATGGGAGCTTTGCGTTTCCATGCCTGCTAGATAGAACGGTCACACATCGAGGCCAGAGCCTTAAGTCAATGCTGCCTACCTCGACAGAGGGAAGCGACCTATTGAAATTTTAGATCATCAAGATCGAGGCAAATACATAGAAGAAACATTCAAGCCTCCTGAGCAAAAGAGGGCAGACCAAATTGACCAGACAGTCGCCATACATGCCACCCGCCAAGCCCGAATCACGTGGCTGGAACAAGGTCATTAGCAGTTAGAACACTTATACCGCTTTCATAAAGAGCGCATGCAGCGTGAAATGGATGAGCTGCGTTATGAACTACCTGAGAAGGTGCCAACCCCTCGCACCCAAAGAGCAGAACAATATGAGAGGCATAATCCCGTGGTGCAGGATAGGTCTCTACGACCTCATCAAAATTTGCCTTCGAGACCTCATAGACCTGAGAAGGAGGCCACTCCCCGAAATAATGATGGGTACCCTCAGCGGGGACTCGCTCAGGGTCATCGGTTTCACCCAGAGACTCCGCAAGAAGATTACGAGGAGTATGAACTAGAAATAGAACGGGTCGAAATGCCCTGTCAAGGCAGGAGGGTTGCCATTCGACCACCTCCCCATAGGCCTCTAGTCTCCTAAAACTCACAACGGGAGCAAACAAAAGAGGAAGAAATTAAATCTTCTGATGCATACAAAGCGCTATTAGAGCGTTTAGAGTCTGTGGAGACAAAATCTTCTGGGCATCAAAATCCCACGTTACGTCAACACCGCAGTCATCCAGTGCATCCGTCAGTGCCCACACCTCTTTACCCCGAACATTTCAAGTTGCCTCAATTGGCAGTCTTTAAAGGTGAAGAGGATGCACAAGAACATGTCAAAAGATTCCTAAGCCAATGCTTCGGCATCCAAGATAATGACGCATTGTTTCTTAGAACATTCATAACCACATTCGTAGGCCTTGCCTCGGATTGGCTCACACAATTACCAAAATACAGCATAAACAACCTAGATCAATTAGTAGATGCGTTTCTTGAATGCTTTGCCTTCAACACAAAGAAGGCATCATTGAGTGATCCAGCCGACCTCAGGCAATATGAGGAAGAAACAATGGCAGCATACGAGAATCGATGGAGGGCTTTGCTTTCTAAGCTTCCCTACCTTCCCCCTATGTCTGATCTCACACAGATGTTTGCACGGAGTTGCTTAAAATCAATATCTAGGCTATTGCTGTTGCAGCAATACGCCAGCCTAGAAGAAGCTTTGGCGTAAGCCAGAGTTATAGAAGAGATCAAAATAGGCGAGGGCGCAATCGCTAAGCCTAAAAAGAAAGAGTGGAATAAAAACACTAAGACAGGGAATGCGCAAAAAAAACCCGCTGAGGTTAATCAAGTCATAATAAATGTCCCTAAGCCTGTGCAAGAAATATAGCCTCAAAAGGCTAATTATCAGGTAGTGCCTCATAATTATGAAAGAGAAAATAAAATACAGGAGCAAAATCAGCACCGTTGCCCTAGGCGACAATTCACCCCTTATACGGAGTCCAGGGACTCCTTATTTGACCACTTGTTAGCGGCAAATCTAATCAACCTTCCTGAAATCCAAACCATAGATCCTAATGCTCCTAAGCCTAAGGGATACAGAGAGGATTTATATTGTAGGTTCCATAGGTGAAGGGGACATGACCTAAATGGATGTTGGAAATTCAAGGGACTGATACAAGATTTAATTGATAATCAAACATTGGTAGTGGACAACCCCATAGCGCCAAATAATCAACAGATGGGGGTATTCAAGGACCCTTTGTCTACCCACGAGGCACAGGAAAAACCTCTTCAGGTTAATGAGGTGCGACGAGAATCTCCCCATGCAAGGATATGTGGGAATGATCAGCATAGTAACTAGGAACAAGAAATACCCAGGAGCTGCCCCGGAGGCAGCTACAAGAGAAGTTCCTTCAACGTCACAACCTCAACAACCCACTGTGCAATTGCCTTCGCCTAGACCCGAGGTCACGATACGAACCAAACTCATGCAGAGTTTGCGGACAACATCGACTAGGCTTTCCATTTATGAGCTTATACAACAATCAGCGCCCCATAGAGAAGCTCTCATGGAAATTCTGAAAGCCATCGAATTACAGCCTCACGAAGCAAATTCCTTCAATAACTTCGTAGGACATGTAAAACAATGTATGAAGCCAATCATTACCTTCAGAGAGGATGAAGTTAAAGCAGTACCGAATGACATGGCAGATCCACCCCTGCATGTTATCGCGCGGGTCAACGAGATCCCATACAAGAGAGTGTTGGTAGATACTGGCTTGTCCAGTAACATCATTACCACTGCATCACTAAAACATTTGAAGTTGCCAGCCTCTCATATTACAACCTCCACATACACACTACGAGCTTTCAACGATGCAATATGCTCGATAGTCGACACGGCTTGTTCCGCTCGTCCGGGTAGGACAAAAGACAATACCAACATTGTGCCATGTTTTGGAAGGTGAAATGGCTTACAATATACTGCTATGGTGGCCATGGATCAGGGACATGAAGTGTGTCCCTTCGATCGCTCACTAGTGCCTAAATTATGCATTTGAAATAGAAATACATGTAGTCCCGATGGACTTAGAACCCTTCAAGTATTGCAATGTAGTGCAATTAATGCCTCAATCGACCCTCCCCTCAACGCATTTGGATTTCCAGTTAAATCCATCTAAACAGGGTCCAATATCATAGGCACCACTGGTGACCAAATCATCAAAATCCTAGCCAGGTGAGTCTTCATCATCTGCTCCTTCACTACCAACGCAACCTATCATGGCTAAACATAAGGACAAAAGAAAACAGGTCCTAGAAGAGGCTCAACCCCTAGAAGAGGGGTTGCAAACAATATCAACAGTATCAACAAAAGAAACACCTAGCACAAAGGAAGCTGAGACTTCTAAACCACCAAACATGGAATGGACTCAGGAAGGACTCTCGTTCCCTCCCTCCCAAGCATCAACAATCACTGTTGAAATGGCCAGTACGGGCCTGGAGGAGTATTTAGTGCAGAATGTTGTGGCAACGCCTGCATTAGAATCAGTACAGGACATGGGGAGACCTCGCCTTCCCATAGGAACAGTTGTTCCTCTAGGTTACCCACCAAACCAGACAATTTTTTTGTATGGGGGTGAAAGCACGAGATTCCGGGCGAAAGAAACACTACTTGCGATGCATTCAAAATAAAATACGCTTAAGTCCTAGAAATGTAGAATGCATGAAATGAAAGAGACACATTGAAATGAGATACAAGCAAATGGAGAAAACACAGCCATTTCATTAAATTCTCTTGATCTCTGTTACAAATATGCCTCCTCCCTTTTCAGGGACTAGGAGCGTTAAAATAATTTGATTACAATCGAGACTCAAGGTTCCTCTTTCCGCGTGCCCACACTTGAAATAGGCGGGCCAAGATGATGTCGTCGCTGATGTTGATGAGTCCTTAACCTTTGCTACTCCTCCTATGAAAATAGAAACAACAAAGATGTCAGTAGCACCTGTTGCAAATAGTAAGTGTTTGTTCTCTAAAATCGCCAAAATATGCATGTAAATAATTAGCCAAATCGATAGAAAAAATGACTCTAAATGACCTAAAAACCTGATAGAGGACAGAAGACATCACTAGAGGGCCACTGCCATTGAAACAGTCGGCCAATCTGCCTTCAACTGGAATTCGTCCCTGGGCAGGAAGAATTCTGACTGCTATTCGTCCTTGGGTGAGACGAATTCTACTGTGTTGGAAAATCCGAAGTGGTACTGCTCCAATGTTGAATCCCAAGACCTCCAAAACACCTGAAAACATAGGGGTTATATAATTGGGGCCATTTTGGGATGACCCAGATGGTCGGATTCTCCAAATTTGGCCTCTATCCTCGAGAATTTGATGTCGCCACCTGCAAGTTAGTAGGACAACAAAGCGACAAAAGGCATGATAAAATCTGATCAAAATGTTATGAAATTGAAGCTATGAGTTAACCAAACAGAATAACATGAGATGCAACCTGAAACAATAATCTAGAATTCTTTTGGAATAAAACTTAGAAAGTGCGGGGGTGCCCAAGTGGGCCTCCCACCGTTGGCACTTGATCTTGGCGCAAATCCACTAGGGATGGGCCCAAAACCTCTTAGGATTGGGATGTTTGCGAATTGGTGGTGTAAGGTGGTCAAATGTTGGATTTGGGTTGGATGCACACTTCCAAAAGCCACCCAATAACCTCCCTTGCAAAAGAGATTAGTGGATGTGAGAAGGTGAACCAAAAGGATGCAAGTGGGTATTCAATCGAACAGCACTTCGTTGCTTGAAATCGCCTCCCATCTGTACTTTGGGTGAGAAAAGTTTCACCTTTTATAGACCCATGGGGTCTCTTTTGAGAGGGAAGCATAAGCGCCATGTGTTGGTCATAGGTGCCATGTGGCAGTCAAGTCTTCCCATGAGGGAGGGGAGTCCTCCATGACTTGGGCTTTCATAACTGCCCTTGTGACAGTCCTCTAACGACCTATCTGTCCACCCACACACGCGTGCGAGGCAGGAGTCATCAACTGACTGTCCTGGGCTACCACTTGGCGCCATTCTTCTTTTTGCCCATTAAACTTGGAATTCATCCTTGGGTGAGACGATTTCAGAATTCGTCCCTGGGTGAGACGAATCCCAGTTAGTATTCGTCCCTGGGTGAGACGAATACTGAGCAAAGTGTCTGAATGTACCAAATTGCCTCTTAACCTTACAAAATTGCTATGAAAGTTGTTAGGACCACTGTTTGACCTCTGACGGCTGCCCTGGGGGCTATGTTTGTCAAAGCGATCAGTGTTTGCAGTCACATAATCAGATTGGTGCTGTTTTGGTGTCTATAGATGCCCCTTTTTGGGATGCGCTGTGCATAGCGCAGCGTCGAGCAAAAATAGATAACCAAAGCACTAATGATTAGGGTTTCTTGGTAACCTAACCAAATTTTGATGCCCCAAGCATGGAAAGGGCATGCATTCTTGAATCCTTGCTTCTGACGAGCTAGGGAGTTTGATTTCAAGTGTTAACCTGTTTTGGTGAGGTGTGACTTGAGCTTGGACATTGATCAGTCATGATTAGGCAGAGGGCGCAACCTTTTATCCTCAGGGGAACCTTGTGTTCATGATTTATGAAATGCCAAGTGTTTGATTGATTTGATTGTTGCTTGTTTACTACCCCAAGCAGGAGCGTAATTGTCTTTGTCAGTGAATCTTTGAATGCATGTCGTTTTCCTTAATTGGGTGTGTGATTGTTGATTGGTGACTAAGTGTGACTACCCCCTCAAGCGACGAATCGATGAGGGAATGACCTTCATGAGAAAAGCGACGAGTCGCTTGACCCAAGATGACTTGTGCAAGGGTGCCTTTAGATGTTTTACCGTTTAAGAATGTGCAATTTTTCCAACATTTGGACCTATTTTTGGTGGGTGGTAACCCTTTTTGCGACGCTGTTCGGAGCTGAAATTGGCGAAAATCCGTCTTCCCATGGAGCGGTCCGGCTAAAGTAGCCTTCTTAGGGAGTAGGATAATGACAATTTGTGACCCCAACGTTTTTTTTGTATGTGCTTGATGTCAGGTGCAGTAGCACTCCTATCGGGCAAATTTATTGTCTGTTTTTAGTGCATTTTTTATCATTTTTTGATGTTTTTGAAGTTCTGTCCCGAATTCGTCCCTGGGTGGGACGAATTCCAGCTGTAGAATTCGTACCTGGGTGGTACGAGCACTAACCAGAGTGCTCGTCCCAGTCAAGGACGAATTCCAGCTCATAGGTCTATTTAAGGGCCAAAACTTGAATTTGGGCTCATTTGTGTCATTTTTTTTCTTGCGATTTTGGAGCTCTGGGAGGAGGAGGTAATTCTGTGAAGCGAAGCGCTACTAGAATTCTCTCTGCCATCATGAGTGCACAAACTAGTTCGAGCGGAGGAGCCGAGGTGAAACCTGTAAGTGTCTTCTAGAGTTTATTTTTGTTTAAATTTGCACTTGTTTTATTTAATTGTTTTTGTGATGCTGTTTTTCAAAATGTGTTTTAAAACTTAAATCCTGAAATTGGATTGAAGACAACTACTTGAATTTTCTTTTTATGTTGTACAGTTCTTTTTCATGATTTTTAATTTTTTTTGTTGAATTGTTTTCTTTTGCAGGTTAGGAGCCGGTATCGTGTACCTGCTGCTTTTACTGAGGTGCGGAGTGCACTGACTGATGATGATTGGGAATGGCTTGATGCCCTTGGGCTCAAGTAGGTGTCTCAACTGGAGCCTGTGGTCCCATATCAGGCCTATCTGACGGCCCTGATCAAAATTTGGGATCCGCAGATCAACACGTTCCATCTCCCGACAGGGGAGATGACTGTGACTTTGGAGGATGTCTATCGGTTGCTTCGGATTCTGATAGATGGACTGCCCATTAGGTCATCGTCGCATGATCAGTGGACTGCTGTACTTACGAGATGCTTTGGGCATGGGGGGCGGCTGGGTGTAACGAACCCAGTGGAGACAGCCGAGGTGGACTACCAGGCTAGCAGGATTTTGGTTGGCTGGTGGCAGGAGAGGGGGGTGTTAGGAGTGAGGCACGCATTCTTGATGGGCCTCATTTCTAACATGCTTCTACCTGATTCGTCAGGTGCGAGGTTTCCGTGGAACCTGCTAGATTTGGTGTGGCATTTGGTAGAGTGCCCGATAGAGGCACCACTGATTTTGAGATGGGGATAGACACTGTTGGCACAGCTCTACGGGGAGCTGTATGGGGTCCACTATCGGCAGCGGAAGGGGGTCAGCTACAGTTATCTGCTACAGTGCTGGGGTTGGCAGCATATAGCAGTTGAGAGGCCAACCGAGTTACCATGGACAACTTGGGTGGCAATGGATGATGTGGAGATAGGCTATGCAGTTTTGTGGCGACAGTCTGCGGAGTAGGGGCAGAGTCGGTGATGGGAAGGTGTTGTAGAGCATTATACTGATGCCTTCTCTCGGCTCACTCCAGGGGAGGTGGTTTGGTGCCCTTATCGGGAATGTCCAGCCTGGCCGGAGGCTGGAGAGTGGCTCCGACGGGTACGCAGGGAGCGATGGTTGATTGGGCGGCACGGGACCGAGCATGAGTTTTTCTCATATAGCCGGGTTACACGACAGTTTGGGGTGCGCTAGGGGTTTCCTGGTGAGCTCGTGGTCTATCGACGTCGGGGTGATGAGAGGGCTCTAGATCCACTGGTCACCACGCCATTGGGCTAGGAGTCAGATGCGGTGATTGATGTTTCGGATGTAGATGACATCGGGACTACCACTGAGTATGACTCGTGGTGGGTGTTACGGCGATGGAGAGGGGAGGGGCAACTAGGAGGCACAAAGGCGGCAGTGGAGGGTGGTGAGGCAGCAGGGGATGATTGGGGAGGTCCGTTGGATGATGCGAACATGGTGGATGTGGGGAATGAGGATGTTGATTTTGGTGCTCCGGATCAGTCGGACATGTAGGATGTGGAGGAGCAATGGGAGCTAGAGCAGGCTGTTGTTCCAGAGGGTCCTGTTCGTTAGGCAGATACAGATGAGATGGAGCCTGAGGTATGCACTGAGATTGCATGATTGATAAAGCTACTACGGATATGGGATTTGGAGCTGGGGGACGCGCTGTGGGAGAGGGATCTTTTACGGGCCCAGCTAGTAGAGCGGGATAGGGTTTTGGTACAGCATGATGATGCAGTGTCGTACTATCATCAATGGGAGGCAGAGTGGTGTAGGCACCGGATAGACTTGGAGAGGGAGGTCATCTGCCTTGGTGGGCGGCTACCTGAGCCCTCGGTCAGTGGATCTTTGCGGCGGACGAGGGATAGTGCGACTGAGCAGTCAGCATCATCTCGTCGTCGACGATTAGATGAGGGAGGCGATAGCAGGCATGATGCGGGGGCTGGCAGTAGCCGCCCTGCAGGGTCCCATAGGACCCACACCATAGGGGGTAGTTCCCATCGCACCGATCATGCGTGATCATGGTGTTTGAAGCCTTAGGTTGTGTTTTTGGATATGATTGTTGGGTCTGAGGACCAGTTTTGTAGCCTTCGGGCATTTTTTTGATGATATATATATGTATACCGATTTTATTTTGTTTATGTACATGTGATGATCTGATGTTTATTCATGATGGCTAATGACTATGCATGTTTATTTATTTTGATGAATGCTTATGCGAATGATGAATGCAAATGTTTTTTATTTTTATGTGATATGCGAAATGAAATGGATGAATGAAATTTGTGATGTTTGGCTATGGCACCATAGACTGTTAGGATTCTGTTTATTTTGTTTTTGGACGATTGCTATGTTAAATGACTTGGTATGTATATATGTGGTTTTCTCTTTTTGTATTTTCGGATGGTATTGCAAAGATGAAAAGTAGCTCAGTTGGTTTAGAGATGTAGCTAAGGTTTTCCGAGACTCAGACATTTTAACTCACTAGCCACGACTGTACTTTGTCTTACAAGACTTTGAACAAGGTATTAATCAGACTTGTTTTTGACCAAGCTATTTCACATCCCTGTGTGTGCAATTGAGTTCATTATTGTGGTATTTATCAGGATACCGCCAGTGCCAGATGGGATTTCAACCGAACTCGTACTGAGGATCACCTAATTAGCTCCACTAACTCCTTTGTTGTATCTAGTTAGATTAATCTGTGGTGTTATCCAAGATGCCATAAGCTAGCTCATCCACATGCAAACATTGATTTGTACGCAAGTTAATGTGACAGATATATCATCATGCAAGAGGTTTACTGCCAGTTATCGATAGGCTATCAACCAAATCGGTACTGAGGCTTGCCTTATGACCTTTTAGAATGCTGAGAGTTCCAGGGATTCAAGTTTCACTCCCTTCTTTTCTTCAATTGTATTGGGATACTTGCTCGTTTGTAGTGATAAGATCACTGTTTATTTTGATTTGTTTTTCTTTTGAGCAAGGGATTGGGGATATGGAGTGATGAAAATCACTATCGTTTGTGCCGTTTGATGTGTGCACTGTATGATGTCAAATATTTGATTTTTTACGTTTTGCAAATTTTTGATGTTTTGCAACTATTGAGAACTAGGGATTCTTAGGGAATTGGGTAGGGAGGATGCTTGTCCTTTTGCCAACTCGCAGCATTCTTGGGGTCATTCGCACAGGGGGATGAGCAAGACAACCGTTTCACTTTTGGTGACCTGGATTACTGTGCAGGTTTCATCTTTCGTTCACACAACTTAGGAATTGTTTTATGTGTTTTAATTTGTGTTGGGATGTTACATAACAAGGTGTATTTCAAGTGTAACTCTACCTTCGTAAAATCTGTTTGACTTGATACATTACATGGCTAAAGAGCAAAATGATGACTGAATCATGAAAAACTCTTGATACATTAGAAGACCACTGATTCTAGTGCGGTAAAAGTAATGCATGGTGTTTTTGTTGTTTTTGTAAAATGGAACAGTGTGGAATAAGATGGTCTATCAGAGCAATTACAACCTATGGTGCCTTTGACCTATACAACCACAAATATGCAGCGTATGGATGCAATGCTTAATGCGACTACATGTTTTTGTATTTTTGATGTATTTATTTTTGTGAATATGAATATGAGTTGCGAGAAGAGCTCTCGATTGATGAATTTGAGTATGCCTAGATATGAGATGCAAATTTTTGTTGTTTTTGATTATTTTTTATTTTTGACCAAGTGATTGTGGACATCCTTGGAGCATTTTGGTGACCAAGTGATTGCGATAATTCTTGGGGCTTTTTGGGTGACCAAGTGATTGCGATAATCCTTGGAGCTTTTTTGGGTGACCAAGTGATTGCGATAATCCTTGGAGATTTTGGGGTGACCAAGTGATTGCGATAATCCTTGGAGCTTTTTGGGTGACCAAGTGATTGTGATAATCCTTGGAGCTTTTTTGGGTGACCAAGTGATTGCGATAATCCTTGGAGCTTTTGGGGTGACCAAGTAATGGCGATAATCCTTAGAGATTTTTTGGTGTGACCAAGTGATTGCGATAATCCTTGGAGCTTTTTGGGTTTTGACCAAGTGATTGCGATAATCCTTGGAGATTTTTTGGGTTTTGACCAAGTGATTGCGATAATCCTTGGAGATTTTTTGGGTTTTGACCAAGTGATTGCGATAATCCTTGGAGCTTTTGGGGTGACCAAGTGATTGCGATAATCCTTGGAGCTTTTTGGGTGACCAAGTGATTGCGATAATCCTTGGAGCTTTTTGGGTTTTGACCAAGTGATTGCGATAATCCTTGGAGCTTTTTTTGGTTTTGACCAAGTGATTGCGATAATCCTTGGAGCTTTTTTGGTTTGACCAAGTGATTGTGATAATCCTTGGAGCTTTTTGGGTTTCGACCAAGTGATTGCGATAATCCTTGGAGCTTTTTTTGGTTTTTGACCAAGCGATTTTATGGATCCTTGGAGCATTTTTGGTTTGACCAAGTGATTGCGATAATCCTTGGAGCTTTTTGGGTTTTGACCAAGTGATTGCGATAATCCTTGGAGCTTTTTGGGATATGGCTCTCTCAGATATAAAATGGTCGCAAATGACTGATATTCAAGGGTTCTGTTTCCTTGATACCATCAAGAGAAGCTAGCCGGTACATCCCGGGTCCTATTTTGCTATCAATGACATATGGACCTAACCAATTTGCCATGAACTTGTCCCTTAGGTGGGATGGCAAATTAGAGTTATGTTGGTTTTCCTTCAAAACCAAATCACCAACCCAAAAGTCCCTTAGGTGAACTTTCATGTTGTAAGCTTTCTTAAGCCACTCTTGGTAGATACGTAAGTGCTCGAGAGCATTAACGCGTCATTCGTCCAGCAACGTAAGTTGGTCTAATCGGGCCTGTCGTGCAGTTTCATCATCGATGAACTCCTGCATTGATATGCGCAGGGAAGGAATTTCCAACTCGAGAGGCATTATTGTCTCTGAGCCATACACGAGCAAAAACGGAGTTGCCCTAGTTGGCGTCCGAATGCTAGTGCGATAAGCCCAAATGGCAAGTGGGATTTGTATGTGCCAATCCTTATGACTGTCTGTGACTGTATTTTTAAGGATGGCGACTAGAGTTTTGTTTGACGCCTCTGCTTGCCCATTTGCTTACGGATAATAGGGTGTTGAAAAGTTGTGCTAAATTTTATACTTTGTGGTCAAAGCATGCACGTATTTGTTCTTGAATGATGGCCCATTATCCGAGATTATTTTGGATGGAATACCAAAATGACATATGATGTTATGCAAGATGAACTCCACAATGTGGGGTCCTGTCGTAGAAGTTAACGAAATTGCTTCCACCCATTTAGTAAAATACTCTATGGCCGTTATGATAAACGTGTGACGGCCTGATGATGCAGGGGAGATCTTTCCAATTAAATCGAAGCCCCATTGCGAATATGGCCAAGCGGACTGGACTGCATGCAAGGCCTGGGAAGGTACTTGCATCAAATTGGCATGATGTTGACATTTCACGCACTTCTTGACATATGCGCAACAATCTCGCTCTAAAGATGGCCAATAATAGCCCATGCGAAGAATGCGCTTTGTGATGGCCATACCACTAAAGTGACCACCACATGTACCATCATGCGCTTGGGCGACTGCCCAAGTGGACTCTTACTGGTCCAAACAACGAAGAAGAATTCCGTCATAGCTGCGACGATACAAAATGTCTCCTATCAAGACATACTTAGCAGCTTTCTGCTTGAATGTTCGTTTTACGGCGTGCGTCAATCCAAAGGGAAGATTACCTAACTTGAGGTAGTCTCTAATGGGTAAATGCCAATCCTTTTGATCAAAAACCTCGATAGTATGAACAACCAATCCCTTTCGAAGTTCTTCTCTAACAAATGCTGATTGGGATAGAACTTGTAAGAATAGCATTGTGTTGCTATTAGTTGGAGTGGGGGAAAATAAGGACCCCCAGTTGCCACGTTTCAAACGATCTCGAATTCGAAAGAACTTATCCGAGGATGGTTCAATCTGGATCATGTGGATTCCTGGCATCAAGTCTGAGCTTGCGCGCTCTATCACGGATTGCGATAAGGTTTTGACTTGAATAGTTGTCATATCATCGGAAAGGTCTTGCGGGATTAGTGACCCCAAGGAGGCCGTTGTGTCTGCAAAACGATTCGATGATCGATGGAGTGCCTCGATGTCATACCACTCAAGTTTTGCCAAGAATTTGTCCACGAGGGCTTTATAGGCCTTCATAACTAGGCATTTGCATTGATATACCCCTTTGACTTGATTGACTATTAACAGCGAATCACCAAAGATGTTCAGTCGTTTGATTTTCATGGCGATTGTTGTCTGAAGACCTAGGAGCAAGGCTTCATATTCTGCATTATTGTTGGTGCACTGGAAGTTTAATTTAAATGATAGGGGCATTGGAGCACCCTGCGGTGTGAAGAATACAATTCCCGTGCCACCACCTTGTTCGCATTTAGAACCATCAAAGAATAGAGTTATGTCTGCCTGTGACTCAGGCTCATCAGAATATGGTGATTCTGAGACATGGAAGACCCCATCATCGGGTAGTTCTATGACCAGAGGCTGATCGTCTTCAAGAGGAGCCTCTGCTAGTTGATCGGCTATGACTTGTCCTTTGATAGATTTTTGCCCAATAAACTCAATGTCAAATTCCGTCAACAACATGATCCATTTCACCGTGCGACTACTATGATAAGTACGACTCATCATGTATCACAATGGATTCTCCTTAGACACAACATACGTAGTGTTGCTCAGCATGTAGTGGCGTAGCTTTTTGGTAGCAAACACCACTGCCAAGCTGAGTTTCTCAACGTATGCATAGTTAAGTTCGTAACTGACCAGGGTGCGGCTAAGATAGTAAGTAGCCTGTTCTTTGTGAAGTTCATTCTTTTGGGCTAGCATGGCGCCCAGTGCCACCTCAGTAGCTGAGATGTTGAAAACACGAGATTCCAAAAACAAAAAGGAAAGACTAAACAAAATCGTATTAAAAGGAAAGAACACAAATGAATGAACACAAGATATAAGAACAATATGAAATGTAGCCCCTTTTTTATTGATATTCTTTTCAATTCGTGTTACAATACGTCTCCTTCCTTTTTAGGGGATAGGAGCGTTACATATTGTTCTCTACAACTTGTCTCTGAATTCCTTCTTTCGCGTGCCCACATATAAAATGGGCAAACCAAAACGTTGTCGTCGCTTGCATTGACAAAGGTCGATTCCTCGCTACTCCTTCAATAGACCTGAAATTTGTGTTCAAAGAAAAAAACAAAGAATCAGTAGCACCTATGTATGAAAAATAAAATATAAATCTAACTATAGCTGAAATGAATCTAAATGCACTAAAAACTTGATAAATGCATAAAAATGAAACTAGCTAAAATACTATAAATGAAGTAAAGCGGGGAGGTGACCGAAGGCAAACCACCCACGGATAAAACCTTGCTTCGACACTAATCCGCTTGAGATGGGTCCGAAACCTGATGTGATGTGTTGTCGTCAAATTGATAGAATATTGTGGTCAAAAGATTGGGGTTTGGGCATAAATCGCAAGTAAGTGAATTAACAAAGACTTCGTTGCTCAGAATGCTCCTGCTCGGTATCTCCTTTGGGTGATGAAACTCACCATTTTATAGACCCAAGGGGTCTCTTTGAATTAACATGCAAAAGTGTTTCTTTGCATGAATGCTTTTGTTTGTGAAGAGAAGACTTCTTCTTGATCAAGGGCTTCTTAATCGCCTCTCGTGCATGTCTTTGTGTGTTTTAGAAAAGCTCACTTGCACTCCCATGCAATGAAGGGATAACTAAGTGGCAAATTTGAGTTGTCTTAAAAAGCCTACTCTCATTCCCATGCAATGAAGGGAAAGTCAATTGGCAGATATGAGTTGTCAAAAGAACTCACTCGCACTCCTATGTCATGCAGGAAGAGCTAAGTGGCAGTTCTGAGTTGTTTATATGCCAAGATTTGACTTTTTTCCGGTCAAACCTGACAATCGTCCCACCCCGAAGCGAGCACTTATAATCGTCCCTGGGTGAGACGAGTATCAGTCAGCACTCGTTCCTGGATAGGACGAGTAAAATTTGCACTCGTCCCTAGGTGGGACGAATAAGCAATAAAGTGTCTAAAAGGTGCCAAATTGGTTTCTGACTTGCAAAATTGTTGTGTGAGTGGTTAGAACCACTGTTTAACCTCTGAGGGCTGCCCTAGGGGCTGTGTGTGTTGGTGCGATCAGTGCTTGTAATCACATAATTGGATTGGTGTTGTTTTGGTGTCTACAGATGCCCCTTTTTGGGAAGCATTGTGCAAGGCGCAACGTTGAGAAAAAATATAACCAAAGCACTAATGATTAAGGTTTTCAGTAACCTAACCAACTCTTGATGCCCCAAGTATGGAAAGGGCACGCATTCTTGAATCCTTGCTTCTGACAAGCTAAGGAACTTAAATCAAGCATTAACCTGGTTCGGTGAGGTATTACTTGAACTTAGGCATTGATCAGTCATGAATAGGCAAAGGGCGCAACCTTTTGTTGTGGGAACCTTGAGTTCATGATTCACAAATGCTAAGTATATGATCAGTTTGTGATGATTGCTTGTTTGCTGCCCCAAGCAGGGGCGCGATTGTCTTTTGCAATGATCCTTTGAATGCGTGTCTTTTCCAAGACTAGGTATAATGTTTTTGATTGGCAACTAAGTGTGACTACCCCCTCAAGCGACGAATCGATGAGGGAATGACCGACATGAGAAAAGCGACGAGTCGCTTGACCCAAGATGACGTGTGCAAGGGTGCCTTCAGATGTTGTCCGTTGAATGCGCGAGCAATTTCTCGATTTTTTTTGTGGACCTATTTTTGGTGGGTGTGAACCCATTTTGGGATGCCATTTGGGGGTAACATGGGCGAAAATCCGTCTTCCCGTGGAGCGGTCCGGCTATGGTAGCCTTCTTGGGGAGTAGGATAACGACAAGGTAGACCCCGACATCAATTTTCTAATGCAAAGATGTTAAGTGCAAGAGCACTTTTGTCCGGCAATTTTTAATGTTTTTGTTGGCATTTGTCATTTTTATATTTTGGTTGTTTTGTTGTGTTTGTTTTTTTTTTTTTTTTTTTGGTTGAAATGGTAAACGTAGGTAAAACCGTAAGTAAACCATGTCAAAATTTTTCATTGGTTTGGATGAAATTAAAGATGAATTTTTTTTTTGGTTGAAATGGTAAACTTAGGTAAAACCGTAGGGAAACCATGTCAAATTTTTATTGTTTTGGATGAAATTAAAGATGAATTTTTTGGTTGAAATGGTAAACTTAGGTAAAACCGTAGGGAAACCATGTCAAATTTTTATTGTTTTGGATGAAATTAAAGATGAATTTTTTTTTGGTTGAAATGGTAAACTTAGGTAAAACCGTAGGGAAACCATGTCAAATTTTTATTGTTTTGGATGAAATTAAAGATGCAAAATAAATGATTTTTTTTTTTTTTTTGAAGTTTTGGATGTACATGTGAATGAAAAATAGTACGGTATAGTTATGCATTTTTGTACATGTGATGGTGATGTGATGCATGTTTTTGATGTTTGTTGTTTTTTTTTTTGTGATGTGCAGGTGGTGAAGAGTCGACATCGAGTGCCGACCATTTTTTCTAATGCCCGCGAGGCGTTGACTGATGATGACTAGGAGTGGCTTGATGCCTTAGGGCTCAAGCATGTGGCTCGGTTGGATGCAGTTGTGGCAGATCGGGCGTACATTATAGCATTGATTAGCCTGTGGGATGCTCGGACGAACACCTTCCATCTTTCGACAGGGGAGATGACTGTCACCTTGGAGGACGTGTATCGGATCTTGCGGATTCCGATAGATGGGGTTCCCATTCGAACGACTCCACGGGGCCAGAGGACAGCGGTACTGACACGGTACTTTGGACACGGAGGGGAGGGGGATGGGATGACCTCGTTGGAGAGGGCGGAGCTGGATTGTCAGATTGGGGGGATACTGGTACGGTGGTGGTACACGAGGAGAGTTTTGGGAGTGAGGCATGCAGTACTCATGAGCCTCATTTCCAACATGCTCCTGCCATATTCATTAGGAGTGAGGTTCCCATGGAACCTAGTGGAGGTAGTATGGCAGTTTGTGGATTGCCCGATGACAGAGCCGGTTATTATGAGGTGGGGCCAGACGCTACTAGCGCAGTTATATGATGAGTTGTACGAGGTCCGCTGTCGAAGGCGAAAGGGGTTGGGGTGCAGTTTTTTATTGCAGTGCTGGGCCTGGCAGCACATAGCCATAGAGCGACCACGAGGGTTGCCCTGGACTACCCGAGCAGAGATGGTGGATAGGGACATTGGGTATGGTGCGCTATGGTATCGGTCTGAGGAGCGAGGGCACAGTCGATGGTTCACGGGAGATGTCGACCATTATAGAGATGCCTTTGCATGACTGACTCCCGGGGATGTGGTATGGAGGCCATATCGAGATTGTCCCGCATGGCCAGAGGTGGAGGATTGGCTTCGACGGGTTCAGAGGGGGAGATGGGTGATTGGGCTACATGGGATAGAGCAGGAGTACTTCCATTACCTCCGAGTGACGCGACAGTTTGGGGTACCTCAAGGGTTTCTTGGGGAGCCCGTAGCCTATCGACGTCAGAGTGATGAGAGGACCCTAGCAACGCCGATCCTCGAGCCACTAGGGGAGGAGTCAGATGCTGTGTTGGACATTCCGGATGTTGATGACGTCGGCATGACAGCCGAATATCAGGAGTGGTGGACGCTACGGCAGTGGCGAGGGGAGGGGCCCTTGGGAGGAGAGGAGGCAGCAGGAGGCGGAGAGGGTGCAGAGGCACCAAGAGAGGGTTGGGGAACACCTACAGATGTAGAGATGGTGGAGGTGGTAGAGGTGGGAGATGAATTTAGGGAGGAGGAGTAGCCGAAGATGCAGGAGGCGTCAGAGCCGGCTAGCTCGGGGGAGACAGAGGCAGGGTTGTGCGCTGAGGTAGCACATTTGATGGGATTATTGAAGAGGCGGGATGGAGAGCTGGCAGAGATGACGTAGGAGAGGGATCTCCTACGAACACAGTTGGTAGGGCAGGGGATCGCAGTGGCTGTGTCTCACCAGCAGGTGGGAGATACAGATGCTACACGGGAGAGAGATCTCCTACGGGTGCAGCTAGCATAGCGCGATGACGCCATCGCGTATTACCATAGGCGGGAGGTGGAGTCGAGGCTACGGTAAGAGGATTGGAGGCGACGAGAGGCAGATTGGGGGCGACAAGAGGCCGCATGGGGGCGGCATCGATCGAAGATGGAGGGTGAGATTATCCGCCTGGGTGGGCGAATACCAGAGCCTCCGGCCAGTGGCTCGTCGTACAGGACGAGAGACAGCAAGACGGAGCAGTCGGCATCATCCCGTCGTCGGTGGCGAGATGAGGGAGGCGCGAGTGGGCGGGATGCAGGGGCGAGCAGTCGCCCTGAGAGATCTCAGAGGACGGATACCACAGGGGGTAGCTCTCGTCACACCGATCCTGCATGATCATGGTGGCCGACACCCTAGGCTGGGGATTTTGGGATTTTGGATGATGGGAGGGAGGTCTGAGGACCAGTTTTGTAGCCTGTGGGCAATTTTGTTGTGATATATATACAGATGATTATTTTTGGTGCTTATCTGTTTTGCATGATTTATTTTTATGTACATGTTTTTACATTGATGTATGCATATGCGATTATGAATGTGATGATTCTAATTTGTATGATGTATGCATATAGAATGAATGAAATGAATTGTGGATGATTTGTCGATGCACCATATACTGTACAAAATTGGAGTGATTTGCTATAGTAATAAGATAACTTTGTGGAATGCTTGTGCATATGAAAACTTTGTTTTTGTATTTTGTCTATTTTTTGATGGTGAGGTATGGAATGAAATGTATCGGTTGTTGGAAAATGTAGTTAAGTTTTTCTGAGATGCAGATATTTTTAACTAACTAGCCAAGACTATACATTTATCTCGCAGGACTTTGGAACAAGGTCTAAATATGACTTGAATTTAACCAAGTTATTTCACATCCCTGTGTGTGCAATTGAGTTCATTTATGTGTTATTCATTAGGATACCGCCAGTGCCAGATGGGCTTTCAACCGAACCTATACTGAGGATCACCTAATTAGCTCCACTAACTCCTGTATTGTATTTAGTCAAATTTGTCTGTGATGTTATCTAGGATACCATAAGCTAGCTCATCCACATGCAAACATTGATCTGCACACAAGTTAATGTGACAAATATATCGTCATGCGGGAGGTTTACTGCCAGTGACTGATAGGCTATCAACCAAACCGGTACTGAAGCTTGCCTCATGACCTGTCGAAATGCTGAAAATTCTAGGGATTCAAGGTCGACTCCCTTCTTTTCTTCAAGGGTATGGGGATACTTGCTCATTATAGTGATAAGATCACTGTTTATTTTTGTTTTATTGATTTTTTTTTTTTTTTTTGGAGCAAGGGATTGAAATATGGAGTGACGAGAATCACTATTGTTTGTGCCTTTTGATGTGTGCACTGTAGGATGTCAAATTTTAGTGTTTTGACATTTTGCAAATGTTTGATGTTTTTGCAACTTTTGAGAACTTGGGATTCATGGGGAATTGGGTAGGGAGGAAGCTTGTCCTTTTGCCAACTCAGCATTTCTAGGGTCAATTGCACAGGGGGATAAGCAAGATAGCCGTTTCGCTTATGGTAGCCGGGATTACGATGCAGGTTTCATCTTTCGTCCACACAACTTAGGAATTATTTTATGTGTGTTAATTTGTGTTGGGATGCTACGTACCAAGGTGGGATCCAAGTAAAATCTGCTTAACTGTGTACAATTTTTGGCTAGAAATTTAAAGACATCTGAATGACAAAAACCCTATATACATTAGGTGACACGGACGATGCTAAAATAAAAGGATGATATGTGAGATGTAAGTGTTTATGAAAATGGATCGGAGGTGTAAATGATGGAGTTGCCAAATAATGACAGTCTATGGTGCTTTTGACTTGTATGACCTAGCGAAGTATGCAATGTATGGATGCAATGCTTAATGGAACCTATATTTTTGTATTTTGATTTTTATGAGAATGTATGGAATTAAAATGCAATTGTTTTTGTAATTTTGATTGATTTTTATGGGGATGCATGGAGTTGAAATGCAATTAGTTTTGTGAGTTTGATTTGTATTGATGAGGATGCATGGAATTGAAATGCAGTTGTTTTTGTGATTTTTGATTTTTATGTTGACCAAGCAGTTGTGGTAACGCTTGGAGCTTTTGGGTTGACCAAGCGATTATGGGAATCCTTGGAGCTTTTGGGTTGACCAAGCGATTGTGGGAATCCTTGGAGCTTTTGGGTTGACCAAGCGATTGTGGGAATCCTTGGAGCTTTTGGGTTGACCAAGCGATTGTGGGAATCCTTGGAGCTTTTGGTTGGACTATGGCTCTCTAGCTGTGAAATGGCCTCAAATGAATGATGTTCAAGGGTTCTTCTTCCTTGATTCCTTCAAGAGAGGCAAGCCGGTATGTTTCGGGTCCTATTCTACTGTCAATGATGTAAGGACCTAACCAATTTGCTGCAAACTTGTCCCGTAGATGGGACGGCAAATTAGAATTCTGTTGGTTCTCTTTTAAGACCAAGTCACCAACCTGAAATTCCCTGAAATGGACTTTCATGTTGTATGCTTTCTTAAGTCGTTCTTGATAGATACGCAAATGCTCGAGAGCATTGACGCATCGTTCGTCAAGCAATGTCAGTTGATCTAACCGGGCCTGCCGTGCAGTGTCATCATCGATGAACTCTTGCATTGAAATGCGTAGGGAAGGAATCTCCAACTCAAAAGGCATGACTGCCTCGGAGCCATACACCAACGAAAATGGAGTTGCCCCAGTGGGCATCTGAATGCTGGTGCGATAAGCCCATAGGGAAAGCGGGATCTAAATGTGCTAGTCTTTATGATTGTCTGCAACTGTATTTTTGAGAATGGCGACTAGCATTTTTTTTGACGCTTCTGTTTGCCCATTTGCCTGCGGATAATAGGGTGTGGAAAAGCTATGCTGAATCTTGTACTTTGTGATCAAAGCACGCACATCTTTATTCTTGAATGGTGTCCCATTATCCGAGACAATTTTGGATGGAATACCAAAACGACATATGATGTTATGCAAAATAAACTCCGCAATGCGGGCTCCAGTCGTAGTGGTCAGCGGAATTGCTTCCACCCATTTGGTAAAGTACTCTGTGGCCGTTAAAATGAACGTGTGACGACCAGACGATGCAGGGGAGATCTTTCCAATTAGATCAAGGCCCCACTACGAAAAAGGCCAAACCAATTGAATCGGCTGTAAGGCCTGAGAAGGTACGTGTGTCAAATTAGCATGGTGCTGACACTTCACGCACTTCTTCACATATGCGCAACAATCTCGCTCTAAAGATGGCCAATAATAACCCATGCGAAGAATGCACTTTGCGATGGCCATATCGTTGAAGTGGCCACCACATGTACCATCATGAGCTTGGGTGATCGCCCAAGCGGAATCTTTCTGGTCCAAACAACGAAGGAGGATTCCTTCATAATTTCGATGATACAAAATGTCTCCTAACAAGACATGCTTTGCCGCTTTCTGTTTGAATGATCTTTTCGCGGCTTGTGTCAATCCAAGTGGGAGAGTACCTAGCTTGAGGTAATCCCGAATGGGTGTATACCAGTCTTGCTGATCAAAAACCTTGATAGTATGAACGACCAATCCCTTTTGAAGTTTATCTCGAACAAAAGCTGAACAGGAAAGAACTTGTAAAAACAACGTGGTGTTGCTAGCAAGAGGGGCCGGGGAGAACAAGGACCCCCAGTTGGCTTTAATCAAACAATCTCAAATTCGAGAGAACTTATCCGAAGATGGTTCAATCTGGATCATGTGGATTCTTGGTGTCGAATCAGAGCTTGCACACTCCATCACAGATTGCGATAATGTTTTAACCTGAATGGTTGTCATTTCACCAGAAGGGTCTTGCAAAATAAGTGACCCCAAGGAGGCCATAGTATCCACAAAATGATTTGATGATCGAGGGAGTGCCTTGATGTCATACCATTCAAATTGTGCCAAGAATTTATCCACAAGGGCTTTATAAGACTTCAAAACTGGACATTTACATTGGTATATCCCTTTTACTTGGTTGACAATTAACAGCGAATCACCAAAGATGTTCAATCGTTTAATGTTCATGGTGATTGCTGTCTGAAGACCTATGAGCAAGGCTTCGTATTCTGCATTGTTATTGGTTAGCGGGAAGTCTAATTTAAAATACAAGGGCATTGGAGCGCCTTGCGGAGTGAAGAATACAATTCCCGCACCACCCCCTTGCTCACATTTAGAACCATCGAAGAATAGGGTTATGTTAGCCTGTGACTCAGGCTCATCAAAATCTGGCGACTCTGAAACATGGAAGACCCCATCATCAGGTAGTTCAAAAGTCAGAGGCTGATCGTCTTCAAGAGGAGCCTCAGCTAGTTGATCGGCGATGACTTGACCTTTTATAGATTTCTGTCCAATGAACTCTATGTCAAACTCCGTCAACAACATGATCCATTTCGCCGTGCGGCTACTATGATAAGTATGACTCATCATGTATCGCAATGGATTCTCCTTAGACACAACATATGTCTTATTACTAAGCATGTAGTGGCGTAGCTTTTTGGTAGCAAACACCACTGCCAAGCAGATTTTTTCAACATATGCATAGTTAAGTTCATAACTGACCAGGGTGTGGCTAAGATAGTATGTAGCCTGTTCTCGGTGAAGTTCATTTTTCTGGGATAGCATGGCGCCCAATGCCACCTCAGTGGCTGAGATATATAAATAGAACGGCACTCCTGGTCTGGGTGGTGCCAATCACGCGGTGAAGCCAAGTACTATTTAATGTCGTCAAAGGCTGACACTCATCATCCCAATGAAATGTGACCCCTTTATGCAATAATTTATTCATGGGTTGGCATTTGTCAGATAACTCGCGCTATGAAGTGCTTGATCGATGCAACCTTTCCCTGCAGACTCCTGAGCTGCTTGATGGTGGTTGGGGGATGCATTTCAAGGATTGCCTTGACTTTGTTTGGATCAACCTCAATTCCTCATTTGGATACTATGAAACCCAAGAGTTTTCCAGAGGTGACGCCAAAGACGCACTTCTTGGGGTTTAATCTGAATTTATGCTCAATGAGGCGATCAAGGACCTTGCTCAAGTCATTGATATGATCTGTGCGTAAAAGAGATTTGGCCAACAAATCATCCATGTAATCTTCCAAAGTTTTGTGCATGTAATCGTGAAAGATGTATGTCATGGCACGTTGGTATGTAGCTCCAGCATTTTTAAGGCCAAAAGGCATGACCTTATAGAAAAATGTCCCCCAAGGCGTTGTGAATGCCGTTTTTAGTTGGTCCTCAGGATTAATACGAATCTGATTGTATCCTGAGAAACCATCCATAAGGGAAAGCATTTCGTGGCCTGCTGTAGCTTCTACCAATGCGTCGATGCTTGGCAATGGAAAATCATCCTTAGGACTCGCTTTGTTAAGATCTCAAAAATCGGTGCATATGCAAATCCTCCCGTCGGGCTTCTTGACGGGAACCATGTTAGATAACCATGGCGAATAATCCACACAGATGACAAACTGGGCATCCAACAACTTTTGCAACTCATCTTTTACCATTAAAGCCACTGTTGGATGCATCTTGCATAGTTTTTGCTTTATCGGCTTGATTGTCGGATCAAGCGTTAAATTGTGCGTGACTAGTCGTGGGTCTAGTCCCGACATATCCTTGTATGACCATGCAAAAACTTCCTTCTTTTCCTTAAGAAGGGCAACATAATCGGCTCGCTCTTCGGGGGAAAGACTTACCCCCAGCTTGAGAATCTATGGATTCATTGGATCTATGCCGATGTCTACATCAGTCGTTGCTTCAACTGACATATGGGATCCATCTTCCAACCGGTGTGGAATTGGGATCGGATGGATATCGTTTGCTGAATTAAGATCGTCATTAGGAACCTCAAGTTCCTCTTCAGCATGGAAGACATCCTGAGTCTGGAGTGAAATGAAACATCCCATCGCAAGGCCAATACTCTGATGGAGATGGTGGTGTGTCAGCGCGATCCCAATCAATAGCTTCTATGTCTAGATGCAATAATCATGTTGGATTGGTTGGATCATGGATGGGGGCGGTCAAATCAATGGAGACCATGTTAATGAAATGATTGTAATCTCCATTACCACAAATGTGACAACTCTGATATTCTGGATGTTCGTGGTGCTGTGGATCTGGCTCTGTAGGCACTGGCACAAAGGGATCAGCCCTATATGCGGTCCTGCAAACAGGGTCCTCCCTAGTCCTCCCTAGACACTGATGAGTTGATAGGGTCTCCAGGCAGAAAATGTTCGTTGTGTTCCTGGGGTGGCAGATGCAGTAATTGCTATAATTGCGCCAGGTTGAAGTGCCTCCTAGGTCGCGGATCTATGTGTAAGTGTTCCAACCTGTCATCTATGTCCAAAGGATCTTGTAATCTATGCTCACTAGGATCGTTCAATGGGAACATCCTCAGGAAGCTTTCCTGATCATCATTCATTTGATAGTCATGCGAATGATCGTCCTTCGACTCATCTTCAGAAGACCCTTCCTGGTCTTGTCCATCTTCCCCTTGTGGGTGAGTCCATGAGGTTTCTCCTTGTTCAGCCATAGGGAAAGGGTTGTTGAGGTCAACAAGGTTATTTGTTTGCAATGGGAAATAATCCCCTAATGTATAAGTTGTATTTGGATTAGCATATGGATCTGATGTCAACCAATCCTTGTTGCCTATCCCTAGGCCTTGCATGTTTTTGACCAATATGTCGAGGGGCAAAGGGTGATTAAACCCTACTCCTGACTTATCATAGGGCATTTGGTATCTTGGTTGACACAAAACACGCATTCCTTGTTCATACCGACCTAACCCGTATCCATGCCAATTGCATTGGCTAAGATATCTTAATGCGAAGTCTGGGTTAGCCAGATAGTTGACATCTTCCACAAAGGGATCTTCATCTTACTCTTCTTGTCGGGAAGGTTCAACGCCATGATCCAAGCCCCCAAAAATGAAGTTTGTCTGATTAGGTGGGTAGCCTAAAGGAACCACGGAGCCTATGGGGAGTCGAGGTCTTCCCATGTCTTGCATAGACTGAAGTGTGGGCGTTGCAACAACATTGTGCACTATATACTCCCCCATGCCTGTGTTAGACATCTCAACAGTAATCTTTGGTGATTGAGAGGAGTCAAATGGGAGTTCTCCTTGAGTCCACTCCATGTGGGGTGAACTAGGTGTCTCAGCTTCAATTCTATTAGGCGTATTTTCTGTAGAGATGTTGGAAACGAGAGGTGGTTATGCTTCTAGTGGCAGCAACCTATCGGATTGGTGTTGTTTTGGTGTCTACAGATGTATAAGTAGAACGACACTCTTGGTCGAGGTGGTGCCAATACTGGCGGTGAAGCCAAGTATTGTTTGATTTCATCAAAGGCTGACTGGCACTCGTCATCCCAATGAAATGTAACCCCCTTGTGCAATAATTTGTTCATGGGTCAGAATTTGTCAGATAATTGCGCTATGAAGCGTTTAATCGACGTGACCTTTCCTTGCAGACTTCTGAGCTGCTTGATAGTGGTTGGGGGGGCCATTTCAAGGATTGCCTCGACTTTCTTTGGGTCCACCTCGATTCCTCATTTTGAGACTATGAAACCCAAGAGCTTTCCAGATGTGACTCCAAATACACACTTCTTGGGATTCAGTCTGACCTTATGCTCTATGAGGCGATCGAGAATCTTGCTTAAGTCACCGATATGATCTGAGCGCAAAAGAGACTTGGATAACAAATCATCCATGTAATCTTCCATAGTTTTGTGCATGTAATCATGGAAGATATATGTCATGGCACGTTGGTAGGTAGCGCCAGCATTTTTAAGGCCAAAAGGCATGACCTTATAACAAAATGTTCCCCAAGGCATTGTGAACGCCATTTTAAGTTGGTCTTCAGGATTGATATGAATTTGATTGTATCCTGAGAAGCCATCCATTAGGAAGAGCATTTCATGACCTGCTGTAGCGTCTACTAGTGCGTCGATGCTTGGAAAGGGGAAATTATCCTTAGGACTCACTTTGTTTAGATCTCGAAAATCGGTGCATATGCGAATCCTCCCGTCGAGCTTCTTGACGGGAACCATGTTGGACAGCCATGGCGGATAATCCACGCAGATGACAAATTGTGCATCCAACAGCTTTTGCAATTCATATTTGACCATCAAGGCCACTATTGGGTGCATCTTTCGTAGTTTTTTCTTTACGGGCTTGATTGTCGGATCAAGCGTTAAATTATGCGTGACTAGCTGTGGGTCTAGTCCCGACATGTCTCTGTATGACCATGCAAAAACCTCCTTCTTCACTTTGAGAAGGGTAATGTAGTCGGCTTGCTCTTCAGGGGATAAGCTTAACCCCAGCTTGATAATCTATGGATTCATTGGGTCTGAGCCAATGTATACGTCAGTCGTTTCCTTGACGGACATGTGGGATCCGTCCTCCAACTGATGTGGAGTCGGGATCAAATGGATATCATTGGCTAAGTTTAAATCTGCGTTTGGAACCTAGGGTCCCTCTTCAGCCTAAAATATATCTTGAGTTGTCCTTGAGGTAAAATGAAGCATTTCACCGAAAGGCCAGTACTCTGATGGTGATAAAGGTGAATTGATGCGATCCCAGTCGATAGCATCTATGTCTAGATGCAATTACCGTGATGGATCGGCCATATTGCGGATGGGTGCGGTCAAATCAATGGAGATCATGTGGATGGAATGAATTTTGTCTCCATTATTGCGAGTGTTATAGCTCAAACATTATGGGTGCTCCCTATGCTCTGGATCTGGTTCTGTAGGGATGGGTATGAACGGATCAGCCCTATGTGCTGATAGGAAGACGGGGTCTTCCCTTGGTACTGATGTCATGATAGGGTCTCGAGGTGGGCATTGCTCATCGTGAATATAGAGCCATGGATCCAACACTAGGTCCCACCCCGCTGGGTCTACCCACCATTCATGCCCTAGTAGTATGCCCATCTGTCCCATTAGATCTTCATGAGTTAAAGGGCGATGATGCCGTCGCGCATGTCTGAGATAGTCCATCTCAGTCTCATCTTTTGAATCACTTTCGGAGACCCAAAATTGTTCATTCTCTTCAGCAACTATTACTTGTGACATTGAGGACTCTCCTTGTTCCAGTAAGTTAATCTGGTCCCATTGCGGTTGTTCCACTCTTTGTGGAGGGACCTGATTCTTTTGACATTGTACTGATTCAACTGGAACCTCTAATGGGAATAGCTTAAAAAAGATGTCCGAAGGCCGTTGTTGTTCTCTTTGAGGATTAATGTCTGAACTTTCGCCTCTCTCTAGCAAAGGAGAGAGATTACTGTTGTTGCCAAGGGTGTTTGTTGACCATGGGAGGTAGTCTCCCAATGTATATTCTGTATTTGGATTGGCAGAAGGATCTAATGCCAATTCCCCCTTGCTGCCTATTTCTAGGCCTTGCATATTTTCAACCAAGATGTCTAAGGGCAGGGGTGGTTGAACCCTACTCCTGACTTATCATATGGCATCTGATATCTTGGTTGGCAAAGGACTCGCATCCCTTGCTCATATCTGCCTAGCCCATATCCATGCCAATTGCATTGGCCGAGATATTTTAGGGCAAAGTCTAGGTTTGACAGATAGTTGATGTTTTCAACAAAAGGTTATTCGTCTGCTTCCTTTTGTTTGCATGGTTCAAGGCCATGATCAAGGCCCCCATACACAAAATTTGTCTGGTTTGGTGGGTAGCCTAGAGGAACAACTGTCCCTATGGGAAGGCGAGGTCTCCCCATGTCTTGTACCAACTCCAATGCGTGGGTTGACACAACATTTTGCACTAAATACTCCCCCAGGCCCGTATTGGCCATTTCAACAGTGATTGTTGATGATTGGGTGGGAGGAAACGGGAGTCCTTCCTGAGTCCATTCCATGTTCGGCATTTTAGGAGTCTCCACTTCTGCTGTGTGAGGTGTTTCTTCTATTGATACCATTGAAATTGTGGGCAACCCCTCTTCTAGGGACTTAGCCTCTTCCATGATCTGTTTTCCCTTGTCCTTCTGTTTGGCCATGGCAAGTGGCATTGATAATGAAGGAGCAGATGATGAAGACTCACCTGGCTGGGATTTTGTTGATTTGGTCACCGAGTGGTGCTCGCGGTATTGGACCTCTGTTTAGATGGATTTAACTGGAAATCCAAATGCGTTGAAGGGAGGGTCGATTGAGGCATGAATTGTATCGCATTGCAATACTTGAAGGGCTCTAAGTCCATTGGGACTACATGTATTTCTCCTTCAAAAGCATACTTTAAGCACTGGTGAGCGATCGAAGGGACACACTTCATGTCCCTGATCCAAGGCCGCCCTAGCAGTATATTATAAGCCATCTCGCCTTCCAACACATGGCACAAGGTAGGTATTGTCTTTTGTCCTACCTGGACAGGCAAAACAACTGTACCGACTGTCGAGCATATTGCATCATTGAAAGCTCGCAGTGTGTATGTGGATGCTGTGATGTGAGAGGCTGGAAGCTTCAAATTTTTTAAGGCTGCAGTGGTAATGATGTTACTGGACGAGCCAGTATCTACCAACACTCTCTTGTACGGGATCCCGTTGACCCGCACGATAACGTGCAAGGGTGGATCTGCCATGTCATTCGGTATTGTTTTGACTTCATCTTCTCTGAAGGTGATGACAGGCTCCGTACATCATTTCACATGTCCTACGAAGTTGTTGAAAGAATTTGCTTTGTGAGGTTGTAATTCGATGGCTTTTAAAATGTCCATAAGAGCTTCCCTATGGGGTGCTGACTGTTGAATAAACTCGTAAATGGATAGCCTAGCCGATGTGGTCCGCAAACTCTACGTGAGTTTGGTCCGTATCGTGACCTCGGGTCTAGGCGGAGGCAACTGCATTGGGCATTGTTGAGGCTACGATGTTGTCGAAACTTCCCTCGTAGCTACCTCGGGGGCAACTGCTAGGTACTTTTTGTTCCTTGTCACTATACTAATCATTCCCACAAATCCTTGCATGGGAATATTTTGTCGCACCTCGTTAATCTGGAGAGGTTTTGCCTGTGCTTCATGGGCAGGCAAAGGGTCCTTGAATACCCCCATTTGTTGATTATTTGGTGCTATGGGGTTGTCCACGGCCAATGTTCTATTGTCGATCAAATCTTGGATTAATTCTTTGAATTTCCAACATCCATTCAAGTCGTGTCCTCTGTGCCTATGGAATCTACAATACAATTCCTCTCTGTATCCCCTAGGCTTAGGAGCATTAGGGTCTATAGTTTGGATTTTTGGCAGAGTGACTAAATTTGCCGCTGACAAGCGGTCAAATAGGGAGTCCCTGGACTCCGTGTAAGGGGTGAATTGTCTCCTAGGGTGACGCTACTGATTCTGCTCCTACCTTCTACTATCTCTTTCATAACCAAGAGGCACTGCCTGGTAATTAGCCTTTTGGGGCTGCATTTCTTGCATAGGCGCGGGAACATTTATCGTAACTTGGTTAACCACAGCGTGTTGTGATTGCGTTGTCCTGGTCTTAGTGGTTTTGTTCCACTCTTTCTTTTTAGGCTTGGCAATTGCACCTTCGCCTATTTTGATCTCTTCTATAACTCTGGCTTGTGCCAAAGCTTCTTCTAAGCTGGCATATTGCTACAGCTGCAATAGCCCAGAGATCGATTTCAAGCAAATTTTTGCGAACATCTGTGTGAGATCAGACATAGGGGGACGGTAAGGTAACTTAGAAAGCAAAGCTCTCCATCGATTCCCGTATGCTGCCATTATTTCCTCCTCAAATTGCCTAAGGCTAGCCAGATCACTCAGTGATGCCTTCTTCCTTGTGTTGAAGGCAAAGCGTTCAAGAAACGCATCTACTAATTGATCTAGGTTGCTTATGCTATGTTTGGGTAATTGTGTGAACCAATCCGAGGCAGGGCCTGTGAATGTGGTTATGAAAGTTCTAAGAAACAATGCATCGTTATCTTGGATGCCGAAGCATTGGCTTAGAAATCTTGTTACATGTTCTTGTGCGTCCTCTTCACCTTTAAAAACTGCCAATTGAGGCAACTTGAAATGTTCGGGGTAAAGAGGTGTAGGCACTAAGGGATGCACCGGATGACTGTGGAGTTGACGTAATGTGGGTTTTTGATGCCCAACAGCTTTTGTCTCCACAGACTCTAAACGCTCTAATAGCGCTTGGTATGCATCGGAAGATTTTATTTCTTCCTCTTTTGTTCGCTCCCATTGTAAGTTATGGTAGACTGGAGGCCTATGAAGGGGTGGCCGAATGGTAGCCCTCCTGCCTTGATGGGGAGTTTCAACATATTCTACGTCTGGTTCATACTCCTCGTAAAATTCTTGAGGAGTCTCTGGGCGAAGCCTATGACCCTGATTGAATCCCTGCTAAAGGTACCTATCATTGTTTCGGGGAGTGGCCTCCCTCTCGGGTCTATAAGGTCTCGGAGGCAAAGCTTGACGAGGTCGAGGAGACCTGTCCTGCACCAATGGATTATGCCTCTCATATTTTTTGGCTCTTTGGGTGTGAGGGGTTGGCCCCCTCTCAGGTAGTTCATAGCGTAACTCATCCGCTTCATGTTGCATGCGCTCTCTATCCAAGCGGTGTCGATACTCTATCTCATGATGACTTTGTTTAATCCGCATGATTTGGGCTTGACGGGTGGCATGTCTGGCGACTATCGGGTCAATTTGGTCTACCCTATTTTTCTTAGGAGGCTTAAGTGTTTCTCCTATGTGTTTGCCTCAATTTTGATGATCTAAAATTTCAATGGGTCACTTCCCTTTGTCAAGGTAGGCAGCATGTACTCGAGGCTCTGGCCTCAGTGGGTGATCATGATATCCAGCTAGTGCAGAAGCGCAAGGTTCCCGTGCTGTATGTTGTTGTCCTTGAGGAATGCGATGATCTTCCTTGTGCTCCCTCTCATGGGTGTGAAAGGGGCGGGCGGAGTTAGCTCGCCCTATGTAAGGAGCCCTACACTCTGGATTTTGTCTCTCTGTTCTGATGGGAGGTAAAGAAGGGACACCATATCCACGTTGTTCCAAATGGACAATGTGCCTCTCTAGCACTTCATCGCACTATGGCCACTCATGTCTAACCTCAGAAGGTGATTCTCTATTTACATCGAGGTCTACATGTAAAGCATCTTCCCGAAAGGGGCTGCTTTGAATGGGCATACCCCATCGAGGATTCTGAATTGGATTCTTTTATAGGCCAGACCGATAAGGCGGTATGACCAAGTCCTCAAGACTGAAGAGAAGGCGACTTGTGCTTGCTTCTTGTGTACCTTCCGGAGCTTCTGCCCTTGATTGGGCTTGGCTACGGGTGTACACCATTGCGGTGCTTCTCTACTAACTAAACAGATTTTTATCTCGTTTATGATGATTTTTATTTTTGTCTACACTAAGCAGAAATGAACACACGCATACACAAACCGTGATTATCTCTTTTAAGGATTAATAGTGTGTCCTAAACTAGTTTAGTGCATTTTGATGTTTTGTTTTGTTTTTGTAGGTTTTGAAGAACGTTCAAATGCATTATGACGGCTCATATAACTCCCAAAACGGTAGCCCCTTCAATATACCAACCAGGCCGATATACCAACCTCTCTATATACCCGCCCTTACGAGAGAGAGACTATAGGTACGTGAGAGCAGAAGGTACATGGTACATAGGTGGTACGAAAGGGGGATTTTCCTATTAATGGCACCTACCATAGAAGACTTATCCTCGCGCGCATGGGAATCACCCCAACGACACTCGGTCAGCTTTCGTCAGGATTTACGTCTAACAACAGTTGACAATCGAGGAAATGGATGCAAAGCTAAGCCAAGGTGGTGATGAACCCACCGTTGGTCTTGCTCAAGGGATGGGGTCTTACGACCAGCTCCTTGGTTTAAAGTTGTTGCGTGATGTGTGTGTGATTCCTTTTATTTGAAAAATGAAACATGCAGCAACACTATTTTGTTTAAGCACGCAGAATTTGAAAGAGAACAGAAACAAAAAAGCAAAAAATAACAGGAACAGTTTAGAACCCCTACCTTTCTCTGCCCAAATCTGTTGTTTTCTGATCTTCAGCTATTTAAAGTTGTAGACAGAAATTCATCCCTTGGTGAGATGGAACAGAATTCGTCCCTCCCAGAGACGAATTTGAATTCGTCTCAGGGTCAGACGAATTTCAGTAAAGCAATTGCCACAGTCAAGGACGAATAACAGTCAAAAACAAAAAAAGGTACCTGTCAAGCACAAAACATAAAAAATTAATTAGTTTATGTGATCTTAAAAACCAGGGAACAGTGTCCCACCGTGATCGCCACTGAAAGCATGAGATTTCGGGCGAAGGAAACACTACTTGCGATGCATTCAAAATCAAATACGCTTAAGTCCTAGAAATGTAGAATGCATGAAATGAAAGAGACGCATTGAAATGAGATACAAGAAAATGGAGAAAACACAGCCCTTTCATTAAATTCTCTTGATCTCTGTTACAAATACGCCTCCTCCCTTTTCAGGGACTAGGAGCGTTAAAAGAATTTGATTACAATCGAGACTCAAGGTTCCTCTTTTCGCGTGCCCACACTTGAAATGGGCGAGCCAAGATGATGCCTCCACTGATGTTGATGAGTCCTTAACCTCTGTTGCTCCTCCTGCGAACAAAGAAACAACAAAGATGTCAGTATCACCTGTTGCAAATAGTAAGTGTTTGTTCTCTAAAATCGCCAAAAGATGCATGTAAATAATTAGCCAAATCGATAGACAAAATGACTCTAAATGACCTGAAAACCTGACGAGAGGATAGAAGACATCACTAGAGGGCCACTTGCCATTGAAACAGATCAGCCAATCTGCCTTCAAGCTGGAATTCGTCCCCAGGCGGGACGAATTCGACCGCTATTCGTCCCTGGGTGAGACGAATTCTACTGTGTTGGAAAAGCCGAAGTGGTACTGCTCCAATGTCGAATCTTGAGACCTCCAAAACACCTGAAAATAGAGGGGTTATATAATTGGGGCCATTTTGGGATGACCCAGATGGTCGGATTCTCCCAATTTGGCCTCTATCCTTGAGAATTCGATGTTGCCACCTGCAAGTTAGTAGGACAACAAAGCGACAAAAGGCATGATAAAATCTGATCAAAATGTTATGAAATTGAAGCTGTGAGTTAACCAAACAGAATAACATGAGATGCAACCTAAAACAATAATCTAGAATGCTTTTGGAATAAAACTTAGAAAGTGCGGGGGTGCCCAAGTGGGCCTCCCACCGTTGGAACTTGATCTTGGCCCCAATCCACTAGGGATGGGCCCAAAACCTCTTAGGATTGGGATGTCTGTGAATTGGTGGTGTAAGGTGGTCAAATGTTGGATTTGGGTTGGATGCACGCTTCCAAAAGCCACCCAATAACCTCCCTTGCAAAAGAGATTAGTGGATGTGAGAAGGTGAACCAAAAGGATGCAAGTGGGTATTCAATCGGACAGCACTTCGTTGCTTGAAATCACCTCCCATCTATCCTTTGGGTGAGAAAAGTCTCACCTTTTATAGACTCATGGGGTCTCTTTTTAGAGGGAAGCATAAGCGCCATGTGTTGGTCATAGGTGCCATGTGGCAGTCAAGTCTTCCCATGAGGGAGGGGAGTCCTCCATGACTTGGGCTTTCATAATCGCCCTTGTGACAGTCCTCTAACGGCCTATCTGTCCACCCACACACGCGTGCGAGGTAGGAGTCATCAACTGACTGTCCTGGGCTGCCACTTGGTGCCATTCTTCTTTTTTCCCGTTAAACTTGGAATTCGTCCTTGGGTGAGACGATTTCAGAATTCGTCCCTGGGTGAGACGAATCCCAGGTAGTATTCGTCCCTGGGTGAGACAAATACTGAGCAAAGTGTCTGAATGTACCAAATTTCCTCTTGACCTTACAAAATTGCTATGAAAGTGGTTAGGACCACTGTTTGACCTCTGAGGGCTGCCCTGGGGGCTGTGTTTGTCAAAGCAATCAGTGTTTGCAGTCACATAATCAGATTGGTGTTGTTTTGGTGTCTACAGGGGGCCTTGATCATGGTCTTGAACCATGCAAGCAAAAGGAAGAAGACGAAGAGCCTTTTGCTGAAAATATCAACTATCTGTCAAACTCGAACTTCGCTCTAAGATATCTCGGCCAATGCAATTGGCATGGATACGGGCTAGGTAGATATGAGCAAGGGATGCGTGTCCTTTGCCAACCAAGATATCAGATGCCATATGATAAGTCAGGAGTAGGGTTCAACCACCCCCTGCCATTAGACATCTTGGTAGAAAATATGCAAGGCCTAGAATTAGGCAACAAGGGGGGATTGGCACCAGACATTTATGCCAACCCAAATACAGAATATACATTGGGAGATTACCTCCCATGGTCAACAAACACCCTTGGCAACATTAGTAATCTCTCTCCTTTGCTAGAGAGAGGTGAAAGTTCAGAAACTAATCCCCAAAGAGAACATAAATGGTGTCCGAACATCTTTTTGAAGCTGTTCCCCTTAGAGGTCCCAGTTAAGTCAATACAATGTCAAGAGAATTAGGTCCCTCCACCAAGAGTGGAACAACTGCCATGGGACCAGATTAATTTGCTGGAACAAGGAGAACCCTCAATGTCGCAATTAACAGTTGCTAAAGAAAATGAACATTTTTGGATTTTTGAAAGTGATTCAGAAGATGAGACTGAGATGAACTATCTCAATCATGCACGACGACATAATCACCCTTTAACTCATGAAGATATGATGGGACAGATGGGCATAAGGTTAGGGCATGAATGGTGGGTAGACCCAGCAGGGTGGGACCAAGTGTTGGATCCATGGCTCCAAATTCACAATGAGCACCGTCCACCCCGAGACCCTATCATGACAACAGTACCGAGGGCAGACCCTATCCTCCTATTAGCACATAGGGCCAATCCATTCGTGCCTGTTCCCCTAGAGCCAGACCTAGAGTATAGGGAGCATCCAAAAGATTCAAGTTATTGTACCCACGGTAATGGAGACCAAATTCATTCCATCCACATGATCTCCATTGATTTGACCACACCCATCCACAATCCGGCCGATCCAGCACAGTCATTGCATCTAGACATAGATGCCATAGACTGGGATCGCGTTAATTCACCTTTATCACCATCAAAGTACTGGCCTTTCTGTGAAATGCCTCATTTTACCCCAGGGAAAACTTAGGATATTTTTCAAGCTAAAGAAGAACCCGAGGTTCCCAACGCAGATCTAAATTCAGCTAATGATGTCCATTTGATCCCGACTCCACATCAGTTGGAGGACAGATCCCACATGTCAGTCGAGGAGACGACTGATGTAGATATCGAAACAAATCCAATGAATCCATAGATTCTCAAGCTGGGGGTAAGTCTTTCCCCCGAAGAGCAAGCCGACTACATTGCCCTTCTCAAAGAGAAGAAGGAGGTTTTTGCATAATTTAACGCTTGATACGACAATCAAGGCTGTAAAGTAAAAACTACGTAAGATGCACCCAACAGTGGCCTTGATGGTCAAAGATGAATTGCAAAAGTTGTTGGATGCACAGTTTGTCATCTGCATGGATTATTCGCCATGGCTATCCAACATGGTTCCCATCAAGAAGCCCGACGGGAGGATTCGCATATGCACCGATTTTCAAGATCTAAACAAAGCGAGTCCTAAGGATGATTTCCCCTTGTCGAGCATTGACGCATTGGTAGACGCTACAACAGGTCATGAAATGCTCTCCCTAATGGATGGTTTCTCAGGATACAATCAAATTCGTATCAATCCTGAAGACCAACTAAAAATGGTGTTCACAATGCCTTGGGGGACATTTTGTTATAAGGTCATGCCTTTTGGCCTTAAAAACGCTAGTGCTACCTACCAACGTGCCATGACATATATCTTCCACGATTACATGCACAAAACTTTGGAAGATTACATGGATGATTTGTTAGCCAAGTCTCTTGTGCGCTCAAATCATATCGATGACTTAAGCAAAATCCTCGATCGCATCATGGAGCATAAAGTTAGACTAAATCCCAAGAAGTGCATCTTTGGCGTCACATCTGGAAAACTCTTGGGTTTCATAGTCTCAAAGCGAGGAATCGAGGTGGACCCAAAGAAAGTCAAGGCAATCCTTGAAATGGTTCCCCCAACTACTATCAAGCAGCTCAAAAGTCTGTAGGGAAAGGTCACGTCGATTAAACGCTTTATAGCACAATTATCTGACAAGTGCTAACCCATGAACAAATTATTGCACAAGGGGGTTACATTTCACTGGGATGACGAGTGCCAGTCAGCCTTTGACGAGATCAAACAATACCTGGTTTCACCGCCAGTATTGGCACCACCTAGACCAGGAGTGTCGTTCTACTTATACATCTCAGCTACTGAGGTGGCACTGGGTGCCATGTTAGCCCAGAAGAATGAACTTCACAAGGAACAGGCTACTTACTATCTTAGCCGCACCTCGGTCGGCTTATGAACTTAACTATGCATACGTCGAGAAACTCGCTGGCGATGGTGTTTGCTACCAAAAAGCTATGCCACTACATGCTGAGCAACACTACGTATGTTGTGTCTAAGGAGAATCCATTGCGATACATGATGAGTCATACTTATCATAGTAGTCGCACGACGAAATGGATCATGTTGTTGACAAAATTTGACATTGAGTTTATTGGACAAAAATCTATCAAAGGACAAGTCATAGCCGATCAACTAGCAGAGGCTCCTCTTGAAGACGATCAACCTCTGGTCATATAACTACCCGATGATGGGGTCTTCCATGTCTCAGAATCGCCAGATCCTGATGAGCCTGAGTCACAGGCCGACATAACCCTATTCTTCGATGGTTCTAAATGTAAGCAAGGTGGTGGCACGGGAATTGTATTCTTCACACCGCAAGGTGCTCTAATGCCCCTGTCATTTAAATTAAACTTCCCGTGCACCAAAAATAATGCAGAGTATGAAGCCTTGCTCTTAGGTATTCAAACAACAATCGCCATGAACATCAAATGACTGAACATCTTTGGTGATTCGCTGTTAATTTTCAATCAAGTCAAAGGGGTATATCAATGCAAATGCCCAGTCCTGCAGGCTTATAAATCCCTCGTGGACAAATTCCTGGCAAAACTTGAGTGGTATGACATCGAGGCACTCCCTCGATCATTGAATCATTTTGTGGACACAATGGCCTCTTTGGGGTCACTAATCTCGCAAGACCTTTTCGGTGATGCAACAACCATTCAAGTCAAAACCCTATCACAATTTGTGATGGGGCGTGCAAGCTCTGACTTGACACCAAGAATACACATGATCCAGATTGAACCATCCTCGAAGAAATTCTCTCGAATCTAAGAGCGTCTAAAATGCGCCAACTGGGGGTCCTTGTTCTCCCCCACTCCCATTAATAGCAACACAACGCTGTTCTTACAAGTTCTATCCCGCTCAGCATTTGTTAGGGAAGAAATTCAAAAGGGATTGGCTGTTCATACTGTCGAGGTTTCTGATCAACAACACTGGTATCTACCCATTAGAGACTACCTCAAGTTAGGTAATCTCCCTCTTGGATTGACGCATGCCACAAAATGAACATACAAGTAGAAAGCGACTAAGTATGTCTTGATAGGGGACATTTTGTATCGTCGTAGCTATGAAGGAATCCTCCTTCGTTGCTTGGACTAGCAAGAGTCCACTTGGGCGATCACCCAAGCGCATGATGGTACATGTGGTGGCCATTTTAGTGGTATGGCCATCGCAAAGCGCATTCTTCACATGGGCTATTATTGGCCATCTTTAGAGCGAGATTGTTGTGCATATGTCAAGAAGTGTGTGAAGTGTCAACATCATGCCAATTTGATGCATGTACCTTCCCAGGCCTTGCAGACAGTCCAGTCTACTTGGCCATTCTCGTAGTGGGGCTTCGATCTAATTGGAAATATCTCCCCTGTGTTGTCAGGCCGTCACATGTTTATCATAATGGCCACAGAGTATTTTACCAAGTGGGTGGAAGCGATTCCGCTTACCTCTACGACAGGACCTCGCATTGTGGAGTTCATTTTGCATAACATCATATGTCATTTTGGTATTCCATCCAAAATAGTCTCGGATAATGGGACGCCTTTCAAGAACAAAGACGTGCATGCTTTGACCATAAAGTACAAGATTCAGCACAGCTTTTCGACACCCTATTATCCGTAGGCAAATGGGCAAGCAGAAGCATCAAACAAAACGCTAGTTGCCATCCTTAAAAATACTGTCATAGATAGTCATAAGGATTGGCACATTCAAATCCCACTTGCCCTATGGGCCTATCGCACTATAATTTGGACACCCACTAGGGCCACTCCATTTTCACTCGTGTATGGCTCCAAGGCAGTCATGCCTCTAGAGTTGGATATTCCTTCCCTGTGCATATCAATGCAGGAGTTCATCGATGATGACTCTACACGGCAGGCCTGGTTAGACCAACTTATGTTGCTTGACGAATGACGCGTTAATGTTCTCGAGCATTTATGTATTTATCAAGAGCGACTTAAGAAAACTTACAACATGAAATTTCACCTAAGGGACTTTCGGGTTGGTGATTTGGTTTTGAAGGAAAACCAACAGAACTCTAATTTTCCATCCCACCTAAGGGACAAGTTCATAGAAAATTGGTTAGGTCCTTATGTCATTGATAGCAAAATAGGACCCGGGACATACCAGCTAGCCTCTCTTGATAGAATCAAGGAAACAGAACCCTTGAATATCAGTCATTTGCGACCATTCCATATCTAAGAGCGCCATATCCAAAAAATGCTCCAAGGACTCCCGTAATCGCTTGGTCAAACAAAAAATGCTCTAAGGACTCCCGTAATCGCTTGGTCAAACCAAAATGCTCCAAGGACTCCCGTAATCGCTTGGTCAAACCAAAATGCTCCAAGGATTCCTATAATCACTTGGTCAAACCAAAATGCTCCAAGGATTCCTGCAATCGCTTGGTCAAACCAAAATGCTCCAAGGATCCATAAAATCACTTGGTCAATCCCAAAATGCTCCAAGGATCCATAAAATCGCTTGGTCAATCCCAAAATGCTCCAAGGATTATCGCAATCGCTTGGTCAATCCCAAAAATGCTCCAAGGATTATCGTAATCACTTGGTCAATCCCAAAAATGCTCCAAGGATTATCGCAATCGCTTGGTCAATCCCAAAAATGCTCCAAGGATTATCGCAATCGCTTGGTCAACCCCAAAAATGCTCCAAGGATTCTATAATCGCTTGGTCAATCCCAAAATGCTCCAAGGATTCTATAATCACTTGGTCAATCCCAAAAATCTCCAAGGATTCTATAATTGCTTGGTCAATCCCAAAAATATCCAAGGATTATCGCAATCACTTGGTCATCCCAAAAATGCTCCAAGGATTATCGCAATCGCTTGGTCACCCCAAAACGATCCAAGGATTCTATAATCACTTGGTCAATCCCAAAATGCTCCAAGGATTATCGCAATCGCTTGGTAAATCCCCAAAATGCTCCAAGGATTCTATAATTGCTTGGTCAATCCCAAAATGCTCCAAGGATTTCCACAATCGCTTGGTCAAAAATCAAGAAAATTCAAAAACAACAAAAATCATCAAAAAACAACAAAAATTTGCATCTCATTTCTAGGCATACTCAAATTCATCAATAGAGAGCTCTTCTCGCACTTCATATTCATATTTACAAAAATAAATCCATCAAAAATACAAAAATACATAGCTGCATTAAAACATTGCATCCATACATTGCATATTTGTGGTACGGGTCAAAGGCACTATAGACTATAATTGCTCTGCTAGTCCATATTGTTCCACACTATTCCATTTTACAAAAACAACAAAAAAAAAACCATGCATTGCTTTTTACCACACTAGAGTCAGTGGTCTTTTAATGTATAAAGAGTTTTCATGATTCAGTCATCATTTTGCTCTTTAGCCATGTAATGTATCAAGTCAGACAGATTTTACGAAGGTAAAGTTACACTTGAAATACACCTTGTTACGTAACATCCCAACACAAATTAAAACACATAAAAATCCCCAAGTTGTGTGAACGAAAGATGAAACCTGCGCAGTAATCCAAATCACCATAAGTGAAACGGTTATCTTGCTCATCCCCCTGTGCGAATAGTTCCAGAATGCTAAGAATTGACAAAAGTACAAGCTCTTTCCTATCCATTCACCTCTATATACAGTGGTTTTTACCACTACCAAATTCCAATAATAGTTGGTTCCCAATTTGTAAGGATTCGTACTATCTGCCCCTAACTAGGATGGGTAGTCATCTCCAAGACCTAAAAGAATCAACGCCATTCACGAACAAAATTCCAAAAAATCATCATCCTAACACTTTCCATTCACCTTTGGTCTCCAAGTTGTAAGGATTCGTACTATCCACCCCTAACCAGGATGGGTAGTCATCCCCAAGGCCTAAAAGATCAATGCCCTTACTCCATAATCTCCATCACCCCCTTGGTTCCCAACGTCGTAAGGATTCATACTACGCGTCCCTGCAAAGGATTTGTAGTCGTCCCCAAGTCCACAAGGATCAAGAAAACTCACCAGCCCAAACTCACAATACTCAAAGTACAAAATCCAATAACAGTGGTTATCACTACTATTCAAAATCCTTGCTCAAAAAGAATTAATAGAAAATAAACAGTGATTTTCATCACTATATAGACGAGCAACTTTCTAAATCATTCAGCCAACAAATATCTTGAAATTGAATCCCTGGACTTCTCAGCATTTGAAAAACCATCTAGGTGATCTTCATTACAGGTTTGGTTGACAGCCTATCTGGCAATGGTGGTATCCTACCCGCATGACGATATGTCTGTCACATTCACTTTGCGTGTGTGCAGACCAATGTTTGCATAAGGATGAGCTAGCTTATGGTATCCTAGATAACACTGCAGATTAATCTAACTAAATACAACAAAGGAGTTAGTGGAGCTAATTAGGTGATCCTCAGTATAGGTTCGGTTGAAAGCCCATCTGGCACTAGCGGTATCCTAACAAATACCACATAAATGAACTCAAATTGCACACACAAGGATGTGAAATAGCTTGGTCAAAAAAAAGTCCGATTCATACCTTGTTCAAAAGTCTTGTAAGATAAAGTATAGTCATGGCTAGTAAGTTAAAACCGTCTGAGTCTCAGAAAACCTTATCTACATTTCTAAACCAACTGCGCTACTTTTCATCCTTACAATACCATCAGAAAATACAAAAAAAAAAGAAAAACCACATGTATACATACAAAGTCATGTATCACAGAAATCGCCTAAAAACAAAATAACAGAGTTCTAGACAGTCTATGGTGCCAAACATCACAAATTCTATCCATCAATTTCATTTCTACATATCACATATAAATCAAAAACATTTGCATTCATCATAACACATGCATCCATCAAAATAAATCAACATACAACAATCACACTTATCATACCATATGCATACATCAATATAAAAGAGCATGCATCCATTAACATTAATCATTGTGCATAACATAAAATCATGACATATACACAAAGCAATAAAATCAAAGCAACAAAAACATCACAAAAATGCAACACAAAAACATAGCAATAAGCATTGCTGGACACAAGTGCTCTTGCACTTAACCTCTTGGCATAGAAAATCGATGTCGGGGCTCAAATTGTCACTCTCCAACTTCCCCAAGAAGGCTACCATAGCCGGACCGCTCCATGTGAAGACAGGTTTTCAATGATTTCACCCCATTATGGCATCACCAAAAGGGTTATTACCCACCAAAAATAGGTCCAAATGTCAGGAAACTGCACACAATTCAATGCTAAACATCTGAAGGCACCCTAACCTAAGTCATCTTGGGTCAAGCGACTCATCGCTTTTCTCATGAAGGTCATTCCCTCATCGATTCGTCGCTTGAGGGGGTAGTCACACTTAGTCACCAATCAACAAGCACACACCCAATCAAAGCAATGACATGCATTCAAAGAATCATTGACAAAGACAATCACGCTCCTGCTTGGGGCAATAAACAAACAACAATCAAATTGATCAAACACTTGGCATTCCCAAATCATGAACACAAGGTTCCCCTGTGGATAAAAGGTTGTGCCCTTTGCCTAATCATGACTGATCAATGTCCAAGCTCAAGTCACACCTCACCAAAACAGGTTAACACTTGAAATCAAATTCCTTAGCTCGTCAGAAGCAAGGATTCAAGAATGCATGCACTTTCCATACTTGGGGCATCAAAAGTTGGTTAGGTTACCAAGAAACCCTAACCATTAGTGCTTTGGTTATTTATTTTTGCTCAGCACTGTGGCACCCGTAGCGCTTCCCAAAAAGGGGCATCTGTAGACACCAAAATAGCACCAATCCGATTATGTGACTACAAACACTGATCGCATTGAAACACAGCTTTCAGGGCATCCCTCAGAGGTCAAACAGTGGTCCTAGCCACTTGCACATCAGTTTTGGAAGGTATCAATCCGGTTACATATCCTCCAAGTCCGGTTTAAGCTTTTAACACTTAGGTGAAAAATGCTTTCAACACTGAGACAAAAATTGCTTTCAACACTTAAGCAATGCTGCACTTAGGCAAAAATAAGCTCTTAACACTTAGGCATATGTCGCACTGTCGCGATATCACGACGGTCGCGATATCGCAACAGTCGTGGCGTTGCACTGTCACGATATCACGACAGTCGCAGCGTCACGCTGTTGCGATATCACGATAGTCGCGATATCGTGACAGTCGTGATATCGTGACAGTCGCGACGTCGCGCTGTCGTCATATCGTGACAGTCACGATGTTGCGCTGTCACGATATCATGACAGTCACGACGTCGCGCTGTCGCGATATCATGACAGTCGTGGGATCGTGCTGTCGTGATATCATGACAGTCACGATATCGTGACTGTCATGGGGTCACGCTGTCGCGATATCATGATAGTCACGATATCATGACAGTCGCGACGTCGCGCTGTTGTGATATCGTGACTGTCACAATATCGCGCTGTCATGATATCGCGACTGTCACGATATCGCAATAGCTCCCGCCCTACACCCTGTTTTCATTATAGTGTCGTGATATCATGACGTCGCGATATCGCGATAGACTTCTGCCTTATGCGCCTGGCGGACGTTAACCGTCGAAAGCGGGCATTAAACCATTAAAAGCAGATTTTAAACATATGAAAGCAAACATTAAATGCAGACATTAAAAAATTAAATGCAGACTTTAAACGTTTGAAGGTGGGCATTAAACAATCGAAAGTGGAAGTCAGTCAAGCGCATGGGCCATTAGAGGACTGTCATAGAGGCATTCATGAAAGCTCGAGTCATGGAGGACTTTCCTCTCTCGTGGGAAGACATGACCGCCACATGGCACTTATGACCAACACATGGCGCTTATGCACGCCTATCCAAAGAGACCCCCTGGGTCTATAAAATAGTGGAATTTTCCACCCAAAAAAAGGAGGAAGCATTTTTCAAGGAACGAAGTGCTGCTGATTTGATACCACGCCTTTGCCCTTTTGATTTACATTCTCCACATCCTTAATCTCTTTCGCAAGAGAGGTTATTGGGTGGCTATTGGAAGTGTAAAATCGGACCCAAAAACCAGACATTTGGCCACTTGAATCAACCAATTTGCTGACAACCCCTTCTCTGAGGTTTTGGGCCCATCCCTAGTGGATTGGCATCAAAGTCGAGCTTCAACGGGGGCGGCCCGCTTGGGCACCCCACACTTTTGTTTGTTGCATGATTAATTTATTCTGTCATTGCGAATATATCTTGTATTACCATATCTATCGAATATTATCATGCATTATGCTTTATCGAATACTATCCCACTAACCTGCAGGCAGCAATGTCTAATTCGACAGCAGATTGGCTGACTGTTTCAATGGCAGTAGCCATCTGGTGATGTTTTTCCGATTTCTGTTAGAGTTGCAGGTTGCGTAGAGTTATTTTATTCACGTATTTAATCAATCTTTGCACGTATTTCTCATTGATTTTTAAAGTCAAACATTCTATCTTTTGTTGCAGGTGCTACTAACGTCTCTATGTTTCTTTGATTGCAGGAGAAACAATAGCAAGCAAGGATTCATCAGCATAAGCGATGGCAGCACTTTGGCCCGCCCGTTTCACATGTGGGCATGCGGAAAGAAGATTACTAATCATGATTGTAACTGAAAATATGTAACTGAGGAGATGTATTGTAACCGAGTTGGAATTAATATAAAAGGGCTATGCTCCTGATTTCTCTTTATATTTTGTCTCGATTTGATTACGTTCTTCCTATTTCATGCATCGAGTTAGTTTTTGTTTTCATTGCATCTTAGTATTTCTTTTTTATTTTTGAAATCTCGTGCTTTCAAAGGTTGATGTTGAGTTGAATGGTGTTGGTTGACTAAACCTTGTTTGATGAGCATTGTTGTTAAAACCCTAATTGGTTGTGGAAAGAACATGAGTATCATTGTTATATGAGATATTGCATGGTTGGCAATTGTTGGGTTGTGTTTCATGTTCTTGAGAAAAGCATACTACATCTATCTTATTCTGTTGAGATTGAGATTGAGTTGAGATTAATACTAGGAGTTAAGTATAAAACATATTGAGTCTCTAAAAATTCTCTTTATGCTTCTATGAGGTTGATGAATCACATTGGGTCTCTAACAATTCTCTTTGTGGGTTCATGCTAAGCAAGTTTTTCTTGGTGATCTTGCTGAGGTTTTGGATAGGTTCCAGTGGGGACTTGTGTGCAGGTTTTGGACAGGTTTCGGTAGGGACTTGTGAGCAGATTTGGACAGGTCCTAGCAGAGGACTTGTGAGATGAGTTTGAGAGTTCTATCAGAGAACATGAAGACAGAGGTGCATTGGTTCTTTGAGAAGAACCTGAGGACAGATTTGGCAAGTCTTTGAGAAGGCTTGTATGTAGAGGATTGATTTGTTCAAGAGTTGGACAGATCTAATAGATAGAGGAAGACTTGTACTAGACCTAATGACTGTGTTTGGTATAGGTTGCTGAGTTGCTGTGGACGTGATCATAGAATACAGAGGTCTCTTAGGCTAAGCATTGATTACAAGAGGTCTTCTATGGAAAGGATTTCCACGTGCTGGCAAGAGGTAGAGGCAATTGATCTTCTGAGGGATCATTTCCAAAGTAGAGGGGAAGGTATCTTCTTTGAGTAGAGGCTTATAAATTTAGATAAAGGGGAAGGTATCTCCTTTGAGCAGAGTTTCATAAATTCATATTGGAGGAAGGTATCTCCTTTGGGCCGAGGCTCATAAACATTGTAATTGGTAAGGTTTCCCAAAGAACTTTGATATAACTTTTAGAGAAAATTTTTGTGGACGTAGCCCAGGATTTCTGGGTGAACCACGTTAAAATTGGTGTCACTTTATGGATGATATTGTGCTTTTTTTTTATATTTCTTTGGGTATATTTCTTTAATTTTTTGAAGTATAAAGGAAAAAGTAAAAAGAGGTCTTATACTGTTCACCCCCCCTCTCAGTATAAGTTTGTGTTCTTCACATAGAATACATAATGCTTTAGCTTTTGAATAATTAATCCATCTTTTTTTCAAACCTTTCAAAGTTGATGGAGCTACCCATTATACTCTTCAAATATTTTAAAAAGTAATATCAAATGGTTTGAGCAAAGAGACAATGAAGAAGTAAATTGTCTAATGTTTTTAAATCATTTTTACACAAGGCACATATAAAAGGTTCATTATATCCTCTTATTTGTAGACTCTTTCCTATAAGAACATTACTTTAAAATGATAACACAAATAATGTTGATTCCTTAGAAAATTCTCTAGTAATCAAACATTCTTCCAATCGAAATATTTGGGAGTAGAAAATTTTAATTACTTTAAAGCCGCGTATCCCAATATGACTAATTTTCCACCATATTTTGATAGATTTTAAACAACTCTTTCTTTTATGTAATAATAGAAAAATAAAACACTTGAAGTATCTCTCCTTCAACAAGGCTCTAATAGAAATCCATGATTTCTACCTTTACAATCTAGGCATGTTTGAGCCAATCGTTTTCATTTTTAATAATAAATAAGAGGATAAGGCTTTAAACCAACATCAAATTAAAAATTTATATGTTCTTCCTCATTGATTGACCATCTAATATGATTGTTGATCACATGCAAAGTACCTATAATGAAGTTCCATGTTGGCAATTCTTTGTTTAGGGTTCGTTTCTTAAATAATTTCCTTGCATCAAGAGAACCTATATATTTTTGGGGTAACATTTTTGTCTAAATATTTTCTTGACCTATAAATAATCTCCACCAATATTTTGTGACTAAGGCCAAACTCATAAATCTATGATTATACAAACATGCTCTTCCAATATTATTTCCTTTGTAAATCCTATCCTCCTTATAAAGAGGAAACCTAAAATTTTCCTGACATGCTAGAGAAAGTCTCTTTTAATATTGCTATTATTTTATGTTATAACTAATGTTAATCTTTAATGTGACATCATATAAATAGGTTTCCATGGTTATGAACTTACCTTTCCAACTTATCAAACAAGCTTTCATTCTATCCAAACAAGAGATTCAAATTTTATTTTTATTTTCTTTATGAAATAAAGGAATATCAAAGTAGGTTGGTGGAAATTTTTAATTTAAAATCCTATAATATCCATATTTATTTTTTGTAAATCTTGGGTAGTGTTAATGAAAAATCTTAGATTTTGTAGTACTAACCAATTTTCCAATACCCTTCTTATAGCATAATAATATTGATTCAAACACCATGGTATAATTATTTAGGGATGGCATAAAATAAGGATATCATCAAAAAAAAAAAAAAAAAAATCGAAGTGACCATTTTTTGCACCCTAAATACCTCTTATTTCTACTTGAAAGCACGAGATTCCGGGCGAAGGAAACACTAATTGCGATGCATTCAAAATCAAATACGCTTAAGTCCTAGAAATGTAAATTGCATGAAATGAAAGAGACGCATTGAAATGAGATACAAGCAAATGGAGAAAACATAGCCCTTTCATTAAACTTTCTTGATCTCTGTTACAAAGACGCCTCCTCCCCTTTCAGGGGCTAGGAGCGTTAAAAGAATTTGACTACAATCGAGACTTAAGGTTCCTCTTTCCGCGTGCCCACACTTGAAATGGACGGGCCAAGATGATGCCGCCGTTGACGTCGATGAGTCTTTGACCTCTGCTGCTCCTCCTGCGAACAAAGAAACAACGAAGATGTCAGTAGCACCTGCTGCACATAAGAAGTGTTTGTTCTCTAAAATCGCCAAAAGATGCATGCAAACATTTGTCTAAAACAGTGAGTAAAATGACTCTAAATGACCTGAAAACCTGACAGAGGACAGAAAACATCACCAGAAGGCCACTGCCACTGAGACAGTCGGCCAATATGCCTTCAACTGGAATTCGTCCCTGGGCAGGACGAATTCTGACTGCAATTCGTCCCTGGGTGGGACGAATTCTTCTGTGTTGGAAAAGCCGACCTGATGCTGCTCCAATGTCGAATCTCGGGACCTGCAAAACACCTGCAAATAGGGGGGTTATGTAATTGGGGCCATTTTGGGATGACCCAGATGGTCGGATTCTCCCAATTTGGCCTCTATCCTCGGGAATTCGATATCGCCACCTACAAGTTAGTGAAACAACAAAGCGACACAAAGCATGATAAAATCTGATCAAAATGTTATGAAATTGAAGCTATGAATTCACCAAATAGAATAACACAAAATGCAACATGAACAAGTAATCTAGAATGCTTTTGGAATAAAACTTAGAAAGTGCGGGGGTGCCCAAGTGGGCCTCCCACCGTTGGTACTTGATTTTGGAGCCAATCCACTAGGGATGGGCCCAAAACTTCTTAGGATTGGGGGGTCGGCAAATTGGTTGATTTAGGTGTCCATATGTTGGATTTGGGTCAGATTCAAGCTTCCAAAAGCCACCCAACAACCTCCCTTGCAAAAGAGATTGGTGGATGTGAGAAGGTGAATCAAAGGGGATGCAAGTGGGTGTTCAACTCGACAGCACTTCGTTGCTTGAAATCCTCTTCAATCTCTCCTCTTTTGGGTGAGAAAAGTCCCACCTTTTATAGACCCATGGGGTCTCTTTTGAGAGGGCAGCATAAGTGCCATGTGTTGGTCATAGGTGCCATGTGGCATTATTGTCTTCCCATGAGGGAGGAGAGTCCTCCATGACTTGGGCTCTCATAACTGCCCTTGTGACAGTCCTCTAACGGCCTATCTATCCACCCACACACGCGTGCGAGGCGAGAGTCATCAAGCGAGCGTCTCGGGCTGCCACTTGGCACCATTCTTCTTTTTGCCCATTAAACTTGGAATTCGTCCCTACCGAGATACGATTTCAGAATCCGTCTCTGGGTGAGACAAATTCCAGTTAGTATTCGTCCCTGGGTGAGACGAATACTGAGCAAAGTGTCTAAATGTGCCAAATTGCTTCTTGACCTTACAAAATTGCTATGAAAGTGGTTAGGACCACTGTTTGACCTCTGAGGGCTGCCCTGGGGGCTGTGTTTGTCAACGCGATCAGTGTTTGCAGTCACATAATCGGATTGGTGCTGTTTTGGTGTCTACAGATGCCCCTTTTTGGGATGCGCTGTGCATAGCGCAGCACCGAGCAAAAATAGATAACCAAAGCACTAATGATTAGGGTTTCTTGGTAACCTAACCAACTTTTGATGCCCCAAGCATGGAAAGGGCATGCATTCTTGAATCCTTGCTTCTGACGAGCTAAGGAGTTTGATTTCAAGTGTTAACCTATTTTGGTGAGGTGTGACTTGAACTTGGACATTGATCAGTCATGATTAGGCAAAGGGCGCAACCTTTTATCCTCGGGGGAACCTTGTGTTCATGATTCACGAAATGCCAAGTGTTTGATTGATTTGATTGTTGCTTGTTTGATGCCCCAAGCAGGAGCGTGATTGTCTTTGTCAATGATTCTTTGAATGCATGTCATTTTCCTTAATTGGGTGTGTGATTGTTGATTGGTGACTAAGTGTGACTACCCCCTCAAGCGACGAATCGATGAGGGAATGACCTTCATGAGAAAAGCGACGAGTCGCTTGACCCAAGATGACTTGTGCAAGGGTGCCTTTAGATGGTTTATCGTTAAGCATGTGCAATTTTTCCAACATTTGGACCTATTTTTGGTGGGTGTTAACCCTTTTGGTGATGCCATAATGGGGTGAAATCATCGAAAACCCATCTTCCCGATGGAGCGGTCCGGCTATGGTAGCCTTCTTGGGGAAGTAGGAGAGTGACAATTTGAACCCCGACATCGAATTTCTTTGCCAAGAGGTTAAGTGCAAGAGCACTTGTGTCCGAAAATGCTTATTGCTTTGTTTTTTGTGTTGCATTTTTTGTTGTTTTTGTTGTTTTTTTTTTTTTGTGACACCATTTGGGGATTAAATTGTCAAAAATCCATCTCCTCGTGGAGCGGTCCGGCTATGGTAGCCTTCTTAGGGAGTAGGATAGTGATAATTTGTGACTCCAGTGTCTATTTTGTATGCCCTAGATGTCAAGTGCAGTAGCACTCCTATCGGGAAAATTTATTGTCTGTTTTTAGTTCATTTTTTATCATTGTTTGATGTTTTGAATTTTCTAGCCTGAATTCGTCCCCAGGTGGGACAATTCCAGGAGAATTCATCCTGAATGGGTGCGTTCTGGTGCTCACTAAGCCTATGATGTCTTAGGCCTATCGACGGCCCGATCAAACTTTGGGATCCGGACCAATACCTTCCATCTCCCGACGGGGAGATGACCGTGACTCTTGAGGATGTCTATCGGCTGCTTCGAATTCCGATAGACGGATCGCCTATTAGGACATCACCGTTCGATCGGTGGATCGCTATCTGACGAGGTGTTTTGGGCATGGGGAGCGAGTGGGTTTAGCAAACCCAGTTGAGATAGCCGAGGTGGACTGCCAGGCTAGCGGGATATTGGTTGGTTGGTGGCATGAGAGGGGGGTGTTAGGAGTGAGGCACGCATTCTTGATGGGCCTTATTTCTAACATGCTTCTCCCTGATTCGTCAGGCGTGAGGTTCCCGTGGAACCTGCTAGATTTGGTATGGCAGTTGGTAGAGTGCCCGATAGAGGCACCACTGATTTTGAGATGGGGACAAACATTGTTGGCACAGCTCTACGAGGAGCTGTATGCGGTCCGCTGTCGGCATCGAAAGGGCATCATTTGCAGTTATCTGCTGCAGTTCTGGGGTTGGCAGCACATAGTAGTGGAGAGGCCGACAGGGTTACCATGGATGACTCGGGCAGCGATGGATGACACAGAGATAGGCTATGCAGTTTTGTGGCGGCGATCTGCAGAGCAGGGGCAGAGTCGGCGATGGGCAGGTGTTGTAGAGCACTATACCGATGCCTTTTCTCGGCTCACTCCAGGGGAGGTGTTTTGGTGCCCTTATCGGGACTGTCCAGCCTGGCCAGAGGCTAGAGAGTGGCTCCGTCGGGTACGCAGGGAGCGGTGGTTGACTGGGAGGCACGGGACGGAGCATGAGTTCTTTTCATACAGTCGGGTTACACGACAGTTTGGGGTGCGCCAGGGGTTGCCTAGTGAGCCCGTGGTCTATCGACGGTGGGGAGATGAGAGGGATTTAGATCCATCGGTCACCGCGCCATTGGGTGAGGAGTCAGATGCGGTTATTGACATCCCGAACGTAGATGACGTCGGGACTACCACTGAGTATGACTCGTGGTGGGTACTACGGTGATGGAGAGGAGAGGGGCCACTGGGAGGCACGAAGGCGGCAGTGGAGGGTGCTGAGGCAGCAGGGGATGATTGGGGAGGTCCGTTGGATGATGCGGACATGTTGGATGTGGGGGATGAGGATGTAGACTTGGGCGCTCCGGATCAGCCGGACATGCAGGACGTGGAGGAGCAAGTGGGGAGCCGGAGCAGGCTGCTACTCCGAGAGGGTCTCGTTCGTCGAGCGGACACGAGAGGAGGTGGAGTCTGAGATACGCGCTAAAAATGCACGACTGACAGAGCTACTGCGGATACGGGATCTAGAGTTGGGGGATGCGAGGCGGGAGCTAGGGGACGTGTTGCGGGAGAGGGATCTCCTGCGGGCTCAGCTGGCAGAGCGGGATAGGGTTCTGGCACAGCGCGACGATGCGGTGTCATACTATCATCGGCGAGAGGCAGAGTGGTGTCGGCACCGGATAGAGTTGGAGAGGGAGGTCATCCGCCTTGGTGGGCGGCTACCTAAGCCCTCGATTAGTGGATCTTCATGGCGGACGAGGGATAGTGCGACTGAGCAGTCAGCATCATCTCGTCGTCGATGATTAGATGAGGGAGGCGGTAGCAGGCATGATGCGGGGGCTGGCAGTAGCTACCTATGGGGTCCCATAGGACCCACACCACGGGGGGTAGTTCCTTTCGCACCGATCCTACGTGATCATGGTGGTCGACGCCTTAGGTTGGGTTTTTGGATATGATTGCGGGGTCTGAGGACCGGTTTTGTAGCCTGCGGGCATCTTTTTGACGATATATATATATATACCGATTTTATTGTGGTTTTTTACATGTGATGATGTGATTTTTGTTATGCATGATGGCTAATGACTATGGATGTATGCATGTTTATTTATTTTTATGAATGCTTATGTTATGATGAATGCAAATGTTTTTGATTTCTTTTTGATATGCAAAGTGAAATGGATGAATGATATTTGTGGTGATTGGTTACGACACCATAGGCTATTTAAGACGCTCTTTAATTCATTTTTATGCGATTGCTATGATGTATGGCTCTTGTATGTATACATGTGGTTTTCTCTTTTTGTATTTTTTGATGGTATTGTAAGGATGAAAAGCAGCGCAGTTGGTTTAGAAATGTAGCTAAGGTTTTTCGAGACTCAGACAGTTTTAACTCACTAGCCAAGACTGTACTTTGTCTTACAAGACTTTTGAACAAGGTATGAATCAGACTTGTTTTTGACCAAGCTATTTCACATCCCCGTGTGTGCAATTGAGTTCATTATTGTGGTATTTATCGAGGATACCGCCGAGTGCCGAGATGGGCTTTCAACCGAACTCTGTCTCGAGGATCACCTAATTAGCTCCACTAACTCCTTTGTTGTATTTAGTTAGATTAATCTGCGGTGTTATCCAAGATGCCATAAGCTAGCTCATCCACATGCAAACATTGATCTATACGCAAGTTAATGTGATAGATATATCGTCATGCGAGAGGTTTACCGCTAGTTATCGATAGGCTATCAACCAAACCGGTACTGAGGCTTACCTCATGACCTTTTAGCGTGCTGAGAGTTCCAGGGATTCAAGTTCAACTCCCTTCTTTTCTTCAATTGTATTGGGATACTTGCTCGTTTATAGTGATGAAATCACTGTTTATTTTTATTTGTTTTTCTTTTGAGCAAGGGATTGGTGATATGGAGTGATGAAAATCACTATCTTTTGTGCACTGTAATATGTCAAATTTTTGTGTTTTGACATTTTGCAAAATTTTGATGTTTTGCAACTAGTGAGAATTAGGGATTCTTAGGGAATTGGGTAGGGAGGATGCTTGTCCTTTTGCCAACTCTCAGCATTCTTGGGGTCATTCACATAGGGGGATGAGCAAGATACCCGTTTCGCTTGTGGCGACCTGTATTACTATGCAGGTTTCATCTTTCGTTCAGACAACTTAGGAATTGTTTTATGTGTTTTAATTTGTGTTGGGATGTTACGTAACAAGGTGTATTTCAAGTATGACTCTACCTTCGTAAAATCTGTTTGACTTGATACATTACATGGCTAAAGAGTGAAATGATGACTGAATCACGAAAACTCTTGATACATTAAATGACCACTGACTTTAGTGTGGTGGAAGTAACGCATGGTGTTTGTGTTGTTTTTGTAACATGGAACAGTGTGGAACAATATGGACTAGTAGAGCAATTACAGCCTATGGTGCCTTTGACCTGTACGACCACAAATATGCAATGTATGGATGCAATGCTTAATGCAGCTACATATTTTTGTGTTTTTGATGGATTGCTTTTTGTGAATATGCATATGAGGTGCGAGAAGAGTTCTCGATTGATGAATTTGAATATGCCTAGAAATGAGATGGAAATTTTTGTTGTTTTTGATTATTTTTTATTTTTGACCAAGTGATTGTGGACATCCTTGGGGCATTTTGGTGACCAAGTGATTGCGATAATCCTTGGAGCTTTTTGGTTGACCAAGTGATTGCGATGATCCTTGGATCTTTTTGGGTGACCAAGTGATTGCGATAATCCTTGGGGCTTTTTGGTTTTGACCAAGTGATTGCGATAATCCTTGGAGCTTTTGGGGTGACCAAGTGATTGCGATAATCCTTGGAGCTTTTGGGGTTTTGACCAAGTGATTGCGATAATCCTTGGAGCTTTTGGGGTTTGACCAAGTGATTGCGATAATCCTTGGAGCTTTTTGGTTTGACCAAGTGATTGCGATAATCCTTGGAGCTTTTGGGGTGACCAAGTGATTGCGATAATCCTTGGAGCTTTTTGGGTTTTGACCAAGTGATTGCGATAATCCTTGGAGCTTTTTGGGTTTTGACCAAGTGATTGCGATAATCCTTGGAGCTTTTTGGGTTTTGACCAAGTGATTGCGATAATCCTTGGAGCTTTTTGGTTTGACCAAGTGATTGCGATAATCCTTGGAGTTTTTTGGTTTGACCAAGTGATTGCGATAATCCTTGGAGCTTTTGGGTTTGACCAAGTGATTGCGATAATCCTTGGAGCTTTTTGGTTTGACCAAGTGATTGCGATAATCCTTGGAGCTTTTGTGTTTTTGACCAAGCGATTTTATGGATCCTTGGAGCATTTTTGGGATATGGCTCTCTTAGATATAAAATGGTCGCAAATGACTGATATTCAAGGGTTCTGTTTCCTTGATACCGTCAAGAGAAGCTAGCCGATACGTCCCGGGTCCTATTTTGCTATCAATGACATATGGACCTAACCAATTTGCCGCGAACTTGTCCCTTAGGTGGGACGGCAAATTAGAGTTCTGTTGGTTTTCCTTCAAAACCAAATCACCAACCCGAAAGTCCCTTAGGTGAACTTTCATGTTGTAAGCTTTCTTAAGCCGCTCTTGATAGATACGTAAGTGCTCGAGAGCATTCATGCGTCGTTCGTCAAGCAACGTAAGTTGGTCTAACCGGGCCTGCCGCACAGTGTCATCATCGATGAACTCCTGCATTGATATGCGAAGGGAAGGAATTTCCAACTCGAGAGGCATTACTGCCTCTGAGCCATACACGAGCGAAAATGGAGTTGCCCCAGTTGGCGTCCGAACGCTAGTGCGATAAGCCCAAAGGGCAAGTGGGATTTGTATGTGCCAATCCTTATGACTGTCTACGATTGTCTTTTTAAGGATGGCCACTAGTGTTTTGTTTGATGCCTCTGCTTGCCCGTTTGCTTGCGGATAATAGGGCGTTGAAAAGCTATGCTAAATTTTGTACTTTGTGGTCAAAGCACGCACGTCTTTGTTCTTGAATGATGGCCCATTATCCGATATTATTTTGGATGGAATACCAAAATGACATATGATGTTATGCAAGATGAACTCCACAATGCGGGGTCCTTTCGTTGAGGTTAACGAAATTGCTTCCACCCATTTGGTAAAATACTATGTGGCCGTTATGATAAACGTGTGACGGCCTGACGATGCAGGGGAGATCTTTTCGATTAGATCGAGGCCCCACTACGAAAATGGCCAAGCAGTTGGACTATCTGTAGGGCCTGGGAAGGTACATGCATCAAATTGGCATGATGTTGACATTTCACGCACTTCTTGACATATTCGCAACAATCTCGCTCTAAAGATGGCCAATAATAGCCCATGCGGAGAATGCGCTTTGCAATGGCCATACCACTAAAGTGGCCACCACATGTACCGTCGTGCGCTTGGGCGACTGCCCAAGTGGACTCTTGCTGGTCCAAACAACGAAGAAGAATTCTGTCATAGCTGCGACGATACAAAATGTCTCCTATCAAGACATACTTAGCCGCTTTCTGCTTGAATGTTCATTTTGTGGCGTGCGTCAATCCAAAGGGAAGATTACCTAACTTGAGGTAGTCTCTAATGGGTAAATACCAATCCTGTTGATCGAAAACCTCGACAATATGAACAACCAATCCCTTTTGAAGTTCTTCCCTAACAAATGCTGAATGGGATAGAACTTGTAAGAATAGCGTTGTGTTGCTTTTAATGGGAGTGGGGGAAAACAAGGACCCCCAGTTGGCACGTTTCAGACGATCTCGAATTCAAAAGAACTTATCCGAGGATGGTTCGATCTGGATCATGTGGATTCCTGGTGTCAAGTCTGAGCTTGCACGCTCCATCACGGATTGCGATAAGGTTTTGACTTGAATGGTTGTCATATCACCGAAAAGGTCTTGCGGGATTAATGACCCCAAGGAGGCCATTGTGTCCGCAAAATGATTCGATGATCGAGGGAGTGCCTCGATGTCATACCATTCGAGTTTTGCCAGGAATTTGTCCACGAGGGCTTTATAGGCCTTCGAGCTCGGGCATTTGCATTGATATACCCCTTTGACTTGATTGACTATTAATAGCGAATCACCAAAGATATTCAATCATTTGATGTTCATGGCGATTGTTGTCTAAAGACCTAGGAGCAAGGCTTCATATTCTGCATTATTGTTGGTGCATTGGAAGTTTAATTTAAATGACAGGGGCATTGGAGCGCCCTACGGTGTGAAGAATACAATTCCCGCGCCACCACCTTGCTCGCATTTAGAACCATCGAAGAATAGGGTTATGTCGGCCTGTGACTCAGGCTCATCAGAATCTGGCGATTCTGAGACATGGAAGACCCCATCATCGGGTAGTTCTATGACCAGAGGCTGATCGTCTTCAAGAGGAGCCTCCGCTAGTTGATCGGCTATGACTTGTCCTTTGATAGATTTTTGCCCAATGAACTCTATGTCAAATTCCGTCAACAACATGATCCATTTCGCCGTGCGACTACTATGATAAGTACGACTCATCATGTATCGCAATGGATTCTCCTTAGACACAACATACGTAGTGTTGCTCAACATGTAGTGGCGTAGCTTCTTGGTAGCAAACACCACTGCCAAGCAAAGTTTCTCAACGTATGCATAGTTAAGTTCGTAACTGACCATGGTGCGGCTAAGATAGTAAGTAGCCTGTTCTTTGTGAAGTTCATTCTTTTGGGCTAGCATGGTGCCCAGTGCCACCTCAGTAGCTGAGATGTATAAGTAGAACGGCACTCCTGGTCTAGGTGGTGCCAATACTGGCGGCAAAGCCAAGTATTGTTTTATTTCGTCAAAGGCTGACTAGCACTCGTCATCCCAATGAAATGTGACCCCCTTGTGCAATAATTTGTTCATGGGTCGGAATTTGTCAGATAATTGCGCTATGAAGCGTTTAATCGATGTGACCTTTCCTTGCAGACTTCTGAGCTGCTTGATGGTAGTTGGGGGAGCCATTTCAAGGATTTCCTTGACTTTATTTGGGTCCACTTCGATGCCTCGTTTTGAGACTATAAAACCCAAGAGTTTTCCAGATGTGACGTCGAATACGCACTTCTTGGGATTCAGTCTGACCTTATGCTCTATGAGGCGATCGAGGATCTTGCTTAAGTCACCGAGATGATCTAAGCGCAAAAGAGACTTGGCTAACAAATCATCCATGTAATCTTCCATAGTTTTGTGCATGTAATCGTGGAAGATATATGTCATGGCACGTTGGTAGGTAGCGCCAACATTTTTAAGGCCAAAAGGCATGACCTTATAACAAAATGTCCCCCAAGGCGTTGTGAATGCCATTTTAAGTTGGTCTTCAGGATTGATACGAATTTGGTTGTATCCTGAGAAGCCATCCATTAGGGAGAGCATTTCATGACCTACTGTAGCGTCTACTAGCGCGTCGATGCTTGGCAAGGGGAAATCATCCTTAGGACTCGCTTTGTTTAGGTCTCGAAAATTGATGCATATGCGAATCCTCCCGTCGGGCTTCTTGACGGGAACCATGTTGGATAGCCATGGCGGATAATCCATGCAGATGACAAACTGTGCATCCAACAGCTTTTGTAATTCATCTTTGACCATCAAGGCCACTGTTGGGTGCATCTTTCGTAGTTTTTGCTTTACGGGCTTGATTGTCGGATCAAGCATTAAATTATGCGTGACTAGTTGTGGGTCTAGTCCCGGCATGTCTCTGTATGACCATGCAAAAACTTCCTTCTTCGCTTTGAGAAGGGCGATGTATTCGGCTTGCTCTTCGGGGGAAAGACTTACCCCCAGCTTGATAATCTATGGATTCGTTGGGTCTAAGCCGATGTCTACGTCAGTCGTTTCCTCGACTGACATGTGGGATCCGTCCTCCAACTGATGTGGAGTTGGGATCAAATGGATATCATTAGCTGAGTTTAGATCTGCGTTTGGAACCTCGGGTCCCTCTTCAACTTGAAAAATATCTTGAGTTGTCCTTGGGGTGGAATGAAGCATTTCATCGAAAGTCCAGTACTCTGATGGTGATAAAGGTGAATTGACGCGATCCCAGTCGATGGCATCTATGTCTAGGTGCAATGATTGTGATGGATCGGCCGGATTGTGGATGGGTGCGGTCAAATCAATGGAGATCATGTGGATGGAATGAATTTGGTCTCCAGAACCATGGGTGTGATAACTCGATTCTTTTAGATGCTCCCTATACTCTAGATCTGGCTCTACGGGAACGGGCACGAATGGATCTTCCCTAGGTGCGAATTCGTCCCTATTTGCGAAAAGGATGGCAGGGTCTTTTCTCGACACTGATGTCATGATGGGATCTCGAGGTGGACGATGCTCATCTTGAATTTGGAGCCATGGATCCAATACTTGGTCCCACCTTGCGGGGTCTACCCACCATTCATGCCCTAGCAGTATGCCCATCTGTCCCATTAGATCTTCATGAGTTAAAGGGCGGTGATGTCGTCGCGCATGTCTGAGATAGTCCATCTCAGTCTCATCTTCTGAATCACTTTTGGAGACCCAAAAATGTTCATTCTCTTCAACAACTGTTGCTTACGACGTTGAGGACCCTCCTTGTTCCAATAAGTTAATCTGGTCCCATTGTGGTTGTTCCACTCTTGGTGGAGGGACCTGATTCCCTTGACACTGTATTGTTTCATCTGGAACCTCTAAGGGGAACAACTTCAGAAAGATGTCCGAAAGTCGTTGATGTTCTCTTTGAGGATTAATCTCTGAACTTTCACCTCTCTCTAGCAAAGGAGAGGGATTACTACTGTTTCTAGGGGTGTTTGTTGACCATGGGAGGTAGTCTCCCAATGTGTATTCTGTATTTGGATTGGCATACGGATCTTGTGCCAATCCCCCCTTGTTGCCTATTTCTAGGCCTTGCATATTTTCAACCAAGATGTCTAAGGGTAGGGGGTGGTTGAACCCTACTCCTGACTTGTCATATGGCATCTGATATCTTGGTTGGCAAAGGACCCGCATCCCTTGCTCATATCTGCCTAGCCCGTATCCATGCCAATTGCATTGGCTAAGATATTTTAGGGCAAAATCTGGGTTTGACGAGATAGTTGATGTTTTCAACAAAAGGCTCTTCGTCTGCTTCCTTTTGTTGGCATGGTTCAAGACCATGATCAAGGCCCCCATACACGAAATTCGTCTGGTTTGGAGGGTAGCCTAGAGGAACAATTGTCCCTATGGGAAGGCGAGGTCTTCCCATGTCTTGTACTGACTCCAATGTTGGGGGTCTGCCACAACATTTTGCACTAAATATTCCCCCCGGGCCCGTATCGGCCATTTCAATGAGTGATTGTTGATGATTGGGTGGGAGGAAACGGGAGTCCTTCCTGAGTCCATTCCATGTTTGGTGGTTCAGGAGTCTTAGTTTCCGTTGTGCTGGGTGTTTCCTTCGTTGATATCGTTGAAATTGTGGGCAACCTTTCTTCTAAGGGCTTAGCCTCTTCCATGATCTGTTTTCCCTTGTCCTTTTGTTTGGCCATGACAGGTGGCGTTGATGATGAAGGAGCAGATGATGAAGTCTCACTTGGCTGGGATTTTGCCTTGTTGGTCACCAGTGGTGCTTGCGGTATTGGACCTTGTTTAGATGGATTTAACTGGAAATCCAAATGTGTTGAAGGGAGGGTCGATTGAGGCATGAATTGTACCGCATTGCAATACTTAAAGGGCTCTAAGTCCATTGGGACTACATGTATTTCTCCTTCATAAGCATACTTTAAGCATCGGTGGGCGATCGAAGGGACACACTTCATGTCCCTGATCCAAGGCCGCCCTAGCAGTATATTATAAGCCATCTCGCCTTCTAACACATGGCACAATGTAGGTATTGACTTTTGTCCTACCTGGACAAGCAGAACAACTGTGCCGATTGTCGAGCATATTGCATCGTTAAAAGCTCACAGTGTATACATGGAGGCTGTGATGTGAGAGGTTGGCAGCTTCAAATGTTTTAAGGCTACAGTGGTAATGATGTTACTGGACGAGCCAGTATCTATCAACACCCTCTTGTACGGAATCCCGTTGACCCACGCGATAACGTGCAGGGGTGGATCTGCCATGTCATTCGATATCGTTTTGACCTCATCTTCTCTGAATGTGATGATCGGCTCCGTACATTGTTTCACATGTCCCATGAAGTTGTTGAAAGAATTTGTTTCGTGAGGCTATAATTTGATGGCTTTTAAAATGTCCATAAGAGCTTCCCTATGGGGTGTTGATTGTTGAATAAGCTCGTAAATGGACAGCCTAGCCGATGTGGTCCGCAAACTCTGTGTGAGTTTGGTCCGTATCGTGACCTCGGGTCTAGGCGGAGGCAACTACGTTGGGCGTTGTTGAGGCTGCGATGTTGTCGAAACTTCCCTCGTAGCTACCTCGGGGGCAACTGCTGGGTACCTTCTATTCCTTGTTACTATGCTAATCATTCCCACAAATCCTTGCATGGGAAGATTCTGTCACACCTCGTTAATCTGGAGTGGTTTTGCCTATGCCTTGTGGGCAGGCAAAGGGTCCTTGAATACCCCCATTTGTTGATTATTTGGTGCTATGGGGTTGTCCACGGACAATGTTCTATTGTCGATCAAATCTTGGATTAATTCTTTGAACTTCCAAGCATCCATTCAAGTCATGTCCTCTGTGCCTATGGAATCTACAATACAATTCCTCTCTGTATCCCCTAGGCTTAGGAGCATTAGGGTCTATATTTTGGATTTCTGGCGAGTGACTAAATTTGCCGTTGACAAGCAATGAAATAGGGAGTCCCCGGACTCCGTGTAAGGGGTGAATTATCGCCTAGGATGACGTTGCTGGTCTGCTCCTGTCTTCTATTATCTCTTTCATAAGCGGGAGGCACTTGCTCAGTAATTAGCCTTTTGAGGCTGCATTTCTGGCACAGGCGTGGGAACATTTATCGCAACTTGGTTGACTGCAGCGTGTTGTGATTGTGTTGTCCCGATCTTAGTGGTTTTATTCCACTCTTTCTTTTTAGGCTTGGCGATTGTGCCTTCGCCTATCTTAATCTCTTCTATAACTCTGGCTTGTGCCAAAGCTTCTTCTAAGCTGTCGTATTGTCACAGCAACAATAGACCAGAGATTGATTTTAAGCAACTTTTTGTGAACATCTACGTGAGATCAGACATAGGGGGACGGTAGGGTAACTTAGAAAGCAAAGCTCTCCATCGATTCCCATATGTTGCCATTGTTTCTTCCTCAAATTGCCTGAGGCTCGCCAGATCACTCAGTGATGCCTTCTTCCTTGTGTTGAAGGCAAAGCGTTCAAGAAACGCATCTACTAATTGATCTAAGTTGCTTATGCTATGTTTAGGTAGTTGTGTGAACCAATCCGAGGCAGGGCCTGCGAATGTGGTTATGAACGTTCTAAGCAACAATGCATCATTATCTTGGATGCCGAAGCATTGGCTTAGAAATCTTGTAACGTGTTCTTGTGCGTCCTCTTCACCTTTAAAGATTGCCAATTGAGGCAACTTGAAGTGCTCGGGGTAAAGAGGTGTAGGCACTGAGGGATGCACTAGATTACTGCAGAGTTGACGTAATGTGGGTTTTTGATGCCCAACAAATTTTGTCTCCATAGACTCCAAACGCTCTAATAGCGCTTGGTATGCATCGAAAGATTTTATTTCTTCCTCTCTTGTTCGCTCCCATTGTAAGTTATGGTAAACTGGGGGCCTATGGAGGGGTGGCCGAATGGCAATCCTCCTACCTTGATGGGGAGTTTTAGCATATTCTATTTCTGGTTCGTACTCCTCATAAAGTTCTTGAGGAGTCTCTGGGCGAGACCTATGACCTTGATCGAGTCCTCGTTGAAGGTACCCATCATTGTTTCGGGGAGTGGCCTCCCTCTCGGGTCTGTAAGATCTCGGAGGCAAAGCTTGACGAGGTCGTGGAGACCTGTCCTACACCAACGAATTGTGCCTCTCATATTGTTTGGCCCTTTGGATGCGAGGGGTTGGCTCCCTCTCAGGTAGTTCATAGCGTAACTCATCCGCTTCGTGTTGCATGCGCTCTCTATCCAAGCGGTGTCGGTACTCTATCTCCTGATGACTTTGTTTAAGCCGCGTGATTTGGGCTTGATGGGTGGTCTGTCTAGCAACTATCGGGTCAATTTGGTCTACCCTATTTTGCTCAGGAGGTTCGAATGTTTCTCCTATGTGTTTGCCTCGAGTTTGCTGATCTAAAGTTTCAATGGGTCGCTTCCCTCTGTCGAGGTGGGCGACATGTACTCGAGGCTCTGGCCTTGATGTATGATCATGATACCTAGCAAGTGCGGAAATGCAAGGTTCCCGCGTTGTTTGTTGTCCTCGAGGAATGCGATGGCTTTCCTCGTACTCTCTTTCACGGGTTTGGACGGGGCGGGCGGAGTTAGCTCGCCCTGTGTAAGGAGCCCTGCGCTCCGGATTTTGTCTTTCCATCTTGATGGGAGGTAAAGAAGGGACGCCATATCCACGTTGTCCCTCCAAATGGATAGTGTGCCTCTCTAGCGCTCCATCGTGTTGTGGCCACTCATGTCTAACCTCAGAAGGTGATTCTCTATTTACATCAAGGTCTACATGTAGGGCGTCTTCCCGAAAGGGGCTGCTTTGAATGGGCATACCCCACCGAGGATTCTGAATCGGATTCTTTTGTAGGCCAGACCGATAAGGCGGTATGACCAAGTCCTCAGGACTGAAGCGAAGGCGACTTGTGCCTGCTTCTTGTGTACCTTTCGGAGCTTCTGCCCTTGATTGGGCTTGGCTACGGGTGTACACCATTGTGTTGCTTCTATACTATCTAAGTAGATTTTTATCTCGTTTATGATGATTTTTTTTTTTTGTCTACACTAAGCAGAATTAAACACACGCATACACAAATCGTGATTATCTCTTTTAAGGATTATTGGTGTGCCCTAAACTGGTTTAGTGCATTTTGATGTTTTGTTTTGTTTTTGTAGGTTTTGAAGAACGTTTAAATGCATTATGATGGCTCATATAACTCCCAAAAAGGTAGCCCCTTCAATATACCAACCAGGCCGATATACCAACCTCTCTATATACCCGTCCTTACGAGAGGGAGACTATAGGTACGTGAGAGCAGAAGGTACGTGGTACGTACGTGGTACGTAGGTGGTACGGAAGGGGGATTGTCCTGTTAATGGCACCTACCATAGAAGACTTATCCTCGCGCGCATGGGAATCACCCCAGCGACACTCGATCAACTTTCGTCAGGATTTACGCCTAACAACAGTTGACAATCGGGGAAATGGATGCAAAGCTAAGCCAAGGTGGTGATGAACCCACCGTTGGTCTTGCTCAAGGGCTGGGGTCTTACGACCAGCTCCTTGGTTTAAAATTATTGCATGAAGTGTGTGTGATTCATTTTATTTAACAAAAATGAAACAAGCATAAATGACTTTCCCTAGGCAATGCAGGATAAAATGAAAACAGTTAAAGAAACAAAAACAGAAATAGAAAATTTAACAGAGATTATGAAAATCCCTACCTCTTCTCTGCCTGGACCGGTTGCTTCTAAAATTTTGCTTTGAAAATCTACAGGCGGGAATTCGTCCCTCTGTGAGATGAATTGCAAAACAGAATTCGTCCCTGCCAGAGACGAATTTGAATTCGTCTCGGGGTCAGACGAATTATAGTAAAGAATTCGTCACGACTGAGAGACGAATAGCGATCTGCAACAAAAAAATGTACCCATCAAGCACAAACACAAAAATTTAATCGGTTTACGTGATTTTAAAAACAGGGGACAGGGTCCCACCGTGATCGCCACTGAAAGCACGAGATTTCGGGTGAAGGAAACACTAATTGCGATGCATTCAAAATCAAATACGCTTAAGTCCTAGAAATGTAAATTGCATGAAATGAAAGAGACGCATTGAAATGAGATACAAGCAAATGGAGAAAACATAGCCCTTTCATTAAACTTTCTTGATCTCTGTTACAAAGACGCCTCCTCCCCTTTCAGGGGCTAGGAGCGTTAAAATAATTTGACTACAATCGAGACTTAAGGTTCCTCTTTCCGTGTGCCCACACTTGAAATGGACGGGCCAAGATGATGTCGCCGCTGATGTCGATGAGTCTTTGACCTCTGCTGCTCCTCCTGCGAACAAAGAAACAACGAAGATGTCGGTAGCGCCTGCTGCACATAAGAAGTGTTTGTTCTCTAAAATTGCCAAAAGATGCATGCAAACATTTGTCCAAAATAGTGAGTAAAATGACTCTAAATGACCTAAAAACCTGACAGAGGACAGAAAACATCACCAGAAGGCCACTGCCACTGAGACGATCGGCCAATCTGCCTTCAACTGGAATTCGTCCCTGGGCAGGACGAATTCTGACTACAATTCGTCCCTGGGTGGGACGAATTCTTCTGTGTTGGAAAAGCCGACCTGATGCTGCTCCAATGTCGAATCCCGGGACCTGCAAAACGCCTATAAATAGGGGGGTTATGTAATTGGGGCCATTTTGGGATGACCCAGATGGTCGGATTCTCCCAATTTGGCCTCTATCCTCGGGAATTCGATATCGCCACCTGCAAGTTAGTGAAACAACAAAGCGACACAAAGCATGATAAAATCTGATCAGAATGTTATGAAATTGAAGCTATGAATTCACCAAATAGAATAACACAAAATGCAACATGAAAAAGTAATCTAGAATGCTTCAGAATAAAACTTAGAAAGTGCGGGGGTGCCCAAGTGGGCCTCCCACCGTTGGTACTTGATTTTGGAGCCAATCCACTAGGGATGGACCCAAAACTTCTTAGGATTGGGGGGGTCGGCAAATTGGTTGATTCAGGTGTCCATATGTTGGATTTGGGTCAGATTCAAGCTTCCAAAAGCCACCCAACAACCTCCCTTGCAAAAGAGATTGGTGGATGTGAGAAGGTGGATCAAAGGGGATGCAAGTGGGTGTTCAACTCTGCAGCACTTTGTTGCTTGAAATCCTCTTCAATCTCTCCTTTTGGGTGAAAGAAGTCTCACCTTTTATAGACCCATGGGGTCTCTTTTGAGAGGGCAGCATAAGTTCCATGTGTTGGTCATAGGTGCCATGTGGCGGTCATGTCTTCCCATGAGGGAGGAGAGTCCTCCATGACTTGGGCTCTCATAACCGCCCTTGTGACAGTCCTCTAACGGCCTATCTGTCCACCCACACACGCGTGCGAGGGAGGAGTCATCAACTGACTGTCCTGGGCTGCCACTTGGCACCATTCTTCTTTTTGCTCGTTAAACTTGGAATTCGTCCCTACCAGAGATGAATTCAAAATCTATCTCTGGGTGAGATAGATTCCATTTTGAATTCGTCTCTGGGTGAGACAAATTCTGAGAAAAGTTCCTAAATGTGCCAAATTGCTTCCTGACCTTACAAAATTGCTATGAAAGTGGTTAGGACCACTGTTTGACCTCTGAGGGCTGCCCTAGGGGCTGTGTTTGTCAAAGCGATCAGTGTTTGCAGTCACATAATCGGATTGGTGCTGTTTTGGTGTCTACACTACTTTTATTTTATATTTAATAAATTTATCCCTAATGCCTCTACAAGAATATTAAATAGATAAGGAGGTAGTGGATCACCTTGGTAGAGTCCTCAAGATAACTTTGAGGCTTTACTTTTTCATTTTTAAGGACTATATGGGAAAAATAAATCTAGAGGTCATAACTTTTGTATATGGAAGCATTTTGAGCCATTATTCTCAAATCACATAATTCTTTTAGCTCTATGCATTGGTGACATCAATTTACATCCCTATTATAATATTAGGTCATCAACATCCTCAAGCCCTATTGCCTTATTTTGAAAGAGAAAATCAATTATATTCTATGTAATGAGAACATTTTGCTTAATATGTTAGGAAATATAGTTGAATTTATGATAGTTGTTGTACATTATGAGGATATGCTTTATTCAATCCATATTCATCCATTGGAAAATTGATTCAACTTATTCATGAATATTTAATAATTCATGATCCTTGCCTTCTTCTATTTTTCATCCACATACTCTTGTATTTCTATAATAGATTTTATTTTAGGTAGGTTCATGTAAAGTCCTTTTTGATGATGGAAATTAGGTAGCCCAAGGGTAATGAAAATCTTCAAACAAGGTTATGTATATTGTAATAGGAAAACCTATGCCTTTAATCCATACCTTATATTACTATGGAAGATTGAATCAAATTATTTTAGATATTATGTGATCTTGACATTACTTCTTCATTTAAAGCCTTAGCAAAAGTATTTTTGGATGTCTATGGGATTGATGAATATAATTTAGCCTAAGAAGACTATTGTGAAGAATTATTTTTACAACAAAGGATTTTAGATGATGAGGGCGATTAATATGAGTCCACCTAAAATGTGGAGGCCCACTAGAGCACCCATTATAATGTAATTAATGTCTTCTCTCCTTTATCTCTCACTTTACATTATGAGGGGGTGTTGAAAGTGTAATTTTACTTCTAGCAAAGTTCAACATTATATGATGTAATTTTTGATAGACTTAAGGGTATTTCATTGTATAATGTATTTAATTTATTGTAATATTTTATTATGTTATCTGTATGGACCACGCTTAACCTTATTAAGGTTAAACCCATCTTATGTACTTGTAATTAAACTTAATGTCATATTGTTATGTTGGGTTAGGTTAATTTCATTTATGTAATTGGAATTTTGGTATTGGTATAAATACCTCCCATCACTCCATTGTTTAATTATCATTATCTTGTGATTCATTTACATATAATATAATGATTATTTATGGTGCCTATAGGTGACCACTATATATTTATATTTTCATTATTTTTAATGCTTTATATATAAAATTTTGAGTGAATTAATTGCTTATGTTCATTTCTAAAAAATATTATGAGCTCCAACACATTTATCTTAAATGCTAAGTCACCCCAACATAAAAATTTATTCCATAAAAAGTGCATATTCAAACTTCATTTGGAATAATGTGACATGCTCTATTAATATACTTCATGAGGTATACAATGGTAAAAATTATCATCAATTAATGACAAAAAAAGGAAACTTTGTTATATATTGTAGTAAGCCCAAATGCTATAGAATATTGGTGCATTCAAAAAAATACAACAGCTATATAGGCCATCATCTAGTGACAAAATAAGATAATTGGTTCAATCTATTACAACCAGATTAAGTATTTTCTATTAATGCTATGGAAGAAGGAAAATAAAATATAGTTAGTTGTTCAATTAGTGATGACATGTAATCATTTTAATATCTTCTTGCAATTTTAGTCTTGTACCAAACATAGGATTAAATATCCCTCCTTAAAAAAGAAAAAAAATTAAAAGCATTCTAATTTGGTTAATATTACTATTATATATTTTCTATAGAAGTCTCATGTTGATTATGGCTAACCTACTCCTTCAATGAAATCAATGGATTTTAAATAAAATAGAATTTTTTCCTTGAGTAAAATTAGTATAGCCCCTTAAACATAATGCAATCATATTTTACCCATGTTATTTCTAGATAGAAGTTCAAGAATTTTTTTTTTTATTGATCCCTCAACATTATTTGTAAATAAAATGATAATGCTTTCTATGCAACACCCATAACATGGTATTTTCAAGTTTCATGGTAAGAGAAAATTAAGTCACTCTTCTATATTTGTATGAAATGCCTAACTCTCTTATTTTAATAAAAAATTTAGTGAGAGGGTTCATAACGTAAAAATAGAGCATTACAAAAAGGGATAGTTCCTCAAGAAACTTGATTCACAAGGTATTATATATGCATTAAATAAATATTAATATATTACTTATAAATTTGAAGTAATATTTGCATGTGTCCAACTATCTCTATCTTAAGGAAGAAAAAAAATAAATGATATAATTTTAAAGACAAAAATAACACTTAAATGTAATTTGGTTTGCCTTCCAAAGGATAGAAACACAAGCTATAGTAAAACAAGAAAAAGTAAGAATAACCTTATATAAACTCTGGAAAACTCTAGAGAGATCCTAAAATCCTTTTTACTTTATATCCATTATGGTTTTATGAATTATATAGACACCCATAAAACTTCTTAGGCATTTCAAACATATTTTTATTCATTCAAACAAGGCACATGCAAAGACATTTTGGAAATCAAAGGAATTTTTATTAAGAACAAGCCAAGGTTTCCCTCAAGAAAACTCTCCCCAAGTGGAAAAACAAGAATATAACACTACCCAATATTCATATTCCCCCTATAAACCTAGTTGATTTCTCTCAATCTCAAGAGAATAATAATGATTAAATAAATAGTACACTCAAAGTAAAGGCATTTTATAATATTACAAGACATGGTTTCTAAGCCTTAAATAGAAATGTAATAATTGTTTTTAATGTTTTAGACCTATGTGATGGGCAATACAAGTAATTTTAAGAGATATTAATTAGCATGCAAGTAGGGAGCATGTGTGAGCTAGGAACACACCTCACATTTTATTATTTTATAAATCAAGCAAGTGTTACAATTACAAACAAGAAGCAAATGCAAGTATTGAGTAAGACCATATTTTCTTACTCTAGATATTTGAGGAAATTCAAACAAATAAATGTTTCTTTTGAGAAAAAGCTAGGTAGAATCACAAGAAAGTCATTTTTTAAATTCCTTATGATAAATAAGGATTCCCTAGCTGGAAGTATGGATGCCCTATATGGGGACAAGAGGAAGGTCAAACCTATGATGAACACTTTCTAGGTGTCAAATATTATGTTACAAGTGATTATCAAGGATGATATGATCGATCATGGTGTAAATATTCTTAAAAGCACAGGGATAATATGTAAGTTACATGGATACATGTTAGGTTTTCATAAAATTTCAAATTGGATTAAGTTGATAAGGGTATTGAATTCATATTATTCTATTAAATTTATTTTAAAAGGATGTGGTGGATCATAGTTAAGAGGGAAATATGCATTATATTTAAGACCATGGAGTGAGAATTATTGTATGGAGATATAACTTATTAAAATGATTCTAATAATATTAGGATTTTTAGACAAAACATATCAATAATTAGGTTTTGAGGAATAATTACAATAATATAGAGTAGTTCATATACTAAGGAGTGAAAACATGTTGTACATACCCATATTGGTTCTATAAATCTAGGGAAATATGGCTTAATAAGGAGAAAGAAATACTAAATTATTTGATGCTACAATCAACGAAAATTTATCTTTTCATCATATAAAAAATATTTCCACTCTAAATGCAAGAAATATAGAAATATTGAGGAAGAAGAAGATATCATGAAGGAAGAAATAAATTATTTCAAATATATTCTATAAAATCTTAGGCAATATAGGGAGACTCAGGATAAGATTTTACACAATACTCCATCAATTATCACATAGGGACAAAACAAAAAGCTTGATGTTGAAGATCTCTATGAAGGAGCTATATAAATCAATTATCTCTTTCTAATCTAATAGGAAATTTTATCTCTATGGACGAGCTATATGAATCAATTTTCTCTTTCTACTCTAATAGGGCACTTGATCTTAGTGGACATCCTTGCAAATAATTTTTCAAAAAAATGGAATATAATTCAATAGTGATATATTAGTTGTAGTTGAAGAAGTTCAAAAAAAGAATTCTATAATTAATGCAATCGATGTCACTTTTATCATATTGTTTTCCAATAAATAAAATACAATATTTTGATTATTTTTTGTCAAATAAGCCTTTGTAAAATGATTTAGAAAATAATGTCAAAAATTATGGCAAAGAAATAGAAAAACAATCTAGATTTTTTTATTTCAAAGGAATAAGGGGTTTTGTTTATGATAAATAAATGTTTGGTTGTGTAATCATTACAAATGAGTCAATTCATTCTTTTTATTTTATGAAATATTAAGTATACTTATGAAATTATAATGCAATAAGGTTTGCTAGAGTTTTCTTCATGACAATCTCAAAATTTTTGATTCCATCAAGGTTGGTGGAATGAAATAAATATTGCTATGGAACTCCAAAATATTCGATTTTTATTTATGGATACCTTATTTAATACTTTAAATCATATTGCGGACTTCACAAGGGTGACTCAATATCTCCTTATCTATTTATTATTCTTATAAAGACATTGGGAAGTGATTTATCAAAGGAAAAAATGAAAGAAAAAAAATCAAAGCAGTTCACAACAAATTATCCCTCTAAATCTCATCTCTAATTTATTGATGATACTTTTATTTTGGTTCATCCATTAGTTAGTTGGATTTTAAATCGATATTATCATACTATAATAAAGTTGTTGTAAAAAACCTATAATGAAGTTCCATGTTGGCAATCCTTTGGTTAGGGTTCTTTTCCTAAATAATTTCATTGCATCAAGAGAACTTATATATTTTTGAGGTAACATTTTTGTCTAACTCTTTCCTTGAACTATAAATAATCTCCACCAATATTTTATTACTAAGTCCAATCTCATAAATCTATGATTATGCAAACATGCTCTTCCAATATTATTCCCTTTGTATATCCTATCCCCCTTATAAAGAAGAAACCCCTTATAAAGAAGAAACCTAAAACTTTCTTGACATGCTTTATAAATAAAGTCTCTTTTAATATTGTTATATTTTGATGTTATACCTAATGTTAATCTTGAATGTGACATCATATAAATAGGGAAGGGTCACAATATAGTCTTTTTGAGTTGTAGACTTCTTGTCAACCTATCAAACAAGCTTTCATTCTATACAAACAAGAGATCCAAAGTTTATTTTTATTATAGTCTTTTTGAGTTGTAGACTTCTTGTCAACCTATCAAACAAGCTTTCATTCTATACAAACAAGAGATTCAAAGTTTATTTTTATTTTCTTTATGAAATAAAGGAATATCCAAGTAGGTTGATGGAAGTTTAATTTTAAATCCTATAATATCCATAGTTATTTTTTGTAATTCTTGGGTAGTGTTAATTAAAAATCCTATATTTTGTAGTACTAACCAATTTCCCAATACCCTTCTTATAGCATGATAATATTGATTCAAACACCATGGTCTCATTATTTAGATATGGCATAAAATTTTAAATAGTAAATCTTTAATTCTACATTTAATTATATCTTAGATAAAATAATTTATAAAAAAATAAATTTTAATAAATATAACTTACTTAATTTTGTATATATCAATAACCAATTATTAAATAAATGTTAATGATGTATTAATTACAATTAAATCTTTAATTCTTTTATAAAATGGTGGTCAATAACTTTATTCCTTTATTTACAGTTATAACATTTCTATTCTTCCAGGACACTCTTATTCTTAGAGACTGCTTCTAAGAGTGTTACAGACACTCTTACTCCTAGAGAATGCTTCTAAGAGTGTTTCGTTCTTACTCGTGGAATAATTATAAAATAACGTAGTCTTTTTTAGACTTTTAACTTTATTCCTTTTATTTACAATTATAACATTTCTATTCTTTGGGACATTCTAATTCTTAGAGACATTCTAATTCTTAGAGAATGCTTCTAAAAGTGATACATTCTTACTCGCGGAATAATTTTACACTAGCGTAGTTTTGTCTTTTAACTTTATTTCTTTTATTTACAGTTATAACATTTCTATTCTTCTAGGACACTTATTCTTAGAGAATGCTTCTAATAAGTGTTAGATTCTTAGTGTTGTATTCTTTCTTGTAGAATAATTTTACACTTTGTGTATGTAAGTAAAATAATCCATAATTAGTTATCTTTACAATGTGGATTAGTTATAGTTACAATGTGCCGTGCTGTGTAAAATAATCTTACTAAATATTTAATTGTAAGATTTAAATGTTTTACAAGGATCATGATTTACTAAAGATATGAAGACTTAAAAGAACAAGCCCCACCACTTACTGAATTATTATGGAAACAAGCCCTCAATTTCGTTTAAGTCATTTCCTTGCATCTAATGACAAAAATTTCTGTGATTTCTTTACATCTAAGGAGACCAAGACCAGGATGACACCAGGATGTGGTGTATGTGCTGGTCAGTAGTAGGCCTCTACTTGTGACAACACTAAGTTTTAAGTCATCAATCACACCTGTGGGTCAACGTGGACACGCTTATCCTGTCTGAAGGACCAACATGGAGTCAAGGCAGATACACTGATCCTGTCTGAAACCAACATGGAGAGCATTTATAAGAGGCTATCTATCTCCATTCCTCTTAAATTTTCGTCTTTTACTTGAAAAGATATTTATAAAGATAGCAATTTCAAATTTTACTTGAAAAAATATTTTAACGTAAACATATTATAACAGACACACAGAGCATATATCCTTCATCTTCTACCTCCCTAAGAAGACCTAATAAGACCGGAGTTTCACATTTTATTTGGAAACACATATTTGGCTTTCACGCAGCCAATTGATAAGATATTTTTCAGACTCACATTTTATTTATTTAATAACACATATGGCTTCCATATAGCCAATTGATATAAGACATTTTTGAGACTCGCATTTTATTTAATAACACATATGGCTTTCACACAGCCAACAGATAAGATATCTTTCAGACTCAAGTCCTAATTTTTAACCATAAAATATTTATTATAATATATTGATAAAATAAATTTTAATATAACAAATTTTATATAATAAAATTTTCAAATTTAATTATTATATTATTAAATTAAAAAAAATAATAATAAAATATTTTTTATTTACAAACCTTACCACTGAAATCTCTTATCAAAAATTATAAGCAACCCTCGAATTCTCATACCGGCCTTTTTCCACTATGAAAGTTAATCGCGCTCTCACACAAAACACAAAAATCTCTTTATATAAATAAACCACAGAATTGAAAATCTAATTAATTCATTCCATCTACTTTTCAAAACACAAAAATCTCTTTATATAAATAAACCACAGAATTGAAAATCTAATTAATTCATTCCATCTACTTTTCAAAACACAAAAATCTCTTTATAAATAAATAAACCACATCCGTTTTGCATCTTTTCACCCTCGGATTCATTTGAAATTTCCCTCATACAGTTTCCTGGATGTGACATCCTAAAACTTACATAAACTGTCTTTTCTTTTATAATATCTTCGATCCACGTTCGCTATTCGTAAGCCTTTTCTGAAAATACCAACTAGCAATTACAAAAAACAAAAAAAAAACCAAGGCAATATAAAGCCTCAGACGATTACAGAAAACACTACTAGACGGAACCAACAACAGCACAAAACGCTACCCCGCCACTGAACAAGCCCCATTCACGGTATTTCTTATCATTTCTTGTTGTTCGACTGTGCGGATTTGTGAAGTTTCCAGTAGCCATAGCCAACGAGGAGAGCACCTGCAGCAACGGCCAACAGCCCCGTCACAACGGCCCCGCTTTTCTCCTCAAAACACACTTCCGAAAGCGACTGCCTCGAACTCACTCTCCCAAAACCGAGTGAAAGCGGGCTTGAAACCTCCGATTTGCCTCGAATTTTTGGAAAAAAGTTTGGATCTTTGCGCTTCATATTCTCTTCGTCACCATGACATCGAGACATAAAATCATTTTTAGTCATCTTCGCTTTGAACTGGCCCACACCAGCCTTTCGCAAAACGTAGAGAGTGCGGTTATTCTTGCACCACAGCACGCCCTCCTTGTCCTCATGAACGGTGATCGTCTTGAATTTTTCAAGCGGATCCAAGCAGCCTTTTTGAATCTGTCTCACCGCGTCTACTACGCTCAGGTCTGGAAATTCCGTAAATCTTGACGCAATGGTGGGATTGGTGAACCTGAGATCGCTTACGTTAACCCACTTCTCCATCACTCTCTTTTTTATTTTCTTCTTCTTTGCAGAGAAGAAACACAGTCTTGAAGTTAATAAATAGCTGGCTCCTCGCATGTTTCAATCATCACGACTGAAGAAAAATGAAAGAAAACCTCGGGCCCGTCATTTAGCGAATCGAGAAAATTAATGGAAGAAAACCTCGAGCCCGTCATTTAGCGAATCGAGAAAAATGAAAGAAAACATCGGGCCCGTCATTTAGCGAATCGAAGACCCGTGCTATATACGTGGAGCGTTAATATCTGATCTAAAATCCTGGAAAAAAAATGTGTCGTATTCAAATTTATCAATGTAAATAAGGTTTAATGTTAATGTCAGATTTAAAATCCTTGGAAAAATCTGTGAGCGGTGACTAGTACGCAAGTTTATGGATGTAAAAAGGAAAAGGTCATTATGATAAGTCCTTCCCCTGTCTGGCGCAATAATTTTTAAAGCAGTTTGAGTTAAAATAATCTTTCATCGAAAAACTGTCATGGGCTGTATATGGAGTAGTGTAATTTGAAAAGGTTTTCTTCTCTTCAATTTTTTTGGTTCCGGCATATTCACTCTTCCCGTAGAGTTCTAAGTCTCACCGAGTAATTATTAATTTTTTTTTAAAATGATATGATATAAATATACATAAAATAGTTTAAGTCATTTATCTTCTAAAATTGGTTACTGTTTTATTCATATTATATAGCGATTATCTATTTGTATTATAATAATTTGATTAATCCTTTACAATATAATTTATAATTCAAATATATTTTTAAATTTTTAATTAAATATTTATACTGAGTTTGAGTTTTAACTTATTGGTGGAAAGGGACTTAAGCTTAATCAGTGACCTCTACGCCATAGCGGATTAGCCAAAGCCATTATTAAGAATGACACAATAAAATAGTTCTTCAAAGTAAAAGTTGATATGTAAATTCGATAAAAACTTTGCGAATTTTTTTTAAGATTTAAAAGTACTATTCAGGGCATTTTCCTTTATAGAAATTTATTTTTCAATAATTTTTTTTATTTTAAAAATTTAGAATAAACTGAGATGGGTTAGCTTTTATATATGTAAAAGTTTTACGTTATTTTTATTGGAATTACTTTTATCAATATATTAAAATATTACATTTGTTGTTAGATAAATTAAATAATATTTAGTTTGTTTTTTTATTAAAAATATATTTCATTTTATTTTCTATTTAATATATTTTTAATCATTTTTAAGCTTGATAGGTTTTTTTTGTCACAGGAAGCAATACAATCTTTTGGGGATGCAAATCTGTTGTCCTTGCCTCGCATTGGGTCTGACCACAACCCGATTTTACTAGAAATTGAAGAGACTCCAAAATTCAAAAGGCCTTTTAGGTTTGAATCTATGTGGATGCACCACCCCGATCTCAGAGACAAAATTTCTCAGTGGTGGCGGCATTCTTGTCGAGGCGAGGCCTTCATTCGGATTAGCACGAAACTTAAAGTGGTGAAAGAAAATCTAAGGATCCGGAATAAGGAAATTTTTGGAAATATTTTTGAAAACAAGAAAGCCATCTCCGAAAGGTTATCAACCATTGAGAAAAAACTTGAAGAGGGATTGCCAGACCCTTCCCTACAGGCAGATGAAAAGAAATCCCTTGCTGAGTACCATAATGTTCTAGCCTGCGAGGAGACTTTTTGGCGGCAAAAGTCTAGAGCTACCTGGCTAAAAGAAGGTGATGCCAATACAAGATTTTTTCATGCATCTACCTTAAGGAACAGAAGCCACAATAGAATTAAAGAACTTGTTAGAGATGATGGATCACTCCTTTCTAGTCCTAATGAAATCAGAAATGAAGCAGTTTCCTATTTTTAGAATCTTTTAGGAGAAGAACATTTCGGTTACGCCTTAGCTTGAGAATCAATGCTTTACCATATTCCTCATTTAATTTTTGATGACTTGAATGGGAAGTTAATTAAGCCTTTCACGGATGAAGAAATCAAAGAGGCCCTCTTCTCAATGAACCACGATAAATCTCCGGGTCCGGACGGGTTTTCACCTCGTTTTTTCGGGCTTTTTGGGATATTGTAGGTTTTGATGTATGTGCTACTATCAAGGAATTTCAGTCCACAAAGCATATTCCAAGAAGTTTTAACTCCACTTTTATTGCTTTAATCCCAAAGATTCCTACTCCTAGATCTATGATGGATTTTAGACCTATTAGCCTTTGTAATGTTGTTTATAAAATTTTGACCAAGGCAATTGCAAATAGAATGAGGAAGATCCTTCCTATGTTTATTGATGTTTGTCAAGGCAGTTCAGTCCCTGGAAGGTCCATCCTTGATGGGGTCATAACGGTTCATGAAGCCCTCCATTCGGTAGTCCAGACTAAAAAACCTGCTTTTGCTCTCAAAGTTGGATATGAACAAGGCTTATGACCGCATAAGCTGGAGTTTTGTCTCTGCCATTCTTCAGAAATTTGGTTTTCATCATGAATGGATCAAGCTTTTGGAAGGATGTTTTATGAAACCTTGGTTTTCGGTCCTTGTTAATGGTGCTCTTGTTGGATACTTTCAAAGTAAAATGGGCTTAAGGCAAGGTGATCCTATATCTCCCATGCTATTTATCATTATGGTTTAATCCCTTGTGAGGACAATCAAAGCTACTGTAATATTGGTCTTATTTCGGGAATTAAAGCATCATCACAAACACGAGGCGGTTACACATGAACGGTTTGTGGATGATACTTTGTTGTTAACTCTTGCATCGAGTTTTTGAGGCTAAGGTCATAAAACATATTCTAGAGCTATATGAGGATCTTTGCGGGGCAAAAGGTAAATTTTTCAAAGAGTAAAATTTATTTCTTTAACACTCCCATTCGAGAGCGATTAAGATTGCTAGGATTCTTGGATGCTCGGTGTCTACTCTTCCATCCACATACCTAGGCCTTCCTTTATTTACGAGGCGAGCCTACGATTCCATGTGGACTAATGTAATTGAAAGAATTCGAGAGGAAGGCTGGCTGGATGGAAAGGGAATTTGTTATCTCAAGGCGGCAAGGCGGTTCTCACCAAGTTTTCCATTCAAAGCATCCCTGTCTACTTTCTCTCTATTTTTAAAGCTCCTACAAGTGTCTACACTAAAATTGAACGAGATCCGAGAAGAGGTTCCTATGGGTGGTTACGAATCTAAGCAGCGCTTTCACTTGGTGTCCTGGGATAGGGTTTGCAAACCAAGGGAGTTTGGAGGTATTGGGCTAAGGAGAATACAACATTTAAACATGGCCCTCCTGGCCAAACAAGCATGGCGTCTTTTGACAAATGCAAATGCGAGAATGGATTACTATAATCGAGAAGAAAGTATTTGCAAGAAATTGAATTCTTAAGTTATTCCTTTCCTCCCAGGGGATCAATTTTTTGGAAATCAATCCTTCAAACTAAAAACTTGCTAAGCAAAGGGCTACGTTGGAAGCTGGGAAATGGAAGAAACATTGATTTTTGGGACCACAAATGGTTAAAGGACTATCCCCTCTCTGGAGACCCCATCATTTCAACCCTTAGAGCTTGGACAATTGAAGTTTTTGGTACCAAAGTTGCAGATTTTATTACTTTGTCAAACAATAGAAGGGTATGGAAGCCAATAATGAATAATGATCTACCAGGGGCATCAATAATATTGGAGAATGAATTAAAACAGTCTTTACTCCCTTACGGCATTCTTGAGGACCGGCTTATACGGGAAGCTTCGGACAATGGGGAATTTTACATCAAGGCTGCTTATCGATGCTTATTGATAATGATGAACCTACTTTCCCTCACTTGGAAGTTTGGCCCAAAAGCATTGTTCCGAAGGTTGGGTTTTTTGCATGGTGGCCATCCAAAATAAGATCCTCACCATGGATAACTTAATAAAAAGAGGTGTGATTGTTGTTAATAGGTGTTATCTTTGTATGTCCGAGTGGGAGTCTATTGATCATTTGTTTTCGTATTGTAATTTTTCTGTCTCAATCTTGTTAGGTGCTGTTACAAGTGTTTCATATTTATTGGGTCCATCCTCGGTCCATTTTTGACTTATTTGTCCAGTGGCCTTCCCCCATTTTTGAATAGGCGTCTTAGGTATATGTGGAAGATCTGCCTTCATCACTACTTGTGGGAGATATGGTTGGAAAGGAATCGTCGGGCCTTCTTGGATAAGGTTTCTCGGTCATCCTCTGTCTGTCAAAAATTTTAGCATATGCTAATGAGAATACTTGTTTAGTGCTGCGGCATCTAGACCTCCAAATCCTTTTGAAGCTTCATTAGGCCGAGTCATTAAACTTACCTCTCACTTGATGGCCTCAATCATCCTCAAGTCTGTCCTAGAACCATGATCACATGGACCCCACCCCCCCTAGGGTGGATTAAGTTAAATTTTGATGGGGCATCTAGGGGCAACCCGGGTGAAGGCAGGGCTGGTGGCTTACTTAGAGACCACAAGGGTGAGGTGCTTGTAGCTTTTGCGAGAACATCTTGGAGCTCAAACTAACAATGTGGGTGAAGCAAGGGCGGTTTGGAGGAGCCTCAAGGTGGCGAGAGAATTATCCGGGGAAGCTGTTGGTGGAAGGTGATTCTCTTATTATTATAAATCTTCTAAAGAACACTAAGAGAGCTCCTTGGAGATTTGATGACTACATCCATGAAGCAAGGGCTCTAATTCATGACCGAACTGAGGCCATAATTTTGCATACCTTACGGGAAGCAAACATGGCAGGTGATAAGTGTGGCAAATGAAGGCATTGTAGCAGACAAATTTGATCACGTGGACTGAAAATCTTCCTCATGCGGTCTCAATGGTGATAGATAATGAAAAACTTTAGATTGGAAGGCTCAAAGTGGATCAATGACGAGAAAATGGGGGCATTTTTAAAAAAAAAAAATTTGAACCTTATAATGGATTTTGTCATATTTGTTTTTTTTGTTCATGTGACTAGTGTTTTTTGCAGCTGGTGGGGCAATGATATAGGTTTTTTATCTACAAATTCATGCATGGGAAAAATCTGCTTTGGCCTCAAGTATTTCCCAAGGTGTGTTTGGATTCGATGTCGCAAAAAGGCCCTAGCAAGAAATAACAAAGTGTTGGAGATCCATGACAATGAGGCACCGAGACCCCACCATAATAGTCTTGGAGAAGATGACAATTTCATCGGCCTCCAACGGTATCAACTTGATTGAAGAGTACGTACGGCCTCATCGGTGCGGTTGTTGATTTGTGTGATTCCTTAAATCTTCGTTTTATAGCCGGCGGTTCCAGGGGCACAAGGAGTCAAAGGCAAAATCTAAATATGATGGCAAGAACGATGATAAGAAGTTAGATGAGGACTACAAGGAAGGCTGCTTGGCCTCTTGGTTGTCCATTCTATGGGATGTTTTTTTTTTTTTTTTTGACCATATTCTATTATTTTTATATGGGCACAAGCTACTCTGCATGGTGCTTGCATGATTAGTTTTTGTCTTTGTTAGTTCTTTTTTGCGTCTTTCTTTTCCGATGGCCATAATATTAGGCTTCCATAGTTTAGTTTGGTTGTATTCTAATGGAAGAGTAGGTCTTGGCCATTTTTGTTGTCAGTTTAAACTTTTAGGGCTTGGCCTTTGTCCAGTTGGTCAGTGGACCCTATTTTGTAAAATGGTTTTGGGTCAACCGGTTAAAACCCGGTGTTAATTATAATATTCTCTTACTTACCAAAAAAAAAAAAGTGCTATGTTTTCTACAATCAACTCTTTAGGTATTATTTTTACTAAGAAAAGTAATAATACAATTCCAAGGTGATGATTTTTAAATATAATTTTAAGAATTTTATTATTCCTTGTAAACCATAAATTCCAAGGAACAATTGTATGACCAATCTTCCATAGCATAGTGCTGGCAATTTTTGGTACTTTGGGTACATTGCTTTTGCTCAAGTGTATAAGTTGTCATTGATGTCAAAAGGTATTTTTGTGTTGATATCAAAAAGAGTGTGATATCAAAAATATCTTGAGAAAGCTTCATATTGTTAAAGGGTTTTTATTAAAACCATGGTGACAAGGTTAAAGGTTTTTCTTAAAACCATTTGGACTCATTAAGGGTTTTTATTAAAACCAAGCTTAACTTAATGCAAAGGTTTTTGCTTCTTGAAAAACCTTGAAGGTCCATGTTTATTATTAATAATTAAATTAACTCAAACCTTTGACAAAGGTCTAAGTTTAATTTATTATTAATAACATAATAATAATTATTATTTTAATTATTATGAAAGGGTCTTTTAACCCTTAAGCGACGCAGATAAAGTTTTCTTTCGACGTGTTGCCATCGTTGGAGGAGCGTCGACGTCAAAAATTTAAGGAGAAATGGCTATATAAGTGGGGATGATTTTTTAAAGTAGGAGTACCACCGATTATTTGGAGTCTTCGATTTGCGTTTGCTCTATATCTTTTGAATAGCGCTTGAGTATTCGATTTGCATTTGCTCTGTATCTTTTGAATAGCGCTTGGTGTCTTCGATTTGCATTTCCTCTATATCATTTGAATAGTGCTTGGTGTCTTCGATTTGCGTTTGCTCTGTATCATTCGAATAGCACTTGGTGTATTCGATTTGTGCTTGCTCTGTGTCTTTGAATCTCCAATTGACGTCTTTGAAATCGTGCTTGATCTATGTCTTGGAAATCGTGCTTGGCATACTCAAATTTGAGCTTGGGCTACATCCTTAACTTTTTGTTTGATGTTAGTGGATTGGCAATTGCACCTGAACTGTGTTTTTCTAGACTATGCTGTGAGATGATTAATGCAAGCATTCAGTGACTTATGTTTTGGATAGTGCTAGGAAAACGAATACGTTTTCCATATCCTACGATGAAGTGAAGATAAAACAAAGGATAGTTTAATATTTATTTGTCAAGAACTTGTGCTCCAACGACGATGGAGTTTGAGTAAAGGCGCTCGCTAGGCAGAGATACAGGTTTCGAATCATGTCGAGTGCATTTTTCCTTTTGTTGCGATGCACGAAGGAGAGTGGCTATGATTGGGCTACGTAAGTAGAGGCTCCACATTTCTCCTAAAGTTGGAGAACTAAGTATTGCCAAGGTAAATCCTTTTATTGTTGACTTGGGATATTTGAGTTGATTTGATCAAGGATTATTGATGGTGGTATAAGGTTAAGTTGTAATCTTTGTTTTTGACATTGTTATTATTAATGCTTGATGCTTATGTGGAGTAATAAGGTGTAAAGAGATTTTACTTTGTATGTATATTATATTTTTGGTGGTTAATATTAAGTTGGAGTAATAAGGTGTTATTTTGGATCTTTATTATTGTGTATTATTGTATAGTTGCTAACTCTAATTGGTGGTAAATTGAGAGTTAATGTTGTGATAGTTTTTGAGTTCTCCTTCTTCATCAAAGTAAAGGTATGGGCACATTATTCCTTGGTTGTTATTGATTGATGGTTTTCTGAAAATAAATGTGGAGGGAAAAGGATTTCTACTTGTTTCCTTTTCTTGTGATGATTGGTTGAATGCTTCAAGGTTGATGTTGAGTTGAATGGTGTTGGTTGACTAAACCTTGTTTGATGAGCATTTTTGTTAAAACCCTAATTGGTTGTGGAAATAACATGAGTATCATTGTTATATGAGATATTGCATGGTTGGCAATTGTTGGGTTGTGTTTCATGTTCTTGAGAAAAGCATACTACATCTATCTTATTCTGTTGAGATTGAGATTGAGTTGAGATTAATACTAGGAGTTAAGTATAGAACATATTGAGTCTCTAACAATTATCTTTATGCTTCTATGAGGTTTATGAATCACATTGGGTCTCTAACAATTCTCTTTGTGGGTTCATGCTAAGCAAGTTTTTCTTGGTGAGCTTGCTCAGGTTTTGGACAGGTTTCGGTGGGGACTTGTGAGTAGGTTTTGGACAGGTTTCGATAGGGACTTGTGAGCAGATTTGGACAGGTCCTAGCAGAGGACTTGTGAGCTGATTTTGAGAGTTCTATCAGATAACTTGAGGACAGAGGTGCATTGGTTCTTTGAGAAGAACTTGAGGATAGATTTGGCAAGTCTTTGAGAAGGCTTGTATGTAGAGGATTGATTTTTTCAAGAGTTGGACAGATCTGACAAACAGAGGAAGACATGTACTAGATCGACTGACTATGTTTGGTACAGGTTGTTGAGCTGCTATGGACATGATCATAGAAGATAGAGGTATCTTAGGCTAAGCATTAAGGACAGGAGGTCTTCGATGGAAAGGAGTTCCACGTGCTAGCAAGAGGTAGAGGTAGTTGATCTTCTGAGGGATCATTTCCAAAGTAGAGGGGAAGGTATCTCCTTTGAGTAAAGGCTCATAAATTTAGATAGAGGAGAAGGTATATCCTTTGAGCAGAGGCTCATAAATTTATATTGGGGGAAGGTATCTCCTTTGGGCTGAGGCTCATAATCATTGTAATTGGGAAGGTTTCCAAAAGAACTTTGAGATAAATTTTAGAGAAAAGTTTTGTGGATGTAGCCCAAGCTTTCTGGGTGAACCATGTTAAAATTGGTGTCACTTTGTGGATGATATTGTGCTTTGTTTTGATATTGCTTTGGGTATATTGCTTTACTATTTTGAAGTATAAAGGAAAAAGTAAAAAGAGGTCTTATACTGTTCACCCCCCCTCTCGAGTATAAGCTTGTGTTCTTCAATTGGTATCGGAAGCGAGTGCCTTCGAAAAGTTTAACAGCTTGAAGAAAAAGCTAGTAAAGAACACAATGGATTACTCAAGTAGCAATGCAGCACCTATTCGTGATGAGTCTTCTAGTGATGGAGAGGCATATTACAACAAGAAAGGCAAGTTCTCTAGAAAGTACAAAAGTATGAAAAATATAAGATGTTTCAATTGTGGAAAGTTTGGTCATTATGCTACTGATTGTAGTATTCCTAAGAATGAAAGTTATGAAGATAAATAGGATTCTAAGAGCAAGGATTATAAAAAGCACAAGCATCACAGGAAAAACAAATATGAGCACAACAATCAAGGAAATAGGTATTCTCACAAGCACAAGAACATTTTCTACCTAGACAAAGCAAGTAAGTGTTCTAGTAGTGATAGTGAAAGTTCTTCAAGTGATAATGAAAATGAGATGTTGTTCATATCAGAAAAAGAGGAAGAACCGAAACATAGATTCATTATCATGAAATGTCTTAGATGTAGAAATTTTGTTCACCTTGAGGATGATTGCACAAATAATGATTTGGTTTCTAGTATGTATGAGGATGCTTCAAAAAACTATAAGGAAGATGCATGTATGGTTTTTGAAAAGGGTAGCACCTCTAGTGATAAGAAATCTGAAAAAGTCTTTGATGATTCAAAAAGTAAACATATAGAGGAAGGTGAAGTAGATCTTAAAGGTGAACTTATTAGTGCTCTTAGTGCTTTGAAAAAGGAAAGAAAGAAGAATGCTAGACTCAAGGATAAGTTAGATGAATGTTGTATGGAGAGAGATGATCTTATATAAAGTATTGAATTCTCTATAGCTAAGACACAAGAACTCAAGGATGAGTTAGAGTCTAAGGTTCTTGAGTATAGTGAGTTAGAACAGAAAATGGCTTCTTTAAAAGAGGAAACTAAAGAGTACAAGGATAAGCTTCACAGGTTTCAAGCAGCTTCAAAAAGGTAAAGTCCATCATCAAAGATCAAAGAAGGGCAACATATAAAATAGGTCTTGGTTTTGGTAAGAAACACAAGGAACGGGTTGGGGAATCTAGTAAGAGATTCCAAAAAGAAGAGAGTTCTTATGAGGAGAGTATTTCAGATAAAGAGTCCTTAAGTGATAGATGCACAGAAATAGAAAATAGGAAACAGAAAAAGGAGAGAAAGTTTACAAGACCTAGAAAGCCATTTACAGGAAAGTTTAATGGCAGATGTTTTGGTTGTCACAAGTTTGGTCACATAGCTTCATATTGCATGACTCAAGTAAGGAAGGTAAATGATAGTTTCAGAGGTGGTAATTTCTTTCAAGGGTATTGCTACTCTTGTAAATAGTTTGGGCACAAGGCAGTTTATTGCAAGGCAAATATCAGGAACAAGTTTGATCAGAACAGGTTTGATCAGAAGAGATGTGGTCAGAATAGGTTTGGTCAGAACAGGTTTGGCTAGAACAGGTTTTGTCAGAACAGGTTTGGTCAGAACAGGTTTAGTCAGAATAGGTGGATTCAAAGAATAGGTATGCCTAAAAGAAATAACATTGTTACTTGTTATAAGTGCAACAATGAAGGTCACACATCTAGACAGTGTAGAGCTGAACTTCTAAGGTACAGGAACAGGAACAATGGTATGAACAAGTCCAAGGATCAAGGCATGGATAAGAACAAGAATGATAACAAGGACAAGAACAGTGACAAGAATAGGAACAGGAATATGGACAAAGAGTTCAAGAGAAGACCCGACAAGAAAGTTATAGATGCTGATGATGATTAGTGCCTAATGGGAGTTTTACTCCCACCTCAGAATTAATCACCTCATCAGGAGGTGGGGGAGGGCCTAAGCTAAGAGGTTCATTCTTAGTCCCAAGCCCCAAAGGTGACCCTTTGCCATTGATGACAAAGGGGGAGAGCTTCAAAGTGAAGAGGAAAGCTTCAAGTCAGGGGGAGCAAAACTTCAAAGGAAGATTCTCAGTTGTGGGCATAGTTGATGAGTTGTTAGCACAGTTGGTTTTAGTTTTGGCTCTTGAGAAGTGTTTTCGATGAAAGGTTTGCGATCAATGACAAAGGGGGAGATTGTTGGCAATTTTGGGTACTTTGGGTACATTGCTTTTGCTTAAGTGTATAAGTTGTCATTGATGTCAAAAGGCATTTTTGTGTTGATATCAAAAAGAGTGTGATGTCAAAAATATCTTGAGAAAGCTTCATATTGTTAAAGGGTTTTTATTAAAACCATGGTGATAAGGTTAAAGGTTTTTCTTAAAACCATTTGGACTCATTAAGAGTTTTTATTAAAACCAAGATTAACTTAATGCAAAGGTTTTTGCTTCTTGAAAAACCTTGAAGGTCCATGTTTATTATTAATAATTAAATTAACTCAAACCTTTGACAAACGTCTAAGTTTAATTTATTATTAATAAAATAATAATAATTATTATTTTAATTATTATTAAAGGGTCTTTTAACCCTTAAGCGATGTAGATAAAGTTTTCTTTCGACGTGTTGCCATCGTTGGAGGAGCGCCAACATCAAACAGTTAAGGAGAAATGGATATATAAGTGGGGATGATTTTCTAAAGTAGGAGTACCACCGATCATTTGGAGTCTTCAATTTGTGTTTGCTCTATATATTTTGAATAGCGCTTGGTGTCTTCGATTTGCATTTGCTCTATATCATTCGAATAGCACTTGGTGTCTTCGATTTGTGTTTGCTCTGTATCAATCGAATAGCGCTTGGTGTCTTCGATTTGTGCTTGCTCTATGTCTTCGAATCTCCAATTGACGTATTTGAAATCATTCTTGATCTATGTCTTGGAAACTATGCTTGGCATACTCAGATTTGAGCTTGGACTACATCCTTACATTTTTACTTGACGTTAGTCGATTGGCAATTGCACCTGAATTGTGTTTTTCTAGACTGTGCTGTGAGATGATTAATGCAAGCATTCAATGACTTATGTTTTGGATAGTGCTAGGAAAATGAATACATTTTCCATATCCTACGATCAAGTGAAGATAAAAAAAGGATAGTTTAATATTTCTTTGTCGGGCACTTGTTCTCCAACGACGATGGAGTTTGAGTAAAGGCGCTCACTAGGCAGAGATACAGGTTTCAAATCACGTCGAGTGCATTTTTCCTTGTGTTCTTTGACATTGTTATTATTAATGCTTGATGCTTATGTGGAGTAATAAGGTGTAAAGAGATTTTACTTTGTATGTATATTATATTTTTTGTGGTTAATATTAAGTTGGAGTAATAAGGTGTTATTTTGGATCTTTATTATTGTGTATTATTGTATAGTTGCTAACTCTAATTGGTGGTAAATTGAGAGTTAATGTTGTGATAGTTTTTGAGTTCTCCTTCTTCATCAAAGTAAAGGTATGGGCACATTCTTCCATGGTTGTTATTAATTAATGGTTTTCTAAAAATAAGTGTGGAGGGAAAAGGATTTCTACTTGTTTCCTTTTCTTGTGATGATTGGTTGAATGCTTTTGTAGACACCAAAACAACACCAATACGATTATGTGACTACAAACACTGATCGCATTGACACACAGCTTTCAGGGCAGCCCTCAGAGGTCAAACAGTGGTCCTAGCCACTTGCACAGCAGTTTTGGAAGGTACCAATCCGGTTACATATCCTCCAAGTCCGGTTCAAGCTTTTAACACTTAGGTGAAAAATGCTTTCAACACTGAGACAAAAATTGTTTTCAACACTTAAGCAATGCTGCACTTAGGCAAAAACAAGCTCTTAACACTTAGGCATATGCTGACTGTCGTGATATCACGACGGTCGCAACATCATGACAGTCACGGCGTCGCGCTGTCACGATATTGCGATAGTCACGATATCATGAAAGTCGTCGAGTCTCGCTGTCGCGATATCGTGACAGTCGTGATATCACGACAGTCGCGACATCACGCTATCATGATATCATGACTGTCATGATATCATGCTGTCGTGATATCGCGACAGCTCCCACCCTACGCCCTATTTTCATTTTAGTGTCACGATATCGCGACGTCGTGATATCGCGACAGACTTCTGCCTTATGCGCTTGGTGGACGTTAACCGTCGAAAGCGATCATTAAACCATTAAAAGTAGATTTTAAACATATGAAAGCAAAAATTAAACCAATAAAAATCAAACATTAAATGCGGACATTAAACAATTAAACACAGACATTAAACATTTGAAGGTGGGCATTAAACAATCGAAAGTGGAAGTCAGTCAAGCGCGTGGGCCGTTAGAGGACTGTCACAGAGGCATTCATGAAAGCTCGAGTCATGGAGGACTTTCCTCTCTCGTGGGAAGACATGAACACCACATGGCGCTTATGACCAACACATGGCGCTTACGCACGCCTATCCAAAGAGACCCCCTAGGTCTATAAAATAGTGGACTTTTCCACCCAAAAAGAGGCAGCATTTTTCAAGGAACGAAGTGCTGCTGATTTGATACCACGCCTTGGTCCTTTTTATTTACATTCTCCACATCCTTAATCTCTTTCGCAAGAGAGGTTATTGGGTGACTATTGCAAGTGTAAAACTAGACCCAAAAACCAAACATTTAGCCACTTGAATCAACCAATTTGCTGACAACCCCTTCTCTGAGGTTTTGGGCCCATCCCTAGTGGATTGGCGTCAAAGTCGAGCTTCAACGGGGGCGGCCCGCTTGGGCACCCCACACTTTTGTTTGTTGCATGATTAATTTATTCTGTCATTGCGAATATATCTTGTATTACCATATCTATCGAATATTATCATGCATTATGCTTTATCGAATATTATCATGCTCTCACGGTATTTTCTATCCCACTAACCTGCAGGCAGTGACGTCTAATTTGATAGCAGATTTGTCGACTGTTTCAATGGCAGTAGCCATCTGGTGATGTTTTTTTGATTTTTTTCAGAGTTGCAGGTTGCGTAGAGTTATTTTATTCATGTATTTAATCAATCTCTGCACGTATTTCTCATTGATTTTTAAATTCAAACATTCTATCTTTTGTTGCAGGTGCTACTAACATCTCTGTGTTTCTTTGATCGTAGGAGAAACAGATGCAAGCAAGGATTCATCAGCATAAGTGGTGGCAGCACTTTGGCCCGCCCGTTTCACATGTGGGCATGCGGAAAGAAGATTACTAATCATGATTGTAACTAAAAATATGTAACTGAGGAGATGTATTGTAACCGAGTTGGAATTAATATAAAAGGGCTGTGCTCCTGCTTTCTCTTTATATTTTGTCTCGATTTGATTACGTTCTTCCTATTTCATGCATCGAGTTAGTTTTTTTTTTCATTGCATCTTAGTATTTCTTTTTTATTTCCGGAATCTCGTGCTTTCAATGGCGATCATGGTGGGACCCTATCCCCTATTTTTTTTTTAAGATTCGAAAACTGATTAAAGCTTGTGTTTTTGTGCTTGCAGGTACCGGGCCAAGAATCAGAAAAATCCGATTTGGGCGGAAAAGACAGCCGATTTGGGCAAAAAAGAGGTAACTGTTTATAACTGTCCCTGTCATTTTCTGCTGTGATATTTCTGTTTTCTGTCATGTTTGCCTTCTTAGGAAAATTTTTAATCCATTAAAAAAAAAAAAAAAAAGATCATTTTTATTTGTTTATTTTTACTTTCATTTTCTTTAATTGCTTAAGAAGGGTAGAGAAAGTTGTCGTCAATTTTCATGCTTTATTCATTTATTTAATTGTTTAAAAAAAAAAAAAGATCATTTTTATTTGTTTATTTTTACTTTCATTTTTTTTAATTGCGTAAGAAGGGTAGAGAAAGTTGTCGTCAATTTTCATGCTTTATTCATTTATTTAATTGTTAAAAAAGAAAAAAATTTACGCTCCGTCAAATTTCTATTTACTGTTTTCTGGTTTTTAGTGTTTTTATGGCTTAGGGAAAGTTTTTTTCTTTTTTGCTGCCTGTTTCATTTTTAAAAAGAACCACACACACTTCACGTGGTAAAATTAAACCAAGGAGCTGGTCGTAAAACCCCAGCCCTTGATCAAGACCATCGGTGGATTTCATCACCACCTTGGCTTGATTTTGCATCCATTACCCTGATTGTCACTATTGTTAGGCGTAAATCATGATGAAAGCTGACCGAGTGTTTCTGGGGTGATTCCCAGAACGCGAGGATAAGTCTTCTATGGTAGGTGCCATTAACAAGACAATCCCCCTTCCGTACCGCATATGTACCACGTACCATCTACTCTCACATACCTATAGTCTCCCTCTCGTAAGTGCGGGTATATAGAGAGGTTGGTATATCGACCTAGTTGGTATATTGAAGGGGCGACCATTTTGGGAGTTATATGATCATTCATTATGCATTTAAACATTCTTCAAAAACATTCAAAAATAAAAACAAAATCATAAAAATGCACTAAAACTAGTCTAGGACACACCATTAATCTTTAAAAGAGATAATCACAGTTTGTGTATGTGTGTGTTCATTTTTGCTTAGTGTAACAAAAAAAAATCAAAAATAAAAAATCTTAAACAAAAGATAAAAATCTGCTTAGCTAGTAGGAAATCACCACAATGGTGTACACCCATAGCCAAGCCCAATCAAGGGCGGAAGCTCCGGAGGGTGCACAAGAAGCAGGCACAAGTCGCCTTCGCTTTAGTCCTGAGGACTTGGTCATACCGCCTTGGCGGTCTGGCCTACAAGAGAGTCCACGTCAGACCACATCAAGAAGGAATTATTGGGACCCCCCTCTGTGGGGTATGCCCATTCAACATAGCCCCTTTCGGGAAGAAGCTTTACATGCAGACCTCAACGTAAATAGAGAATCGCCTTTTAAGGTTAGACATGAGTGGCCACAGCGTGATGAAGCGCTAGAGAGGCACAGTGTCCATTTGGAGAGACAACATGGATATGGCATCTCTCCTTTGCCTCCCATTAGAACTAAAAGACAAATCCCAGAGCGTAGGGCTCTTCACACAGGGCGAGATAACTCTGCCCGCCCCTTTCACACCCATGAAAGGGAGTATGAGGAAGGTCATCGCATTCCTCGAGAACAACATACAACATGGGAGCCTTGCGTTTCCATGCCTGCTAGATACAACGGTCACACATCGAGGCCAGAGCCTTAAGTCAATGCCGCCTACCTCGACAGAGGGAAGCAACCTATTGAAATTTTAGATCATCAAGATCGAGGCAAATACATAGAAGAAACATTCAAGCCTCCTGAGTAAAAGAGGGCAGACCAAATTGACCCGACAGTCGCAAAACATGCCACCTACCAAGCCCAAATCACGTGGCTGGAACAAGGTCATCAACAGTTAGAACACTTATACCGCTTTCATAAAGAGCGCATGCAACGCGAAGTGGATGAGTTGCGTTATGAACTACCTAAGAAGGTGCCAACCCCTCGCACCCAAAGAGCAGAACAATATGAGAGGCATAATCCCGTGGTGCAGGATAGGTCTCTATGACCTCATCAAAATTTGCCTTCGAGACCTCATAGACCTAAGAAGGAGACCACTCCTCGAAACAATGATGGGTACCCTCAGCGGGGACTTTCTCAGGGTCATCGGTTTCGCCCAGAGACTCCACAAGAAGATTACAAGGATTATGAACCAAAAATAGAACGGGTCAAAATGCCCTGTCAAGGCAGGAGGGTTGCCATTCGGCCACCTCCCCATAGGAGCAAACAAAAGGGGAAGAAATTAAATCTTCTGATGCATACAAAGTGCTATTAGAGCGGTTAGAGTCTGTGGAGACAAAAGCTTCTGGGCATCAAAAGCCCACGTTACGTCAACTCCGCAGTCATCCAGTGCATCCGTCAGTGTCCACACCTCTTTACCCCGAACATTTCAAGTTGCCTCAATTGGCAGTCTTTAAAGGTGAAGAGGATGCACAAGAACATGTCATAAGATTCCTAAGCCAATGCTTCGGCATCCAAGATAATGACGCATTTTTGCTTAGAACATTCATAACCACATTCGTAGGCCCTGCCTCGGATTGGCTCACACAATTACCAAAATATAGCATAAACAACCTAGATCAATTAGTAGATGCGTTTCTTGAACGCTTTGCCTTCAACACAAAGAAGAAGGCATCATTGAGTGATCTGGCCAGCCTCAGGCAATATGAGGAAGAAACAATGGCAGCATACGAGAATCGATGGAGGGCTTTGCTTTCTAAGCTACCCTACCTTCCCCCTATGTCTGATCTCACACAGATGTTTGCACGGAGTTGCTTAAAATCAATCTCTGGGCTATTGCTGCTACAACAATATGCCAGCCTAGAAGAAGCTTTGGCGTAAGCCAGAGTTATAGAAGAGATCAAAATAGTCAAGAGCGCAATCGCTAAGCCTAAAAAGAAAGAGTGGAATAAAAACACTAAGACAGGGAATGCGCAACAAAAACCCGCTGAGGTTAATCAAGTCACAATAAATGTCCCTAAGCCTGTGCAAGAAATACAGCCTCAAAAGGCTAATTATCAGGTAGTGCCTCCTAATTATGAAAGAGAAAATAAAATACAGGAGCAAAATCAGCAGCGTCGCCCTAGGCGATAATTCACCCCTTATACGGAGTCCAGCGACTCCTTATTTGATCGCTTGTTAGCGGAAAATCTAATCAACCTTCCTGAAATCCAAACCATAGATCCTAATGCTCCTAAGCCTAAGGGATACAGAGAAGATTTATATTGTAGGTTCCATAGGCGAAGGGGACATGACCTAAATGGATGTTAGAAATTCAAGGGACTGATACAAGATTTAATTGATAATCAAACATTGGTAGTGGACAACCCCATAGTGCCAAATAATCAACAGATGGGGGTATTCAAAGACCCTTTGTCTGCCCACGAGGCACAGGAAAAACCTCTTTAGGTTAATGAGGTGCGACAAAATATCCCCATGCAAGGATATGTGGGAATGATCAGCATAGTAACTAGGAACAGGAAATACCCAGGAGCTGCCCCAGAGGCATCTACAAGATAAGTTACTTCAACTTCACAACCTCAACAACCCACTGTGCAATTGCCTTCGCCTAGACTCGAGGTCACGATACGAACCAAACTCACGTAGAGTTTGCGGACCACATCGGCTAGGCTTTCCATTTATGAGCTTATACAACAATCAGCGCCCCATAGAGAAGCTCTCATGGAAATTCTGAAAGCCATCGAATTACAGCCTCACGAAGCAAATTCCTTCAATAACTTCGTAGGACATGTAAAACGATGTATGAAGCCAGTAATTACCTTCATAGAGGATGAAGTTAAAGCAGTACCGAATGACATGGCAGATCCACCCCTGCACGTTATCGCGCGGGTCAACGAGATCCCGTACAAGAGAGTGTTGGTAGATACTGGCTCGTCCAGTAACATCATTACCACTGCAACACTAAAACATTTGAAGCTGCCAGCCTCTCATATCACAACCTCCACATACACACTACGAGCTTTCAACGATGCAATATGCTCGATAGTCGACACAGTTGTTCTGCCTGTCCAGGTAGGACAAAAGACAATACCAACATTGTGCCATGTTTTGGAAGGTGAAATGGCTTACAATATACTGCTAGGGCGGCCATGGATCAGGGACATGAAGTGTGTCCCTTCGATCGCTCACTAGTGCCTAAAGTATGCATTTGAAATAGAAATACATGTAGTCCCGATGGACTTAGAACCCTTCAAGTATTGCAATGCGGTGCAATTAATGCCTCAATCGATCCTCCCTTCAACGCATTTGGATTTCCAGTTAAATCCATCTAAATAGGGTCCAATACCGCAGGCACCACTGGTGACCAAATCATCAAAATCCTAGCCAGGTGAGTCTTCATCATCTGCTCCTTCACTACCAATGCAACCTATCATGGCTAAACAGAAGGACAAAAGAAAACAGGTCCTGGAAGAGGCTCAGCCCCTAGAAGAGGGGTTGTAAACAATATCAACAGTATCAAAAAAATAAACACCTAGCACAAAGGAAGCTGAGACTCCTAAACCACCAAACATGGAATGGACTCAGGAAGGACTCTCGTTCCCTCCCTCCCAAGCATCAACAATCACTGTTGAAATGGCCAGTACTGGCCTGGAGGAGTATTTAGTTTAGAATGTTGTGGCAACACCTGCATTAGAATCAGTACAGGACATGGGGAGACCTCACCTTCCCATAGGAACAGTTGTTCCTCTAGGTTACCCACCAAACCAGACAAATTTTTTGTATGGGGGCCTTGATCATGGTCTTGAACCATGCAAGCAAAAGGAAGAAAACGAAGAGCCTTTTGCTGAAAATATCAACTATCTGTCAAACCTGAACTTCGCTCTAAGATATCTCGACCAATGAAATTGGCATGGATACGGGCTAGGCAGATATGAGCAAGGGATGCGTGTCCTTTTCCAACCAAGATATCATATGCCATATGATAAGTCGGGAGTAGGGTTCAACCACCCCCTGCCCTTAGACATCTTGGTAGAAAATATGCAAGGCCTAGAAATAGGCAACAAGGGGGGATTGGCACCAGACCTTTATGCCAACCCAAATACAGAATATACATTGGGAGATTGCCTCACATGGTCAACAAACACCCTTGGCAACATTAGTAATCTCTCTCCTTTGCTAGAGAGAGGCGAAAGTTTAGACACTAATCCCCAAAGAGAACATAAATGGTGTCCGAACATATTTTTGAAGCTGTTCCCCTTAGAGGTCCCAGTTGAGTCAATACAATGTCAAGAGAATCAGGTCCCTCCACCAAGAGTGGAACAATCGCCATGGGACCAGATTAATTTGCTGGAACAAGGAGAACCCTCAATGTCGTAATTAACAGTTGCTAAAGAAAATGAACATTTTTGGATTTCTAAAAGTGATTTAGAAGATGATACTGAGATGAACTATCTTAATCATGCACGATGGCATAATCACCCTTTAACTCATGAAGATCTGATGGGACAGATGGGCATAAGGTTAGGGCATGAATGGTGGGTAGACCCAGCAGGGTGGGACCAAGTGTTGGATCCATGGCTCCAAATTCACAATGAGCACCATCCACCCCAAGACCCTATCATGACAACAGTATCGAGGTCAGACCCTATCCTCCTATCAGCACATAGGGCCGATCCATTCATGCCTGTTCCCCTAGAGCCAAACCCAAAGTATAGGGAGCATCCAGAAGATTCAAGTTATTGTACCCGTAGTAATGGAGACCAAATTCATTCCATCCACATGATCTCCATTGATTTGACCACACCCATCCGTAATCTGGATGATCTAGCATGGTCATTGCATCTAGACATAGATGCCATCGACTGGGATCGCATCAATTCACCTTTATCACCATCAAAGTACTGGCCTTTCCGTGAAATGCCTCATTTTACCCCAGGGACAACTCAGGATATTTTTCAAGCTAAAGAGGAACCCGAGGTTCCCAATGTAGATCTAAATTCAGCTAATGATATCCATTTGATCCCGACTCCACATCAGTTGGAGGATGGATCCCACATGTTAGTCGAGGAGATGACTGATGTAGATATCAGAACAAATCCAATGAATCCATAGATTCTCAAGTTGGGGGTAAGTCTTTCCCCCGAAGAGCAAGCTGACTACATTGCCCTTCTCAAAGAGAAGAAGGAGGTTTTTGCATAATTTAATGCTTGATCCGACAATCAAGCATGTAAAGCAAAAACTACGTAAGATGCACCCAACAGTGGCCTTGATGGTCAAAGATGAATTGCAAAAGCTATTGGATGCACAGTTTGTCATCTGCATGGATTATCCGCCATGGCTATCCAACATGGTTCCTGTCAAGAAGAACGACGGGAGGATTCGCATATGCATTGATTTTCGAGATCTAAACAAAGCGAGTCCTAAGGATGATTTCCCCTTGCCGAGCATCAACGCATTGGTAGATGCTACAACAGGTCACAAAATGCTCTCCCTAATGGATGGTTTCTCAGGATACAATCAAATTCGTATCAATCTTGAAGACCAACTAAAAATGGCATTCACAACGCCTTGGGGGACATTTTGTTATAAGGTCATGCCTTTTGGCCTTAAAAATGCTGGCACTACCTACCAACGTGCCATGACATATATCTTCCACGATTACATGCACAAAACTTTGGAAGATTACATGGATGATTTGTTAGCCAAGTCTCTTGTGCGCTCAAATCATATCGATGACTTAAGCAAAATCCTTGATCGCCTCATGGAGCATAAAGTTAGACTAAATCCCAAGAAGTGCATATTTGGCGTCACATCTAGAAAACTCTTGGGTTTCATAGTCTCAAAGCGAGGAATCGAGGTGGACCCAAAGAAAGTCAAGGCAATCCTTGAAATGGTTCCCCCAACTACTATCAAGCAGCTCAAAATTCTACAGGTAAAGGTCACATCGATTAAACGCTTTATAGCGCAATTATCTGACAAGTGCTGACCCATGAACAAATTATTGCACAAGGGGGTCACATTTCACTGGGATGACGAGTGCCAGTCAGCCTTTGACGAGATCAAACAATACCTGGTTTCGCTGCCAGTATTGGCACCACCTAGACCAGGAGTGTCGTTCTACTTATACATCTCAGCTACTGAGGTGGCACTAGGTGCCATGTTATCCCAGAAGAATGAACTTCACAAGGAACAGGCTACTTACTATCTTAGCCACACCCTGGTCAGTTATGAACTTAACTATGCATACGTCGAGAAAATCTACTTGGCAGTGGTGTTTGCTACCAAAAAGCTACACCACTACATGCTGAGCAACACTACGTATGTTGTGTCTAAGGAAAATCCATTCCGATACATGATGAGTCGTACTTATCATAGTATTCGCACGACGAAATGGATCATGTTGTTGACAAAATTTGACATTGATTTTATTGGACAAAAATCTATCAAAGGACAAGTAATATCCGATCAACTAGCAGAGGCTCCTCTTGAAGACGATTAGCCTCTGGTCATATAACTACCCGATGATGGGGTCTTCCATGTCTTAGAATCGCCAGATCCTGATGAGCCCGAGTCACAGGATGACATAACCCTATTCTTTGATGGTTCTAAATGTGAGCAAGGTGGTGGCATGGGAATTGTATTCTTCACACCGCAAGGTGCTCCAATGCCCCTGTCATTTAAATTAAACTTCCCATGCACCAACAATAATGCAGAGTATGAAGCCTTGCTCTTAGGTCTTCAGACAGCAATCGCCATGAACATTAAACGACTAAACATCTTTGGTGATTCGTTGTTAATTGTCAATCAAGTCAAAGGGGTATATAAATGCAAATGCCCAGTCCTACAGGCTTATAAATCCCTCGTGGACAAATTCCTAGCAAAACTTGAGTAGTATGACATCGAGGCACTCCCTCGATCATCGAATCATTTTGCAGACACAATGGCATCTTTGGGGTCACTAATCCCGCAAGACCTTTCTGGTGATACAACAACCATTCAAGTCAAAACCCTATCGCAATTTGTGATGGGGCGTGCAAGCTCTGACTTGACGCCAAGAATCCACATGATCCAGATTGAACCATCCTCGAAGAAATTCTCTCGAATCCGAGATCGTCTGAAACATGCCAACTGGGGGTCCTTGTTCTCCCCCACTCCCATTAATAGCAACACAACGCTGTTCTTACAAGTTCTATCCCGCTCAGCATTTGTTAGGGAAGAACTTCAAAAGGGATTTGCTGTTCATAATGTCGAGGTTTCTGATCAAAAACACTGGTATATACCCATTAGAGACTACCTCAAGTTAGGTAATCTCCCGCTTGGATTGACGCATGTCGCAAAATGAACATACAAGCAGAAAACGGCTAAGTATCTCTTGATAGGGGACATTTTGTATCGTCGTAGCTATGAAGGAATCCTCCTTCGTTGCTTGGACTAGCAAGAGTCCACTTGGGCGATCACCCAAGCGCATGATGGTACATGTGGTGGCCATTTTAGTGGTATGGCCATCGCAAAGCGCATTCTTCACATGGGATATTATTGGCCATCTTTAGAGTGAGATTGTTGCGCATATGTCAAGAAGTGCGTGAAGTGTCAACATCATGCCAATTTGATGCACGTACCTTCCCAGGCCTTGAAGACAATCCAGTCTACTTGGCCGTTCTCACAGTGGGGCTTCGATCTAATTGGAAATATCTCCCCTGCATCATCAGGATGTCACACGTTTATCATAATGGCCACAGAGTATTTTACCAAGTGGGTGGAAGCGATTCCGCTTACCTCTACGACAGGACCCCGCATTGTGGAGTTCATTTTGCATAACATCATATGTTATTTTGGTATTCCATCCAAAATAGTCTTGGATAATGGGACGCCTTTCAAGAACAAATACGTGCGTGCTTTGACCACAAAGTACAAGATTCAGCATAGCTTTTCGACACCCTATTATCTGCAGGCGAATGGGCAAGCAGAAGCATAAAAAAAAATGCTAGTTGCCATCCTTAAAAAGATTATCACAGACAGTCATAAGGATTGGCACATTCAAATCCCACTTGCCCTATGGGCCTATCGCACTAGCATTCGGACACCCACAAGGGCCACTCCGTTTTTTATCGTGTATGGCTCCAAGGAAGTCATGCCTCTAGAGTTGGAGATTCCTTCCCTGTGCATATCAATGTAGGAGTTCATCGATGATGACTCTACGCGGCAGGCCCGGTTAGACCAGCTTACGTTGCTTGACGAATGACGCGTTAATGCTCTTGAGCATTTATGTATTTATCAAGAGCGACTTAAGAAAGCTTACAACATGAAAGTTCACCTAAGGGACTTTCGGGTTGGTGATTTGGTTTTGAAGGAAAACCAACAGAACTCTAATTTGTCGTCCCACCTAAGGGACAAGTTCACGGAAAATTGGTTAGGTCCATATGTCATTGATAGAAAAATAGGACCCGGGACATACTGGCTAGCCTCTCTTGATGGAATCAAGGAAATAGAACCCTTGAATATCAGTCATTTGCGACCATTCCATATCTAAGAGCGCCATATCCAAAAAATGCTCCAAGGACTCCCGCAATCGCTTGGTCAAACTAAAAATGCTCTAAGGACTCCCGCAATCGCTTGGTCAAACAAAAATGCTCCAAGGACTCCCGTAATCGCTTGGTCAAACCAAAATGCTCCAAGGATTCCTATAATCGCTTGGTCAAACAAAAATGCTCCAAGGATTCCTGCAATTGCTTGGTCAAACCAAAATGCTCCAAGGATCCATAAAATCACTTGGTCAATCCCAAAATGCTCCAAGGATCCATAAAATCGCTTGCTCAATCCCAAAATGCTCTAAGGATTATCACAATCGCTTGGTCAATCCCAAAAATGCTCCAAGGATTATCGCAATCGCTTGGTCAATCCCAAAAATGCTCCAAGGATTATCGCAATCGCTTGGTCAATCCCAAAAATGCTCCAAGGATTATCGCAATCGCTTGGTCAACCCCAAAAATGCTCCAAGGATTCTATAATTGCTTGGTCAATCCCAAAATGCTCCAAGGATTCTATAATCACTTGGTCAATCCCAAAAAGCTCCAAGGATTCTATAATTGCTTGGTCAATCCCAAAAAGCTCCAAGGATTATCGCAATCACTTGGTCATCCCAAAAATGCTCCAAGGATTATCGCAATAGCTTGGTCACCCCAAAATGATCCAAGGATTCTATAATCGCTTGGTCAATCCCAAAAATGCTCCAAGGATTATCGCAATCACTTGGTCAATCCCAAAAATGCTCCAAGGATTCTATAATTGCTTGGTCAATCCCAAAATGCTCCAAGGATTTCCACAATCGCTTGGTCAAAAATCAAGAAAATTCAAAAACAACAAAAATCATCAAAAAACAACAAAAATTTGCATCTCATTTCTAGGCATACTCAAATTCATCAATAGAGAGCTCTTCTCGCACTTCATCTTCATATTCACAAAAATAAATCCATCAAAAATACAAAAATACATAGCTGCATTAAAACATTGCATCCATACATTGCATATTTGTGGTTGTATGGGTCAAAGGCACCATAGACTATAATTGCTCTGCTAGTCCATCTTGTTCCACACTGTTCCATTTTACAAAAACAACAAAAAAAAACCATGCATTGCTTTTTACCACACTAGAGTCAGTGGTCTTTTAATGTATCAAGAGTTTTCGTGATTCAGTCATCATTTTGCTCTTTAGCCATGTAATGTATCAAGTCAGACAGATTTTACGAAGGTAAAGTTACACTTGAAATACACCTTGTTACGTAACATCCCAACACAAATTAAAACACATAAAAATCCCCAAGTTGTGTGAACGAAAGATGAAACCTGCACAGTAATCCAGGTCACCATAAGTGAAATGGTTATCTTGCTCATCCCCCTGTGCGAATGGTTCTAAAATGCTAAGAATTGAAAAAAGGACAAGCTCTTTCCTATCCATTCACCTCTATATACAGTGGTTTTCACCACTACCAAATTCCAATCATAGTTGGTTCCCAAGTTGTAAGGATTCGTACTATCCGTCCCTAACCAGGATGGGTAGTCATCCCCAAGACCTAAAAGAATCAACGCCATCCACGAACAAAATTCCAACAAATCATCATCCTAACACTTTCCATTCACCTTTGGTCTCCAAGTTGTAAGGATTCATACTATCCGCCCCTAATCAGGATGGGTAGTCATCCCCAAGGCCTAAAAGATCAATGCCCTTACTCCATAATCTCCATCACCCCCTTGGTTACCAACGTCGTAAGGATTCATACTACATGTCCCTGCAAAGGATGTGTAGTCGTCCCCAAGTCCACAAGGATCAAGACCACTCACCAGCCCAAACTCACAATACTCAAAATACAAAATCCAATAACAGTGGTTATCACTACTATTCAAAATCCTTGCTCAAAAAGAATTAATAGAAAATAAACAGTGATTTTCATCACT